>OY743216.1:8003257-8689118 GCA_963555745.1 Cardamine flexuosa | reverse complement strand
CAGTTATGAATGTAAGATATGGTTTCATGGTGGTGCTAGTCGAAAATGATTTTAGAATTTCGTTAGGGTGGGAAACATTGAGAAAATATTGTGGCTCGCTGAGCTGTAGTGGTCGTTGTTTTCATCGTTATTCCTCAGTGTAACTTCGAGTTTTACCTTTTTGCCATTGTGCTTGCAACAGCAGACAATTATCATTTGTTGTAGATTTAGCATGCTGGAGTTGTCAAGAGTTTTCTCCCGATATTGAGATTGATGTATCTTGCTGGTTTTCATTCATACTTATATGAATGTAGCAACGTGCATTAAATAATGTCATTTTCTTACCTTTTTTGTCTATGAAGATGCAACCGCTGGCGCAAAAGAAACTCGACTTTGAGGAGTTTTGTGCAGCTGCGGTCAGCGTCTACCAGCTGGAGGCTCTTGAAGAATGGGAACAGATAGCAACTTCAGCATTTGAGCACTTTGAACGTGAAGGAAACCGAATCATATCCGTCCAAGAACTTGCCGGGGTATGGTCCTACTTTAAGCTTCTATGAGATCGCATAATCACCATCTCTTTCTTGAGATTAAAACATTATTCTTTATTGGGACGTTATCGCAGGAGATGAGCCTGGGACCGAGTGCATATCCTCTGCTCAAGGATTGGATAAGGAGTTCGGATGGAAAACTGAGTTTCTTGGGCTACGCTAAGTTCTTACATGGTGTGACCGTACGAAGCTCAAGCTCAAGACCTAGGTGACATATATGATGATATAAACTCTTCTAACGTGTGAATCAAGTCTCAGTCATGGGAGACTTTGCATTCAAAGAGATAATAGATGAAGTGGAAGTGAAGTCAGGTAGGTGTTTTCTTTGTAAATGATTCTTTGAGCGTTTTGTTTTCTGAGGAACCAAACCAAAAAAGGAAATAAACATTATATATTATTATAGAAGGAAATGGAGAGTTCTTGTTCTGGTCTTTTTCTTTGTTTGCTTTCAGTTTGGTCAGTCTTTATTGATATGTTTGTCCGATTTGTTCCATTTCGTCTTTTTTTTTTTATTCATCGTATGTTATTTGTTTGATCTTTTAGTAAAATTTAATCACATTTCTAAGTTCCTTAAATTTCATTAGTTATTACAAAAGTTTTTACTAAATATCTCTTTTGTTTGTTCATGTGCATGTACCATATTTCCGATGCTTTTACAAACAAAATATGTGGCTAATATAGAGATGAAATGAAGACATTTTTTATAATAGATAGATTGTTTAACTAGGATCAATGTGGCTAATATAGCATAAAATTATCACATTTGGTGACTCGTTGCTACTTAATTTATCCATTGTTAAATGATGTCGTGAAGGATAACGTTTTTTGTTTTCTCAGTTACACTCCAATACTCCATAACGTTATCTTCCATGGAGTGTGACACCGATTCTCACATTAACTTGATCCCCTCACATATAAAACGAATCTAACGAAAACTGCAAAAGTTTGGTAGAGAAAATTAAAGTGGGTGGTTACAAGCTTTTCATTAAAACAAAAAATACATGTTTTTTCATATGAATCAATCATTCTACACATGAATTATTTTAAGAAATATGGTTCAATTATTTTGGAAAAGATGGTTAACTCATATTGTGTAACTTGTTAGAAGATATCGGGAGTACAAGATCGCCTAAAATATACTCTGAATATTACTAGAAATACATATATTTTTGTATATCTCTCTTCTTATTAAATAAGTAGATTTACTACTATCGTAAATGTAATAACTTGTTAAAATATAGATATTTGTGTATATATCTTCTTGTTAAATAAGTAGATTTACTATTATCATAAATGTAAATTACTATTACTATATAGTAGGAATATAGATATTTACCCAAATATCTATATTCCTACTAATATTTAGAATATATTTTAGGCCATCTAGTATTCTTGAGATCTCTTAACATAAATATTTTTGTTTTGGCAAGAATATATGATTTCTCCTGAGTTAGTTACACTCGTTTTACATGTGAGAGAGACAATTGAAATTTATGCATTTAATTTCTTTGTATTTTTTCTCAAACGTTTTGTATATTTATCAGTTTTTAATTACTAAAAAACATAAATATAAAACAATAAATAACGTGTTCCTTCCACCTAACTTAGCTTTAGACCATGAGATTCTTATCACTATAAAAAAAGCAAGAAACTCCCAAACACTTGTGATAATATCCACACTTGTCGATAGATCAAAATCTCTCTCTCTTTCTTTCTTACAAGGCAACGATGACAAATTCGCAGAGGAAGACGATTGTGTTTCCGAGCAAGAATGAACTATCAGAAGCAATGGCTGAGTACACAGCCAATCTCTCCGCTAAGTTCATCAAGGAGAAAGGTCTTTTCACCGTTGTTCTCTCCGGCGGTGACCTCATCGACTGGCTCTGGTCTCTATCTCACTCTTCTATGTTTTAATTTAAAAAATCCAATAATTAATGGTCTAATTTATCAAACGTTTGCAGCAAGTTAGTGCATCCTCCTTACGTTAATTCAATCGAATGGTCAAAGTGGCATGTCTTTTGGGTCGATGAAAGGGTTTGTTCTTGGGATGATCCAGACAGCAACTACAAACTCGCTATGGATGGCTTCCTCTCCAAGGTTTCTTTTTATTACATTTTTAGATTAATTTTCACAATGTTTTCATATATTATATAATATTCACTGCTTTGTCTTGTGTAAAATGTCGCATTAGGAGGCTATGAATCCGAGCTTATCGATTCTAAACGATGTTAAAACAAAATATGTAATAACTTTCCTTTTTTGGTAATTAAATTTTAGGTTCCAATTCCAAACAAGAACATATACGCAATAGACAAGAACTCATCAACTGATGGTAACGCCGAGCATTGTGCAGCGCTCTACGAGGAATGTCTTAGGAATCTAGTGAAGGAAAAAATAATACCAATATCACAAAAGACAGGCTATCCAGAGTTTGATCTACAGCTTCTAGGTATGGGTCCTGATGGTCACATGGCGTCTCTATTCCCAAACCATCCTCAGATCAATGAGAAGACAAAATGGGTCACTCACATTACTGACTCTCCAAAATTACCACCAAGGAGAATCACATTTACTTTACCGGTTATTAACTCTGCTTTGTACAACCTTATGGCCATTTGCGATGCGTCACCGGCTAAATCAGTGGCTGAGATCATTAAGCATAATAACCTTTCTTTACCTTCTGCTCATCTTAGTGCTCAAGTTGAAAATGTTTGGTACCTTGACCAAGCAGCTGCCTCTATGCTCTAGAGAGTCCAAACTCATTAATAATATATGGTGTTTTCTTTACATCACTAAGTTGCTAATGGATTATTTGATGTCTAATCTAGTTGTTTGTGTGACTATGAGTTGTGATAATAATCAGTTTTCTTAAACTTGTCATCTGATTTCATGAATGGTGGTATTTTACTAATTTTAGTTTTGTTATCTTTAATAATCTTGAGATAAACATGACCAGTTTAGTTAATTTAATTTGGAATCAATGTTTCCTATTAATTTCGTACGATCGCTCTTGATGAAAACTAAAGAAATTTTAAAAGAAGATATCATTCTACTTATTGATATGACTTGAACTGATAATCCATTGCTTGCAGTAATATGAGAGTCTCGCTATTTATATGGTAAACTCTCGCTATATCCATTGCTTGAAGTAACTATAGAGTTTAGGTTGTCGCTATTTTACAATTAAATTTCGTTTGATTGGTTGCAGATTAATTTCTAATCACTTAGTTTCTATAACAGTTTTTTGTTTTGTTTGTTTTAATAAGAATTTGTATGGCAGTTTCTAACTCTTAGATTGATATTTTAGTATTCTTCTTACCATTTCATTTGTAATGAAACCTCGTGGACATATGAATGATCAAAACAATCAAAGTTATGATTATTTTGATCATTCAAAGAAACAGAACAGCAAAATTAATTGCCAAAATTAAAAGTATACTAATGAATCTCGTTTATGTCGACAAAATGTCGAATCATGTGCATGCAAGCTAAGCGTGGAATGAAAACAAAACAATATTCTAGTTTAAAGATCATAGTTTATAATCTGATTTCCTCGTGGATACTAAATAATTCATCAAAGAGAGTTCATCATACTTTAAACTATTTGATTATTTCCTTAAAGTTGTTATAAGATAAAATTGCGAGCACGTTTCAACGACTATTTTGGACAGCTCACACCTGTGTGTCTTGGATCAACATTTGAACTTAATTAACCAACCCCAATACGAACTCAAGAATTTCTTTTGATATATATATTGACGACAATTTTGTTTGATATATCATATGAAATATATATGTGACCAATTTATTGCTATTTTATGTGGCGTCGTCCATCCGTTGCTATTTTCACAGTAATGTTTATAAAACAAAAACACATAAATATGTTGGTATCAAGAACTAAAACTAGCTTAGTCACAATAAATTTGTAGCCAATTAGAAATCGGTGCCGAGTTCCAAAGGGTATATTTATAGGTTATGAATGACTTAACGCTTGTATGGAGTGTATAAAACGGAGTGTACTAAAAATGATAATTCTGCTATGCTTCGTATGTTTGAAACAGTAGTAGTTAAAGAACATCAATAAAATAAACAGTAGTAGTTAAAGTACATCAATCAAATATATATTAAAAAGATAAAATACGACGTTGCATCATATCTCATCTTCAAGAGTCAACATATTATTCTTCTACCTTTCCTTAAAAATAGTACATCTCATCGATCGATCAAATTCTTTCTTAATTACGGAGAACCAAAATGGCATCTATTTTAGCAAAAACAGACAGAAAAAAGATAGTGTTTCCTACAAAGAAAGAATTGTCGGAGGCTATGGCCGAGTACACGGCCAAACTCTCCGCCAAGTTCTGCAAGAAGAGAAGCTATTTTACCGTTGTTCTCTCCGGTGGTGACCTCATCTCTTGGCTCAGGTACTTAAGAAGTCTTTGAATCCTGTTTTTTTCTTTTTTTTTCTTTTTCTTTGATCACTAATATATTTGAATCTTATTCATATAGTGTTAAAAGATTAAAATCCAATGTAATGAACTTTTTTGCAGTGAATTGTTGAAACCAAAGTACCAAGAAAGCATTGAATGGTCAAAGTGGCACATTTTTTGGGTTGACGAGAGGGTTGTTCCCTTGGACCATAAGGACAGCAATTACAAACTAGCCTTTGATGGCTTTCTCTCCAAGGTAACATCATAAGTTCATAACATAACATTATGATGCTTAACATCAATTAATAAGTCTAAACTGTTTTTGTTATCATGTATATATATATATACTGAAAAAAACAAAGAAAAGAAAAATATCATACATATTCAAAATTTCATGATTTTTTTTTAAAGAAATGGTCTTATTAGATGATTTTTATTTATATAAATATAAGTTACACTATTGTAGGTTCCGATTCCAAGTGCGAACATATATGCAATCGACCAAGACTGTGCAGCTCTTGGTAATGCCAAGGGAGCTGCACAAATCTACGAGGAATGTCTCAAAAGACTTGTGAACAATAACATCATCCGCACATACAAATCTTCGGGATTTCCACAGTTTGATCTCCAGCTTCTAGGGATGGGTCCAGATGGTCACATGGCATCTTTATTCCCGGAACATTATCAGATCAAGGAGAAGGCAAATTTGGTAACTTATATCACAGATTCCCCTAAACCGCCACCAAAGAGAATCACTTTCACTTTACCGGTAATTAACTGTGCTTCTTACAATCTCATGGCCGTTTGTGATGAGGCTCAGGCCGATGCGGTCGCTAAGGTTTTCAACGATGATTTGAACTTGCCTGCGGCTAGGCTTACAGCCGACAAAGAAGCCATATGGTTTCTTGACCAAGCCGCTGCATCCAAGATCCCAATTGGACATTAAGATTCGGTTTATGTGTTTCTGGTTTTTCTTTGATGGTTTATAGTAAAAGGCTAAAAGCTGTGTGTTTCGAATGTAAGATCGATTTGTATGTTTGTGTGTACTCCTCTTGTATGTGTTCTCTAATAATAATAAAGATTTGGTTTAACCCAGGATTAGTAGAAATCTATGTATTTTGTTTGGTTTGGACTATATGTAGTCGAATCTTATATTTCTTACAATTATAACTTTGTGATATAAGGTGTCTTTAAATAACATATTATTTGAAAGCAAAGAATTGGATAAAAACCAAAATTAGTATTGTTAAAATCGAAATTTCTTTTTTTAGGATAATTATCAAAAACTAAATGAATATCCCAAAATTTCATTTAGGACAAAAATAATATTCTTATTAAAAATTAATTTTTTTATATAATATAAAATTTCCTAATCTCATATTTTAAGGCTTAGAATGTAAGATTTACAATTTAAAATTATAAATTATAAATTTTAAAGAAGGCTTTCACCCTTAACAAATTATATTGTAAATTCTAAAAAGTCTAAACAAAAAATTAAATTTTTTTATTTTTTTTAAAAATATTATTTTTGTCTTAAACAAAAATGTGTGTTATTTTATGAAACAAAAATTTTATTTGATGTTATTTTAGAGAATTTTTATTTATATTAAATATTAGTACTTTTAAGTTTTAACAGTTCTAATTCGTGTTTTTGAACAATTGGTCCAACAAAACTAGTTTTGTATTTTTTGGTCGGAGAGGCCACTTGTCCGCTACTAACTACTCCATAAAGTCAAACTCGCTCCCCTCACTTTACCTATAAAGACGCTCTCCCAGTTTTTTTTCATGGCATCTTCTTGTTTCCTCCGTTCGATTCTCTTCTCTTCTCCTACTAACCTCCGTTCAAATTCGCTCTTCGCTTTCTCCCCGAAGAATCAGCTCACTTGCTCTCCTCCTTCTACTTGGTCTCATTTCGAATCGTTCTCTGTTTCCTCGATCGGAGCTGGATCTAGCTGTCGATTGTCTAATACTCGGAGAAAGGTAAGGAGCATGGCTACTTCGGCGGCGGAAATGGGGAAAGAAGAGAAGAAGAGAGTTGAGATTTATGATCTGGAGGAGAATTTAGCGGTTGATTTGGCCAAATTCACTGCTAATCTCTCCGATAAGTTTTGTAAAGAGAGAGGCGCTTTCACTGTCGTTGTCTCCGGCGGCTCCCTCATCAAATCTCTCCGGTTTTTCTCCTCACTTTCTTCGATTTTTTCAATTCGATTTGGATTTAGGGTTTTAGCATCTGCAAATTTGGGGTTTGAATGTCGCTTTCTGGATAGATTCAAATAGTGAATTAATTAGGTTTTTGCTTTCCTCTTCGTGTGCTTTGATTGATCTATGAATGTTCGATTGAACTTGGTGATGAATCATTGACCGTTCTTGGTTGGTTTTGCTCAAAAAATTATCAGGAAATTAGTAGAATCTCCTTACGTTGACTCTATCGATTGGGCAAGGTGGCATTTCTTTTGGGTTGACGAAAGAGTTGTTCCAAAACATCACGACGACAGTAACTACAAACTTGCTTATGATAGTTTCCTCTCCAAAGTATTCAACAACACAATTCTCTATCCTTCCATTAATGAACTTATAAAACTTCTTGAGACTCTAGTCATTTCTTTTACAGGTTCCAATCCCACCTGGAAACGTATACGCAATCAACGAATCACTCTCAGCCGAGGCTGCAGCGGATGATTACGAGACTTGCCTCAAACATTTGGTCAAAACCAATATCCTCCGTGCTTCTGACTCAACAGGCTTCCCTAAGTTTGATCTCATGCTTCTTGGTATGGGTCCTGATGGTCATGTGGCATCTCTATTCCCTGGACATGGTCTATGTAATGAGACCAAGAAATGGGTAGTTTCCATCAACGACTCACCAAAACCGCCATCTGAAAGAATCACATTCACATTCCCGGTTATCAACTCCTCTGGTCATGTAGCTTTGGTTGTTGCTGGTTCTGGGAAAGCTGAAGCTGTGGAGGCAGCTTTGAAGAAGACTGGGAATGTACCTGCGGGTTCTGTTTCTGCTGAAGATGAGCTTGTTTGGTTTCTTGATAAACCAGCTAGTTCCAAGCTTTAAACCGGTGGTTATGCTTTTTCAGTTTGATTTATCAATGTGACTAGTCCGGTTTGGTTTTAACTCGCCGGTTCTCTTCATTTATGTTGTGGGAGAGATTGTTGTAATAAAAGCGTACTTGACCAGGAATAATAATGATTCCCTGATTTGTTTGGGTGATTTTTAGTCTAAATCTATCAAAAACCACATTCTCTGCATATGGTTGTTTTGACTTTTGATACATTTTGACTAAGTTTGTGTAGGCGAGATCTGAGAATTAAAAAAGGTATATGTATTGCAGTGAGTGAGGAGAGATATTTTTCTAAAGTTAAAACTGTATTAATTATCATAGAACTAGAAAATAAGTTGCATAAAGAGAACAGTTGTTGAAATGAGATCTGACTGAGGAATAATAAATGGTAATGTATAAAAAATCTGAATTTTTTAATGAAAAATTTAAAGGGAGTGTATTGAACTGAATATTTTGAGAGATTTGAGTTTAATGACTTTTGAGAGGATTTGATGAAATTTTGGTGAATTATGAATTTTGTTATTAATTTTTTTGAAATCTCACATACAATCATGAGATTTGATTATTTGTATTTTTAATTAAGAAATTCCATTAAATCTCACATGAAACTTTTAAATCAAATCCTAATCATGTTTTCAATAACAATAAATTCTGTATAATTAAAATCATTAATTTAATAATAATAAATTTTAAAAGATTTTAAAAAATTTATATTCTAATAACACATAATTTGTCATTTAAACTCAAATCCTACCAAATACTCATTTCAATACACCCTCCTTATAGTTGGAAACATTATGGTAAGATACTAAAAAAATCACCCTAAAGTTTACTATAAATCTTGTTTTAAAAAAGAAAAAAATCGAAACATTATGATGTTTTTTTTGGGGCTGAAAATTGTTGTTTATAAATTACAATTACATGTCTAAATTATTTAATGTTTTGACAAACTAACTATCTACAGTTATTAAATTATATTGAATCTTTATGGTAAATATGTTTTGTAGAAAGGATTAGATCTATTGAGTTTGAATGTGATAAGAAAAAGTAAAAGGTGGTAAACAAATGTAAATTAAAAAATGAACATTTATTGAACGTGGTGGTGGGGTCTATAAAAAATAACCGAACTTAAACAAAGCACAAAGAAATAGGCTTTAATGGCTCCTCTTTACTCCCATTTGACTTGCCTTTCAGATTCTAGATAGAAAGAGAAATTAAAATAAATCCCAGCTTTGAAGCGGAAGCTAGTTCAACGACGCGGCAAAGACGGAAGCGATCGTATGGTTTTCGCCGGAGTTGTGTATCAAATCGGTTACCTTGGCGATTTTTGGATTTTTTGGAGGTTCCATGATTCTGGACTTTTGATTACTTTATAAATTAAGGGGAGGGAGAGAAGGAAGACTGGATTTTACAGATGAAAGCTCTTAGAAGAATTCAAACGAAGTCTTCGTTTCCAAATCCATCTTCTCCATCGTCTCCGTGGACTCATTTGCGTTCTGCTTTTGTTATTGTCACTTCTTCATCTCCAGCTGCTTGTTCTTCTTCTTCTGATCCGTCAGTCTCTTTTCATATATAGATATATATATATATATATATATATATATCTATATCATTTTCAGTTTTGTAGATGATTCGATTATACATTTGTTTCTGTGATTCTTGAGATTTTTTTGTTAATTTTTTCACAATGGTTAGATGATTACTATAATTTTCCTTTCTGTGGTCAATTGCTTGTTAGATGAGTATATAATTTTTTCTGGAATCTAAAATTTAGAAAATTGCTTCTAAGGTTTTTTTTATTTTTTTATTTTTAATTAGTGGAGAACTGATTAGATTTGTTTTGCTTTTGTCCTAATGGACCCCATTTCATAAACTTCTATTATAGATCAACATATCTTTTGAGTTTTATCTTCATTTTACTAGAAATCAATAAATAAAATGTTGTATATGTGATCCTAACATGGTTTGATCAGATACGTTTTTAGGAGAGTTTAGGCTGTTTAGCTCAAGTTGAAATTACGCTTATGTTATTTGATTGTTTTGATTAGTGACTTTCGTCACTTAATGAATGACTTGCTTGATTTTTCTCTGTTTTCTTTTCTGAAACAATCTCAATTTCTATTTTCTGTTCAGGCATAGACACAAGTCGCCCTGGTCCAGAAGAAAACGGAAAAAACCTCTCACACTTCGCCGGTGGAAAAGAATATTCACCCCTGAGGGTAGACTTCGGAATGGGGGAGTTGATTTGTTGAAGAAAGTTCGGAGTAGAGTGAGTCAAAACCTTCACCCACAGCTTTGTCAAGTTGTTGTTAAGTGTTTCTACAAATATTTCGGAATAATTCATTTTCTTATATTGTTTTCTTGTATAGGGTATTGATCCTAGCATAAGGTCCGAGGTTTGGCCATTCCTTCTTGGAGTGTAAGTTTACACTTCTTGCAGTTGATTTTTAATAACATAATCTCTATCATGTTGCTTGTAAAATTTTAAGTGTTTTAAGTCATTAACACTGTCTAGTTATAATTAAGGCTTATAGTGTTCTTGGTTTGTTTTCCTCACCTTTTTTTTTTTTTTAACTTTCTTCTATACAAACAGATACGATTTCAATAGTTCTGAAGAAGAGAGAAGTGTTATAAGAACTTGTAGAAGGTGGGGAACAGATTAAATCACCCACTCAAGAATCTTTTTGCTTTTGTTGTTTATCTGTGACTTGATTTTTACTTAACCTTACAAAACAAATGCAGAAAAGCATACGAGAGACTACGCAGACAATGCAAAAGGCTTCAAAGACAAAACAGTGGGACGACTTTAAAGCTAAACAAAATCAACAAAACTACTCAAGATAAGCATAGTAGTTGGTCTTTAGGACAAGACACTGACAGTTCTTGTTCTGATGATGCTTTCACAGAAGATATTGGGTACGTAAGTGACGTCTCATGCACGCTTGATTCAAGACTTCTGGTTTCTGAGTCCTCAGACTCAGATTCTTCTGATGAGAATGATTCTATTCATCAAGTCTTTACTTCTTCTGAAGAAAAAGATGAAAATAGTACTTCTCCATCAAGCAGCATATGTATCTCCCGAACCAAAGAAGACTTTGTAACTTGGCAGCGAATCATCCGTCTCGATGCTGTCCGTGCTGATACAGAATGGACTCCATATTCCTCATCTCAAGCTATGGTATCAGAGGAAAGAGCACGTCGTGCTGCTGAAGCTGTTGTGTTAAAGGATTATACTCATTTAGAGCCTTCCAAAATCTTTCACGCGGCACGGCTTGTATCGGTTCTTGAAGCCTATGCTTTACATGACCCTGAGATTGGATATTGCCAAGGAATGAGCGATCTTCTTTCCCCTATACTCTCAGTCATAACTGAAGACTACGATGCGTTTTGGTGTTTCGTTGGGTTTATGAAGAAGGCTCGTCAGAATTTTAGAGTCGATGAGGTTGGGATCACAAGACAACTTAACATAGTCTCAAAGATTATCAAATCCAAAGACTCGCAGCTTTACAAGCATCTTGAGAAAGTTAAAGCAGAAGACTGTTTCTTTGTTTACAGAATGGTTCTTGTGATGTTTAGAAGAGAGCTGAGTTTAGATCAAACATTGTATCTATGGGAAGTGATTTGGGCTGACCAAGCTGCGGTAAGAGCTGGGATTGGTAAATCTTCTTGGAGCAGCCGGATTAAACAACGTGCTCCTCCCACAGACGATTTGCTGCTTTATGCCATAGCTGCTTCAGTGTTGCAAAGGAGGAAACTCATTATAGAGAAGTATAATAGCATGGAGGAGATTCTCTGGGAATGCCATAGTATGGTAGGGAAACTAGATGTGTGGAAGCTCTTAGACGATGCACATGACCTTATTGTTACCCTCCACACCAAGATTGAACATTCTATCACATAATCCTTTTCAGTTTCATGTACCTTTCCTTGCAAGCTAGGTTTGGAACAGAATCGAAATCGTGGTTTAACCTAATCTCAAGTACAGAAACAAGATAGACATGATTTGTGTGTTGTGAAAATTTTCAGAGGTGAGTTTCGTCTGCCTCTCTATTTTCAATTTTGTATATGAAATGAATTTTTGGTTGTTGCCGTGGAAGAGAATCTTCCGCCGGTAAGAGAATAATTTACCAACTTTTTTTTTTTTCTCTTCATTCTTGTTCAAAATTATTAAAACCATAAGAGACATTATGTATATCTTTTAACTGTCTACTCCTAAACCTAACCACATCTAATTATACATTTCCTCAAGCAATGAGTTTTAAGGTTCTGTCTATAACATCTCTTCTCTTCGCCCTAATGAGCCGCTGTGAAGTTCATACATATAGGAGGTCTAACCTTAGCCAAAGCCAGCAGCGAAGAAGGTAAAATCCAGAGACCATCTCCACATATCAAACCTGATGCAACAGCTGGAACCATCACATCTGCTTTCTTTCGGTTCACCTTCTGCCAAACGAACACTACTAAGCTTCCAATACACATATCGATAGCAAAAGACCCACCAACCAAGAACGGTACAGCCATTGCCATCGGCAATGGGATCCACTTCCCTATCTTCTCTGGCAAGAGATCTCTAGCCAGATTTGCAGCAACCGCAAACGCAAAGAACCCGTAACAAAGCTCTAGGCAATGCTCAGGGAGAGCTGAGAGACCTTGAACACCTATAATGGCCATGTTTCTATAGATGATAGCATAAGGAGCCTTGTACTCACCGTTAGGGTTTCCAACATCAAACGCCTTGTAAAAGAGGAAGAATGTGAGCGGCGCAACCACGCAGCCGATCGCTGTCCCGATAGCTTGAGCAGCAAGCATCGAGCGCGGCGAGGTTAGGGTTAGATGTCCCGTCTTGAAATCGTGCATCAAGTCAGCAGAAACAGATACAATCGATTTTATAAGACCACAAGCTACCATTCCAGCCACTACACCTTCGTTCTTCCCAGCTAATGCAGCCATCACAAAGAGCGCTGCTTTACCGTAGTTATAAGCCATGTTCATATCAGTTAATCCAGCTCCATAGGCGTTACAGAAGCTAAGAGACGGCGCAAGGAGGTAAGCTACGAGGACGAAGTACCATTTCAACTGAGGAAACATCAAAGGAATCGCAATGATAGAAACAATGGAGAAGAATAAGTATCCAACACAAGCCATCCATAGAGGAATGCTCTCTCGAACAAATACTTCATTCTCACGTTTCAAGATTTCAGATTCCTTTGTACCATCTTCTGAAACTTCCGGCACTGCAATCACTCAAATCGTTTTATTACTTCCGACATCGAAAAAACACAGTTTTTAGCTTTAGCTATTTCCATAAGATGACTTACATGTGGTGACGCTACTGGTTTTAGAGAGTCTAGAGTGAAAGCTTCTTCCAGTGAAAAGTAGTATCTTAAGGAAGTTATAAAGCCCATCTCCTAAGATCAACGCAATACATATAAACACTTTGTATCCATTTAAACTCTTCATGCTACTCTCAGGCAATGTTGCTGAGAACCATTCTCCTTTAAGCTTGGCTATAAGAGGCCACATTATTCCCCATGAAAGTATCGCACCTAAGAGCAACGATAGATTCACCAAATGTGAACAGATCATTCCAGCTCCAACATATGTCATACTGAAGTCAAAGAAGAATCTGTTTCCCCACAACAAAAGAGATTCTTTAATCAAACTTGTATAAGCACAAAAAGGTCAAAAACAGAGAAAAACAAAAAAAACTCACGATTTTTTCCAAGCTTGTAATCCAAATGTAGGGAACTGAGAGAATCCACATTCTTCACCACCTGAATAGAACCATCCAAAAAACGCCCAAAAGAAACTCAATCCAAATGAATTTATAAACCCACGAATCTGTTTCCTGTTCAGAAACAAGAAAAATGTCAATATATATACGAAAAACTACCAAAACTGCACTCATAAACGGACTCCTACTGCTTCAAAAACCCTTATATTCAATCCAGAACAAGTAAAGACAGAAAAAAAAAAAAAACAAGAAACAGGAACATACTTGGCTGTCTTGTTTCCTTTACTAGTATGAAACCCATTGATAAGAACAGCTGTTGCTGTTCCACTAGGATACGTTAACTTGTAATCTATAATCATAACCTGTTTGACAATACATAAAACCATTCTCAGAAATCATCACAATAACAAAAATAAAACTTTTTACTCTATTTCATTAGTTTTTAAAGTTATCATCATTACCTTACGAAGAGGAACCAAAACGACAAGTCCAATGAAACTAGTAACAAAGAGAAACGACGTCATCCAACCAACACCAGGCTCTTTAATACCACGAGGACTGTTTCCTTCAGTGTTCACTCCGGTTAGCTCATAAGTTCTTCTGTTTAAACCAAGCAAGTACGACGCAAATCCACCTGCGAGAGAGATGCTGTAACAAGCGACAGCACAAGTCTGAGCGATTGTGTTCTCTTGACGAGTGAAAGGAGTAGTGACGATTCCAGCTTTTTGTAAAACTTTTGTCCATGATTTGAGAAACACGAAAGCTAATAGTGCTGATGAGATGTTGAGATTAGGAACGAGTCCTGTCGTTAGGTTTAGCTTCAGACAGATCACACTGTATACGATACCGATCAATAAGCTAGCCACGATGGCTCGAACCGTGATCTGTTTCCTCCATGGTGGTGGTTTTCTTGAATCATCATCGTTTAATTCGGGAAATTGACTCTGTTCTTCTTCTCTTCCAACCCTCTCGTTTTCCATTTGATACCTCTGGAAATTTTCAAGAAATTGAAAATCTTGATCTGTGTGATAAAATTTGGTATTAAACTATTACATACCGTATTCTAAATCGATTGGTTGCTTCTTGTACAAGGAAACAAAAGAAACAACGTTTTGATCTATCGATTCGTTGGATTAAAGAAGAGTGATCCAGAATCGAGTGATTTGCAGAGTCGGTGTTTAGCGTAGGATTGAAGAAGAAGAAGAGAGAATGGCATAGTAGAGATATAGGTGGAATTGATTAAAGAATTTTTATAGAAGAAGAGAAATGAATGAAGAAAGAGAAAAGTGTACTGCAGAGAAGTACAAATTAGGGTTTGTGTAATAAAAGAGAGTACAGATTATTATTGTATTTTGGTTTTGTGATTGAGATTCAAAGTTTTTAAGTAAACCAAAAAAATGGAAGGTGCACACGCGTTTTACAGTTAAAAGAGAGAGCGGGAGATATGTGGTTGTTCGTCCGACTCACTAACCCTTTACATTTATTAACATATTTAATTCTACTTTCTAATGAAAGAAAACAAAAGAGATTGTGTAGTACAAAGTCCAAAGTTGTTTTTATTATAAAAATAGGAGAAAAATAGAGTCCCTTGAAAGTGTCGCTAGTAAATAAACCCCACAATGAGAAGAAAGAGCACTGACTTTTGAAAGAGTTGGTGTGCATGTTTGACTTCGGTTACTATCTCATATTTTAGTATGTGTTTGTTGTCAGCTTCTTTTCCCATAAATATTAACTTTTTTTACGAATATCCTGAAAACTATTATATCCGTTTATTAAAAAACACATTACCTACTATTTTTTTTTTTTTTCACATTTACCTACTATATCATCCAAAAGATTAAACAATAGTGGTTAACGTTTAGTTAATGTTAGAACATTCTTTTCTCTCAAGTACAATTTCGTGTGAGGTAGTCCTAATCTGTTATAAAAATAAAACGAAATGCTTGTCGTTTCTTAGGATTTTCGCGTCTTTTTTGGTTCACCATTTTGAAGGCTCTCAAGATTTTAGGAATGTTGGTTGGCATTTTAGTGTTTTAAAATTATGTTCTAGTTTTGTTTGATGTTGATCACATTTGTTTCTAGGATTTGTCATGTTAGTTTATATGAAATCATTTTATCTCTAAATATTTGTTGTTTGTCGGTTTAAATCTTTCGGTTTATTTGTAGGGGCAGCCAGCTAATATTAGATATGGGTGCAAAAACATTTTTAGGAAGAATCGAACTTTCCACCTCAAAGATTTAGTGGGTTCGCATCTGTTTATTAGGTTAATCGTCGGGCTTATATTATTTCAAAAGTTTTATAACGAAATCTTTGGATGAATAAAATAAAAATTAAAAACACATTAGCATCTTATTATAATATTGCTTTTCCCAATAGGATTTTTTTTCTTGGGGTAATTTTTTTTATCAATAACGTATTAAACTCTGAAGGTATAATTAAGGTTTTACAGATCAAGTTTATTTTTGAGATGTATAGTTTAAGTTAGATTAGGTCCGTTAGACACCAAACTATATGACTTCCACACTTTACTTTCAAATTAATTAAACATTAACATTATACTATCATCCAAAAGAATATTCTAACAAATAACGTCGTAGATTAAAATTGTACTTTAAGTATCAAACATACTTATAAATTATTCAGCAATTCTAGACATGGTGTTTCTTTTTCTTTCATATTGCGGTCTATAATATTGGCATAAATCGTTCTAGATTAATTTTACTTTGAAATATCATATATTTATTATTAATACTTTCTATGTACTTTCATAAAATTAGAACCATAAATTATGGCAATCTTTACTTATTTTCTATGCTTCTCTATATAATATGTGACACATTTTATTTATTGGTTCTCATAATCTCTTTTAATAAAAATATATTATTATGTTATATTTTCTACATCAGTGTTAGTGGAACAAACTATTATAGTACAAAATCCTAGTCCACATATATGTTATCAATAAATTATAGTACAAATCCTGTCCACATATATGTTATAAATAAATATAGACAATTATGCTCAATATTTTTTCATAATAATACAGATGAAAATTCATTATTAGGACATTTTTTATTTGAAATAAATATTTATATAAAAATATATTCACATTATGTAAAATATTATCTTTAATATATGAATGAATGGATGGTGTACTAAATGTAAAGGCCATGCACTCACCTAAAATGGTAAAATAACCTTGCCTAAGTATCCACCAGTCACAGTATTAACATTTTCTTTCGTCCCTTGCCTATATTTTTTTTATTTTCCACCTATTTATTCTACTAAGTATCCACCTATTTTCTATTGATTTCAAACTTGAATATATTTTTCAAGATTCAATATAATTTCAAACTTGAACATCTTTTTTCAAGATCCAATACTTTAAAAAAAAAAATCATGTGTCATTCATTATTGTTGAATCAAAACGAAGTTTATATTACAAAAGATAGTATTCACGAGGTCGTAGAAGGAGCAAGAATCTGGCCTGCAATGGAGGAAATTTTGGTCATCAACCTCGCCATATAATTAGCTCCGACAATCGGAGTCCGGCGAAAGAAGTTAGTCCTCTTAACACACACCTCAATATACCTAAGTGCTTGATTATGCTGTGCCTTCATTGCCACGTAATCACGTACAGTAATCGATATATAACCACTCTGAAGCCGAGAAACCACGGCTTTGTAAGCGATCTCGCAAGCGGAGAAAACGGCTTTGTCTCGAGAATCTTTTGCGTTTGGGAGAAGAGAGTCTTGGATTAGAGATAGTGTCCCGTTAGCATTGGTAAGAGCTCTTTTTGTCGTCAGTTTCGTTATGGTCAAGATGTCTGCATGCGAGAAGTTGAGCTGTGACGTGATGATCAAGTCACATTTCTTGTAGTCCACGGTTTGTTTGCAGATTTTGTCGATTAGAGACTTTGTTGGTGGGTCCGGATCAACGATTGCGACTGAAGAAGAAGGCAACTGTGAAATCGAGATCATCATGACAAGAGTAATGATGATCAGATTCATATTCATATAGTGAGCCATTTCGGTATGTGATATTAGGGCACAGAAACAGAGTAGAGCTTGAGGAAGATGAAGAAGAAAAAGATGTGATTGTATAAGCTTACGAAAACATATTCATTTATAATCATATAACTATATAATCACTTAAGGTAATACTATTTCCTTATTTTTGTTCAAATGTTTATTTTGTTTATAATCTTTTCGTTCAAATTATAACTTCAGTTCCAAGTTCAACGATAAATTACGGTCAATAACCAAAAAAAAAAACAAACTATGGTCAATGATACTATACCAAAAACAAAAAAAATACGGTCAACGATTAACTGAATCCAATTGATGATTTAGAACTTCGTTTTTAATCACTTAAACATAATAGTATACACTTCGTTTCTTTTGTTCTTGTCTTATTCTGCAGCCCTTCTTAGTTTTGATGAAGGCCCTCCATTTACACTACAGAGGGTCTGTGAGGTAAGATATCGACTGACTCTGTACCTTCACTCTGTTTTATCTTCTTTGATTTGCTTGTTTGCATTTCTTAAAGACGTGGCTTTCTTTTGCAGAATTTGACAACAGCTGAGTCCAAGTTGACAAACAAGAAGAAATGGTGCCAGCGATGTGTGAGGAAGGTCAGAAGTAGAATGACAATGATGAGGAGATTGAAGATCGAGAGATTTATGTTGATCTTGGTGATAAAACTGAGACACACAATGATGATAAAGGTATGCTACAACGAGCACTAACCATTTTTATACACCATTATATAAAATGATTGATTTTCGAAAAATCGAAATATCAAACTGGATGTTGTAATTGACACTTATTGCATCTGTTTTCGAAAAATTGTTGTGGACACTTTAAATGTTTTTATTTTTAAAAGTTAGGCCAATTTATAATTTATACTTATTGCATCTGTTCTGTTTATTTCACTAATTCTCGCTTGTTCTAACATTCTTTACATCAAAATATTATTGCAATTCTTCTAACTTCTCCAAATTTTAACAAAAAGAAAAAAAATCTTCCAACTTCTCTGTTCTAATTTAAACTATGAATCGGTCGATGGGTCACATCCGTAGAAGTGACTTTCGTATACTATTAGTAAGCGGTAAGCCTGGGTTAATTAGTAAACGTTTCATTTTTACATCAACTAGTACTACTAGTGATGACCTTTCATATCAATTTTACTTTGATTTTTTGTTTTGTTATTATTTCATATAAAACTATACTCTAATTAATTAGACCATGAGACGTTGACTCGTCATCAAATTGGTCAGTGACATCCACTCCATTCCACGTGTAATTTCTCTACTTGTTTATGTTTTGACAGTAAATTAAAACTCGTTTTGTACAGTAATACTAAGACAATAAAAAAAAAGTGTTTAAACTGTTACCAAAAGAGCATAATCTATGTTTCCCAAATACAAATTTTATGTTCTTCTTAATAATAATACAAGATATGTTTGGAATGTATGATTTAATACATTTGGAGAAAAAACGCTGTCTTTGGATTATTCTTTGGATTAATACTAATACAAGAAACACTGTCTCGACGCTCAAATCTCTTTCTATAATAATACTAAGGGGTGACCCGTCATTCGGACGGATTTTAGTTAAGAATTTAGATTATTAGTAGTCAATATTGGAATCTTTAGTCTTTTTTATATTTTTTTGTTGTATATTATGTAGTGGTTATTCTTCATTTTTTGGTGATTAATATTTTTTGTGTGTTTTTAATCTCATGAATTATGTATATGTATCTTTTATATTGTAATTTTATTTTATATAACAAAATTTTGGTACTTGATTAATGTTATCCAAATTAAAAGTAAATCTCCATTGAGTAGTTGGTAGGGTTTTGATTTAAGCTGCAATATTTTATTTTTATAAATCAAGATTTGATGTTCATTGGGTTTGTTAACATATTCATCCATTTTAAACTTAAGATTTACTATTTTCCTTATGTTTAATTATTCTCTGTTGTTGGAAAGATTCACTTATTTTATTTTCTCAAAGATTAGTTTGAACATGTTAATGTTTTGTAATATCAGAGCTCATTTCTCATTGCATTGTTATATGCATTTTAAATTTTTAGAGTTGTCATTTAAGTTTCTACAAGCTCTTGTGAATATTCCACAGTTAAATGAATCTTCGTTTTCTCGAACATCCATTTGAGACACATCAAAAAACATATTTTTATATTTTCCATGTAACCTAATTAAATTCACTAATTTAAAGTACTAAATTAAGAAATGTTTTTAAAAAATTATGTTTATTTTTGAACTAGTCCTTATTGATTATTTTAAATTATATTTAATTTATTTCTTATTTAAATTTATACAAAATTTAATCTAAAATTTATAAACACAAACCTCTATTAAACATATATACTTTAACTTCAGTTATAATATGAAGAAAAATACATAAATTAGAATACCAATTATAATACTTTGATTTATATTTTTGAAGCTAAATAATTTTCTAAAGTGTATAAATAAATCTAACAAAAATCTCTATATAATCATTTGAGCAATGTTAAAAACAAAATAACCTTTCCTTTACATGAGATATTACAACAAAACATCCCATGTATAATAATAATAATAATAATAATAATAATAATAATAATAATAATAATAATAATAATAATAATAATAATAATAATAAGATACTATAAACATAGAATAATTTTAAAACACTAATAATAATCTACGACAATATAAAAAGACAAAGTATGAAATATATATTTTTCCGCGCTACATAGCGTGGATTACTATTTAGTAAAATTATTAAATTAGATTATTTTATAAGTAAATGACCTTTTAAATTTTTGTCAAATTATTTTATAAAATTAAAGAATAGTAGTTATTATAATAATTAAAGTGTAGATAACCTAATAAATAAATTATTTAAGTAATTTAAAATTAGTTAAAACAAATGATGATGTGTCAATTTTTTAGAATAGGTAAAAGATGATGTGACATCACCAAAAGAGAGGAATATATATATATATATTAGATATTTATTGGGAAGAGAAAATTTTCTATTGTATCATAGTAAAAAATATAGTGACAAAATAAGTAAACCCAACAAAATGAAGGGGATTATATGTAAAGATGTCGGTGGAGTAGTCAAAAGAATGGTGAATTTGTAATTGACATTAGACTTTTTAAAATAGATAGAAGAAACCAAGTCATGTGTGATAAATTTTGGATTTATATAACTAATAAGAGTTAGAAGAAAAATTTAACATAAAAGCGAATAAATTGGAATACTTATAAATTATAACTGAAAACTTCTATAAAGCTAATAAAAAAATGTCTTAAATTGCATAACTTTATAAATGAAGATAAAGTTATAAAAACAAAACATAGTTAACACAAAACAAGACAAGGTTTATTAAACAAGATAAAGTTTATAAGTTTAACTTGGCTAGTTAATTAAATTAGCAAGGTATAAGATTGAAGACGTGTCTGCAATGACCAACTTTTTGTATCCTCTAACTCGCCAGACTTTTCCCCACATGCTTTGCATAAGAAAGATGGTCATGCCATCAAGTGTCTTCTCGTAAGCAAAAGCAGACACAACATGTTTTTTTGTAGTCAAGACGTCTTACGGTGGCCCAAAACCAAACAAAGATCAACTACTTTTTTAATTTATGCAATGGAAATGTTAAAAATAAAAAACTTACATCCTTTAGGGCACAAAACCTTTCTTCCAAGTGAAGAACAATCCCAACGGAGACCACCAAAGTTTGCATCAGATACTTAATTTGTTTTGTTGTTGTGTATTGTTCGGTAACGGAGCTGCCGCTGGCCCTTAACATGCTCTCATGTTTATAAATCATCATTATTTATTGTTTAAAATAAATAAAATAAAATAAAAGACAAAAATATAAAAAAGAAAACTCACGTGAGTTTGCAAGATCACGAATCTTGCATCTAGACAATGAACAGTCATTCTCTAGTTTGATAGCATGTACAAGACCTTAAAGTAAAAGCTTTAGATACTTACAAATAAGTGTCCTTATGTAGTTATACACTATAGTTTTAGATATAGAAACATACAAACAAGCATATATATAAGTATATCTATGAATATTTAGCTTTTTATATATCAATTGACCATTGCATATCTATTGAATTTCCAACATGAGCACATTTTGGACAATGATAAACAATTTTTCATTTTTTGGCATATCCATCATTCTCAATTATCAGAGCATGTATTTTTATCTCATTTTTGCAATTCATGTAGAAAATATATGTTTAATAAAAATCTTTTACATAACCAAATCATAATTCAACTATTTTCATTAATTTTAAATTACTTTATAAAAAATAGAAAAATTGTCTGCTTACCTTTAGAATTTAAAAACTATTCAACAAAGTACATTTATAAAATTTGAAAAAGATAAAACTACCAAAAATAGTAGTTTCATGGGTTGGCTTTGATAGCAATTGATATCAAACAACATAACTGAATGTAACCAACATTTATCAATTCCAAATCGAATGAATTTTATAATAATCCGAACTGTTGAAAAATTCTTACACTAATAAGTCAAATTAAACAAAAAAAAAACTCTAAACTGGACTAAAATTCTTCAATATAAAACCAAACAATATTTCATAAGCATAACTTAACATAAAAAAATTCTGAGTGTCCAAACTTTCTTTTAATAAAAAATCTGGATTTCCAAAACAAAATTCAACGTTTAAACCGAATATTGAAGTAAAAGGAAATGTTTTTGGGCTGTTGAGTCTTCTTTGGATGATTCTTGGATTTGGAATGATCTTCTTCGTCTTAGGCATGTGGCTAAAGGCTTTATTAGAAGCTCCTTCAACAATGGTAAATCTACAAGTTTTTGGTTAGACCACTGGAACCATATTGGGCCTCTTATCGACTTTGTTGGGCCGTCTGGTCCTTAAAGAACAGGGATTAGTCTTCACCTGACTGTTGCAGATGCATGTAATAGTCAAGGCTGGAGGCTTCCTTCCCATAGATCAAGAGCTCTCCCACTTATCGCCTTAAGACAGATGCTTCTTGATACAGCTCCTCCATCTCTGGCTTGGGGACATGATTGCTTCAGTTGGAGCACATGAGAGATAGACAGACCAAGCTTCTTAACAAGTCTTACTTGGGACATAATCAGACCTTCCGCCACTTCTCAGCCTTGGATATATGTAATGTGGTTTAAAGGAAACATCCCTAAAATGGCATTCACCTTCTGGATCGCCCATTTGGATCGTCTTCCGGTACGTCAACGCCTATTTACTTGGGGCGTTGCCAATAAATACGGTCATACGGTCTACGGTAGTCTAAAAACGAATAAGATGAAATGCAGGCATGGGAAATATACGAATGTGTAAGTATTGTTAAGAAATGGCTTAAACATAATATTTAATTACTACAAAAACTATATAATATAAGAGTTACAGTAATACATATCAGCAACAAATGTTGCTTTGATCAGATCAGTTATAACTTTATTTATTAGTGAATCCCTATTATACAAAGAAGTCAACAGAAGAAAAGAAAAAAATATCCTAGAATACAGTGGTCTTAGAGTACTTGAAAAAGAACTCTTCATTGTTACAGTAACTAAATAAAACTGTATAGACTTGAATCAACAGTTTTGGAAACCTGCTTGAGAAGTAACTATCAAACCCTTCAGGTACACTCCCAAGTAGTTCTTGTAATTCTCTTGGAAGCTCTCTATAGTGATTCAGTTTGTTCCTTATGACACGTAACAAATCGCGGATGCTGTCGAACTTGTACCGCCTGTAACGCCCAATGTTGTCTAAGAAAATGCTATCTAACTTTTCATCCCACCGCCCGTTTAATGTAACCGCTGCTGTGCTTTCAAGTGCAGCCAAGAGCTGTGACCCTTCTTCTCGGTTTTCTAATTCGACTCTATCACTTGCGTCGCGGAGGAAAGATAGTCTCATGTCAGAGTTCCAGAACAATGGATGATGCAGAACTTCTTGCGCTCTCGGTCTGTTGCATTTTCAAGCGATAGAAATTAGCGGGAAGGAGAGTTTTCCTAATATATCAACTAACCAAAAGTATTACCATAATGTACCTCAAACTTGGATCTGGATGAAGGAGACCAGAGAGAAGATGAACAGCTTCTGGGAGAGACTCGATCAAGAAAAGATCTTTTCGATCATTCAAAACGTTTATGTCCCTCTCATAATTGTCTCCGTAAGGATGCTTACCACCAGTCATACAGAAAAACAGAACACACCCTAAACCGAAGAGATCAACGGCTCTTGTTTGTCGTTCATTGCGTAGTTGTTCAGGTGCTTGCCATCCAGAACTTCCAGAACCTATCATTACAAATTTATATCACTTTTCTGTTTCCATTATTACATTTGTATCATTCAAGTTTTAAAGATTCTTCTTACCAGTTGAGTTTCTAGTCAAGGCACTTGTGTCAGCTGGCAAACGTTTGCTGATACCCATATCTGATAGCTTTGCACATACAGATGAGTTCTTAACAATCAACACATTTTGAGGCTTTAGATCTCGATGTACGATTCCAATATCATGCAAATGAACTAGACCAGCAACTATATCCCTGTAAAACAATCATACAAAGATTCAGAAAGATATGTGCAAACCTTTGATTTAAAGTGTCAAAAAATGAGAAACTTAAACAAACCTCATTAACTTCAACAAAACAGGAGAAGGATGTCCGTTTTCTTTCCAAAGCTCAGCTCCCTCGCCACTCTCAAAGATTGGGGTTATCTGTATACTACTCGAAGCCATTGGACTCTCAAGTAGCCCAGAGGATGCAGAGATGAGATCGTTTAAGCTACAAGCGCACCGTTCCAATGAAATATAGATAAAATGTTCGTCATGGTCTACCCCGTACCAGCGGACAATGTTTGGATGTTTGTCCGAGGCCATGAGATTCAAAATCTCCTTTTGAGCCACGTCATGATGTGTTTGTACTAGACGCTTAACAGCTACAAGACGACCTTCATAGTGTCCCTCAAGGACAACAGTTCCATTGCTTCCTTTAGCAATCTCCTTGTTGGATACAAACAGTTTACCTACTCTATATCCTTCTGCTGAAGTATTATTGAGGCCAGGGAAAGAAGTAATAAAGCCATTCTCTTTCTTGTGAACAGACTTTAGAGTCCCATTTTTCTTGGATTTTTTCTTCTTCGGTACCGCGATTGGCACTTCGGATACATGTTCCTTGATACGCAAGCTCTGTCTTAATCGGCGAAAGGCAAGACCACAAACAGAAAGGATAGTAACACAAAAGCCGATAAGTAGGATAATCATATTAGAAAACTTGCTACTAAAGCTTGTCTGTGTAGTGCTTCCATCAATCATATCTGTGATCTGAGATATTACAGTCTCAGGCAGAGGAAGGGAGAGGATTTCTTCAACCTCTTTATTGCTCGGAAGTGCCAACTGATTCCCATCTCTAGGAGGAGCCAACTGATTTGGTTTTCTATCTTGAAACGGAAGATACAACGCACCGTCTTGAAAACCAAGTCTTGGAAACAGTTTTTCGTAGTTCACATTACGTAACTGGATCACAGGAACACTTCTCGACAGAGGGAATTTGGATGATGAACCAATGAGTTGTACAGTCTCATGATTTTGTAGTTTAGCTTCCATCTCAGCATAAGAAACACTCCACAAAACATCTCCAAACTTTGATATACATTGGATTTTGAAATCTTTTCTCTCAATGTAAACAAGCTCAGGAAGATCTTGTGATTCTTTAAACCCGGAACCAAATAGTAACGGAGCTTCTTTAGACAAAACAATAGCTTTATCTTTATCGTTTTCAACGACTGAGTTAGAATATAGCTCGTCCATTCTGTATCTCTTAACTAATTTCCCAGTCTTCCAATCCAAGAGAAACACAGATGTGTCTTTCTTACCTAAAACAATCCTATCCGTCAACGTATATGGCAATCTTCCAATGAACTCCGAAGCATCCACTTTCTAAACGAAAACAAGATACACATTTTCATATCATACAATACAACTTTGGTGACAAACAAATGTATAAAAATTGAATTTTTTTTGAGGTTAATAATACCTTATTAATGCATTTTCCATTTTGCATAGAGCAATTGTAAAGATTCCAATCTTTATCACAATCCATGTAAAAGTCATCCGCAAGTCCAAGAGCACGTTCCTCATCATTGCTATAATGATAATGAGGAGCCTTGTAAGATGAATATATTGGCTCATTGGTATAAAATGTCCAATCTAGCTTCTCAGAGGACATATCCACCAATGATATCGATCCATCTACCGTAGAAAGCAACACATAACTCGATTCTCTGATGAAAAATCACAATTCACTTACTTTGTTAAAAAACATGAATCAATCCAATTAACAAAAAACACTAAAAATTGAAAAAGATCTAAACTTTTCCAATCAAAGCAAACATTTTTATGCAAATGATCGATCAATTAAATTGAATTGAAGGGGGGAAATTGGGAAGAACACTAACCGGGTGGGTTGGGAGATTTGATTGGAGACGGATTTGTCAGAGAATTTGGAGATAATTTCAGATCCTTTGAGACTGTGTGCTAATGGAGATACGAGCAGGAACAATATCAAATCAAGTAGTGCTGATCCTCTCATCGTTGCAAAATCATGAAAAAATTCTCCTCTTGAATACAAATAACACAAGCGAATTTCACAGCTTTGAGGGGTTAGGGTTTATGAAGATCTCTCATCTAGAAATTGAGAATGAACAAATTTCGTAAAATGGAAAGAAATAATTTTACGCGATTTTGAGTTCGCAAATTGATGTCGGAATTGAAATGACGATGGCTCTCTCTCTTTACCTCTTTCAGCTCTCGCATATGATGATAACAACAAACGATAAACCATCTTCGGTTTAAACCGGTTATTTCAATTTGCTAATCATTGTTCGGTACACTTCTCAATTCATCTTCTTCGCTACAGTGACGTCATTTTTTTGTTTCTTCTTCTTCGTTGTGGCGTTGAGGTAGAAGCAAAAGCAAACAATGGAGGTTTTCTACTACTTGGTGTTTGGATCAATGACAATTGTCGTAGCTTTGTTAGAGCTAAGCAAGACGAACAAAGATCGGATCAATACCTTTCAATTCCTTCAAAAACAATTACCTTCTCATTTTCTCTCTTATGATGGGTAATTTTCCCGCCATTTTCTCAGTTTCTTCCTTCAATTAGAATCTGAAATTTACTAATTCAGGTCAGAAAGATCAATTCTTGCTGATACATTTTTTTGTTACACAGCTGGAGATTGGCTTTAAGGGCCTTATGTGTATTATCTTTACAGTACTTATGGATTTGGAAAAGGAGATATTGGGCAGCTATTCATTGCTGGTTTTGGTTCTTCAATGTTGTTTGGAACCATTGTTGGATCTTTAGCTGATAAACAGTGAGAAAGTTTGTTTGTTTGTGTGTTAATCAGATGAGATTGAGAAAGTTTCAATCTTTTTTGTGTGGTTTTGATTCAGAGGTCGAAAGAGAGCTTGTGTTACGTACTGTATAACTTACACACAGTATAGAGTTTTGATGGTTGGTCGTATCTTGGGTGGGGTTTCTACTTCTCTCTTGTTTTCTGCATTTGAGTCTTGGCTCATAGCAGAACACAACAAGGTTAGTCTTAGCTTCACCATTCTATTAGCTTAGAGTTGAAACTCATTACAATTTTTATGAACAATTATGCAGAGGAGCTTTGAGCAACAATGGTTGTCATTGACATTCTCTAAAGCTGTTTTTCTTGGGAATGGTTTGGTGGCTATACTCTCTGGATTGTTTGGTAATCTTCTTGTTGACACTTTTTCCTTTGGTCCTGTTGCTCCCTTTGATTCGGCTGCGTGCTTTCTTGCAATTGGAATGGCCATAATATTGGCGACATGGTCTGAGAATTATGGAGATCCATCTATCTGATAGTAAAGATCTGCTCACACAGTTTAAGGTTGCTTCCATAGCAATTGCTTCAGGCAAGTTCAAACTTAAAATCTTGAATTACATTTCCAATTACGTTTCCCATTATTACTAACATAGTCTTATTTCAATGTCTCAGATGAAAAAATCGCGTTGCTTGGAGCTATTCAATCTCTATTTGAAGGCTCAATGTACACATTTGTTTTCCTATGGACACCAGCTCTTAGCCCGAATGACGAAGAAATCCTGCATGGCTTCATCTTTGCAATGTACGCTCAAAAGGATTAACTTAAGATTTACAAGCAAATACATTGTTCATTTAGATGTGCAGAAAAGATTAAAGTCTATATTATCTGGTTGATTTTTGCAATTTGAACCTGAATTAAAAATTAAAAATTTAGGATTGGATTGGATACCTTACAAGTTTCAGATCTCCAAAGGGTTTTTCCTTTTTCCGTCTTATATCGTATTTTAATAATGGAAAATGATAAAAAAAAAAAAAAGACAATAACAGAAGAAAAAAGGAAACCTTGAAAAAAATATGTCAATTGCATAACAAGTATACACTTTGAGAAAAGGAAAATTAACAAATTTGTTTCCAAATACCACCAGGAAAAGCAAGTATGGAGCGTTCTCAATCTATTTATGGGCAGCAACACAAACACTGAAACACACACAAAACCATCAGATTCTGATTTCTTCTTTTTCTTTCTTCTTCTTCTTTTGTTTTCAGCATCTTCTTCTTCAATCAATCATGATGACCTTTCTTAGGCACGAAATCATACGCAATCCCCAACCAGATGACGTCGACACAATTACAGTCCATGCAAGGGTCGAAGGTTATGATTCAACATTTACCACTACGAATTTTCTCGAAAAATTCAAGGAGGACGAGTGTCGCAGCAAAGAAGATTTGAATTATTTCTTAATGGGATCAGGAATAGACGACGACGATACTACAAATGGGATAATAGAGCTAATTGTCTATGTTAATGATCTAACTTCTTCCGCAAGTACTGACTATTCTCCAGGGTGTGCTTTGCAAGTGTGGTTGTTGTTTCTAGATCATAATTATGACGATAATCATAATTATTACGAAGATGATCAGATGGAAGAAGTGGATCTCGTTGATGACGACTTTCAGATGGAAGAAGCCGTTCAAGCCTCGGTCCAAGAGAGCTATAATATCCGGTTTAGAAGGGCAAGCATGCTCGTGGTCGAGTCTTTACCAAGGCAGTTATATGAGAAGACAACTTCTACTGATCATGAAAAGTGCGCAATTTGTTTGGAAGAGTTTAACAACGGATCAAGAGTGGTGACTTTACCTTGTGAACATTCCTTTGACGACGAGTGCGTCGTCAAGTGGTTTGAGACCAGTCACTTTTGTCCCTTGTGCCGTTTCGAGTTGCCATGTCAAGATCAGTGAACTAGTTCGGTTACGAACATTTGTATGAGGATGTAGTTTATATTGGATCATCAACGAAGCAGAGTATAAATAATTCCCTTTTTAAAAAAAAAAATTTCTCTCCTTTTGTTTGTCTTTTTTATGTTAAGACTGATATTAATCAAAATATTTGTGAAATATTTATATATATCTGGGAACAATGTTCTTCCATTTGTAATAGATTAGTTAAGTTCAGATTTTCTTGCTTAATAAATTGTTATTCCATTTCATTTTATGTTTAATGCTTTAAAAAATAACAATGTTACCCATCATAACATGTAGGGATCTAATCTAAATAGATGAATACTATAAGTCTCATGGCTCACTCGTCTCCTAGAGTTGAAAGCTACATGCAAATCGTCTTTCTAGTCTCAGGCGCTTCGCTTCTATTCCCAATCATAACAAGCGTACGTATTCAATATTCAGTTATCTTAAGCTTCTTCAGTGTCAACTCTTTTCTTATGGACATGACTGCTTCTTTATTAAATTTAAACAGGTGTTAGTAACACCGTCAAAGGCGAAAACCGAACGCATGTCTCTCACTGGTTGCATACAACGGAGACTTATGGTTATCTCTGATAAGCCCAGTACGTTACCAAATCTGAATCATCTCCAAACTCTTCTCTTTTTATTTTCTCCTTTGATTTTGCGAAAACACATGAGAAAACACTTTGGTCTCAAGGCGTGGACATGTGGTTTTGTTTGTTTGTGTTGTTGCAGAAGCAGAAGAAGATTGGATTCCCATCAAGGATCGAAACTCAGAATCTGAGCCACTCAATCTTTAATCATTCATTCATCATTTTTTTCCAGCTGAAATGCCAAATTAGTCTATATAAGAAAATAGCACTGCTTTTTATTTGATTGTGAATGCTTATTATGTGATTGGATGAATTATTATCATCCAGTCACATTTTTTACTACTAGTGTCTACTGATAAGCAATCACTATTACTGATGAAATATTTTGGTACATATTTTAATATACGAGCATCGATTTAATATACGAGTCTAAGCTTTGCGTGAAGTGTTTCAATAACACGTAGTTTCTTTTTTTGTTACTGATCAAACATGAATGATGCTGTAACGCGACGTATGCTTTCTCTAGATTATAGTATATAAACAGTTTTACCGTCGGAAATAACATAAAATAAACTATAAACGTATTAAAAAAAACGGATAAACAGATTTATCCTCTCCTAATTACCCATATTTGTAACCATTTTCATATCATCTGCTGTTTGTACAACTAGAAAGAAAAGCTAACGCTGATCGTACAACTTCTTTTGAATTGCCTCTTAAGCTTGAGACTGTGTTCTTAAGCGTTTCAAGTTCTGTGCTCTGACCAAACGAATCCTCTGAATGCTCCAAAGACTCAAGCTGCTTCTCCAAGTATCTCCTCAGACTTGCCTCTGCAACATTTATCAGACTAAGAGATGGGTTACTGTGCATGAACTTGGTCACCAGAAACCCGGCTAATATCTGCTGTTCGGCCTTCACAAGCCCCGAGACAAAACAAGGGAACATGAGTTCCCCAAAACATGACGTAGACCGTCTCTCGGAACTTGCATTCGATCCTCTGTTCTCGCCTTGTGTTATCTGCTCTTCTTGGAACTCTCGAGATAGCTTTCCAATCAGATAACAGAGGAAGGAGCAGACTGAGCCGTAGCAAGAATTGGAGATGATCGTTGACAGAGTCCCAGAATATATAACGAGAAGTAGAACTTCATGATGGCTCTGACTCGTTAACTCCGGAATCCCTTTTTGCTTCAATTGTTCTTCAACAGCAAAGAGACACTGAGTTCTGATCCGTTCAAAGGGCAACAGAAGAGAAATCTTTAGTGCGAGCAATGGGTCAGTCTTGGCTAAGCTCTCGGCAAGGCTTTCTGCTTCATTTTCTGCAAGCAGGACCTCTTCAGGCTTCTGAAGTGACCCATCTATAAGTCGTAGAACATTTTCGGGCATGCATAATGCAATGTACTTACTGAAAATATCCAGCCAGCACGAATGTAAAGGATGGGCTGAGACTATTTGTTCCTTTTTTTCTTTCTCCACAGGTTCTGATTCCTGAAGTGTTTCCCATCCATCATTCCAATCATCATCGCCCCAGTCGTTTCCTTGGTTGGTTGCCTCATTAGACGGCAATAGTTCGGCTTTCTTAGCTTCAAACAGCTCTTCCCATCCTTCTAAAATGGCCAGAAGAGCTTCAGCTTGTGAAGCTGTAGCAACAGCAGCAGAGAGTTTAGAGAAACAGGAAACGGATGTCTCAACACTTGATAGATCCTCAGGGGAGATCTCTAAGCCTGGAGAGATGGATGTCCCAGCGATCTGAGATGATTTAAGTGCGACCAGAGTGTTTGTGAGCCTGCTAGAGCCATCAGCCTTGTCAGGCAAGGCTTGGTTAAGCGTGTCTTCAGTCTTCTGCATAGATGATAGTAACTCAGCCCAACCGTCCCATGGCAGAACGTTTGATTGTAGCTCAGACGACGAGCCCTTGATATTCTTACCCGAGATGAACTGCATAAGCTCTAAGGAGTAGACGCGAACTTGACTTGGCAACTCCAGGTTCTCAGAAAATATTACCAGTTGTTCCCAGACTACAAGCCTAACACGCTTCAGTTCTTCCAAGTTGCCTTCCAAGTTACTGAGAGAAGAGAGCAACCGGTGAAGATTCTGTGTTTCGTGAGCCCCAGATACTAAATCCTGTAAAATAGGTTCGAGTACACTCAAATAAAGGTGAGGAAGATCCAGCAAAACTGATGGATATCGAGAGGACAAATCAGAGAAGACATCAGAAATGGGCCCAAATCCACAACCAGAGAAGACCATGGCTCTGCAGAAGTTGAAGACTTCAGTGGAGCAATCACCAACCAGGCCAGATCTAAGGTAAATAAGTATTGCAGCCCAAGCCTGACTTGGGGAGAGACTGTCGTCCATTACTAGTTTCATGAGAACAGTAAGACAGCTGTTAATGCATTCAGGGCTTAAGACTAGATTCTCCACAAGACTTGGACTAGATGATTTTACTTCCTGCATCTCATCGGCTAATCTTATCCAAAAGTTAATCAGTAAGATAAGACATTCTTGCCATGTAGAACTATCCGGGATGTGCATGTAGGAATCAATTGGTGGTAGAACTAACGTGAAATGCCGTTTCAGGATTTCCACAGCCTGCAAAGGTTCCAAGATCCTGACATATACTCTACAGTGGTCATAGGTCTGCTCGAGTTGACTGAGGAAACCCTGGAAACTCTCTGCACTTTCGAAATCAAGATCTCTTCTACTTTTTAATGTATCTAACAAATTCATAATGTATTGTTTGTAGACATCTTGCCAGGATATGAGACCTTTGGACGAATTCCCCATGAAGAAGCCAGTGAGAGTTTCTACCATTTTGGCCAAAGCTTCCAAGTTCATCTCATTGATGTGCGCATGGACTTCATTATTGAAGCTATCAAAGTTCAAACCGCCCAATTCCGTGATATTTTTGAAATCCAAATCTGTGATAAACGACACTCTACTGCATTCTTGCTTGAGGATGTTATACAAATTTGATGACCCAACAAAGGAACCATGTGGTTGGATCAACAATGATGCTTCCTTGCTTTCTCCCAAATGGCGATAGCATTCAGAAAGGAGGCCATATATGTATGCAAGACGTTCTTTGTTAAGACCACTAACTGCTGGGTACACAATTGTGCTTATGGTTTGTATGGTGTCTGAAGCAAAGGCAAATATTTCTTGCTTGACTTGTAAAATTTCAGCCGTGATGTCCTCATTTGTCCAAATCTCAGAGCAAAGGATAGAGCTTAAATACCTTAATATCACCTGGCGAGAAGGTAAAGAAAGGTATAAAGTAGTTGCAGTTGACGAAATGATAAGCGTTAATGAGTTATATATAAAGTGAAATTTACCTCTGACTGCTTCAAGCCATATGTATCAGCCAATTTTAGTACATCCTTCAAAATCAGCTTCTTCTCCGATTTCACAGATTCAATGAGTGAGAAAATAGTAACCTTAATGTAATCAATATCATGGGACAAAAACCTTTCAGTATCAACCCCAGGAATTATCCTCTCCAGAATTCTAGAACGGTCAGCTACATGCATTTTTTCCTCTAATTTATGTTTCCATTCCTTCCAAAAGGTTGACTGAAGTTTGTCGATCCTGCTCATATCATCTGAATATATACATAAAACAGAACCTAGAGGTCAAAAAGAGTCGAAGCAAAAACAGGTATTTGGCGAAAAATGTTAAACCCAGAAACCCTTACCAGAGAGACTTTCTGTCTGCTTTCTCTCAAAGTTCTTCCGTAGTAATTCTCTCCTCTGAATGGGAGCCGTACACTCTACTCCAGAGTCATGTAGCAAGCTATATATCATCCCTAGACTCATGATACTTCGAATTTCTTGGTAGTTATCCCTTGTTTTCAACTGCTTCTCTATAACTTCTACTGCATTAGATGCATCTACTAGATTCAACAGAAAGGAGCATCCTATAATGTCTTCCTCTTTTGTTACCGGATTTTCGATGATTGAGTCAGTAATCATGGCTATCAGCTCATCTTTTGGCGCAAAACCATTCTTTGCAAGCCAGGAAAGAATGGTAACAAGAGCAGTTGCTTTTATGCTGACAAACTGCTTTCCAGGAATTGAATCAAGCATAAGACTTTTATCCAATTTCCTATTTCTACCCAGCTTAAGCAACCAAGGAAGATGTGAAGCAGCGAATGAGAGAAGCTTCCCATTTTCCTTTAGAAGAGATTCTAAGTCCACGCAACTATCAACCGGCAAGTCCTTAGCAACACACGAAAGTGTATCTTTGACTCTATCCAAATCTAGTTGTTGATCACTGCCTAGCCCATCAAGCATCTGAGGGAAATCTCTCAGACAAGAAACACCGTCCATCTTGTCAAACTCAGGAGAATCCGACTCTGATAACATTCCTAGAGTCTCGCATTGCCCTTGCAGGTCAAGATCTTTCCATGCGTGCAATAAATCACTGATCGATTCATCATCACAGTGACCCAATGCAAAGCCAAGCAACTGCTTTCTAGAACTTATATCCATATGCTCAAGCGCAGGACCTCTTGCTATGGCAGCACCTAAATCCCAAATCGAACCATGTCCCTTTTTGGTTAGAACAAGGCATAGATCAAAAGCCAGCTGCAGATCGCCTGCCACTGCAGCTTCTCTAGCAATAGCTTCTTCAACAGATGAGATATCTTCAGAAGAATTCAACCCAAGAAGTTTAGCAACCTCAATAAGTTCTTCAACATGTAGATAAGCACCAGGATGCCCCGTGATTGCCATCTTAATAATCTCCATTGGGTCTTTTACTTGTTTGAACTGCACAGGTAAGAGACTAACCCCAAGATCTGGAAGCCTAACAGTAACCGCATCGATGATATCGGCCTCGGCTTTAACAGTACGGCTACTAGAAAATATATTTAGGCACTCCCTTGCTCTCCATATCTGAAAAGTAATTTTCAAAAATGCAAATGATAAAACATCTAAGCACAAAGGGAATCGTTGCTAACAGTAAACTTTGTGAGAACAAAAAAAAAAGAACTCTGGATCACCAGAAGCAAGAATTTAACACGATGGCAAGTTCCATAAATATATTTAGCAGAGAAAAAAGCTTTATAAAAAATGAAGAATCACAACTTACTTCTTCAGAAGCAAGGCTTGGGGCAGAGAAGAAGTATTCCTTTGCCGCATTAATAACAAGACTCTCTGCCTTCTCTGATGGCAGAGCAACTGAGCCTGTACCCTTGAGATAATTTCTCGCAAGAGAAAACTTCCCAGCCTTCAGAAGTCCTCTACAGAACTCTGTCAGAACAAACTCAAGATCAAGGAAAGGAAAGGCTTTCTCTTGCAACTGTCGCAGATCACGCCACATAGATGCCCAGTCATTATCAGATCGTCCAGGTTGACGACGAACAAATTTCGAAAGCATGAGCCGAAGGATCTGCTTCACACCTTTTTCATCCGAATGAGCCTCAAGAAAATAATTAATTGGTTTCGGCACCTGTGAAACAGAAAAAGACAGCATTATAACTTCCATAAATTTCAAACATAAGATCCCATTGTATTTCTTCAGAGGCAGAGAACCAATAGAGTGGACAAACTTCTATGCTTAATTCGTAAAGTTAGTTCATTTCAAATATATGCACATGGAGCAAGGGTGCATATTTTTTGCTAAAAGACACCAAGTTAAATAATTCAAGATGCAGACACATTTTGAAACCTGATAAAATTCCAAAAGCCTCCCTGCTTCAATATGACCTTCCGCCAGTTTTAATCTTTTCTGAATGTTTTCACCATCGATATCTGTATTTGGAAGTAAATTTTGTTTAGCAATGACCCAATAAGGACATTCAATTATTTAGTTACGTAGAATTAGGGTTGGAAATATATTGGATATGGACAACTAACCATGTATCTTCGGTAACTTTGATAGCATTGTTGCCATGACATTCCACTTATCAGTAACTTTGCATAAATACAGACATTGCAAAGCACAATCAACAACTTCCGCCTCATCTTTGAAAATACAAACAGTACTTAAATCCGTGCACCCTTCCTCAATAACTTTTGAGCATAAATCCATATTACTTTTTGAAGACATCTCCTTCAGCCATTTAACTAGAAATGACTCCTCATCACGGTTGTTTATCCCCAAAAACCTTTTCTGCATAAATGGAATTGCCTTGTCATGCAATCTTCTAACAACAGTTTCAGATGTAACTCCTTCAAGCATTATTTTAAATTTCTCATAATCAGCTAAATGCTCCCACCCGACAAGGCTAAAGCTGAAGCAGATTTCACCTCCAATTTCGTCAGAATAAATAATCTGGTGCAAGTATGATAGATCCTCACGGAACTGTTCCAACTCAGATATGCCTTTCCGACATGCAATATCAATCAAGCAAATGCAGTTGTCTAGCAGCCCAGTGGAAGAATCAATATCTCTAGCTCTATTCTTGTACCATGGAGTAAGTTCTTCTGATGAAGGCCAATTATACCCCAAACATCTCCTAACAATTGGCTCAGTTTGAATCTGAGAATCTTTCTTGCCATTCTCCGGCAATTTATTAATAAACCTAACCATCTTCTCACATTCAACCCAGTCTTCTTCTCTCACTGCCATACTGGTCGGTGGAGATTTTCCTGGAAGAAGATGTGCATACGTTTCAACGGGTACTGTTTCAGGAATAGCTGCCAAAATTTGCAGCATGAAAGAAGCAAGTGAATAAGGATGCCGCTTAAAGAGCAGGTTTAAGGCCCCTATTCTCCCGCTCTCAGCAAGTGAAATAGCAGCCTGATTGACAGGAATGCTCCGAAATTTTCTGTAATCCTGCACTGAATATCTGTGGAGGACAATGTCATCAGAAGTAAGTGGATAGTGAATTTAACAGTAGATTAAAAGCACCCGAAATTCTGAAATGCAGAAGCAGAACCTATATGCAAAGAGTTTGAAGATACCAGATGAAAACTGGCTAACTGAGTATATAAGGGCGGTAAAGAGGGCTGTGAATTTTCAAGCTGCAATCTAATCAAGAAAACACTATAACTCTAGAACCGATGTCAAATTCTAAACGACACTTATTCTGCGTTGGATAACCATAAAACAAAACAAGATCCTGGATATGCAAGACATAAATAGTATTATATGGCATAGCAGCTTGGCCTATCTGTAGAGAAGAAAAGAAGACAGAAAGTGTAAAGATATATATACCTGCCCATGCTTATCCCCGAATATGTGTCGAGCCTTTCACTAAACTGTAATAGACGAAGCCTAGCCAAACGAAATTCCCAAAGTTGTTGGGAGTCTTGATCTTCAGATTCCGAAAATACATAGTGATTAGTTAGATAAAGTCCATGTGCAAGTAAGGCCTTCATGGAATCTTCTGTTGGCCCAATTCTATCTAAGCATTCGGAGAGCACAAAAGCTTTATCCTTTATCTTTGATAGAATTATGTTCACATCATTGACCCCTTTTTCTGAATTCAACCATCTTGACTTGAAAACTTCATCTCTGTCCAACCCATGACTATCAGCAAAATTCAAGGCCTCTTGATACTGGCAGTTCCCAACTAAGATTTTATACATTTGAGGAATTGTTTTCTCAGAAAAAGATATTAACCTCCATAACATACCACGATCACTAGTATGATGCAATTCACTTGGGTCCCTGTCAACCTTGGCCAGAGTTGATTTTGCTTCTTGCATTGAACTTTCTAAAACAAAAATGTGTCCTTTTAACTTCCGAACTCTTTCCACGATAGGCATAGAATATATGGTAGCATCCTCTTGAACTATAACACACCTACTAATGTCAAATATACTAATATTACCGCTCCTTTTCAAAATTGCAAGGGCATGATCAGACCACCAAGTAAAATCTACAACATTTCTTAAACTTTGTAGCGACTTATCTGGCTTCAGTGAGTCAGAGCTGGCTTCAGAAGGACAACAAGAAAGTGTCAGTCTAGCTTTATCCAACTGGAAAAGATGCACACACCCACTGCTATCAAGACTTGCAACATGTGACCCTTGAGGTGAGATTAAAATCTTGGGATATGCCAACTGATCATGTTTTGTCTCACAATACACGCCTTCAAACTTTGTGGTGGACAAAAGTTCGAGACCCAAATTTTGACACTTACGCCAAAGAGAAATATACGATGAACCTGAGAGTAAATAAATACCAAATTATTTCTCCTAGAATCATAAACCCAACATCTGTCCACAGGAAATATTTTAACAACCACATTTTTCATTTAGCAATCACAAACATTGATAAGTATAAGTAGGATTCCTATATAAATAAACGCAGCTATGATTTCCTAAAATTGATTGATTTTAAGCAACCGTGTAGCATTTCAGTCTTATTTACATGAGTCTTAACAATAAGTATTACTAATCCAAAACTTCTTCAACTTAAATAAGTTTTGCATAAAACCTACCGGAAGTTGATGATATGCCTGCAACACTACCAACAATGAGAAGAAAAGAAAGATCCGGATGATAATCATAGCAAAAAACATGGTTAGGGAATTGCTTTCTCAAAGCTGGGACACTATTTGAAGTATGCTTGGAAAAGGCAGAAGCACTTGGCTCCCTACTGATCTCGACATGATGAATAAGTCCATCTGATGTAAGTATACTGAAAGAACACCTGCAAGGAAAATGCCATTGGGATAAACCACCAGTCAAAATTTCATTTCAGCGGTAGCGCTTAAGCAGACGAGGATATTGTAATGCTGAAGGGACATTACGATCCCAGTACTCTTAAGTCTTAATCAGTAACAAAGCAAATAGGGACGGAAAAGGAAACGTACAAGCATGATGGTTGCAAATCACAGTCATCCTCCATCAATCCTAACACTGATGAAGAAACCTTCAAATTTCTTTTAGTCACTTGACTTATTTCTTCACCATTAGCTCTGATAAAAAAGAGGGTCTCGCTATCATCCACAAGACCAAGGACATCATGATTTTCGGACCATACTCCAGAAGTAAATGATACTGATATGCTTGCTGATGCAGGGAACAGAAGTTAGAAGATAGAGGGTAGAAATGACCACGAGGTAAGGAAATTATCAGAATAAATCAAGCAGAAGTTTGGCAGGATAAATCCAGTATCCTACAACTTAGTTTGTCGGAATGAACTCTGGCAATGATCAACGAAAAAGTATTATCCAGGAAACATTGTGAAAGCAAGGGAAGATAAACCGAAATTTCTTACATGTAAATTTGCCACAAGGTTTCCTGTAATCATCATCCTTTCGCAAGATTGTAACATGATTTCCCGAAGTGACAGCCACAAGTTCTCCTCTTGGTGATACAAATAATGACACTGGTTTATTATTTTTTCTCGGATGCCAGTATTCACTCCACTTTTCTTTGAGTTGACTAACACCTTAATACCATAAGAAAATAGAGATGAAGAAGCATATATCAACCACTGTGCTATATTCAACGAAAAGAGGTGTACACAAACATGAATCCTACAAGCTCATCAGACAAAATATTCAAATTCACAAAATCTGAGTTTGTGTATGGACTTTGCTAAACGGCATAACAAAAAAATCATTAAAACTTCTACCAGTCTACTATCTAACCCTGTATTTTGATAAGACATGCTAACATTTAGAACAGTACACATACTTGCCACGAACAGTAATTAACCAGCAAAAACAATTGGTACTAAGAAACATCTTCATGCTAAGACCCTTTACTAAGGATGATTAAAAGGGAAAAAAACAGCTACATTGAACTCATCCCTTTCTGGAAAACTAACAAAACTAGAGAAACATGATAAAGCTCCCCACTTTATTCACCAGCAGATAAAAAACTAGAATTAACCATCTGCAACTGACCTCTAATGGAGACAAGGGATCGAAGCCCTCCTTTCGAATCAGTTCCAGCTGCCTGAGCTTCGACAGCAGATCAACGCGCAATGTAAGATATACCAACACTAGACACACATCAATTATAGTTAACTCTAATCTATAAGCATAAATCTTGTACCTGAGGAAGAGGAGGATATCTAGGAACGTAAGGCAACGAAGCATGATCACGTATCTCGTACAACACTTTACGTCCAGGACTTTCCATGATCAATCACCAAAGGAGATTGAAAGACTGATCAGCACACCAGTTTTGACTCCACAGAGATCTACGGCTTGACTGGAAAATCGAAGCCAAATCTGTAGGAGTTTCAAAAATCAATTATGCACTGAATCGATCGAATCTGAAACTTTAATAGGTTTCACTTGAACAACTTCTCAGGTTATTTTTATCGGAGTCGGAGATCTAATTCACAGGATAGAGATTCAAAGAATGAAACATTCTGGAATCGCTGGGAGGATTTATAATATTCACACCCTAGCCCCAAAACATCAGCATTCTCAACGTTTTAACCACAAAATTGTAAATGATTCAACATAACCCTTGAAAAGTTACTTAGGTGCGAGAAGATGAATTGGAAGATTGCATTCGAAGATTCGATAGCATACCTGAGCACGATTTGGTAATAAGGCTCAGAAAGAGAGAGATCGGCGGCGAATTGAAAAGAGAAAACGCTATATTTACTAGCGTAGCGAAAATCCGGCGATGCGACCTCCGTTGATGGTGACTGTTGAGTCCGTGAGGAAAATCAGATTTCAAGAGGAAGAAGACGCTATACGACTGGAGATACTTCGCCGACGAGCAGAGGAAAAATGACGACTCGGAGAAAAATCAATTGGAAATGTTCAGTTTAGCCAAAAACCGTCCGGTTTATCTGAAATGCCCGGTTATCCGAAATTAATGTTTTATTGTCTTTTTCATACGGCTGATTAGCAATGATCCAACCGGTCAGTCCAAATTTAAAAACGAACAACCGAATATTAGAATATGAATCAAGACTCGAGAGTTAATGTATACACTTCAAGCTTAGATGAAAACTATGTTTCACTAAAAATTTGGTATTAGCAATCGACATATGTTGTTCAAGTGATTTAAAATTGGATTAAATACAAAAAAATGATCTGTTTTAAAAATATATTTTCAAACGAAAATTCTACTACTTTAAAATTCTTTTTCAAATAACTATGTTTGAAAATAAAATTTTAAAAGAGTTTATTGTTTTATGTCCCAAATACTACTTTAAAATTATATAGTATTGTTTTATGTCCCAAATTAATAATAAACTAAGATTTAAACGGTACTTAAAATTATATAATATTGTTCTTTAATCGACATATATTAAAGATTTATTGTTATTATTCTTATTTCTCCATTTCTAAAATTGAACTGAAACTATTTTTAAAAAATATTAAATCAAAACTTATTCTTAAAAACTCTCTATGTTTTTTATGATGGCGACGACATCGGATCAGGAAGCAATAAACACTTGTATTAACCCTTCTACTGCTTGCAATGATGAAACATGTTATTTTTTACTTGTTTTAGTTGTTGAAGTGTTTATTATTGCTTAAACTATATTTTGAAAATCAGATGCAGCAAGGTGTTCAAGAGATAAATACCAACAAATTTTTGATACACTCTAAAGCATCAATACCAACAACAATAATATCATGCTAATTCGCTAATTATTTGTTTTCCTTACTAAAATTATTTTTTTTCTCACAAAGATGAAAAGGTTGAAGTTGTAATTTCATTTGTATTGGAAGAATCCATATGGGTATTTTTGTAGTTTTTATTTCCACTAAACACAGTTGGCTTCAAAAAATTGATTATTTCATCAAAAGTTGGAGAACTCTTTTAAATTTAACTTAAACAATGTGTGCATCACGAGAGCAATTTATAGTTATACATTAACATAAAATTTTATTCATCAAATAGTTGCACCACTGAGAATAATGAAGATCAATATAATTTTAAAATATTTATATAGGAAACCTCTATGTAGTTGTCTGAGAAGTTTTCCTTTAATCCATATAGACACAGAATTTCCCGGTTGTCTGAAGGAGACGCCGATGGGAGCCACTAAAGAAACTCCCTACGAAAATATGAGATACAACATAGAAAAGACCAAACTCATTCAGCTCTGATTTACTCTCTTAGACAGCAATGGAAGAATTGGTGGTACATGGGAGGTGAACTTTTGTGATTTTGTGGAATCAACAGACTTGCACAACAAGAAACGTTTGTGATTGAAGAATTATTGAGCTTACTTATTCTCTCTCAATTCAATCATTTAGAGTTTTAGTTATTGGGGAAATTGTCTAACATCTTTTGTTTGTTGGCTATGAATCCATTGTTAGTTGTTGATGAATCTCGACGACCTAATTAAAAAGTTTATCGTCTCTATACACACTAAATAGCCAAATCGATTATGATTTATTTAAGAGGGTCCATCAATTGTGATGTGAAAGTACTTTTGAGAGTTATTATAAAAAAAGAGTTAAACAAATAAATTATTAAGGGTTAAACAAATAAATAAAAAGTCTACTACATTCCTAAGTTGTTAAGGGTTAAACAAATAAATTATACACACAATCTATTACATACATACAGTTTACAAAGATTTTTCCAATTTTCTCATTTATTTCATTTGGTCAAGCAATAAATTCATCGACTTAATTCATTTCTTACGTGTGGTACACAAGTGTGGAAACTACACAAGTTACAAAGACAACTTGTTTTCTCAAAGACATGACCAAAACATTTGAGAAAGTCAGATCCCGGGAGAGTGACCTTACACACTTCACTCACTCAACTTGCATACTTCCATGAACTTCTGAACTGCGTTATGATACTGAGTCCCCTGCAACCACACAACAAACATTAAGCATCTCAACACTGACTTTAAAAGAGACGGAACAGTTAGAAGCTCAGAAAATTCGAAGACAGGAACATGAAGATTTCTAAAGACAGCAAACATTAAATAAGATTTATTCTCTAAGATAGATTTTACTGATTTGATAAACATTCTTGGACAATTTTAAAATGATTAGACCGAATTGACTATTCAATCAGCAAAACAAACTAACAAACAAATAGATGGGCCAGATGATGTTGATGAACGAAAAATAGAATGCACAACGGCAAAAGATGTGACGGTGGATGACTTACCTCCCAGTATAGCTGATGGCAGTTCATGCACTGCCAAAATTCCAATTTTTTGTTAAATAAGCAGTTAGGTATTTTTTGGAAACCCTTTGCTGCTTCAATAGCTTCTTCAATGGTTAGAGGTTTCTGAATAAATTTCCCATTGCATTTCGTACATCTTGACATCAGTTGATCTCCGCTGATCTTCAGCTGGAACGTCTCTATCACCTGTGCAGCTTTTTTTTGTTTCAGTAACTCAGAGAAATCCATAATTATTTCCATCACATAGGCTCAGGTTTGAAATGCTCCAAACCAGAATGTTAAGTTATACAAAAACAGCTCATAATGTTGCGAATTAATTTCCTAATGTACCTCAAGTAGCTGCTCGTTTTTTAGAAGGCTCTTGACTCGATATATTTGATGCTTCGTCAAATCCTGATGTCTCAACAATTTGGTATCTCTCGTTAATAGAACTCTGTTCTCTTTCAATGCTAGATCAAGCAATTCCCTGATATTTTTTTGTGTCAGCAAATGAACAGCACAATTAGGCAAACCTAAAACATATATTGTGATCAACCCCATGTTAAGGAAATATTATAACAAATTAAATACCTTGAATCTGGCTTCTTTGAGTGTGGAACTGCAGCATCGATCCCCACACAACGTAAATGTTTCGCCAAACCTTCAACCTAGAGAGTAATAACATAAGCATCTGATATGATAGATACCACATGGAGTTTACTGAAAAGGTTTACACTGAATAAACAAAAATACTAAACTAGGTGAAGTCAAATCATTGATTTCCAAGATATACAAGATCGACAGAAACTGATCCAATTACCATCACATCCAAGAGAAATTTCGGGTAGCCATCACCGCCTAGAGATGAATCCCATGGCGGAGGACCTTGCCAGTCTGGAGAACAGACAAACTGCTTATTTGTGTTCATAGTGCTTGAGGAGACACGTCTTCTTGTTTTCTTCTTGAGTTTCTTCGGTAGAAGATCAGACTCCTTCAACAGGATCCTTTCTCCATAATTCCTGACAATCTTCAATAAATTCTCATCCATCGGCATAGTGTTTAGTGTTGTTTTTCTACACACCATTCCATTGGCAATGTTTTGACCATTTTCCGACATTGCTCTGATGACATCTGTAGCCTTGCAAAGTTTGACCGTAACTATCTTACTGGTATAATCCGATCCAGTAAGGATTTCTTTCAAGCCAACATTAATATCTCTTGGTTCTATCGCTGTGATTGCTTCAGCAAGATGTGTCTTGAAAACATCGAATAATTGGAGCAAGCAGTGAGCATCTGTGGCAGCGTATAGTTTCTGTTCTTCTGTAAGAGGACGATGTGACCAATCACTACATTGAAGTTCCTAAAGAATAAAAACTTGTTTAGAAAAAGCCTTATTAAACAGTACGTTTCTCTACCTACCACCAACCTTATAAAAGCATTCAAGCCTATATCACCACTAGAAAATGAAGAAAAATGTTATATTCCGTAGATCTTATGAAGTAAAATGGCATAACTAAAGAGAGACAGATTTCTAAACAGCTCATGCCTATAAAGAGTAATCCATCCATTTTGCTTACATTACTTACTTATTCAGCTATATGAAGACAGACTAAAACGTAATAACATATCTTCCCAGAAAGATAACTACTCTGATTTCACCACAAGTCAAGTGCTTTCGGGAATCATTGACAAACCTTAGAGAGAGATATGTCCAGCATTTCCTTGCATATAGCTGCTAAGCTCTTGATATCCTTTGGCGCTTTTCTCCCAAACCTCTTATGTTGCAGATAATTGTATACACTTGTGATATCCAAGTATTGTTTCACCTATTCACATTAACAACCATATCCGAGATGTTTAATGAAGCAGCACCAACAAGGCTAATAAGAACAACACGAGTCAACAATCCAATTTCAAAAGAAGGCAGGCATGTAAACACAAGTCAAAGACTCTATTCCGTAAGTGATCCAAACACAAGAAATTTAAAACCTAGATGAAATAACAAAGCTATAGGTAAGAACTTGGATACCAATCCGATTACACCTATCTTGAATTCAATCAAAACAACCAAGAACAGATTCAACAAACATCACCAATCATTTGTTCACACATTAACTAAAACTAAGATGCAAAAGTTCAAAGACTTTCATAAGCAATCACCTCCTTGAATCCACCATCACATCCATGATGAGTAAAAGTCGAAGACAAGTAAACCAAATCCTGCTTAAACCGAAACCCTAATTTCAGCACATCCGGAGACACAAACATGTCATTCAGCAGCTCCCACACCGATGGGAGATGAATCGAAGTCAAGTCAATAAGGAAAACATCGGAGACATAATCATCATCATCATCATCAGCATCCGAGGGATGACTACTGAGTCGGCAAGCGACTTGGAGGAGAGTGACAGCAGGAAACGACGACGAATTGGAGCGTTGTGGCTTCCATTCGGCGTCTAAGGCAATGACCGTAGAACGAGTGAAAGAACATTTGAGGCGAGTGAACTCGGGCGAGTCGGTGGATGAAACAAGATAGATCTTCATATTGGTTTTACAAAGAGGAGAACAAATTAATTGAAACCGAAGTACACAATTAAAGGAGACCGAGTCGTATGTCGGTTTTGGTTCGTTCTGATTTAGAGCGGGTAATTCTGTTTACGGTTTGATACAATTTTGGTTTAGTTTGGTTTAATTTTTGTTCTGGTTTTGTTTTAATTCTTTTTTTAAACATTGGTTTTGTTTTTGTTTATAAATTAGTTTAAAATATAAATATATAATTATTGATTTAATACTATAATTGTTTATTTCTTTCTTTTCAAAGGAGTATGTATATTATATATAAATAATATATATGTTTACTTAGAAAATAAGGCGAGGAAAAATCTTGGAAAAAACGCTTAATATAATACAATTTTAAAATAAAATTTACATCACCACTATGGTATGGAATTTGCAGTGGGAAGTCGAGTGCATTTAAAGTTGCAACCCTACTGTCAAGCTTATGTGGTTCAGTGTGGCAATGAGAAGCTCACACCTTACTTATTTGACCTTATGAAATGATTGGAAAGATAGCCTACAAGGTAAAGCTCCCTCTTCATAGTGTTTATACACTTAGTCTTTCATATTTCACAATTCAAGAAAGTTGTTCTTGCCAAGAAAATGTATAATCTTTATTTCTAATCTTATCTTCGACTATTGTATGAAATGTAAAATCGAATGAATTATGAAAATTCAGAAAAGAGTTAACAGTAATGAACCAAATGTGTTGGAAAGGTAGAAAATACTGCTTGAATTTGAGTTTTCATGGAAACCAATCAATCATATCGCAAACCAATACCTAAATTTTCACTTTTAAGACAAGATGAGTTTTTTTCGAGAGGTATTGATAAAATGCTAGTTCCCCTGGCAAATGCTCATAAGAAGAAGAGAATTAAGAATGAGTCGAAAGATGGAGAAGAAAATGTCAAGTGCATAGAAGATTCAAAATGAAACATAAGGTTTTACTCTTATTTTTATTTTCTCCAAAACTATGTCGTTTGAGTTATTGTATTTAAAACAGTCGAGAACCATTAGAGTTTTATTTTATCAAAACTAATGAAAACGTTATCTTTTCTCACATATTCTCATATTCTTATTTTTATTTCCTCGAAACTATGTCGTTTGAGTTATTGTATTTAAAACAGTCAAGAAACAATAGATTTTTATCTTATCAAAACTAATGAAATCGTTATCTTCTCTCGCATATTCTCAAAAAAATAAAATTCATCAAAACTATGTCGTTTGAGTTATTGTATTTAAAACAGTCGAGAAATAGTATATTTTTATCTAATCAAAACTAATGAAATTGTGATCTTCTCTCACATATTCTTATATTTAATTTCTCCAAAACTATGTTGTTTAAGTTATTGTATTTAAAGCAGTTGAAAACCATTAGATATTTATATTATAAAAATAATAAAATTGTTATCTTCTCTCGCCTCTTCACAGATTCTTATATTTATTTCCGTCAAAACTATGTCGTTTGAGCTATTTAAAGCAGTTGAGAACCATAAGATATGTATCTTATAAAAACTAATAAAATTGTTATCTTCTCTCGCCTCTTTTCATATTCTTATATGTATTTCCGTCAAAACTATGTCGTTTGAGCTATTTAAAGCAGTTAATAACCATTAGATATTTATCTTATAGAATCAATGAAATTATTATCTTCTCTCGCCTTTTCTCAGATTTTTATATTTATTTCCGCCAAAACTATGTCGTTTGAGCTATTTAAAACAGTTGAGAACCACTAGATATTTATCTTATAAAAAGTTAAAAGCTAATGAAATTGTTATCTTCTCTCTCCTCTCCTTAGATTCTTATATTTGTTTTCGTCAAAACTATGTCGTTTGAGCTATTTAAAGCAGTTGAGAACCATTAGATATGTATCTAATCAAAATTAATAAAATCGTATCTTCTCTCGCATATTCTCAGATTCTTATCCTTATTTCTTTAAAATTATATCGTTTGAGTTATTGTATTTAAAACAGTTAATAACCATTAGATCTTATTCTTATCAAAATTAATGAAATCGCTATTTTCTTTAGTTTTTTCTCAGAAATAATATTTGGAGGTGAATTACAGTATTTAAAGCAGTTGAAAACCATTTTAGAATTTTCATCTTATCAAAACTAATGAAATCGTCATATTCTCTAGCCTCTTCTCTTCTCTAACTATAATGTTTTTCTTCATTTCTTTTGCTTCACTCCATCAACTTTTGTTTTGATAAACACTAAATCATTCTTCTCACATAATAACCCTTATCGTATCAAAAACATGTTTTTTTTTTTATTAACACAATAAAACCAAAAAAGTTTACAAGTTCGGTTTTTGTTTAATTATTTTGGTTAGGTTCGATTCAGATTTGTGGGTTTTTTACGCGATTAAAATCATTGCTCAAAATCAATTAGAGTAAACCAAATTAAACCGGTATGTAAATCGGAAGTCATAAACAGTGCCGCCAAATTAAAATTCCCCCGGGAAAATTCGGTGAATTCAGAGCGCGAACTCTCGGCTAAAAATCTCACATTTATAATCTCACTCTCTCTCGTTCTCAGGTAAAGCCAAAATCGAAGTTGCGAAGATGGTGGCTGTGCGGCGAAAAAGAACCCAAGCGTCAAGCCCTAGATCCGAACCTCCACAATACACGGCAGAGGCTGATTCAGATTCCGATAGGGACAACACCGTCTGCGAAGAATGCAGCTCCGGGAAACAACCAGCGAAGCTCTTACTTTGCGATAAATGCGATAAAGGTTTTCATCTTTTCTGTCTAAGACCGATCCTCGTCTCAGTTCCTAAAGGGTCTTGGTTCTGCCCTTCTTGCTCTAAACATCAGATCCCTAAATGTAAGTTTTTTTTCAACAAAAAACCCACATTCTCTTATCTCAAATCATGCTCCTTTTTAATTCGGTTATGCCATTGGTGTTTTTTAATCTGATTTTATTATTCTGGGTTTCGTTGTCTCTGGATGATAATGCGAATTTTGAATCTGATTTTTAGTATATATGTTTAATTTAAGACTAAATCGTTATGTGAATCTCATTTAGTGAAAATGTTGAGTTTGTATATATAAATCTATGAACTTTCACTTTCAAATCCTTAAAATAGCTAACTTTAAGTTTTGTAAAATCTGCAGCTTTCCCTCTAGTTCAGACTAAGATCATTGATTTTTTCCGGATTAAGCGGTCTCCGGATTCATCTCAGATCTCAACTTCTTCAGGTAAAAATTACATCTTTTTGTGATTTTTCTGATTGGAAAGTCAAAATCTTTTGATATCTTTATCTAAGGAGTAAAATGTTTGCAGATAGCATTGGGAAGAAACGTAAAAAGACTAGCTTGGTAATGTCAAAGAAGAAGAGAAAGCTTCTTCCATACATTCCTACCAATGATCCTCAGAGAAGACTAGAGCAAATGGCGTCTCTCGCTACTGCGTTGAGATCCTCGAACACCAAGTTCAGCAATAACCTCACTTATGTATCTGGCAAGGCTCCAAGATCTGCAAACAAAGCTGTTCTTGAGAAAGAAGGCATGCAGGTATATACATTCTTAACTCTGAATCACATCCTGTGTAAAGAATTCAGATGAAATATATGATTTTGTATTTGATTTCATACAGGTTCTATCTAAAGATGGTGTAGAGACCTTAGCCTTGTGCAAGACTATGATGGACCGCGGTGAATGCCCACCTCTTATGGTCGTCTATGATCCTTGTGAAGGGTACTTAAAACTTTCTTATTAGCTTAATTTAACAATTTAGAGTTATATTGAAGTCTGATGTTTTAAAATCTGAACAGGTTTGCAGTAGAGGCTGACAGATTTATAAAAGACTTGACTATAATCACAGAGTACGTTGGAGATGTTGATTATCTGAGCAACAGAGAAGATGATTATGATGGAGACAGCATGATGACTCTACTTCTTGCCTCTGATCCTTCTCAATGCCTTGTTATTTGCCCTGACAAACGCAGTGGCATAGCCCGGTTCATTAGTGGCATCAACAATCACTCTCCGTAAGTTCTACTTAGTTCACTCTCCAGTCTCTTTGGTTGCAACACATGATTGATCTCCTTGTTCTGTTAATGCTTTTGGATTAGGTTGATTTGATTAGACTGAACCTGTTTATACCATATAGTCAATCCACATTATATGACATATGAGCTGAAAAAGACATTATAGTATTGTGTGTACTCATTAGTGTTTGTTGATATCTCTGTGAATTGCAGAGAAGGGAGGAAGAAGCAGAACCTGAAGTGTGTGAGGTTCAACATCAACGGAGAAGCTAGAGTTCTTCTCGTAGCTAATCGAAATATATGTAAAGGGGAGAGATTGTATTATGATTACAACGGATATGAACATGAGTATCCAACTGAACATTTTGTATAACCCTAGAAAAATACACATAAGAAAGAAAAAAAATTCAAAGTTGTAGTTGATTAATCTATTGAAGGTTGCTTGTTCTACAAGAAATACCAAAAAAAATTATCTAGTGTTTTTTGTCTTTTTCCAATGCTTTAAACTGGGCTTTTAGACCATGAAACAAGCCTTACTTCAAATTGAACCAAAAGGTGAAGCTTTGTTGTAATTAGTAAAAACAAAAAAATGGTAATAAGAAAGTGAAGAAAATAAAGATTGTTGGTAAGGAAGAAAAGAAAAGGAGAGTAGTAGAATGGTCCAAACACCTAAGACTAATACTTCTGACAGTACCTTCAAGAGACATTGAGAGTTAGCATCAAAACCCAAGTCCTTTCTGATTTCTCCAGATCATTGTGGGGCCAAACCTCTCTTATGCCCCACACTTAACATTTTTTAGATTCAATTTTGATGGATTATAGACAATTTGATCATTGTAGCTTACCATTAGAGAACAATTTTTAGTTTTTATATAAGAAACAACAAATGTTGACTGTTATTGAACATAATTTACCTCGGCTTTAAAATAGTAGCAATGTACGAATTGTACCAAAACGAGAGGTTAAGTATGGATTTGACGTATGAAGCATACAAAGTTAGAAACACGAAGATCAAGCACGGTTAATGGAAGGACAACGTCGTCAGAGACACAAGCACAGTGCCAATACAACCGAAGCATATGACAAATATCGTTTAGGATTGTGTCAGCACGGAATCCAATGTCAAGTTGTCAACATATTTAAAAAGAACAAAATGATATGAAAAAGATTTTCAGAAAAAACTATACATATAATTAGGAGGCATTTCTGTCAATCAAGTTGGCAAGCCTCTTAACAGAGAACCAAACTAAAATCTTTGAGTCTAAATGGTTCGGGTAAAACCCTTATACTATATACTTTCGAATCTCAAGAAAATAACAGTCATAGAGCAGCCAAAACAGATATCATTATGATTATCGCGATATATGGAGAGTGGTTAAAGTCATATTATTTTTTTATTCAATGTCAAGTCATATTGTTAACATATATGTTAGTATTCTCCATTGAAGTTAATATTTTTAATTTGTTAACTTTCATCATTCATGTTAACATTTATATATTTTCGATGTTTTGTTTCTGATTATAAGTACATTTTAAAGTTAAAATATTAACTTGATTTTCATAATTTCATTAATATTAATATTTTTCTATTTGTTAGTTTGTCCCATTTATGTTAACACAGTCATTAACTAAGTAATTAATTAGCTAATTTTACTTATGTTGTTTTCTGTTTGTTTCTGATTTTCTCATTAACTAAGAAATTGTTTAAGTTGTGCTAACATTTTCGATATCGCCAACAACTAATTAGCACCTAAATAATTTATCATACTAAAGCTAATTTAATTGCTAGCATGCAAAAGAAGAAATATCTTTTATGATTTTTGGTAGGGATATTTTCGTCAAAAATAAGTTAAATGAAGAAAAAAGACTAAAAAAAAGTTAAAGGCAATTGAAAATTTAATTAAAAACTTATCTATTTATTTATAACAAAATGACCCTTATTTTTTTGTTTTACTTTTAATATAGATAGTAATTAACAGAGAGTACTGTTGTTTTATGTTTGTACGTAGAACTAAGAAAGGGTAGAATTTTGATATTTGTATAGTCTTGTAACAGTAACAATAAAAGCGAAACAATGTTTGCATGCTAGGTCCCCGAGATATAAATTATTATTATTTGCAAAAGCTGCTTACTTTTCACCCCCACCATTTTTTGTCTCCTTTATATTTACCAATCGTAAATACTAAATACTACTAATAGAGTAATAGGATATAAACAAATTTTACAAATCTTAATTGTACCAAATAAATCATTTTTAATAAAACAAAAAAATTACAAATTCTTTCCACAAAATCAACATTTATTTTGGAATAATATATTTTCTATTTTTTCTCTCAGGGTTATTTTTATATTTTTAATTGTATGGAGATTGGAGAATTGAAAAAAAAACATGCATTTAAAATCCGTACCCGAATCAGATTGGAAAAAATCTATATCCAATCTGTTTTAAAATTTTAAAATATCTGAATGGATCTTAGATTTCTAAACATAAACACCTGAATCCAAATCTTATTTGAATCCAAACCTTATTTGAATAGTCACCTAAACATACTCAAATTATAAATACATAATAATAATATAGTAGTAATATATATATTTTTAATAATACAAATTTAAATAATTCAGATATTTTAGATATTTTTAGATATTTTCAATTATTTTTGAGTAAACTAATGTAAATATGCCAGAATTTTGAGGTATTTTCAATAGTTTGGATATTTTAAAATCAACAATTAACTAAAATAATTAAAAAATTGAATTTTTTTACTTTTATTTGTAAAATATAATAAAATTTATTTAAATTTAATCAATCTTTTATATTTTATTAATATTTGGTGTATCCAAACTTGATCTGAATCCAAAAATATTTGATCCTAAATTATGAAATACCTAAATGGATCATACACTTCTAAATTCAAATATTTTAAAATCCGAATTAGAACAGATTTTTGAATGTCCACTCTATTGAAACTCATAGAAAAGAAGAAAGAAAAGTGGTAAATAATTGAAGGCTTATGATCAAATAAGTAAATAATAATATCTAAAAGCATGTTTAGCCAAATTTAATATTGGATAACTGGATATTGCTCTCACGTGAATTACGCCACTCTTTCTCTAATCGACGTGATGTTGTCATGAGTAGCTACGATCCTTCCATTGTGGTCTTTTCTTGTAAACTCATTGTGAGTTTTAAATTGTAAGTTTGTAACTTTGCCTTCTTTTTTTCTTTTTTCTTTTTATTAAATTCTAGAGGTTCATTCGAGTTTTAGGCCCAAACTAATTTCCTTTACGTTCAGTTTTCTTTTCGCACAGTTTTACTGTGGATTGGATAGCCAAATAGAGTCGACATATATCAACTCCAAATTACTAGAATACCACTACTTAATTAACTTTGTCCTTTTTCTTTCACTCAAATATACTTTAAATTATGGAAATATAAAAATGTATCAACGTTGTCAAAATAATAATATATATCTATATATTTTGATATAATCTTCCATTAATATATATATACAACGTTTCTCATGATTATTTATTAGAAGTTAATTTGCAAAAAAATATGTTTTAATCAAAACAACCATATTTCATGAAACGAATTTACAAAACATATATTGAATTTCAGTTTATGATTATATTATTAACTTAGTAAATATTATAAACTAACTTTTTTTATTTGTTCACTTACTTATTAGGATATCAATTGCAATCATTTTCTTTTAAAATCTTCCTTAATTTTAGTCTCTAAAATTATTCTCCATTTGTATTTTGTAGTGTTATCTTTACATTTTCCTTTTGTTTGGAACGAACAAAGTAAATTATGTTTTTGTTTGTTTGCTAAAGTCTTAAAGACAAGTTAAAATTATGTTAATAGTAATAATTAAGAAAAAGCTGAAAATTTTGTTCTTTATCTCGAAAAGTAAAACTGTATGCAAGGAAACGAAGACAAAAAGCCAACATTTCGTTTCAGATTATAAAGTAAAGCAAGTAAAAAGAATGTGTCGTTAGGACTTAATTAGGTTATCAGAATAACCAACTATTACCGACATCATTATTTCCACTTGTTCCCTTAACAAAAAGCCAAGTATCATTAATTATCACATTGAAAACAATGTCTATCCGTGCGAATTTGATTATTAAATAATCAATGTCGGGCTGTCTTTAATTAGGTTTATAATAGCTAATCAGTGTCTCCCCTCTTTGTCCCTACGTTAGGGTTTCTAATTGGGATCATAATCATTTCGTTCTTTAGAAAAGAAAAAGCTTTGCTACATATATATGATAGTACGACTTTTCTCGACGACTTGCTGAGTGATCTATATACTGTTCAAAACTTTAACCTTACATGTCAATGGTAACAAAACGAAATAAATATTATAGTCTGAATTTCTTTTTGTAAACTTTATATATAGTTGTAATTATCTATGTTAAAGCGAGTTTAGAATTAGAGAATTATAGTGTTTTTCTTAAGATCAACTCAAGCTCATGCCACAAAGATATTAAATGATGAATTATCATCAATATGCTTTTATTTTAGTGATTCATGTACAATATTATTGTTCTTGTACTCAATAGCTTATCTTTTTTACTTTCTTTCTTTTACTCTCTGTTTGCTTTTTAATTAATTCACTCTCCTTTGGGTTTGGTATAATTGTCGTTGATTGAGGTTAACTTATGACAATTATGTTGCCACGGGTGGGAGTTGGGTCCCATGTGGTTACCGACGTTTTCTATTCTCTCTAGTCACTTAAAAATAATCTTTGAACCGTTTGATCAAAGCTACTTCATTTAATTTGCCTGGAAAAAAAAATCGCCAACGTCGGTTTTGTTATCATTTTTTTTTTTTTTTTGTAATCATATTTCAAAAAGCATTATAATTGTGTTTGACATGTACGCATAGTTTAATGGATTTCGGCCTAATAGGTAGGAAACTTACTTAGAATAATTTAATATAATTTGACACAATTGACAGGAGTTTTGGCTTTTAAAGACTAGAAACAAAAACTCGAGTTAGCCAGATAATTTTCATAGGGAACCACTTTTTCATAAAGCATTGGACCACTAATGTGACCAGCTAGCTGACTAGCTTGTATGTTATTTAATCAACTCCGTATAACGGTACGTACAATAACTAACGAACTTCTGAATTTAGCGAAACTTTATAGGATGTTTTTACTAAATGATACGAAAATTTAGAGTCTATATCTACTAAGTAATAATTTTGTTATCGAAAAACAAAGTAAAGAAGCTTGTTCGAATATAAAAAATAAAAATTATGGAGGAGTTGTGTCGGGCTACAGTGGTGACAACAACTAATTTTACTAAAATAATAAAAATAGACAAATTTTGTGAGCTCACCTTGCGTCGATTAATAATTGGGTATGTTTCGCTCCAAATGTCCATATTTGTCTCTTAACCTAATCTACAAAATGGATAGATAGACTTATAGACACACGCAAACATTATACTTGTAAATACTGATAAATATATAATAAAATATGGTGGAAATAAACGTTTTCTGAAATTTCATCATTTATGGTAAAAGAAAGTAGAAATTAACTGGGGAAAATGGTTAATTAATAAATGTACATACCATATAATACAAAATTGTTTAAATTATATAAAGTTAGCTAAACGCTATATACTTTTAAGAAAAAAGAAGGTAAAAAAATTAGTTGTATAGGATCATAGTAATATTCTGAAACTTTATGAAAAGGAGTTCCCTATGAAGCTCATCTGGCTAACTCAAGTTTTTGTTTCTACTCACATAATAATCTAAGAGAGATACCACATCACTCGCTCTAATTATATTTTTATGGTTTTAAACAAATTTAACTACCGACAAAAAAAACATAAGAGAAAGGAGATTTGATTCCCCTCATCACCTCCTCCATATATCATATATCCTTTTATGATTCATATGTTATATCCTTAATCCTCACATGTATCAACTTAATTGATCTAGTACATCAGAATCCAGTATTCACTTGTATAATATAATAATTTTTTGTTTATCAAAACTTTATCGGTTACAAAATCTAAAAAGTACTTGCATTTTTTTTTGTTTCTTCAGGTTGAATAGTTGACCACCATATCTATCTAATTCAATCTACTTTGGTAACACGTTGCCGTACTCACCGTCAAAAACTCGTCAACGACACTTAGAACACTTTATTATCAACACTAGCTCGATTCAGAATTGTCAAATACACAGACTTGAATCTTGATCGTAGCTAGCTACAAAACTAGCCGGTTTTATTGACAACATAAAACAAAACTAGCCGGTTTTAACTTTTAAGCACATGCACATCTCTCAAGGCTCTAAGCCTTATTTGGGTCGTTGTCAAGTATGTGGTTTCCACGACCACAAAATGTTATGTGATGCTCTCAAATCCAGCATCTCCAAGACTCCAAACCTCACCATCTGATAGATACCTTACGTTTGTCCGTAGAAGCCCCTTAATAATGCTGTTATTGTGCCACATAATGTGCATGATATTTTGTAAATATCATAAATATGATATTTGTTAAAAACATGTACGTAGTAGATCAATGATTAAAATTTTACTCAACTTATATTTACAAATAAAAAATAGTATGTAACTCATTTTAATATAGAGTAAACTAAATCCATAAAAATATATATACATCTTATAGTGAATAGCCTATGTATAGTTTTTTAATTAATAGTTAAAATTTAACATAGGTTGATTAGATTCGGCCATTTTTTTCTGATTTTTATTCGGATAGTATAAGCTTGGAAGAAGACTTCCATACTTGTTTTTGGTGATAAATTATAGTATAAGCTTAGAAAAAACGCATTATAAAATAAATCATATATGCAACCATGAAGCACCTAACCCACCATGCTTACTTTTCCTATGCACTTTTCTTATAAAATCTTAGATGTTGTGCTGACCGTATAAACTAGTCATTATAGTAAAACAATGTTGTTGTTTTTTTGATAAATTCAAACAATGTTTTTATTTTCTTATTGATACAATGCTTGTGTTTAAATAGCTTATGTAACTTCTTAAGATCTGAAATCATAAAATATATCATTTCGTCGTAACTAAATACCAATTTTCAAAACGAGTTTAAATCTCATAAATCATATATACTCACTCTATTTTTAAGATAGATTTTCTAGAGTTTTAATAAAAATAAAAATAAAAGATATATATATATATATATATATATATATAATAAAAAAATTCTAAAGTTTTAGTAAAAATAAACTCTAGATTTTCTAGAGTTTTAATAAAAATTAAAATAATATATATATATATAGATACCATTTAGCACACTAAGCATTTTTCCTTAATTCTAAATCAATAGTAATTCAATAAGATTTTTTTTAGTTAGTGTTAGTAAATATTTATACTAATTACATACTGTTAAACATTTACTAACATCTCTCTCTCTGTATGTAAATAAATGTAATGTATTTAAAAGTCTAATTATGATGATATCTAAGTAATCTGCTTTACATAATCATACTAATGCTGATTTTTCTATTGAATAATTTTTTGAAGCTGTTAAATTTTCTTAGAATTAAAAAGTAAACAAATGAATTGTAGTATTGAATTCAATAGTCTCCCGTGTGGTATATTTTTGTTTCTTTCTTGTTTGACTAGATTAGTAATACCCTAATATAGTAGTCTCTTATAATATTCCACATTTTCGTCTATAATAATAAGAGATGGATGATTTGGTTGAACAAAACAAAACAAAAAGGTAGAGTAGAATTAAAATAATAAGGAATAAAAATGACGGTAGCTAGTGAGGATAAAATTAGAAAAGGCGATAATATTATTAATGTGACCGCACATATTAATATGAGAAATTAATGTCCTCCCAAAACCAGATTCGGACAATCTTCGAAACTATAATAATTATTTTCTTTTCTTCTTCGTCTGTGCCACAGATTCTCTCAAATTCCTTCTTCAATCTACCTTCTTCATTCTTCAATATATATTTTTTTTCTTCTTTTTGTCAGACAAAAATAAAAAAAGAGAAGAAAAACAAAACCAACCCTTTTTATTCCAAAATCTGAAAAATGAGTGAAAAGAACTTCTAGATTGTTGTCTTGTTGGTTCTTCTTCTGTCTTTGTTTCGTGAGTTTCTCCAAAATCATCATAAATCCATACATGTAAGAAAATAAGCCAATAATTTTGTTTTAAAAACCCTTAATTCATCGATTTCAAGTTTTCTTAACAAAATCTGCATGTGTTGTTTTGATTCATTAGGATTTTTAATGTTCTTATTTTATCATTCGAAAGAGCTTTGGTTTCTTCTTTTTTTAATGGCTTCAATTTGAAATTCGATCCAGATTTCATTTTTAATTTCTCGATTCTCTAACATTTGATCGGGATCTAAGTTGTTTGATTGATTCTAGGTATATATTTTTAAAATTCTGCATATGTTTTACATTTATCAATGTTCTTATTTTACTATTTTTCTTCTTCATTTTTTTAAATTATCTGTTGTTTTATCCACAGGAAGCTATAAGAATTAAGAAGAAGAAGAATAATATGGAATCCCTAATCGAAGAAGAAGACTCTCGATTTTTCGATGCTCCCGAAGAAATCGCATCTTGTTCAAGTCCAAGTCCTGGCAAAAAAATCGAGTACGATGAATCTCCATGGTCGATGTCGATTCCTGGAGATTTTCATTACGATGTATGGATCAAAAGCCCAGGAAACGCAGAGGAGCGTCGAGAGAAGTTCTTCAATTGGATGGGGTTAAGTAGTGTGAGCCAAACGAAACCAAGTAACGTCGATCGTCGTCTCTCAATCTCGATTAGCGAAGCAGAGCTTTTACGGAGTTTGAAATCCGATGATGAGTTTAGCTCTTGTCGTTGTGATTCATCTTTGTTTAGTCCAAGAGAGAATAATAATGTAGATAGAATCGTCAAGGAGTGTAAAGAGGATGTAGATAGTGGAATTGATTTCGATGATAATGATGATGATGATGAAATTAGCTCTAGCTTTTGTTCTGGATCATCAGATATGATTGTGAAGGAATCTAATTTATCGACAGAGCCGTTGATATCGGCTGAGACGGGTTCAGAGCAACGGGAAGTAGGTGGAATTATGAAGAGGGTTAAGGAGAAATGGTTGAATCGGTTGAGCAAAGTGCGTAATAAGCAAAGAGATGAAGATTCAGGGGTTTTAGGGAGTAGGATTGAGAGAGTTAAGGTTAAAGAGTATAAGAAAGAGTCTAAGGAGCTTTCTGCTCTTTTTAGAGGTCAAGAGATACAAGCTCATGAAGGAGCGATTTTGGCTATGAAATTTAGTCCTGATGGGAGGTATCTTGCAAGTGCTGGTGAAGACGGGGTTTTACGGGTTTGGAGTGTTGTTGAAGACGAAAGGTGTGAAGAACATGATGTTCCTAAGATGGATCCTTCTTGTATATACTTTGAAGTTAGCAAACTATCTGAGTTGAGACCTGTGGCTGTTGAGAAAGAGGGCATTTCTGGTTCGTTGATGAGTCCAAGGAAGATAACTGAGTCCGCTTGTGTTATTATTCCTCCAAAGATTTTCCGGGTTTTAGATAAACCACTTCACGAGTTTCTCGGTCACACTGGTGATATCCTTGATATCTCATGGTCCAAGAACAATGTGAGTTTGCTTGCTTGAACTTTCCTTTATTTTTACATAACGCTTTGAGCTGAACTCTAGGTTGGCTTTCTCATGGAATTGTCTCACTTCTCGTCTTAGACTTGATTCATGAATCATAGAATTGCTTTCTTGAACTATCCTAGACACCTTTTTTCGTTATGTTTTGAGATCTGAAACGCACAAGAACGTAGATTCAGTCCCTGTATGTGTAATCTTGAACAGAAAACTAGACCGAGTTGCTCATTCTGTGATATTGGTGGCAGCGTCTATTGTCAGCTTCAGTAGACAATAGTGTTCGGCTTTGGCAGATTGGCTGTGAGGACTGTCTAAGAATCTTCTCTCACAGTAACTATGGTAATGTTCTTCTCCGCCTGTACAATGGCATTGTTTTTACTTCCTAGAATGCCATTCTAATACATTTTGTGCATTTTAACAGTTACATCTGTTCAGTTCAACCCGGTTAATGATGATCACTTCATCAGCGGTTCAATAGATGGAAAAGTTCGTATTTGGTCAGCTTCTCAATGCCAAGTTGTAGATTGGGCTGATGCTAGAGGCATTGTAACCGCAGTTTGTTACCGCCCAGATGGACAGGTCTTACTTGCAACCAAAAACTCCTTTTCTTCATCGACTGACTCAATAGAGTTTTTTTCTTTTCTAAAACAACAATACTTTTATCTATTTCAGGGAGTCATTGTTGGAACTTTGACAAGCGATTGTCGCTTCTACAATGTATCAGGTAATGCTCATAAATTACTCACACACTTGAGATTTGTAAAGAAATGTAAACTCTTAAATCCCTTTTTCAGGTCACTGCCTTCAACTCGATGGCCATATATGTCTACATAACAAAAAGAAATCGTCAAATAAACGAATAATCGGCTTTCAGGTGCATTTATCTTCTCAAAACATTTGAAACTATCACTCGAGATTGAATACAATATACTCAACTAGTTTCTTCTGCAGTTTGATTTAACTGACCCAAGCAGAGTCATGGTGGCGTCGGCAGATTCACAAGTAAGGATCATAAGTGGTCGCAACGTTGTCCATAAATACAAAGGTAATGCTTGCTTCTAAAGACATTCATTAGTCGAATAATTTAAGTATGCAAAATTCTGAAATGTGATTTATCTTGTAGGTTCTCGAAACGCTGGAAATCAAATATCGGCGTCTTTTACAGCAGACGGGAAGCATATTATATCGGCGTGTGATGACTCCTCCGTCTACGTTTGGAACTGTGCTGGAAACGATCCTGAACAGTCCACTGGTTTCTTCTCGTACACTAAACGACTTAAGATCCGATCCTTTGAGAAATTCTCTGCAGATGTTTCAGTGGCTCTCCCGTGGAGCGGATTTGCGCCTATAAACCCCGGCGGATCCGAGCTATCGCCGTCGCTCTTCTCGTTGGGGCGTGAGTACGTTCTTGATTCTCCCAAGGGATCTGCGACATGGCCGGAAGAGAAGCTAGCGAGCTCGTTTTCTCCTGTGAAGGCGATCCGTAGATCGCACTATAGATTCCTACGGTCATCGTGCCGGAGAACGTCGGAGTCGTCTCATCTCTGGGGATTAGTTATAGTTACCGGCGGGTGGAATGGGCGGATCAGATTGTTTCACAACTATGGTTTGCCGGTTCCCGTTTGAAATCCTACGGCTACAAAACGCTCCTTGTAAACGTCGCCGTATAAGTTCGGCATCCACGTGTACTATGGTAAACACTGACAAGTGGTGAAGTTAGAAAGCCATTGTTTTTGGAGTTGTATACGGGCCTAAATTTGGGCCTACCTCCTCAGCCCGCTTTTTGACCCGGTTGGTCGTAGCTGGATCTAACCAGGTTCAGAGTTAGCCGGAGCTGAAGGTTCGGAATCGCTTCACGAGTAGGGCAACGAGAAAAAGAAGGGTAACTCAGATTTTTGTTTGTCTTTTTCTCGTAAAAATTATTATAACTATACTTGTTTTTTTTTGGTGTTTATTTTTGTAAGTAATACTAATATATAGGGGAAATGTATCTGAGGCCCTGTTTTTTTCGTGTAAATACTAAATACCATGGTTTTCTCTCTATTGCAGTATTTTTTTGGTACATAACAGAACAGTCTAGTATCATATGGTTAGAAACTTAGAATGTTCAATGCATACATACATTTATAAACAAAAGCCATACTGCGATCGTTATATTTCATATCTGTTTAACACTTTTACTTGTAGAGTAGAGTATGTAAGTGGAATACTGAGGCACCAGATGTGTGAATTCATTCATAAAAGGAAAACAATTTCATCAAAAACTGCATGACGACTGATGTAAACTCGACCTGTTGGTGGATACAAACAACGATATCCTTTGTAAGCAGCATTATAACCCAAAAATACACACTTGAGTGATCGTGGTTCAAACTTGTGAGCAGTGTAAGGTCGAAGACAAGGGTAACACGTGCTTCCAAACACCCTAAGAGCTGTGTAGTCTGGCTTTTGGTTGAACAGTACTTCAAATGGTGTTTGAAATTTCAAAGCTGAGCTTGGAAGCAAATTGCTGAGATAATTTGCTGTGTATAAACTTTCAACCCAGTATTGAAGTGCAACATGACTACGAAACATCATTGACAGGCTGAGTTCAGTGAGATGCCTATGCTTTCGTTCAGCCAAGCCATTCTGCTGTGGTGTGTGTGGACAAGAGATCTGATGTTTAATACCACACTTGATCAACTGTGCCTTGAATTGATTACTTGTAAACTCACCACCACCATCACTTTGAAATACCTTGATCTTTTTGTTAAATTGATTCTCAACATGACTTTGAAACAGCAGAACAATTCCATAAAAATCTGATTTGAGACGCAAAGGATAAAAGCAACTGAATCTTGAGAAATCATCCACAAAAACCACATAGTATTTGAAACCTTGCACAGAAGCTACAGGAGAGGGTCCCCAAAGATCACAATGGATTCTAGGTAATGGTTCACAAGTGAAAGATTCAGAAACTGAAAATGGTAAACTTAAACTTTTTCCCACCTGGCAAGGTTCACAAATGGGATTTCTTCTGCTCTTATTGATGTTAATTGCCTTGCTGCTGTGAAGATGCTGGAGAACCTAAGAACTAGCATGACCTAGACGATGATGCCAAATGAAGTCACAGTGGCCTGTTTTCGAGATGAGTAAAAAATCTTGTAGTTTTGGTTCTCCAGCACATAGAGACCTTCACGTCTTGGACCCTTTGTTAACACCTTGTGTGTTTCCAGATCCAGAATGTACACCTTATGAGAATCAAAGAACACACCACAAGGATAATCCTCACACAACTTAGATACAGACAATAAAGGTTTCTGAACATTAGGGCAAACCAATAAAGGTTTCTGAACAAAGAGAAAGAGTCTCTGTCTCAGAAAACAGAAAAAGTTATCGTCAAAGTTCAAAACAGAGAAGAATCAGATTTGGGCCAAACATCAGTAAAACAAATTCAGAAGACCGAACGAAAAGGAAAGCCCAAATGTAACATTGTCACAAAGCCTATCACGAGCCCAGCAGTCCATTCGTGTGCTGTACAAGAAACCGAAAGAGAAAGTTCTGGAAAGTTACTTCACAATTCAATGAACAGTTTGGAGCGTTTAGGATCCTTAAACGTCAATGATAAGATTGCCAGCTGTAGAGTTATGATTGTTTAGTCAAATGTATATAAGCAACCCCTATGTCTCTGTTTAATATATCTGAGAATGAATCAATAAAAATCTGAAACGTTTCAATCTTCGTCTCTTATTTTTCCTCTTCTTTTCTGTTCTTATCAGAGTATTTATCCAAATTTTAAAGGGAAAATTCAATTTAGTTAATAATTTCACTACTATAGTTATTATTTCCAGTGTGAGCAAGAACCTTGCATAGTTCTTTTCTTCCATTCAAAGAAATTATTATATTCCTCTCTAGAACCATTTATAGACTTATAGTAGATATCACCGCGGATTACATTTCCCTTTTGGAACCAAGTATAAGAAAATATGTAAATTTGCTGCCAATGACTTACCTGTGGATATCTCCTAAAGACAAAGCAAAGCATATTTTGGTGAGCACAAACATATATAACTACACTAACATATCCTTCTTTGTCCATTTTGATTTTTGATTCTTAAACTTAACCATGAATTATATAATGCTACTATTTTCCTCCTTTGTTTCTTCTATTAGTATGTTTATTACTATGGTTGGTGTTCTTATCATCTTTTCGACTGGTATTTTTCATCTATCATTTTAAAATTTTATATTTGCTGCCAAACAAAACTTGTATCATTTTTCTACTGTGGTAAATTTAGTAACCATTAGACATTTAGACTTTCAAAAGTTTTTAGTAAAGGCAATTTTTTCACAAATTTATTCATCTATCATTTTCATTCCATTCATCTTTATCCCACTAATTCCTCTAATACTTTAGAGTGGACACAAAATTATCTAAAAGTAAAAAAATTCAAAGGGAATAGATAGAAGATAATAGCTTTTGTTATATAGAATCGATTCTCAAAATCTAATACATTGTTGGATCCAATCTATTTTTTTTTTCTAAGGTAGTATACATAATGTTAATATTTGAATCACAGAGTTACAAATATTTTCATTTGGTCAGGATCAGGAGCAGAAGCGAGCATTGGTGTAAACTACGGCACACTCGCTAACAACCTTCCTCCGCCGCGTCAAGTAGCGGAGTTCCTCCTCCATTCCACCGTCATTAACCGCATCCGTCTCTTCGACGCCAATCCTCAAATCCTCCAAGCCTTCGCTCACACCGGTATTGCCGTTACCGTAACCGTCCCAAACGACCAAATCCCACATCTCACAAATCTCTCCTCCGCTCAACAATGGATCTCCGATCACATCCAACCTCACTTCCCATCAACCAGCATCATCCGCATCCTCGTCGGAAACGAAGTTATCTCCACCGGTAATCACCTCCTCATCAGAACTCTAGTCCCGGCGATGCAATCTCTTCACACCGCTCTCGTCTCCGCTTCTCTCCACCGTCGCATCCAAATCTCAACGCCACATTCTTTAGGAATCCTCTCTAATTCCACACCTCCGTCTTCCGCTAAGTTCCGGCTAGGCTACGACACTCATGTACTCAAACCTCTCCTTAGCTTCCTCCGAACAACTTCTTCGCCGTTCGTTGTGAATCCTTATCCGTTCTTCGGCTACTCAATCGAAACGCTCGATTTCGCTCTGTTCAGATCTAATCCAGGCTTATTCGATCACCATTCGAAGCTTCTCTACACCAATATGTTCGATGCTCAGCTTGATTCGGTTTATTCCGCCATGGATAAGCTAGGGTTCTCAGACGTCGAGATCGTCGTAGGAGAGATCGGATGGCCGTCGGAAGGAGATATAGATCAGATCGGCGTTGACGTCGCTACAGCAGCTGAGTTTAACAAGAATGTGGTGGAGCGTGTAAATTCCGGTACCGGAACGCCGTTAATGCCTAATCGGAGTTTCGAGACTTACATTTTCGCGCTCTTCAATGAAAATCTCAAATCAGGACCGACGAGCGAACGTAATTTCGGAATATTCCGATCTGATTTGACGCCGATTTATGATATCGGAATCCTCCGGCTTTCGGTAATCAATCGCTCTCACATTTCGCTGTTTTCGTAATTGTATTCTGTTTCATATATTTACGAATTTTACAGGGAAAAACATTGAATCCGGAGAACAGTCCGAGATCGCCGGCTCGAGGATCGTCAGAGAAGCGGTGGTGCGTTACAAAGTCCGGTGCTGAGACGGTGGCTTTACAAAGGAACATCGACTACGTATGTGGACTGGGCTTGGACTGTCGTCCCATTAATGAAGATGGGCTTTGTTTTCTCCCTAACACAGTGGAAGCCCATTCGGCATACGCTATGAACTTGTTTTACCAAACTATGGGGAAACATGAGTTCGACTGCGATTTCGATAATACTGGAGAGATTTCTGCGATGGATCCCAGTATGTTTTATAAATTTAAATACAGTTAGGAGATGAAATAACTGATGTTTTAAGCTGATTTTTATTGTTTACTTATTTTTTGCAGGCTATGGAAGTTGTGAATATCAGGCTTAAAAGTACCATCGTATGTAAAATCTACAAGTATTTTGTTTTGTTTCCAACGAGATTGGTGGCTTATTTACTCAACTGAAACTCGTACAATGTAAATTGCTGTAATATTCAGGGTTCTGAACAATAAGTATTGGATAATGACTCTATTTCATAAACATCATACATTAAGGTATAGTATATTATTTCATCATTAAGTGCGTAGATTTAATACACTGTCAAATTTATTGACTTTGACCAAAAAGTTCAATGTTAAAATGTTGATTGAAAAAGTTGCCAAACGATAACATTGTGTGAAACACTAAATGGGAAATATGGAATCATGAGAGGAGAAAAGAATGGTAGTATTCATATGCGTATTATCCGCTTTGGCTATATAATTTAATTGGAAATTTATCATTGTATCAATCGTGTCTTAAATACATAATTGAATAGCAAATGTATTCAAAGTTGAATCCGTTACTTCCATAAGTATGATTATTATATCACGGTATATATATATATATAGACAGAGCATATATGTCTAGTCAAAATCAAAGAAGTTAAAGAGTGACAAAAAGATGAAGCTGGTTATTCTAGTAACCTTCTTGCTCTTTCTCCCAATGTTTTCTTCAGGTACAAACTAACTCACAATACTCCAACTAATGCATTATTTCAAAAATTAAGTATCTCTAATATTCACTTATATTATATAAATTTAATGGGATTCTTTTGTAAATTGATATTTGTTGGAAACACAAACAAAATCTATACAAAAAATCACATCCGGGCAATTATCTAACTTTATTATGGTTATAGGTTTTGCAGATAAATGATTAATCTAAAGTTTTCTGGTTCCATTTATAAAATCTGAGTGTAACAAATGTATTTTAAAATATCTTTTCACAGAGTTGACAAACACACCCATACTTTATCTATATATATATATATATATATATATATATATATATGTACAGATTTCCTTACTCAATTTTATTTTTGTCTATTATACTCCATATGTTTTTGTTATATTATTACTCGATAACTTTGAGTAATAATGAAAATTCTCGAGAATGTTGATATCTCTTTAGTTAAATAAAACTTTTACTTCTCGATATTAATGATGAGAAAAATGTTTGTATTTATGCTTTATATTTTGTTAGAGCTGGTGGAGACTTTGCATCTGGAAAAAAACGTCTATAACGAGGTAATCAACAACACCCAAAATAAGAAAAATGTTATATACTGATTACAAATATGCATGCTTCATCAGAACTAACGATATACAGTAGTATACAATAGTAATGAAAAGTTAATTGATTAAAAAAGGTTAAGAAGGTGACGGCGAATGGAGGAAGGATCGATCTGGAGATTGACTATGCGATGCCGCATCCAAGGCCACCCACCCCATCCGACCCACGCCCACCACCAAAACCACTTCATGCAAAGTAACTTCAACATTAGGGGAAAAAATGTATAACCAATATTTGATTCATGTATTGCGAATTATTCATTCAAAATCATGTAATGTTATAAAAAATTCCACAAAAAGGATATTCCTAGAAGATGTCATTGTCGTGTCCTTAGTTAAATAGTGTTACTTTTTTTTTTTAAATAGACAGATTATTTTGGATTCTACTCATATTGGTAGTACTATAATTTAACAAGTAAAAATAGTCTTCTACAGTGTTTCAAATTCTTTTTACAAGTTAAATTTAGAATACAAAGAAATTGATGTCTATAATATAAAATTTTGATTTAAAAATATATATTCATTAATGTTTTGAAATTTGAATTCACTAGTCATTAAATTTTTGATTTTTTTAAAAATATGTTATAACCTATAGATGTAAATATGTAATATGGATTACACTAAAAAAAAAGATTTTCAATAAAATTCATTTTATAAAAGAAAAGATGATATTCATTGATAGAGAGATTAGAAGATGTATCGTTAAACCCAAAACAAACTACAAAAAAACAACAAAGCTATGTGAACTACATTGAAACTCTTGGTTACAAAATCTCAAGTGTAATACTCCTTTAAAAAACCAGGACCAGGTTTATAAGGATCAGATTCAACATAAGCCTCAGGTCGATCAAATCCAAGATCGTTGACACGGTTGCTCAGAACATGAAAGATGGCTTTTTTAGTACCTCCATATTCATCTCTGTTTTTTTCCACATACTCTGTTGCTTCAGCAGCTACACTGTTCACAAATTCAAACTTGTTGTCTTCCCTTAAAAGAAGCTGCTCTATGTCCATTGTCATGACCTTTCCAACTTCTCTTATCTTCCTCACTTGTTCTTCTACAAATGGAACTCTTTGCAGTTTGTAACGCAACATATCGTCTTTCTTCGTCTGCAGAACAAAACATGACAAAAAATACATAGAGGGTTTACAAGCAATTGAGAAACTTTGGAGCTAAACTACAAACAAAGACTATGTATGCATTGTTCTGGATTTGGTAATTATGAATTCTCAAAAGTTTCTGAACTTGATACAATCAAACTAGAGAAACTGATACTATAACTACCAAGACTCAATACTAATTCCTACCACTTAGAAATCCAAAGAACTCAAATAAGACAATCCTCCATCTTCTTGTATGTATCAAATAAGACAATTCTCCATCTTCTTCTATGTATCAAATAAGACAATGGTTACTTAATCCAAACTAAGTAAAGTTTAACTCAAGGGAGTCCTAAAGTTGCAAACTTTAAGCAATAGCTTCTAAGGAAAAGCTAATCCCTGATTTTGATTGACACAACATGGAAATGAAATTTGAAATCTCAAAGATTTGTTTTTTTTTACCAATGTTCTTCTCCGCCAAACACGGCGTCCATTATCATCTCTTTGAATCCCACAAGAAACCTGAAAGTATCAACTAGATTCACTCAAATTATCCTGATAACTGTGAAATTGGTATAGATATGCAACAACAACAAAAAATCAACCATGTAAACCTGAGACTGAAATGAGCAGCGCAAGTTCCGGCTTTTCGTATCAGTAATCTGAATATACAAAATTGAATAATATAAGCAATCGGAAATGGAATGATGCTATGTTTCTCAGATATGAGGGAAAAGGATTTACAGATAAAATCGAAGATGCAGAAGAACCGGTGAAGGAAGCCATGGATACACACACACACAGCTTTCTTCAGTTAAGATTAGATAGAACCGGATTCTATTTATATGTAGCCTCTCCGGTACACTTTCTCGGTTCGGTTCAATTCTAGACAAAATCAAATGTAACCTAACCGGAGATTAAATTAGCCTTTCTCTTTATATATTAAATTAAAATACATAAATAAAAGGCAATTCTTAAAAATAGTAGTAAATGAAGTTTTTATTTCATAAATAACACTATATTTTTATTTTTTGGAAAAAAATAACATTTTTACTAAAAACTATTTTCTTTATATAACACAAGCTCATAACATTATTTTTAGAGTTTAAGATTTAAGATTTAGGGTTTTTAAACCCTAAATTTTAATCCTAAACCCTAAATCATACTTTCTACCATAAATAAACTATATCTTAAATTATACAATATTTAACCTAAATAAAAAATTAAAATTTTATCTTTTATAAAAATAATATTTTCATCCAAAATAAAAATGAAGTGTTATTTATGGAAAAAAAATTTAAGTAGTACTATTTGAAGGAATTTCTCTAAAATAAATGTCAAAGTGAAGCAACAAGGAAGATTTTCTAATCGCTAAGCTCTCCTAATTAAATTAAACAAAAAAAAAAGGTTTGATCACTAATTATTGACAAAACAATCTAATTTTAATAGTTAGTGGGAACCCTCTACTACGAACTACTACTATATACATATATAGACATTACAACATAGAAGAACTTCAACATTGAAAAACTCTAATAATCACCGGGAAAACTAAAAAAAAAACATGGTTACACGGAATCATAATCTCTTGTTATGTTGTATTCTCATAGCTATGGTTATGATGGTGCAGGCTCAAAACACTCATGAGGATAATGCACCATCATCTTATTTCAATCATCGTGAAGCTTCTCTTCCTTCTTCTCATCACCGATCACTTGGTGCAGACTATTTCAAGAAATCACCACCTCCACCACCACCAGAAAAGGCTGTACCGGTATCTGAAACTGAGGTCTGATTAACCATTGACATAAGCTGAGCATCGTTCTTGGACAAGACTCGTAATTTGTCTTCCAAGTCTTTTCCTTTTGTCGCTTGCACTACCTTCATCTATAAAGATGTTCAATGATTTATTATCGTTTCACATTTTTAATTTTTAATTATATAATCAAGGATGTAATGAACATTGCACTCACATTTTTTCGATTCCATTTGAGATACATGTCTTAAATTTGGTTGTCTTCAGTATTATTTCCCACAAAAAACGAATTTTGTTGCGTCCATTAAATACCTAACCTTTCTGTTTGCATGAGTATAATATAAGTCTATAACTACTGTATATATAACGAAAATTATACAGTAGCAAAATCTACAGCTACAGCCAACACAATTACAGCGAAGATTCTACAATAGCCAACACAACTACGTACAGCTATAAAATATTTTACTATAGAATTTTGTTAATAGGAAAGTATTCACAAAATACCAATACAATTATACTAGGAATGTTATCCTTGATTTTGTTAATTTAAAAGAAAAAAAATATATAACTATATTTACATACAGGAAATCGATTCATGCTAATGGTTAACCTTTATAATTACATATATCTACAGGGTAACATGGCTATTGAATATCAAAGTATCCTTCTTGCTCTTTCTCCCGATGTTTTCTTCAGGTACAAACTAACGAACACTAATATTTTCTAGTTAATATTTACTTCTTATATCTTAAAAATCTTAATTATGTTACATAACATTGAGTAATTCAATAGATAATAATGAAAATTCTGGATATTATTGATGATGATGCAACTTCGTATTATGTCAGGGAGAGTTAAAATTTCGCATCTCGACCGCATCAACTACGAGGTAACATAAACAGACGTTAATTATTAAAAATGTTATAATCAACATTTATTACAAACATAAATTAAATCAAAGCTAAATAAGATATGATTTTAATGATAAGGTGGTGTCAAAGGGAAGAGAGATGGATATCGAAGACGGCTATGGGGATTGGTGGAATCCGGTTCCGCCTCGGGGGGACCCAGAAGCACGACCAGGACCAATTCTGGAACCACCTCTATTAGATAATGTGGTTAGACATTGGAGTTTGATTTAGTGAAAATTGGTTTGTACCGGATAGATATATAATGTGTTGTATTATTGCTTCATTTACGATTAACAGAAATATTGATTCAGTTCTAAATCTCTTTCTCTATAAGATGATCTTTATCTTCTTCAGTGGAGTTTGGATTTTGTTTATGCTCATTAACCAAAACTAAATCACTATATTGTAAATCAAACAGTTAATCAATGTAACAATTGTAAATAAATACAAGAAAAAATTGGCATTAAAACATCAGTTTTTTTTCTATAAAAAAAACGCACTTCTACTATATTCAAGTAAAGTATCTAGTAGAAGTATATACAGTATTTTTACTTGAAACGTTATGATGAAGTACATAAAAATACATATTTTTACATTAAGCGTTATTATGGATTACATTTTTTTTTTTAAGAGAAGATGAATTGCATTGATATCTTGCTGTTGTAGCATTTTATATTTTGATAGAGGTACCAATGGTTCGGGCCGGTTCGACTTTATACAGAATCAACCGTAACGTAACCGGACATTAAATTAGATATATTTTAAAAAAATGCTCAAGTGAGACAACAAGGAATATTTTGCTAAAATTATTATTTATACTCAGTATCCAATAATCATCATTCGTGCAGCTTAGACGATCGCCATATGAGAAAAAATCTCTCCTAAATATTAAATTGAACAAAAACACAGGTTGATCACTAATTATTGATAAAATACAATCTTAACTAAGTGTAGTTAGTGGGAACCCTCTATTACGAACTACTACTATACATATATACATATACATATAGACATTACAACATAGAACTTCACCATTGAAAAAACTCTATTAAGCACCGGGAAATTAAAATATGGTTACACGGAATCATCTCTTGTTACGTTGTATTCTCATAACTATGTTTATGATGGTGCAGGCTCAAAACACTCATGAAGTTAATGCACCATCATCTTATTTCAATTCTCCATCGATGGATTCACGTGAAGGTTCGTTTCCTTCTTCTCACCGATCACTTGGTGCTGCCTATTACAAGAAATCACCGCCTCCTCCACCACCAAAAAAGTCTGTACCTATAGATGATCAAACTGAGGTCTGAACCATTGAGATGAACATCGTTCTTGGACAAAGACTCGTGTTTTGGTGTCATCTATTGAGAGGCACGAGTCAGTTTTATCTTCCATGTCTTTGTATTTGGTTTCTCTTTTTTTTTTTTTTTTTTTTTTTTTAAATATTTTCTTTTGTCGCTTGCACTACCTTCATCTATAGGTGTTCGATGATTTATGATCGTTTCATATTTTTAATAATATAATCAAGGATGTAATTAACATTTGCACTCCTAGTTCGATTCCATTTTAGATGTTTTCAATTTCAAAGGAGAGATATATGTCTTAAAACTTGTTGGCTTCAGTATTATTTCCCACAGAAAACTAACTTGTGTCCATTAAATACCTACGTTTTCTGTTTGCATGAGTATACTATAACTACTGTATAATACAACAAACTCTACGGTACCAAAATCTAGAGCTACAGCCAACAAAATTACATCGAAAATTCTACAATAGCCAACACAACTACAGCTGTAAATATTTTACTGTAGAATTTTGTTAATAGGAAATTATTCACCAAAATAGCAACACAAGTATATTACTAGGAAAGTTATCCTTGACTATGTTAATTTAAAAGAAGAAAAATATATAACTTAAATACAGTTAATAGGAGATTGATTCAATGTTACTGGTTATCTTTTTAATTATGATTAACTATAGTATATATATATACCTACATTGTATTGGTAACATGACTGAGTAAAAGATGAAGCTGGTGATTCTAGTATCCTTCTTGCTCTTTCTCCCAATGTTTTCTTCAGGTACAAACTAACTAACTACAACAATATTCTAGCTAATATTCACTTATTATATCTTAATATATAATCTTATGTTACATAACATTGAGTAATTCAATAGATAATAATGAAAATTCTGGATATTATTGATGATGATGCTACTTCGTATTATGTCAGGGCGAGTTGAGATTTCGCACCTCGACCGCGTCAACAACGAGGTAACACAAGCAAATAACATATACGTTAATTATTAAAAAAATGTTCTAATCAACATTGATTACGAACATAAATAAAATCAAAGCTAAATAATGTATGATTTTTATTTTTTATGATAAAGGTTGAAAAGGTGGTGACAAAGGGAAGAGAGATCGATATCCAAGACGGCTAGGGGGATTGGAATCCGGTTCCGCCTCGGGGGGACCAAGATGCACGACCAGGACCAATTCTGGAACCACCTCCTTCTTCACAATAAATCACTACACCATTATTACTTAGCGTTACAACAAACAACTCTTATCATTCTCAATCAATGTAACCATTATAAGTAAATGAATGAAAAATGGGCATTAAAACATCAGTCTTTTTTCTATAACAAAAAAAAACGCACTTCTACTATATCTCTTAAAATTTGTTGTCTTCAGTATTATGTCCGATAGAATTCGAGCTCCTGTCCATTAAAAGAACCTATGTTGACGACAAAAAAAAAGAACCTATGTGTTTGGTTTTCATGTCCATTGAATGCTTGATGAAATTTTCATATTAAATTTCATAAGGATTTGGGATATTGTTTGTGAATTATGATATATTAAAACAAAGAAAAAGGAACAGAGCAAAAAAAAAAACCTCTATGGAATTTTTATTTTTTCTAAATATGACACACAAAACCTTTAAAATATGTAAGCGTCAGTTTTTTTTTGTTTTCCTTTGTTTTAATTGAAAACTTTTTAAGATACGTATCAGTGTATCACACACAATATTTCTTTATGAAATTTAATAATAAATAATAAATCCCACCAAATGACCAAATCATCAAGCATTTTCTATGTATAGTTCGACGGTCCCAACGTGGCTTATATTGAATTTTTGATGGAAACAAAATCACCAATCATTTAATAATAATCCCAAAGAATCAGTGAATCTCGTATGCATTATCCTTGATTGGTCGTTTCTTTGATACAGAATTTAATAGGAGATCCATTCAATGTTGAATCCGTTACCTTCATAATTATATATATATATATATATATCCACATATACATACACATATATATGGTTATTCAAAATCAAAGAAGTTACAGAATCTGACTATAAGATGAAGAAGCTAATGATCCTAGTATCCTTCTTCCTCTTACTCCCAATGTTTTCTTCAGGTACAAACTAAATAACAATATTCTAGCTAATGCATTATTTCAAAGATTAATTAGCTCTAATTAATGTTCACTTATATACTTCAGCAATCATATGTTATATTACTTTGAGTAATTCAGTAGATAATAATGAAAATTCTGGACTTCGTATTCTGTCAGGGCTAGTTGAGATTTCGCATCTCGACCGCATCAACTACGAGGTAACACAAGCAAATAACATTATTAAAATGTTCCAATCAACATTCATTACGAAAATAATTAAACCAAAGTTAAATCATGTATGGTTTTTATGATAAGAGATTGACGAGGTGGTGACAAAGGGAAGAGAGATCGATATCCAAGACGGCTATGTGGATCCGGCTCCAACTCCACGCCTACGACGTCCGGGACCATATGTGCCACCTCCTCCTCCTCGTTCACAATAAACCACGAGGCCATTGCTACAAACTACTCTTACCATTAGACATTAATTCGTCTTAATCACTGTAACAATTCTAAATAAATAAATGAACATTTGGCATTAAAACATCATTTTCTCCGTCCAAAAACGCACTTCTTCACGAGTTTAAGTTTACCTAAACTAAACTAGTACAAACGTGTCTACATAGAAAAAAAAATACATAACAGTATTTTTACTTGAAACGTTATAATGATGAAGTACATAAAATACATATTTTTACATTAAGCGTTATTATGGATTACATTTTTTTTTGTTTTTAAAGAGTAGATGTATTGCATTGATAGGGAGATCTCCCTTCTTGCAACCTTATTTTGTATTGAAGTTTATATGATTCCCACAACTCTTATCATTCTCAATCAATGCAACAATTGTAAACAAATACAAGAGATATAACAACACTGACTAACAAAATTAAGTTCTTTGGTGTTTCACACAATCACCGTCCATTCCTATTCGACCATTTGTTCACTTCTCAATGGAATCCGTATGATTAGTAGGTTCATATACGAGCACACAAATATATAGGGGCTGTTTGTTTGCTCATCCACCATTTCTAGCCAAATAATCCATTCTAATGATGTTTGTTTCATTTTGTGTTGTTAATGTGAATGATCCATTTGAATGAACTCTTGTTTGTTTGATCAGTTTTAGTTAAATTTTCATTTATTTTTAAATAAGTTTAACAAGAAAATGACTAAAATGTCTTTTTTTTTAATCTAATCATATTTTAGTTTTAATTTAAACTATATTAAGTTTAATTCTTGCTTTAAAATATATTTACAACTAAATAATTTTAAAATTCATATTTTTGACATTTATATAATGATTCAGTGACAAATGTGATAGTGACTAAGAATAAGAAAGATTTGATTGTAAAAATACCCAAACAACAAATCTAAAACATTCAAATTGATATTGAGAATGTATGTGATTGTGAGAACGTATTTGATATTTCAAACTGAATCAAATCCAAAACACAGACATACTTTTCCATCAGCAGAAACGTTGATTCATCTTCAAAAGTCTTGCACACTAAAACCTGAAAAAGTACAACAGAGTTCATAACTCAGAATCCACAAACAACAAATCTAATGTAATTAAGACATGATTATGGTAATCGAAATCAACACAACAACTATAATCAACAGTCCACAACACAATAAAACACCTAGGAAGATTCACTGAACTCTGTCTCTGATTCTAATCAACACAACATAACACAGCACAGAGTCTGAAGCTAACATGTACACAGCTAGGCATAGAGAAGAGGAAGACATACCAAAATCTTCTTCCGTGAAATAAATATGTCAAAGTAGTTCATGGCTAGATACGTGACAAAGATATCAGTGATGGTTGTATTGTTCTGCAGAGAAAACCTCAAATTGTAAATACAAGATTTGACCTAATTCGATAATCACAGACAGTTCACTTGAAAGAGAAACCATTCCGAGATAAGCAAACCGATCGATACAACATAGTTAAAGCTCAATGTAACCAAAACAGAAAAGTTCAATATAGTTAAAGCGAAAGCTCAGGCTCTGCAAATGAAAACTCAGGCTAATGAAAGCTCATGCTCTGCAAATGAAAACTCAGGCTAACGAAAAATCAAGCTCTGCAAATGAAAACTCAGGCTAGTGAAAACTCAAGCTCTGCAAAAACCCACTTAAGCTGAAGCAACAACAATGAAGATAAAAGAGGCTAAAATATCACATAGATATTATAAGACCATATGAGTTGCATTAATACACAGAGAGTCCGCCATGTCCAAGGATTTGATCTCTACAATTTTGCATTGTCACCAATAATAAATCTAAAAAAACACATCTCTTTGTTTTCATTCCATCATAATCTATGAGCTAAAGACACCAAATCAACAGATCAATGAACACGAGCATCTTTAAATGGTTACCTGAATCTCACTACTCGCTAGTCTCTTGGATAACTCCAAACACCTAATAGACTCGTCGGCTCCTCAAGCTAATCAACAACCCAAATGGTTAAAAATTCATCTTCCTGAGAAACAAAGAGAAGCTAAATCAGAGAAATAAATGGTTTATCAAACAAGATCGAAAGAAAAATATCAAATAAACTCTTACTAGCAGTGTCAGAAGCTCATTGATCTTAGCCAGAATCGTGGTCACTCGCCAGAATCAAGTGTCACCGGGATCGTATGGTGAAGTCGAGAGAGTGCGAGAGAATGTCTTTAGATTTAGGAATTTTATCATTGTAATTTCTTTGTTTAGTGAGGGGTGCCATTGTCATTTTCAATTTTAACTGATCCATTTCCAGTCAAATTCGGATCAGTCAACTGAATCTGATTTTTTTGTCTATAACTTCAAAACTCATTCGAATGGATCATCTGATTGTTTTTCATTTTGGATTATAAACGTACATCAATATACAAGTCCATCTAAATGGTTCATCTGGATGGACAAATGAACAGCCCCATAGTATATGATCAATTGGGTTAGGTGAGACTTATTTTGTTGAGACTTATATTAAAAGTATATACTAATATCTATATTGATTTTTATTGTGTTTCTTTCTTAACTTGTTTATGTTTTGCTGAAGTTTTGCATATGTTTTTCTTTTTTTATTTTTATATTTTCAATTATTTTATCAATTATTTTCTTTATTTTTTAAAAAAATCAATAATTAGATGCATTGCTATTGTTGTAGTGAAAATATATTTTAATGGAATTGTTTAGAAAAAGAACAACTTAATAGATCAAAGAATAAAAAAAAACTACACGTAGCAATCTTGAGATTATCATGCATGAATCTAACAATTACCATGACCTACAAGTTACAAAGACCTCCAAGTAAGTTAGAAATTCTACAAAATAATCATTATTAATCCGGTTGACACAAAGAAAAAAAAAACTCGGTTCGCTTCATATAAACTAAAACTTTGAACCAGAATGTTATAAGAAACTTGAGATTTTCATATTCCAGGTAATTTTATTTATCATTTAAAAATAATAATATTTATTTGTCAATATTTTGGATCGATAGCTAACTTACTTTAAACTTTTATGTTAATATTTTTTTTTAAATTAATACCTTTTTGTTAAAAATATATAGGAACGACTGAACGACCATCAGATATATATTAGAGCTTATATAAATGAGAAAGTTAAGTCTTAAACTCTTTTTTTTTTTTTCTCGTCTCTTCTTCTCTGGCTCATCAACCGAAATTTTGTTTTCCTTAACCCTCAAATTTTTTCTTAACCGTGAAACTCAATATAAGCTTTTGAATCATACCCTGGACGTACGAACCGTACGAGCCAGTTGACGCCTCGCCAAGGCTCTACATTCTTGGTATTTTCATTATTGTTTTAGTAATTTTTTTCTGTAGCAATCCTTTTCTGCTGCATAAAACGGTTCAGGGAACACGGAAACATCAAGGTTTTCCCGGAACCGGTACACATACAAGAGGAGACAAGCAAGGGATGATTCTTATGTTATGTTTACTTTCACATTCACACTTTTTCTGTTAGTTTACTTGTTACAACAAACAACTCTTATCTAAGTAAATAAATGAAAATGGGCATTTCTGCTATTTTTACTTGAAACGTTATGATGAAATACATAAAATACATATTTTTACATTAAGCGTTATTATGGATTACATTTTTTTTTTAAAAGAGAAGATGAATTGCATTGATAGGGGTATCTCCCTTCTTGCAACCTTATTTTGTATTGAAGTTTATTTATATGATTTCCACAATTAAAAGACCCTATAAACAATAAAACTGTGAATGCATAGATCTTCAACAAACAAGTAAAAAAACAGTAAACAAGTCAAAACAGTAAACTACCCAATCCTTCAAACCTCTTCTTCTTGACTTGTAGTTGAAACATGTCCGACACTTTTCTCTTTAGACCGAAGGTGAGACACTTGTGCTGGAGGAGTAAAGACTTCAGTTTAGTTGACGAAAAACTAAAAAAGAGTATCCATCAATTGTAATAAAATAACTAGATTTTACCTGGTCACGAAGATAGCAGTTGGATTTCCCGGAGATGGAGGATTCTGCTTCAGCAGTGAAGCATGTGGACCAGCTTTTAAAACATCATTAGGCTCACTTGCAGAATATACTTCAACCTCTTCAAGACCAAGTTGTCGCTTGATCAAGTCCATGTTACTCTCAAGGACATCAATCTCTCCAAAAGGTAACCTCAAGTTTAGAGCCTGAGTGCCAATAGATATCGCCTCGTCTTTCTTGAATTTAAGGAAAGGCATGCAAAGCTTTTGAATTTGTTTGAAGTTTTCAGCTTGTCCCTCCTTCTGCAATATCTCCCTTAGCTCTGCGAGTATCTCTGCATCAGGTGCAAAACTACATGTTTGTTGATCGAATTTGCTTTGAAGAATCCTGAGACAGTGAGCTTTCCATCCATCAAATTGCTCGTTCACATATATGAGGCCTTTTAACTTCCCCTCTGGCACTGCTGCTACTTGAACAGCTTTCTTAGCAGCCTTCTTGGAACCTAAGAGCTGTTTTTGTAGAAGCTTTCTCATTAACACTATAGAATCTTGCAAATATTTGTTAGCACTCTTGAGAACCAAATCTGGCTCGTTTGATGTTGGCCAGCCCGCGGTTATCACACAACCTTCCTTTTTCAAAAGTTTCCTCCAAACATATTCTGCAAACTGAGGGCAGATTGGTTCAATGAGGCGTGTTTGCACATCCATGAAGTAAAGTATCAAGTCATGGTTCATGCCGCCACTACCACAAGAAAGTCTATACTCATCTCGAGCAGCTTGTAAGTCGTAAAACCCATTCTTGAGTGCCTCCCTAAACAAACAATCTTTGTACGCTTTCTCAGTCAATCTGATAGCAATGTTCATGTCATTTTCAAACACTTTATCAGCATATGTAGATGGAGGGCCCGTTCTCAAAGAGGATTCAGCAGCCAGAACTTCTTCCATCCATGTGAGCTCTTTTGTCAGCCGCAAAATTGCAGCATTTGCAGTTTCAAATACAAAATTTGCATCATCAACGCCATCACCAGCATCAGCCAAAGAAAACCTTGTAGCAGTAGCAGAGAATTCTTCAATTGCCTGGCGCAGGGTTCTGAAATTTCCAGTTGACTTTGACATTTTCTCAGAATTCAGCATAATGTGACCATTACATCTGATGCCACGTGGCCAGTTACGTTCCGCCATCAGTGCACTGTGGTTGTAGATGAAAAATGTCAAATGATTCTGAATCAGATCCTTTCCAGAAACTCGAAGATCTAGCGGGTACCAGTAATCAAATTCCTGCTTCATCTTACTTAAGAGAGCTGATGGAATGTCAGATGATTTTGGGTATGGGCCATCACAGAAGAGATACTCCCAAACTTCATCATTCATCTGCTGAGAGCGGATCAAAGACTTGCTACCTTTATACATGTCTCCGTCGTGAAAGATATGGGAAACTGTATAATAGGCCATATAAAGAGTTGAATCAGATAAGGATTCCACAAGGAACTGTTCATCCCAGGGAATATGAGTTCCTAGACCAAACGACCGTGAGCATGCCCACTGATTGAGCCAGCTCAAAGTGTGCTCAAAGCCATGCCTTGTTTCTTCAGAGTAAAGATTCATTTTTGATAAGCATTCTTCAGCCATTTTCCGCCATTCTGATTCGCCATACGTTATGTACCACTGATCTGTAAGAGCCACAACACATTCATCACCCGATCTTGACATCACCGGCTTCTCAGGTTCACTGTATATGATTGCCTCGCCAGTCTCAATAAGCTTTGTCTTGATAATGGGCTTAATTTCTTGAACTTTCCTACCAACAAACTCTCCAATAAGCATGGTTCCTTCGGTGAAACCTTTCAGGTAAGTCAACCTCTTAGCCTCTACAAGCTTGTCCTTATCATTTTGACTTTTAATTTTCAGATCCAAGCAGACCTTTTCGGCAGCCTTGTCCCCAAATTCCGGAATGTTGATAATGGGAATGATATCAGAGGGTACCCACTCATCTTTGAGACCATACTTTGCTCGAAGAGCAGGCTTTGCTTTTAAATCATGTAAAGCCATGTAATCATCAGGGGCATCACTAGGCACGCTAGTGACAATGCCAGTACCTTTGTTGGTCAGAATGGTCAACATGGGCAGAGCATAGATGATCTCGTTCACTGAAAGAGGAGACCTCAAAGGGAGTCCAATCAGATCATACCCGGTCAACTCAACCAAGCAGGAAGGCTTCTGAGGAATCTTTGAGAAGTTCTGGTAGGCGAGGTTGAGTGCAGCTCTCTCAGTAAGGATGAAGACATCAGTTTCATTGATTTCATAAGCTCCATATTTCCCATCAGGAAGTACCCAAGCATTTGTTTGTCCATACATGGTCTCAGGCCTCAAAGTAGCTGCAGCCAAAAACACTCTCTTTCCTTCCAAAGGACCCATTTTCACAGGAAATGGCTTAACTACTTCCATCTTTATGAGAGTATACTCTTGAGGCTGAACACCTTCACCAGTAGCACGGTCATGATCAGCACAAGGCTGGCCATCCAAAGGTGAGAAGATAGTGTACCTACAGTCTTTGACAATCTTTCCCATAGATTTCAACTTACGCATCTGCCACCTCACAAAAGCATCGAAAAAAGGATTAACATCAGTGGTAACAAACGACCGCCTCCAATCACAACCCAATCCATACGCTCTGAGATCTTCAACAGCCAAAGGAGGAAAATAATACAACCACTCATAAGGATCTTGAAACCTCGCAATCTCAGTGTCAGTAAGACCAAAACTACGCATAATCTCCCACTGATAAACCTGTCCACCAGATTTCGCAGCCACCTTAGACTTCTTTCCCCTAAATTGATCAGGTAAAGCTAATATATCACTGCTCTCCTCCACAACTTCAGCAACTTTCGTATCTTCTTGAGAAGTGAACACAGGAGGGTTTCCAAACAATTGGATCTCACGAGAAAGCTTATCAGCAGAAGCCTTAATAGGCATACCAGTACAATGGAAACCAAAAGGAAGAAGCACATTAGCACCTCTAAGTCTATGGTAAGCAGAAGCAAAATCGACCTTGGAGAGTGAAAAGGCATGACCAATGTGTAGATAGCCATTCATATACGGGAAAGGGAAAGTGGAGAAGAACTTATCTCCTGGCTTTGGAAGATTCTCATGAGATTCAGCTCTGAATACATCTTCGTCTTCCCACCATTTTCTAACAGCTACCTCAATCTCGAGAAGACGATCTCTTCTCGCGTAGCTTTTCGTTTCAGATGCCATTAGATGACAGTGCCTTCCCCAAAACAAAATTCTCAGTTCTGAGTTCTCTAATTGAGTCAAAGTGAATTACAGAAACAAAATTGGAATCGAGAGAAATATTTACCTTGAAGATGAACTTGGAGGAATCACGAATAAAGTCAACCGCGAAAGCAATCGGAGATTTGACGGAGTCTGAGCCAGTGGAGGAGATAAGTACGACGAGGACTTTTGCCCGATTGGTGAGATTCTTTCTCTCGCAGAGACGCGGAGGCGCGAATTGAAGATGAAGTGTTCAATGTGGGCTCCTAATGGGCCTTATTAGGGTAATGTTTATGGGCTTTAATATTATGTAGTATTGTTTGGCAATAAATTTACGAATTTTCGTAACAGAGAAACATATATATTTATTGACAATTATGTGCCAGAAAAATTGCAATTAAAATTGGAATGTAAAATTTCCGGTTTAACAGTTTTAGATACAAAAACCAGATTCGGTTTAATATTCATCCAAATAAGTGTATAGTGTATCATCCTTCTTGGTTTTGCGTCGGCTAAGCAACGCCTTAAGCAACCGTTTGCTCTTGCTTGGTTGATGTTGTTGTTGCTCTGATTCTTTATGAGCTTCTTTCTCAAACGCAACCCGAACCGAAGCCGATCTTCTCGGTTCTGACGGATACTGAACCGGAAAAATATCAAGAATCAAAACAGGTAAAAGATAGAGCCTTAAAGTTGAAAATGTAAACGAAGCTTACTCGTTTAGGAGTTGGAGTTACAGCTCTACTCTTGCTTGGAGTCGTTGGTCTGCTCATTGATGATGGTCGGATAGCAACTGAGCCAGATCTCAGCAATGGAGGAAACCGATGCGGTGATATGGCTCGCTTATCTGGTTTACCAAACACACACACACACACAATTACATTTTTGTATTCCCATCAAGCCAAAAGCAGGCTTCTCAAGCTAAAGCTGTGTTTTTTTTGTTACCTTGTTCTTTCTTTGGAGCTGTGGTGATAGACGAGAACGAAAAGGTTGCTGAACGTTGAGGTTTCCGTGAAGAAGGAGACTGAAGTAGAGGTTTTCTGAAAAAAGCATAAAAGTTTAAAACCTTTTCCATCAGTTAACAATGTAACTCACTATGAATATGGGTGTTTTACCTAACGGGTGGTGGAGGCGTTTCTCGAATTGTAGCACGAACGGCTTAAGGAAACAAGAAATAGATTAAGTCAAGAATCAGGTTATGGAACAAATCTTTAAATCTTTGGACATGTAGATGTAATGCAAAGTTTTATACCGTTTCTGAATTGGTTCCAGTCTTCTTCTTCTCCATCAAAACTACCTTCAACACTCTTGAGCTTTGCGAGGTTTCCACCTTTCTTGATTTCTCCCGCTGATAGAGGATTTAGTTTTTTAAGTAGTGAGTCCCAAAACCGATAAAATGAGAGAAAGAGAGAAACTTACAAGGCAAGATGTATCGTTTGTGGAACTTTGGAGTGTCGATCACAAGTGATTGCTGCGAACGACCTTCATGATCCATATACTCTTGGCACATCCTTAGCCTCTATATACATATATATAACAAAACTCAGTAACCAAACAAGAAATCGATAATGGTCCATTTGATTGATACCTGTTCAATGCAAGATACTCGTAGTTCGGTTCCTGCAACTTCATCGACTTTTTCATCGACAAAGTCATTGACTTTATATGTTACAGATCCCAAATGATCAACTGTATTCACCAGAGCTTTTATCGCGTAATCTTTCAGTGTCTCCACCACTCTGCATAAACACACAAAAATTCATAAAAATGGAAAAAAATATGACCGAGTAGGGAAAGGAATAAACTCACTCACATTTGTTTTTGTTCATCGTTTGTGTAGGATAGTTCGAAATACTCAGCTGCTGAATACAACTGTGTTCTCAGATTCTTCAAATCCTGTAAACAAAGATGTATTACTCAAACCTTCTTTTCTTGCTGAAAAACAAGACTAATTCATAGAACATGGAAAGAAACAAAATTTGAAGGCTATAGCAATGATCACAAAGATCCACTAAGATTATTGGATTGTGAGATTTAGAACATACCTTAAGACTATCAGAGAAGAGCAAGCTTTGTTGCATAGAGATCTCATCGTAATTAGAAGCTTCTCGGGGCATAGACATTGTAGCCGCTGCACTCATTTTATGTTCTGTTCTCTCTTTCACTGTGGAAATGAAATGATAAAATAAGAAAGAGGGAAAAAAAAAAAAAAAAAAAAAAAAACTCAATCTTCAGTAATGGTACTTGCAAGAAGCCACACATATGAACAGAAAAAGGAAAACTAATTCAAACTTACACAAACAGAAGATAAAGATAAGATCCAAGCAAGTTATTTTAGAACAATGAAAACAAACAAATGGGTCTTGGCAATAAATATGAGAGAAACTAATATTCCAAGTGAAGGTAGTGAGATTATAGCTGAGAACAGGAGAGATTGCCACATAGCAAACATCTTGAATGAATATATACACTTGTTACCCTCATGGAAATAAGAAAACAACAAGAGCACGAATCTTCAAGAATATACATTTATCTTTGATCCGTAACACACTAAAAGACTTGTTGGTATTATCATATCATCTGTAATTTGAAGTTTCGGTTGTTCAAGCTGCTAACAAAAAATGAAACTAAATATTATGTTTTAGATGCATATGAAAGCAGTATCCAATTAGTCCAAAGAGAATTATCATTCCCTGAAGAAGGTCTTTAAAGCTTTCTTAAGGAATTTAAATCAAAGATTTGTATGATTCTGTGGATGTTTAAGGTAACAACAACACGCTAACTAAACTAATAAAGAATAACAAACAGACAAGAAGTAAAACCCACAGCTCTAAAGCAACACTAAATCTAATCTGAAATAAACAGATTTTTTTTCTGAATCTTAAACAATACTATAAGAAAGGAGTCAAATTGTTGACCAATAAAAAAAATTCAAGAATTAGAATTTTCAATCTACCCAGATCAAGATTAGCTTTAGAGTTTCTTGTCTCATTTACTATTCAGGAACTGCAACTTTTATCCACAGTATATGAACCGACACACAAACAACAGCTCAAGTTTAACAATCTAAAACCCTAAAAAAATGAACTTTTCATCCAAAATCAAACCTCATACCACACTAGCTTTAATTATCATTCACCCTAAAAACCCTTAATCAAGAACATTGAAAAGCTTCAAACTTGTTATACCATATAAGCAGAGCTCGCAAAACCCAATTCATATTTACCGATTATAACCTGAAAATGGTTATTTAGAGAACGAAGTCGTCTAAAGTCTCAACCTTTCAACAAATTTATCCGAAGTTGCAGACAAAACGAATGAGAACAAACAAATAATGAGAATGGCAGAAGAATACAAGAAATTAACCTGAAATTACTCACTCCAAGTCCCTAGCTTTTGTTTCCTTCTGCTATGATGCTCGAAAACAGATTGATAAAAACGGGATTAAACACCAAAAAGACTCCTTTTTCTCAAGTTTAAACGTAAGATTGATTGAAAGAGGAAAGTGAGGATGAAGAGGGTAATTAGAGTGGGAGATTTAAAGGAAGAAAGTGAAGAAAAAAGGGGTTCGTGTTTGGTATGAGATACCTCAATTCCACTGACTTACTCACCTTTTTTGTCCCTTCATTTCCGGAGCAACGCTCGCTCTTTTTTTCTTCAATCAACTATACCACTTTTTAAAAAATTAAATAAACAACTATAAAATTCAACATTTTCAACCATAAACATAAATGAATTTTAGTGACAAAAATAAAGAAAACGATATCATATTTTGAATTATTAAAAAGAGGTTTGAATACTCTAATTTATGAGTACTGGTTTTGCCATCAATGAATTTATTTTTATTAGGCGTTTGGTATTGTTTTCAATCACAAGTTTAATATTTTACCAGAAATATCTTCATTACCTTTTTTTGTGAAAAAATAAAACAAGAGTAAAACAAAGTAATCATATTGTCATATACACTTTTCAGTGTAAACTGGTTGGTTAACTTTCTGAAAGCTTTTTGAATGTGAACTACAATTATAGTATTCTTCATAGGTGATAGCTTGATGATAGTAGAAAATTAAGATCGTGCGTGCTCGAACAATAACGTTTTTATTTCAACGAAACATTATTCCAAATATGTATAAACAGAGAATAATTAATGAGTAGTTGCTAACAGATAAGTTTATACGATTCATATTCCTTGAGCATACGAAATAGTCCAAGGATGGGTCACTAATAATCATATCCAATTCACAAATGTTATAACATTAATGAATTCTTTCAGTATAGAGATCAATATCATAGTTTTGTATCATTTTTATGGAATCTTTGGGAAGTTGATGTGATGTAATAATTTGGTTTTGAATTGAATAAGGTAAGCACGTCTAATGGACTTCACTTAATTATTTGTTACGTTTCTTTTATTTATTTGTATCTTACTGCTCCCCTACTCATTCCCATCTATCATTAAGCTTTGATAAACTATTTTGTTTTTCAAAACAATTTTTTATGAAATCATCATTATCTATCATTCATCCTTTAACGACCCCAATATTAGATGACAAATTCTGATAATTGGTAATAGCAGATGCCGTAAATGACAAAGGAAATCATAGCCTCATAACTAAAATTCTATACCTCCCAAAACAAACAAAAAATCATAAGAGTTATAAGAACATAAATACACGTTTTATTGTGGCTACGTTGAAAACCATAGATTTTCGATAACCTGACGGCAAGGTTGAAGGTTCCACTACAGCCTTTTTCTTCCTCTGATTGGTGTCATGTCAGGTAAGGTCTGGTTCGGTCGGGTCCAACTCTGTTTGGTTCGGTTTCTATGGGGTCTATTTGATGTAAGGAGAGTCCATGAAAACCCACTGGAAAACTTGCTCATACTGAACGGCAGCGTTTTCCCAAGAATAGTTTCGGGTCATTCCTCTTCTCATCAATCCTTTCCATGAATCTTTATACTCTCTGTACGTTGCTGCAGCCAACCTCAAAGCCTGAAGTATGCCACAACAAAAAAGGGTTATTTTCACCCAAACATAAACCAAACCCACAAATATTAAAGCAAAATGAGGGAAGAGTTCGATAAACTTACCGACACCATGCTATCTTTACTCAAAGGAGAGAAAACCCATCTGAAACATTAAAACCCACAATAGAAACATTTCATAAGATCACAAATCATTTAAATTTGATCTGTCACAAGCTTTTTCACAAAACAGAACAATTTTATTACCCTGTACCAGCACCAGCTCCACCTTCGGCATATGGATTGAAATTCTCAACCGTATCCTGAAAACAACAGCAATCTAATTGTAAATAATAACCCTTTTTAAGTTTCAAACCATTCTCTGAGTTTGAACACAATTTGATTTTATTTATTTATCTGGCGTCTTCAAGATTTACAGAAACTTACTCTGAGTCCTCCAGTGGCATGAACGACTGGAATGGTTCCGTATCTCATTGCGTATAACTGATTTAATCCGCAGGGCTCGAATCTTGACGGCATCAGAAGAATGTCACAGCTGTTTACAGATTTCAAAACAAACAAAAAAAAATTCAAATGAGATGTCTGTGACAATTACAAGGTTTCCCACAATAGCTCCTTCATATGAATCATGTGAATATGATAACCCATTGTTCTTATCTCCCTACATAAAGCAAATATTCATATGAAAGAGCTATTGTGGAAAACCTTGTTACCCTAATCATGTCTTTTGGAATTTTACTAAAGTCTAAGCTAGAGATTTCTTTTTCTTTTTCTTTTAATTACCCTGCCGTGATGCGATGAGAGATGGGAACATTGAACCCAACCCAACCACGGAATTTGTCTTTGTATGTTTCCTCCATACTTCTCATCCAGCTTTCATATTTTGGGTCACCCGATCCCAGCATGACCTACAAGAAACCAAACAACAGTAAACATATCGATGAATGTATCTCATCAAAAGAAACAAGTCTTTTAGTGAAGGAGTATCAGAATGCAGAAACACTACAGATGCAATTATGTTTTTTGTAAATTTCTAACTTGGACTTAAAGAAATGTGTGAAAACAGCTGCTAAAGGCAGAAGATGACAAATGCGTATCACGGCAGTCACTGGAACTGCATGCGTTCCAGCTAACCGTTCAAAAGACTCACTTACGAATTGAATGTCATCCACCATGAGATCAGGAGCAGCAGTTTGGATCAGATCAATGCCCTTCTGGTAATCAAGTCTTCCTATGAACCCAATCTGTAAAAGTTTTAAGACATGCCAAGCAACATGAGCCTGATTATAGTACAAACTTGAAGACCATTTCCTAAAAAACTAAAAGTTTGGCTTTTGAAAACACACCATAGGACATTCAGGCCTAATGGGAAGACCCAATTCCTTTTGAAGTGCCATCTTGCATTTGACCTGTAATTCCCAAAGCAGACACAAAAAGTCAATTCACCATAACAAACCATTGGATTTACTTGATTTGACACCTTTACTCAAGAGAGCTTCACATCACCTTCTCGGAGATATCATCAGCGGAGTAATGGAAAGGAATGTGTTCATCCGTGGATGGATTCCATTCATCAACATTGATTCCATTTGTGATCCCTGATAAGAACCAAGGGAAATAATCAGCTCGGAAAAGTATTTAAGTGATAAAAGAGAGGGTTTATAGGAACAGTACCATTTATAACACTTTTCCGACTAGAAAGCAAGTCTTGCAGACCATATCCACCTTCAACAGTAGTTATTTCCCATGCATAGCCCTAAGAATGCAGGAAAAGTTGCCCAATCAGAATACTGACATATCCAAATCTAATTTCGGATTTACTGTTAGTGAATAGTTCACTAACAATTAGGGATTGTGTTTACAAAAGATTCATCACCTGGCTAACAGTAATGATACGGTCAGACGTCACAATAGCACCCTTGAGAACATTAACCGCTTCACCGGTGTCAAGAGCATGAGTTCTTGCCCATGTTGGAAAGACCCACCCAACCGCTCCATACCATTCCGAAGGCAATCCCAAGTTGCTGTAAGTAGCTGCTGGCTCCACTCCCTTTTAGAAAAAGAACCAAATTATGAAATGCAAAATAGCAAAATAGCAAAGGACTGTATATCAACCAACCACACGGAGAGCAATTCGAGGTCTGGAGAAATGCTTTCTGCTTTTACCTGATGAGCAAGGTTATGTATAATGAGAGTGCTTCTCGCATCCTTATAAACTCCGTATGGGCGATACTTTGCAGCCAAAAGTCTGGAATCAACAGGGATCCACGATATAAGTTTTAAAGTAAACAAAACTAAAATCCACAGATCAAAGCATGATTCTGCAAAGCTGTTCAAAGTTAATCCTGAAGTATAAGGTAAAGAGAACAAGAAACTTTACATGGGAACAAGTCCGGCATGCCAGTCATTGACAAGGAAAAGAGATTTCTCTCCATAAGTGAACCCTCCAAGAGGCAGCACGAGAGGGGCTTCACACGCTGCATGGCAAAGTAACGTGAACCGAAACTGTAATCACAAAAAAGTGAGATGAGATACTTTTTTCATTGTTAGTAGATCACATAAATAAATAAAAACAGCATTCACACAATAAAGAAAGCTACAGTTGAAAACCAAATCCTTTCTTTCAACAATTTCACGGTATTTTGATCAACAGTGGTACCTGATTATCACCAAAGGCTCCTTTAGTATCTCCGTATGGATTACCAGGTCTATGGTAGGATTGGTGATCAACAAAAACCTGAAAACAGTTACAAAAAACAACAACTTGTTAAGCAATAATGGCACTTGTCAAAACTCCACAAAGATTTAAGCAAGAAGAGATTAGCAGTTACCCAATCAACACCGTCTCTATATTCATGATAAAAGGAAACTTCCTGAGAAGCACCAAAGCACTGAACTGTGATACGAACCCCCAAATCCTTAGCCCGAGCATAGTTCTTATCCGCAGGGGTTCCATTCTGGTACCGAGGAGAAATAACCATCACACGGTGGCCACGACCAGCCAAAGCTATAGGCAAAGAGCCACAAACATCTCCTAACCCTCCTGTTTTCGAATAAGGAGCAGCCTCTGACGTAACGAAAACAAGGTTATAAATTGTTTGAGCTATCCCATTCAGAACTCCAACTTTAGCAGCTCCTTCTTCAACAGCTCTATTTCCAGGTACACCAAAATCAGCAATCTCTGTTTCATCATGAGCCGCTTTCTTCTCATTTTGATGTTTAATTTCTTTAGTGTTAGTGCTCAAGCTTCCCTGATCACCTTTAGAAGAAAAAGAAAATTGAGTTCACTATTCAGAAAATTAACGATTCTGAAATTTGAATCAGAGGACCACAAAGCAAAAAAATTCAAGAGAATCATTCTATGTTCAAAATTTGAAAACATAGAAACTAATATTATAAACACATTCGATAAATCAACACAAAATCGTTTAGGAACATTCTCTGTTTGATTGGAAGTTACCAGAACCAGGAGGAATGAGCTGAAATCCGAGAGCGGAGATAGAACCATCTCTTTCAGCGTCAGTTTTGAAACCTTTGTCATCACCTTCAGACGCACCAGAGCCAACGATTTTGTCACCGGAGACGGAAGAAGAACATCGGAGCATCAACGACCGTCCGATACTGAATCTCCGACGGAAATGAGGGAATCCGAAACTCCGGATCGGATGGGAATTGCATTTCCGGTTAAATCCAACGAGCGGCTCGAACTTAACGGAGCCGCTGATCTGAAGAGAAGAAGCCATTGATCGATTTGAAAAAGAGAGGAATTATTATTTCGAATGGTGATTTTATTTATTTGGGGTTTCGGCTTGTTGCTGGGGAAAGATTGAAACCACCTGTGGCCTATCTATTACGGAAAGAATCCTTCGACCTTCGCCGACATGCTTCCAAAACTTTAAAGTATAACCACAGACTATACTGTATATGTATAACCTTTATTCTTTGTTTTTTTCCAAATTTTAGATCTTTTAGGAAACAGAATCAATTTTTAGTTTTATTCCTTAAACATCCAAGTAAATTTAATAAATAACACGAACCAACAAAGATAACTTGGATCCCTAGCTTATAGTATTTTCAACAAACATATTCTAGTAAAAATTTAACTTTAATATTTTAGTGTTTTTATTCTTCCAATGATCGATCATCTATCAGAAAAAGCGCGAAAATTAAGAACAAGAAAAAAGATCACAGACCTCGTTAATCACACACACTTGAAGCCGAAATTGAAGCCTCATATTGTGCCACGTGGAAATAGTGGGCTCCAGGCTCCAGCTATAAGTGAACAGTTCCAACTCTGTGATTAATTTCGAACAAATAACATTTTTTTGCTAAAGTTTTTTAATATGGGCCTATTTTGTAAAATTAAATAAGAAGCCTCCTAAGAAACAATGTCTAATGGGCTTCGTAGTTAGTTAATGTGTCATTAATTCTACACGTTTTGAATATGGTTAGTAATTTCCAACTAACTGTAACGTTTCCCTATTAATGAGTTGTAAACTGTAATCTATAAGTTGACTAGACATTTGAAGGAGATATATTAGACTCAAATATTTGAGAATATTTGATTTAAGTGATAAATAATGTGTTATTATAAATTTTAAAATTTAGTGTTATTAGATCAATGATTTTAAATTGTAATCTTAAATAAATCTTCTCAAATCTTAAATAAATTTTTTAAATCAAATTCTAATCATATTTTCAATAGAGAAGATTTCTTAGTTAAAAATATAAATATCTAAATCTCATGGTTTTATGTAAGATTTCAATTTTTTTTATAAAAATTCCTAATTCACCAAAATTTAACCAAATCAGATCAAAACTCATTAAAACTTAAATCTTTCCAAATATTCATTTCACTAATACACCGCCTAAGTTATTGAGCGAGATTCATTTTGTGCGACTTATGTGTAGAGCTGTCAATTGGTCCTCCTGTCTGTAGGTTATACCTAATCTAAATCGATATGGATCGTCTATGATCACGACCAAAAATTTTATGAACAAAATGGACCACGACCAATTTTGGTCATGGTCTAAATGGTCAAGATTATATGGATAATGGGCATGCCCGTGGATATTAAAATTTAAGATTTCCTATTTGGGAAAATTAGATATCAATTTAATTTCTAATTTTATAACCTCTTTTTCTCATTTTCTCTCGCTGAGTAACAACTTCTCTCTCTCATTTTCTCTCCCTGAGTCGCGACCTCTTTCTCCCATTTCTCTCGCGAAAAATCTCATAAATCCATTGTTCATTCAGTTTTTTGATTCCATCGTCTATCTTTTTCTCAACAGTCGTCACCATTAAGCTTGTTGTTTTCTTTGTTGGTATAAATCATTTCTTAATATGTTATGTGAGTGAGTAATGAATTTGTGGAATTCCCATGTTTGAGTATTTCTTGTATATATAATGTAGTTTACGGTTTTTACCAATACACCGCTTTTTAATGAAACAAAAAAAATAATGTTCAACTTTTTCTCTTCTTTTTTTTATAAGGGTTTATTGTTAACTTATTATCACCATAATACACATAATCTTCATGAAAACTAAACTTTAAATCTTTGACTGATTCATATTACTTGTAATACTTTTTTACTTATTTCAAATCATTTTTCTAGATATGGATCAAGTCATCTTTATACTATTATAAATGCAGTACAAACGAGTAATTATTGTACTCAAACACTTCTATATTTTATTTTTATATCCACATAATCACATATATACGGAAACTAACCTTAACTTCAAATTTTCTAAAACATCTCTACCTAATTTAATATTAATATGATTTTTCTTTCACTTTTATTTGATTTTATTTCTAAATTATTTAAAATTATTATATAATTAATAAAATGTTAGAATTCAAATCTAGTTACTCATATAACAAGAGTCACAAATTGTTTTTTGATATCCTAGATTCCTAGTAAAATGGTTAGAGTTGCAAACAAAGAGCTAGTAAACGCTGACTCCCTAGTTACCAATGTCCAAAAGTAATTCGAAGGTTTCTTTTGGTCAAGAAGTAGTTTGGACTTTGAAGTTATTTGTTACAAATTAAAATAAGTAACAAATATTTAACAACTCGTGCTTCCCTCGTGGGTATTATTTATGTATAAATAAGATAAGAAAGGCTCATGGGCATAAATAAAAGGACACAAATGTGTGTTGATGACAAAAAGGTTACAAATGACAAATCTGAAATCTCCTTCATATCTCAAAATCTTTGGTAACTCTTAAAATATAAAGAATTTTGGCGTCGGTTTCATTACATCGGGCTTGATATGGAAAAATCAGACCGACCGGTTAATACAAGCTTGTTCGGATTGAAGGATGGAGAGAGTGAAATTGTAGATGCAGAATTATTGGTGAATCTTCTTGAGACTTATAGATTTGGTAAGGCTAATGTTCCCATCGGAGAATTTCGATCCAAGGCGGCAGAGATAGCGCCGCCGGACAACATCACTGAGATTGAGAATGAAGAGGACAATGATGGATCTCAAGGTAAAATAGTCAACTTGTCCTTTTCGTACATGTTTTCTTTGTTTTTTTGTTTTTAATAAACTTTTTGATACCTACTTTTAAATCTCTTAAATTCGAATTGCATCTACTACTTCTAGAAAGTCTCTATTTACCCCTCAATTATAACCGGATACGAAGCTGCAAAACCTAAAGATCAATCTCTCGTTTATGTTGGTCTTAATTTGTCTCGTAGGAAACATATCTGTTCGTGAAAGCACATCATTGTTATATTCCAATTCAGATCCAATAATACTTGAGACTACTGTGATTGAAACCGGTTCAACCGAAGAAATCAATTCAACCGAAGAAATCAATTCAAGTGAAGAAATCAATTCAACTGAAGAAATCAGTTCAACTGAAGAAATCAGTTCAACTGAAGAGATCAGTTCAAATGGAGAAACCGGTTATAATTGGTTAGAGTCTGACTCCACAAACTTACCAAACGATGAGAAAGAAAGACAACAGAATGGTGAGATAGAAGAAGGAGAAAAAGAAGAAGAAGAAGAGGAAAAAGAAAAAAAAGAAGAAGAAGAGGAAAAAGAAAAAGAAGAAGAAGAAGAAGAAGAAGGAAATAGTTCATCATCAGAGTTTGCAGAGAAGTCAAACCTAGAGAAATTGCTTGCGACACAAGAAAACTACGAGCTTTACTGTCCAAGCTGTAGCTCGTGTATCACTAGAAAAGTGATTCTCAAGAAAAGGAAACGTGGGAAGCACGTTGATTTGTCTGCCGATCTAAAACCCAATGGGTCCCTTGATGAACCACATGAACCAAGCGACATTGAAGAAATGGAGCCACCGGTTAAGGTTCATGTCCTCCCTGAGACTCATATTGAGGATTATGATCAAGAAGATAAAGAGGAGGGTGATATCTTCACTTGCTTGGCTTGTTTAAAGTACTTCATCCGGTTAGGTAAATCACACTTTAAAAAAAAACCCGGTTATGTTCAATTCTTTCCTGGTTTGCTTGGTTTTCAAATTTGATATCGGTTCTTGATTCTAAATTTCAGGGGCAAGGTTCTTTCGACTTGATTATATCAGGGGAAAACCGGTGGAGGTTACAGGTACGTTATTGTCAATTGTAACAAAAGTATTAGTAATACTAAAGTTCGCCCTCTAATCAATAAATTAATTACACATTTCGAGAAACCAACGATGATTTATTGAAAAAAACATTGTCATGAATTTCATAATGTTTCTAGTATTTAGCTCCTTTGTTGGGATTCGAGATAACTATATTTATTTCGTATCCAAAGTATTTTTGAAAGACTAATCAACATTAAAAAAATGTTGCAGATGATATTGTGAGTGATGGAGCTGTGTCAGAATTGGATGAAAGGCCTATAGATAACTTCGAAATCGAAACTATGATCCCTCCATCATATGCTGCCACGGAGATCGACCAGCTTGATCCAATGGCTGAAAACGTTCCAATGAGTAAGCTAAAATTTTCACTTGAAAACATTATGTTTTTGTTTTTATGGTATTTTATCAATTTGAAGTTCTTAGAGTTTGTTAAAAAAAATAATATGATTCTTTTTTGTTGTGCCACAAGTAGATTCAACTCAGCAGAACCAGTCAAAACCACCTGATGTCAGCAGTGAAAATAAACCAGGTGATTTATACATTCAACTTAATATGTTTACTAATAAATTTTAGTTTAATTCATAGAGTTCTTGAAATTTATCACAATATCTACAACTATATACAGTAGAAGTAAATTTAGAGGCGATAAATAGTATTAACACCACACAATCACCGCCTAAAATTCAACCGGACGGAGAAAGATTCACCGTTGAGCTGTTGAAGAGCACCGTCTACGGCGGTCTTACCGAAACAATCACCAGCCTTGGCGTTGTATCCTCCGCATCTGCCTCCGGTTCCTCCACCGGTGAGTCTCCGTTTTCTTTTTAGTTAGCAAACAAATGCAAGATTAATTTAACGGCTAATCATCTGATTAGTCCTTTTTACAAAACAATAACAGTAAACAGTTATCTAATGATTAATTTGTTGTTGTTGCAGTTAATATATTGGCTCTTGCGGTCGCAAATTTGGCTGGTGGGCTCATCGTCCTCGCTCAAAACGTAATTAATGTCTAAACACTTTAAATACGTTTTCTTGTGGCACAAAATTTTTTATGCGATTTCTTTGGTTTAATCCGGTTTGGATTTTTCATGCAGCTTCAAGATATAAGTAACAATTCAGATAAAGAGAATGATCGGTACAGTGAATTATTAGGGAGACGTGCTAATTTTCGGATACATATCTTAATAGCGATTTTATCTTACATTTTCTTCGGCCTAATTCCTCCATTGGTTTACGCATTTTCATTCTACGAAACCGAAATCAAGAACTACAAGCTTATATCGGTTTTCTCGGTTTCTCTGGTTTGCGTGATTTTGCTCGGTATGATCAAGGTCTATGTTCGAAAACCACCCAATTCATGTGGATCGCCTAAATCATACCTCAAATCTGCGGTTTATTACACGTCTATTGTTGTTGCCTCTTCCGGAATTTCATACGTTGTCGGAGATATTATGGGAGACTATATCGGGAAGCTCGGTTGGTTTAGTTTAGACCATGTCGGTATGACTTCACCATTTGATGGAACTAATCCGGAAGAATACCAGTTTACTTCCTTTTAACGTTGTGAAGGGTGTAATATGGACCGGTCACACCAACGTTGTATAATTTTTTGTTTAAATGACTAAAATCTCTTTTCATTTGATATATGCAAAGTGGACTTTGTATAGAGAATTACAACTTACAAGTTACATCAATGCCATTCTTGGAATAAAGGTCTTTGAGGTTTTTCTTTGATATTAATGGATTATCTCTTTGGGTTCAGTTGAGAGTATTGTATACTACCATGTTTAAATTTACAACAATGTTAAAACCCATAGATAATGCATATTTTTTTAAAAACCTTGAAAAGAGAATATTCAAAAATAAAATGCAGAGTATTATGCAAAATCTCGTTTCACATAAGTTTTTTTTCTGTTACCTATAGGCTATATAGCATAATAAATAAATTTACATTAAAGAAATTAAAATAATTTATTTTACCAAAACCCTTTAACCTTTAAGATAATAATTATATAACTATCTACAACAAAATGTTATTATTGTTACCAAAATATCAATATAGTTTTAGATATATAATATATTTTCAAACTTAAAATGTACACAAAACATCATATATTATATTTATGTTATAAGAGTTATACAAATTTAATTTTAAAATAAAATATCACTAAATTCATAAAAATAAAATATTAATAAATTCAAAATATAAAAGTATTTATTGTTTTGTACTGTAGTGCAGGGAAAACTTAATCATTTTAATGTTAAACATTTCATAAATAAATTACATGCAACCGCCTATTCAAACCATTAGTTGGATCAAAACCATCAGAACTTTTATTTACTATCCGACCCGGTCTTGAGGCCAAGCAAAACAAGCTCTTGCTTACGGCCTTTAGTTTATATATGAGTTTTCGGCGGTCAATTTCTATAAAGTTTTCTTAGTGTAGTGGCTGAAAGTTGTGTCTGTTGATTGAAAGATAAGTTTGAATTATGAACATGTATTTTTCTGATTTTATTTTATTTCTTAAATTTAAGAAGTCCGAATTTTTTAATTTATGGTCCTGTAAATTTTAGGACTGGTTCATGTAAAACTCATGGCCGACCTTTACTATCGTTAGAACTTAGAAATTTATAGTTAAAAAACAGAATAAGAATTCTAATTTTTTAGAAAAAGAAAAATATTTTAGTTAATACATATAGATTATCTAACCACTTTTAACTTTACTAACTCAATATTAATTTTGTTAAAATATTTGTTAGGTTCGGATTTAATATCCATTTTGATTTGTTCTAATTTACAAAAAAATTACTGATCCGGACGAAGAAAAACGAATCACAAATAGCATCCAAAAGTATATTCGTTTGGTATTTACCCCTAATCAAAACATATAGATATTTAACCATTTTTAACTCTACTTACTCATCAAATAAAATGTTATATAACAATATGTTTTGGGTGAACTTGATGTGACAATCTTATTAAGAAAAAAAAAAAAAGTCTTTTGCTGACGTGATAAAGAGGAACTGCGTGTGCCCGAAGCTTTTTAGTTTCGCCTCACTCGCTTTCTTCTGACTCTTATTTTCTCTCTCCCTCTTTCGCCTTCCTCATTACATTTCTCTGTCGTTTCTTCCACAACCAAACAAATTTTCTGGGTTTCTGGTACAGACTCACTTTAAAGGTAAAATTTTCTCATTTTCCTCCCTCCCATTGTTACTTCCGACGAAGAATTTCAGAGAAAAATTAGAAAAGTTAGATTTTTTTTCTATGTCATCGCTTAGCTTGAGAGAAACGAGCTCTGTCTTTTCTGTAAAGCTTTTGAATTTTAAATGCGTGCCTTCATCTTCATCGCAAGACTATGATGATTTAGAGAAGAAAAAACCTGACATTTTCTCGTTTTATAGCTTGTCAAAGAAAAAAGTTTGCTTTTTCTTTGGGGAGTAAAGTTAGGGTTTTGTTGTTGTTGTTGTTACTGGGTTTAACTTTTCAGTTTCATGATAATTCCTCTCCCCATTGCAGATGAGCTTCAGGCGATCGGCCAAGAGATCATTGATTCTAAGTGATGATGAAGAGGAAGATTTATTTTACAGCTTCAAGGTTCTTCTACCGAACGGTACGAGTGTGAAGCTCACAGTGAACAACCCAAAACCGGAGATTCCAATGGGGAATTTCGTAAACCTTGTGAAGGAGGAGTACGACAAAGCACGGAAAGATTGTATTTTGTTGTCTAAGAGGACGAGAATTGACTGGAACTCCGGTGGAAAATTTATTCTTGAGTCTAATGGTGAAAAGATGAAAGGAAGGGTTCGCTTTTCTGCGTTTAAGCCCAGCTTGTGCCACATTATACGTCTTGATGTGAGTTGTTTTCAAATTTTTTTTTCATTTAATCTTTGTTCTATGTTAATAACCTGAGAAAATCTGAGATATTTGACTCACCTATTTCTATCTTCTTATATCTGATCAGGACGGTTCTGGTAAAGTTTCCACCATGTATGAAGTCAGTATTGTTATCCTGAAACATATCGCTTGCTATCTCATTGTCTCCTTATATTTGTCTGTGATGTTTAACACTTGTTTTTGCAGAACTTGTGGGATTTGACACCTGATACTGATCTGCTGAAAGAACTACCTGAAAATTATAGCTTCGAGACAGCTCTCGCCGATCTAATTGTAAGTGTTTCAGAATAATTCCCTGAAATGATAGAATGGCTAATGGAAATTTTGTGTGTTTATGTTGGTTTTAAGTGGCCACTATGCCTTGTTGTAAACTGATGCACAATCTCTTATCCTTTCAGACAGTTTCACATGAAAAATTTACTTATAGGATTGTTTTTGTGGATTTGGTCTTGCTCTCTGGATAAAAAGAATATACTTCCTCCGCATTGTGTTTGGAACCGAACTTATGGTTACCTAGGGAGTCACATTGTTGTATTTGCTTGTTCGATTTCGTAGATTAACCACATTGTCTTTTTTTCCTAATAGAGTAACTTATTCTCGATTAGTAACCTGATTTTGACATTCACTTCTCTGGATCTGTTGATGAAATTTGGTTTTGCATCTGTTTGCTTTCTTTGGATATGGAACCCTAATTTGTCTGTTGCTTAATTCACAGGACAATTCTTTGCAAGCTGTCTGGCCTCACAAAGGAGAAAGAAAACTGATTAGGTTTGTTCTTGTCATAGGATGGTAGATAGATTACCAAAATTGAGTGTAATCCTTCAATTTGATGATGTGAGTATTTTGCAGTGTCAATATTTCTGGTGACCGGCTTTCAGTCTTTGATACCGGGATTGGAATGGACAGTAGTGAGGAAAATTCTATTGATAAGTGGTGAGATTTTTGTTTTATCAATTTCATTCAAATAGTTATATAGAACAAATAACTTCACATACTGCAATATGGTGTTCTTTAGTCAATTGAATATCGCAAGTTTGATTTGTTGGTGTTCATTTAGACATTTAACACATGCTTCAAATTATGCAGGGGAAAAATAGGGGCCTCATTACATAGATCTCACAAAGCCGGTGCTATTGGAGGCCACCCACCATACCTTAAGGTAATTCATTCGTGGCAAAGAGCTTAGGTTCATTCTCTGCTTGCAATTTATAACTTTTATGATGGTAATTAATTCTTTCTGCCAAAATATGGACGACTCTGTAGGCATGTTTCTGTTTGGACTGTTGTTTTTTCTATATCACTATCTGTTATTTTACTGTTTTGAAGAACGATTCACTCTTTTCCTATGTAGCCATACTTTGGGATGTTTGGATATGGAGGTCCTTATGCTAGTATGTTCTTGGGAAGGTGAGACTTCAGCTTCTGTTTATCCATATATGTTTTGGTAACCTATAGTTGTATGCATTATCTTGTTGCTCTCTTCTCTTTTAGGCGTACTTTGGTGTCTTCTAAGACAAAAGAATCCAATAAAGTATTCACTTTGCAGTTCGAGAAAGAAGCTTTAATTGACAATCAGTCCATTTCGGGAAAAAACTGGAAGGTAGTATGATTCATCATCTGTAAATTTAGCTCTCTTTTGGTATCCCTTTGTCGTCAATGTCTCCTAAACAGTGAATTTCTAACATTTATTGTATAGACTGGTGGTGGCATGAGGGACCCGTCGGAGGAGGAGATTAAGTTATCGCCTCATGGAAGCTTCACAAAGGTACACCCTTTTTCAAGACTTTCTGTCCTTGTTCCCACAGTGATGCAGAAACAAATACAATTGAAAATATTTTCCACTGAAATAGTTTTTCCCCATCAATCCTTAACCCTCAGATTCTTGTTGTTATGATTGAATATGTTTTTGTTGTGAGTAGTTCACTTACTTTGGGACAAACTTTCTTGCTTCTTAACTTGTTTCCTACTCATCTACTTAAATGATACTCATTTATCAAATTATTATTTTCACTTGTTATCAATATGTTCATCTTGGTATATTCCAGAACCTGATGGTGTTGTTCTTAAGTCCCATAACATATTGACATATTTTCAAATTTATTCTCATGAAACTGCGAGCTATGATATGTTATCAACTGCTTATCTGAAACTGCTGGTTTTTCTAGGTTGAGATATCTGAATCAGGATATGACATCTCAAAAATATACCAACTCAAGTGCAGGCTTAAGGATATTTACTTTCCTTACATCCAGGTACTTTTAGGCTATTAATGCAATATGTCATAATTTGTGTTTATTGCTTGGAGTTTTGTTGATGGATTTTCATAGTCCTCTAAGCATGCTAACCTCCACCAGAGTACATTATTGTCTACTTGGTGGGTCCGGTGATGCTATTCTGTACGCTTGTATATGTTTTCTAATAGTTCTGCATTCGAGCATTTCGTTGATGAGTCTTTTTTTGTTTTGATTTAATGTGACACTGTTTTAATTTGCTTTATCATCCTGTAGTGTGATGAACTCTCTGAAGCTGGGAAGACTAAAAGGCCTGTAGAGATTGAGGTTTGTTATTATTATCATTTCCTTGATGTGTTTGAAATTATTAAGATTTTCATTTGTAGCTAAATAATTTTGTTTCAGGTTTGATATTAGCATTCTAAGATTAATTGCTTCAAGTGTTCTTGTTTACATTATTTTCCTGGTCCTATTTCACTTTTTTTTCAGGTCAATGGGGAAGATTTAGCTGAGATAGCAGGTGGAGAGGTTGCCATTACCAACCTAAACTCTAAGGGTGAAGACTTTTCATTTCAGATCCGATTCACTCTTAATGGTGACAAAAGAAAAGGTAAAACCCTCTCTCCATAACAGATGCACACAAATCGCAATCCCTATAGTTGATCTCTGCGTTTGGATTCTGACTATATATTTGTTTTCCAGAGACAACCCAAAAAGCAAATGCTCGCCTCAAGTTTGTTTATTTTCCAATCATCCAGGTATAAAAATCCTTTCTAAAGAGAAGCAAACATTACCTTTGGTTACCTTCCTCAAGAAGTAAACATTACATTTGGTTTACCTTCTTGAACTAAACACTTTAGAATCTCTGCAGGGAAAAGAAAGCATTGAGAAAATTTTGGACACACTAGAAGAGGAAGGATGCAAAGTTACCGAAAGCTTCCAGACTTTTGGTCGTGTTTCAGTAAGAAGGCTCGGTCGTCTACTTCCAGAAGTCCGTTGGGTTAGTCTTCTCTTGTGATCACTATTATCATGCTAATTATGGTGTGGAGGACATGAAAGTTCTCTGAATGTGCTTGAAAACAAGAATTTAAGTATATATTTCAATAAATATGTGTAGGACTCAATACCGTTTATGAAAAGAGGAAACATAGCATCTACTTTGCAGAAATGCTGCCAACGAGTAAAATGCTTTGTCGGTATATGGTGTTCATACATTGTCAGTTGTATATGTACGTCTGTTTTAGTTTTGTTTATCTTAATGTGCACTCTCGTGGTTGCAGATTTGGATGCAGGTTTTAGCCCAACGCCCTCCAAAGTGAGCTAAACACCATCTTAGATTGTTTTACGTAGTTAGTACATTTATCATCTGATCACTGAACAAGCTTTTTTACAGACTGACCTTGCAAGCCAAAATCCTTTCTCGGTGGCTCTAAGAAACTTTGGTATTAAATCGACTGAAAAGGATAATGGTCAGTTCAAAATCCTTTTGTAATCATGTTTTTCCCCTTCTTTTGGTAATTAGAATATAATGAATTCTTGTTTTTACAGATGTAGATATTTTTACTCATAGAGTAGGAAAATCTATCAGCTACGCCCATCTGGAGCAGACATATCAAGAATGGGTTTTGAAGATGCATGATGCCCATGATGAAGAAGCTGCATCAGGTGAAGATGAAGCTGTCCTCATTGTTGGATCCTTGGATAAAAAGGCTCTTGGCATTTCGCGTGATGGTATGTATTAGCTTTTCACGGAAGATAAAGAAACTGTTTCTGGAAAGCTGACGCCTCAAAATGCTTGTTTTCAAAGCATTTTTTTTACCCAAATTGCTTATTACTAACTTGACTTTGTAGTAGAAGCACACTTGACGACTTTGTTAAATGGATTTTTTCCATATCTTCAATTTTATCGACTTATGTGGGTACTCATATTTCCATTTCTTTTGATCTCTAGCTGTGAGGGTGCATAAGGTAGTTACAAGAAAAGGAAGGTCATGGAAACGTGGTCAGAATATAAAGATTCTGAAAGGAGCTTATGCTGGGGTTCACAACAACAATGTGTATGCCACCATTGAGTATTTCCTTATAGAAGGGTTTGAGGATGAAGCAGGCGGTTAGTACCATCTCCACCATCATTTAATCTACAAATAGAATCATCTTTTGTAGTCGCTGTAGCTGAGCTGTCTTTTTGTTTTTTGTTTTCTCTGTCTTCTGTGCAGGTGATACTCGGATTTTATGCAGGTGAATTCTTTTTTCATTTGACAAGTTCTGAATATTTATTACGAGGTCTGTGTCCTAATACTTAAATTTTTTTAGGCCTATCAATCGTCCTGAGAAAGAGGGATGCAAGCTTTCAATCATCGATGGAATTTCGAGTCTCGAAGTTCGGAGTTCTCTATCTTTACCGATCACTATAATCGACTCTGAAAAGGTAAATCACGTAACTTTTACCATCTTCTCTCTCTATTCTTTTTAATATTTGAATTGAAATTCTTCTTCTGCATACAGCTAATGATTTCAATCTGAGAATTGTTTTTGTACAGTGCCTACCGGTAGGTGTGGACGAATGGAATAGTAAACTTGATAAGGAACAGGAAAAGGCACCATCAAAAATTGATTTGCTGGACGAGAGAGATTGCAGGGAACTGAACATTGATGGGGTAAGAACATTGCATTATTTAGTGTACACCTTTGTCTATTACACAAGTGTGTCACAGCTAGTAACTCTTTATGTATCAATATGTTACAGGAATTACCCATAGGTAGTTCTGTGCGTGCTGGGCGAGCTCCCCCGAAACAGATTGTTGCAGTTGTCCGGCCCGCGTGCTTCACATCTTCAACACCGTCAAAGAAGTTGGACCAGAAACATATCGTTAAGATGGATGGGGAAGAAATGGTCATGGTAGTAAAGTTGCTGGACACAACTATGAAAGGGAGTGATAAGACTGTAAAATCTATATGTTCGCAGCGGGTGTTTCCTACATCCCGTAAAGGGATTAGTAGTCTTTACATCTTTCAACTTGGGTCCAAGTTTCCTAATCTTTTCGAGAAAGCTGGCACTTACAACTTTTCTTTCTCTATCGTAAGTAACGCTCTTCCTTTTGTATGGATTTGGGCAGTTCATCTGCCAGTTATTTTTTCCGAGTAATCATATGATGTAACTGCCCAAACACTTTACAGGGCGACTCAATTAGGTGCAATAAAAAAGTGGTTGTTAGACCTTCTTCAAAGGCAGCAGGGTGGAAACTTATCGACAATCTGGAATCCTCTCTGTGCAGTGTTCAGTAAGGCTCACAAACCTTTTCTCAGTTTCCTTCACTTCAAATATTCAATTGTTGAACTTGATCAAAATGTTTTCTACAGGGTGGGTTCGTCTCTTCCACCTTTCCGAATTGCTTGCTTAGATGAGTTTGAAAATCGGATACCTTTCTCATCTGTTCCAAGCCTGGAAGTTGAATTGGAAGCTAACCTTGGATTCCAAGTAAAGATTGATAAATTTGAAGCCAACCTGATGTATAGTGAATCAATTCTCAAAATCCAGGTATGTTTCTACTTTCATGGTTTAAGCACTGAGGTTAATTATGATTATAATTTGGCTAATTGTATGTGCGGAAAGATATGTGACTTTCTGAATCTAATGCAGAAAATGATCGTTGAGACTGATGGATTAGACCAGATCAGGCCAAATTATGAAGCAACCTTAGAGATACGCGCAAAGGGCACACCTTTTTCTGTGTCAGTTGCTATTAAAGGTAAGCTTTAACTCTCTGTAGTATTGGTCTTCATATGTTTTAGTCCATTTATCAAACTAACATCCTAAGGACATACAGAATGAACTAATAATAATATAACATATAGCAATTATTTTCCTTAACAAAATCTTTTCTTGTTTCAGTTAATCCTGGCCCTGTGAAACGAGTTGCAGTGAATAATCCCCAGGCTTTGGAAAATTTACTTCCAGGTTCAACTGTTGAAAATTTTATCTTGGAGGTATATAATAAAGGTCTATGCACTTTGTTATACAGTAATCTGGTTTTCCCTCGAATCAAGTACTTATTGACCATAATTTTCATGCAGATGTTCGATGGATATAATAACCACATTGCAGAAGGGACCGATGTTCTGCTTCATATTGATGGTTATCGTATTGATGACTTGATGCGCATCAACCGTAAGGTGTGAGAAGCATTCGCTCTCTGGCTTAGTAACACTATATGGATGACACAGTTTCTTAAATGGTTTGGGTTTTGGTTTTATTGACTCTTAAATCATTTGATAGGTTGATTGTCATGGCTGCGTTGTTCTCTCTGGCATTCTTAAAGTCACAAAAGGCTATGGGAAATCTGGTAATGTGATCCATTCAATTTCTATATTTTTCTTCTGTCCTTGATGATTTTCTGATTTTCCAATGTCATTGTTTCTCCACAGTATCACTCTCAGTTATGTCTGGTGATGAAGAGATCTTCAAGAAAGAGTCTCAAATCGAGGAACGAGAGCTAAGACTTGTAACAGAGGTAAAGATTCTGTTGGTGCAGTTTGGTTTTGTTTCTTTGGTTCTGGTTTTCTGTTTTCTTCCTGCCGCCATGCAAGCTTCTTTGATATATACTGAAATATGTTTCTTATGATCATCAGCTCCCCGAGTTTTGTGATGCTGGTTCAAATCTCGTAAGCCTCATCTTCAATGTGACGGATTCAGATGGTTGTGTGGATACTAGTATCCACCATGATGAAAAATCCTTGGATTTCCATATGTTGAGCATTGAATCTGATTCAAGCTGCATTGAGAGTGCAATCAGATACGCCTTTGTTCACGGCTCCTGCAAAATTCCTACTCTTTCCCTACCAGAGAACTCAGGTGTCTTTTCTTTCAGGGTGTTCCATTCTCGATATCCCGAGCTTCATATGAGCTTGAAGGTAGTAATTTGTGAATTGAGTCTTTACTAATTTGCAATATGTTTCTACTATGGGTAGAATTTTCAGTTCATGCTTGTGTTAATTAACTTTTTCACACTTTTTCTCTTGTATGCGACTCTCAGACTCAGGTGACGTCTGCTCCCACATCTAAAAGAGATGGGATTGGGTATTCAACACCTTATTCAAGGACGACTCCCACATCTGAAAGAGATGAGATTGGGTATTCAACACCTTATTCAAGGACGACTCCGCCACCTCAATCAGCGATGCGTTCAACCACAAATCCATTGGCGACTCCAGTTCCCAATTTAGCGTTAGAACAAACTCCGTGTTCACAGTCTGGTGTTTTGGCCACTAGGCCATCGTCATTGGGCATCAGTAGCCAAACTGGTCTGATGGATATAGTGCAGTACACTGAGGTATGACATCACCATTTGTGTGCCACACATATTAATCTATTTGTTTCAGTTATATCAACTGCATGTTTATAAAATGTTGCCTCTTTTTTCCTGCAGAGTCTAAAAGAAAAACTCAATAGCTACGAAGAACGCAAAGTGGCAATAGATGAGCGCTTAAAAGATTTGGAAGCTGAACAAGAACAGGCTGACCAAGAGTTGAATACCTTGCAAGGTAAACAAACACTATCTTGGTTTAGATTAGATTATTGTTTATGTGACACTCATTTACTGATTAGATTTAAATTGTTTATCTCTACTAACCTGTTCATATGAATACCGTCTCAGCTTCTCTGAAACCTCTTGGTGCGGCGTTCACAGAATGCCTATCCACCAAAGAAATGATGATGAAACATATCGAAGAGAAGCATAATGACACCGCAGCATCGGTTTTCTGTTGTTTGTACAGAAACACTCCTCCTCCACAGTCTCTGTTTCTGTCTACAAAAGGAGTGTTTGGCCTTGTAGCGCTTCTCGGTTCTGTTGCCTCCACTTCCCTTAGCAGGTAACATCAGTTTATAGCCATAGTTTGTCTGATCGTTGTTACTTGGACAAAATTTGATTATCTTGCTATATGACAGGGTCTTGTCAGAATATTTGGGAGAAGACACAATGCTGGCTTTGGTCTGCAAATCATCAAGGTTTGGGCCAACTAGTCCTGAGTATCTCTCGTTTCAATCTGAAGCTAACAGACTTGGAAGATCTATATCGAATCGGTTTCATGTTCTCTGTCTTGATGCAATGAGGTAACTTTTGAATAGCTAAAACCTTAATATCGTTATCGTTATCTGACAGAATAATAAAAGTTTTCTGGTGATCTTTTTTCCAAACACGCAGACCTTGGACAGGTGGACTTGTGGAGGACGACCCTCAAAAGAAACTAGCCATGGATGATCCAAAGCTGCCCAATGGAGATCTCATACCGGGGTTCAAAGGCTATGCAGTGAACATGATTGATATGGCTTCAGTGGAGCTGCATATCAAAACATACTCCGGGCACGGGCTTAGAGAGACGTTGTTCTATAACCTCTTTGGGAATCTGCAAGTATATGAGACTCAGAAACAGGTTGAAGCAGCTCTTCCACACATCGATGGTTGTGCCGCAGTCTCTTTAGATGGTTTAATAGTGAAAGAGAATGGATTCATATACTCTGGATGCTGGTACATATGCTTTCCCTTTATCCTTAAAACTCTATTTTAGTAATGAAGTTTGTAGCTTTTTTCATCAGTCTTTGGTTATGGCTGCAGCAAATCGGAAGTTCATTTTCCGATAACTGTGACGGAGAAACAAGAGAAGATGCTGGTAAAGCTGGAAATAACAAGAGACAAAAAGAGAAAGGCTGAGAAGGTGATATCTGAGGAGAATTGTTCGTTGCGGAAGGTGCAGAAGAAGTTGAAGAAAGCAACAGAGAAATACCAATGTTTCACAGCTCTCGCAGAGGAGGCTTCTTAGCTTAGGTGTTCTTTTTTTATATGTAGGAAGTACTTTTGGTATATATTTGCCTCCTAATTCAGTCTCTGTAATTTAGGATCAATTCGGTAAATGCTAAAAGTTGTGGGTAGTTTTGATGAATAGCAAAACGTTTTGGTAAGCAAACTATGTCCTTTTGTTAATAAAAATCATCGAACCAACTACAAAACCGTCGGTTCGTTACTTGTATAAAAAACACAGAATTGAGCTGTCGTTTTCAACATTTAAAAAGCACGTCACTAAGAGCATGCCTTGTAAAGACTCCAGACGAAGAAGAGGGTTCGTCGTCATCTATCTCCTTCCCCCACAGAACTCATTCTCCTCTTCATGCTCTGTTCGTGCAGAAGAAAACGACAAGGAATCCGAAATTCAAACTTGGTTCGTACTAAGAAATCTCAAGGACAAGTAAAGTACTTTCAAACAGCTGTCTACATATTCAAAATGAAGACAGCTTTGACTAAAGACCACAGCAAAACAAAGCCCTTTCTTAGAGAGCTGAGCTTTCGAAATGGCATAAACCCTAAAAGACTCTCTCATTGCCTATGAGAACTTCTCTGCGGCTTCATTCCCGTCTCTAGCCGTCGGATCTTCTGAAATCCTAAACCTTTCAGGTAGGTCTGTTCTCTTACTTTGCTACTTTCTGATTTCATAAATCTTGGAAAATTGAGATTTTGATGACAGTGTCTGTAATTCTTGCTAAATGGGTCCTTATTCTTAGTATTGGAGGTTATCTCTGAGGAATTCTTGAAGGAAATGAAAGAGAAAGGGACATGCCTTGTAGGAGAGGATATGATAAGCAAGCTACCAGACGCTTTAATATCTGAGGTGCTCCTTTATCTTCCGACAAAGGAAGCTGTGAGGACAAGTGTTCTGTCCAAGAGGTGGAAAAGTATCTGGCTTTTGATTCCCGGGTTGGATTTGGACTCTTCCGAGTTCCCAGATTACAATGCCTTTGTGAGTTTTGTGAACAAGTTCGTAGCTTTCTCAAAGGAACACAAGTCATGCTTGCACAAGCTCAAGCTAAACATTCACAAGGATGAGAATGATCAGTCTTGTGTCACGCCTTGGATAGATTTCGTTGCTACCCATAAACTTAAGCATCTTGAAGTCAAGTTTGGTCCTGTGAAGCGTGAGTGTTTCGAAGTGATCCCCGTTAGCCTCTTTATCTCCGAGACGCTCCTTTGCTTAAAACTCCATAGGGTATTGTTTTGTAGTTTAGACTCTGTTTCATTACCTCATCTCAAGACTATGCGTTTAGAGGACAATATTTATGCCAATGAAGCGGGTTTAGAGTCGCTAATCACATCTTGCCCTGTTCTTGAAGACTTGATCATTGTTAGAAGACCAGCTGATAATGTTACTGTTTTACGTGTTCGCTCTCAGACATTAATCACTCTCAGTATTGAAAGTGCTAATGAAGAAGATACGGTTGAAGATTTGGTTGTAGAATTTGATTAGGGAAAATATGTCATTTAAATCGAAAATTTATAGAAAAATGTCATTTTAAACATCAACTTTGTAGGAAGCCATTTTAAGCATCAACTTTTGTTGACTTTGTATTTTATACACAAAACTCTCGTTGACTCGGCCAATTAAACAATCCGTCAAATCTTCGTTAACGGCTCCTTTAGTGCCAAAACGACGTTGTATATAAAAACAAAAACTTTTAAATTTAGGCCATTTAAAACATGAACTTTTTGTATTAGGCAATTTAAAATATGAACTTTTTGTACTAGGCCATTTAAAACATGAATTTTTTATACTAAGTCATTTACATCATTAACTTTCGTTCATTAATTGTCACATATAAAAAAAAGTTTTAAACTATTTATATATTTTCAAGATAAAAAAAGAATATGTGTTTCAAATAAAATTTAACATATTGTTTTACAAGAAATGAAAAATAATTAAAATTGTTTTCTAAATCTATAAAAACAAAATGTATACTATTTTCTTAAGTTATATAAATATAATTTATACTTTTTGTAATTCATTTTCTTAATTAACACTATATTTAATCTATAAATTAATAATACTTACAATATTTTTTTTGTAAAATATTAGAAATACTGAACACTATATTTTTTAATATGTGAAGTAGAATTGTTAGCTATATAAATAACACTATTGCTCATTTTGACTGTTTGAACTTTTTAAACTATTAAGAAAATTTATAACAAATAATATTTGTGCTATTCAAACTATTAAATTTTTTTATAACAAATAATATTTGATCACCAAGGATCTTACTTTTTTAGAGCATCTCCAACAGTGAATTCTCATTTTGAGGGTATATAAAATGAGTTTTGACGGTGGAACGATCAAACAATGAAACCTCAAATATTTTATTAAAATGATTAAATTTTTTATTCTAATCCTTACTATTAACAAGAATTAATTTTTTTAAAGTTAGCTATGAAAGAAATAGAGCAAGAAAATAAAATACTTCTCAAAGATTTAAGCTTTGTCGAAGATAATAATATATACTAGATTCGTACCCGCGGTATACTATGGGTCAGTTGTTTTTATATAATTTTTTTCTATTTTACTGTTTATAATTCTTTTTAGCTTTTCAATCAAATTTTAAGTTGATATTTTGTGTTTATTTACTTTTAATTTTGGTTGTGTTTTATAAACTTTTTTTTATATATGACAACTAACAAATGAAAGTTGATGATTTAAATGGTCTAGTACAAAAAGTTCATGTTTTAAATGGTCTAGTATGAAAAGTTCATGTTTTAATGGCCTAAATTTGAAAGTTCTTGTTTTTGTATACGACGTCGTTTTGGCACTAACAGAACCGTTAACAAAGATCTAACAGTTTGTCTAATTGGCCGAGTCAACAAGAATTTCGTGTATAAAAAACAAAATTTTGACGAAAGTTGATGCTTAAAATAGCTTCCAACAAAGTTGATGCTTAAAATGGTATTTTTCGATAAATTCGCGATTTAAATGACATTTTTCCCAATTTAATTATGACAACTCGGAGGTTTTGATTGATGCCCCTAGACTCAAGTATTTGAATCTCGACGATGTTGCATCTGATGTAACTATAAGCAATTCGGGTTCCTTAACCAAGGTCAATCTTCATCATTACGGTTCGGTTTCCTTAACCAACGTCTGTAATTTTTTCACCAGTTTCTCTGGAGTTAAGGAAATGAGCATGTCTTGGATTGTGTTTGAGGTATGTCTATGCAATTCTTATATATATAAATAGTGCTCTTTCATAAAATTTATGCTCACCTATCGCATTTTTTTTTGTTTTTTTTTATGTTAGTGCTTTGAGCAGATAATGTCATTTTCAACCCAGTTTTGTAACCTGTCCTGTTTGGAAATAGAGCTTTATGTAACCGACCTGAAAGAGCTGCCAAAGGTTCTTGAAAAGTGTCCGAATCTAAAATCTCTAATCTTGGTAATGTACTTGCTCTTTTAACTCAATACAATTTAAGTAACGTGTAAGTGTTATCAAATTCATTCCTCTCTTTTGTGTTTTGTCTGTTTACAGGAAATACTTTATTGCTCTGGAACAAGACAACTAAAGCTCTCGTCTGTGCCTGGTTGTTTGCTGTCATCGCTCGAGTTTGTAAAGATTAAAAACACCATGTGTTACTGGTCTACGGAAATGGAACTAGCTAGGTACTTTACAGAGAACTCTCTAGTTCTCAAGAAACTTGTTCTGCAATTGACATCTTTCATGCTAAAAAACAATGCTCTCGCCTTAAGGGATCTCCTTGCATTGCCGAGGCGATCTAGCACGTGCCAGATAGTTGTTAATTGACCGTTATTATAAGGACTTTCAGGTTTTGTCTATGACCAGACTTTAAAAAAGTCTTTTGAAGTTGTTGTTGTTAACCTTTAAGAGACTTCTTATCCAACTTGATTTGCAGTTTTTTTTTGTTTTTTTTTGGAAGTTCATTAGTATTTTGTCAAGAAACTCAGTTACCCTTACCAATGGCATTGATTCTGTCTGAAAAGTCAACACAATAGTCTCCAGATGTTTCAGTTTAGAGATGTTTAGGGGACATACTTTTCAGTTTTTTACATTCCCTCGTACGTAGACGTTTAAGCCTTGAGAATTTCTCAATCCACCAAGGAACTTCTTCAACCGTGAGCATTTGCCAAGATAGATGCGGTAGAGATATTTGAGGTTAACAACCTTTCATGTCCAAAGTCCCACAGTTTATTCAGATTCTTGATAGAGCAAGGAAGTTCCACAAAACTCGAGCAACCGTTGAGATAGTGTCTCAATATTGGTGCATGGCCAATGAAAGATCTGGGATCTCTTTTCAGTTTTCTTTATCCCCACAACTGCATCTCCCTGAGGCATGTAAGCGGCTGGAAAAGAAAACAAAGGATAGTAAAATTTAGACCTTGAAAAATGCTACTTTAAACTATTAGCATTTTTCTGTAATAGTGTAACTATTAGCATTTTTCTGTATTACAGAAAAAATAGCATTTTTCTGTATTGCAGCATTCTATTGACTATATATTGGTTATGGACTAACATTTTAAACCTCCAAATTAGCCAAGCTATGAGTTCTTGACCAACTCAAATCCAACAATGTGGAGAAGCTAGGTCAGTGTTGCTCAATTCTCACTAGTTTTATATATCCTTTGATTAGTGGATGGATGGTCCAATGATATATAAAACTGATTGGCAATCAATCTAGCAAAGTGACTTGTGCCACAAAAAATGAATTATATGACTATCATTCTAGCAAAGTGACTTGTGACACAAAAAAATGAATCATATGACTATGCCCGCCACACACAAATCAAATCGCTATTATTATTACTAAAATCTCAATATATTGTAGATATGTAACATATTTAAACCCTAAAATATACACACAAAAAAAATTATAAGTATATATAATATGTATAACAAGTTGAAAATTTTAAAATAAAATATCATTAAATTCAGAACATAAAAATACTTTGTTCTGTGTTATAGTGCATGTAAAATCTAGTCATATATTATTTTCAAATATTTCATAATAGTATTTTTCAACTTTTAATTATAAACTACAACCAGCTATCCAAACTATCGGTTGGGTCAAAACCATTAGAAAATTTGATGGTTAACAGAAGGATTCTAATTGTTTTAGAAAAGGAAAGATATCTTAGCCAAGGCATAGGTAGATTTATAATTATGTGATAATACTTAGAACAAACTGAAACTTTTTAAAATAAAATATCACTAAATTCATAAAAATAAAACATCACTAAACTCAGAATATAAAAGTATTTATTGTTTTGTACTGTACTGTACCGCGGGTAAAACCTACTCATATATTATTTTCAAATATTTCATATATGTATCTTTCAACTTTTAATTACATTATGCAACCATCTATTCAAACCCTTCGTTGGATAAAACCATTAGTTAACAATTGGATAATAATTCTATATTTTAGAAGGGAAAGATATCTTAGTCAATACACATAGATATATAACCATTTTTAGTTTTACAAACTCAAAAGAATAGTCTACTTTTTTTACAAAACAAAAGATATTTTGGTCAATACTGTAAATATACAACCATTTTTAGTTTTACTCACTCAAAACAAAAGTCTAACCTTTTGAACAAAACAAAAATATATTGGTCAATAGTCAGTCAATACATATAGATAGGTAAACCATTTTTAACGTTACTTACTCAAAACAAAAGTCAAAGAAATCTTTATGTAATAAATGCAATACAGTCTTTTGGGTGAATATAAATACAGTATGCTGTGTGACAGCAAAAAACAAAAGAAGTAGAATTTGTGTAAACGTGAGAAACTTGGGTGTAGAAGAGAGTTGTATCTGAAAACCTTTTTAAAGATTGATCTTGGTTAAGGAACCCGAATTGCTTATGGTTACATCAGATGCAACATCGTCGAGATTCAGATACTGAGTTTAGGGGCTTCAATCAAACGTTCCGAGCTGTCATAATCAAAGTCTACAACCAAATCTTCAACCGTATCATCTTCATTAGCACTTGAGAGTGGTTACTGTCTGAGAGCGCACACGTAAAACAGTAACACATCTTCAAAGTACTTCTACCAGCTGATAATGTTACTGTTTTACTTGTGATCTCTCATACATTAATCACTCTCAGTATTGCAAGTGCTATATAATGAAGATGAAACGGTTCAAGACTTACTTGTAGAATTTGATTTTGACAACTCAGAGTTTTGATTGACCCCCCTAGACTCAAGTATTTGAATCTAGGGGCATCTGATGTAACCATAAGCAGTTCCGGTCCTTAACCAAGGTCAATCTTCATCATTACGATTCGGTTTCCTTAACCAACGTCCGTAATCTTTTCATCAGTTTCTCGGGAGTTAAGGAAATGAGCATGTCTTGGATTGTGTTCGGGGTATGTCTATGCAATTCTTATAAATACAAATAGTACTCTTTCATGATATTTATACTCACCTATCGCATATTTTTGTTTTTATGTTAGTGCTTTATGTAACCATCTTGACCAACTCAAATCCAACCATATGGAGAAGCTAGGTCAGTGTTTCTCACCACTATATTTGATTTGTTCTCTATAAAACTTTGATTGATTCCTTTCTCTTTTTTTCTTCTTCTTGAGATTAGTGGAGGGATGGTCCAATGCATCAGACAATAGAGGATGGAGTTTCGATAAATTTCTACCAATTGTTGATCTTCAAGATGCACCTAAACATTTCATGGTTGATGATGCGCTCAAGGTTGAAGTCGAGATGATTTGCCTTCTCTAAGACAGACTTCTTCTAATTAAGTTATTATAAGGATTCGATTTATGTCATAAATAAGTATTAAAAAAGTTTCTATCTCTTTTGTTTCTCAGTCTTTTATTGTGTTTGTTTGGACTTCTACTCAAAATGTGACACTTTTCTTTCTGTAATACCGCATGTTTTGGAATAAATAGTTATCTTTGTTTATTACGACGTAACCAGTTCAATTCTAAATTTCGCAAGAGGAGTCATCTCAGTAAATCCTACAAATCTTACGATGTTTTAGTTCGAGATTATGGAAAAACCAATAAGAACAGATTCTTGACAATGTCAATAGTTTTGGTTCCTTTCTCTACTTTCTTGAGTTGATCTTTTATTTGCTTAATATGGCCCCTTGTAGGTTTGCCATATCTGCGAGTGAGTGTGTTCCACGCTTCAAGAGTGGCGGTAGCACATGCGACTAAGGACTGAAGTGGACTTGAAATCGACCAACATTAAAAAATTTTAATGCAAAATCACTTTTCACATATTACAACTCCAAAAATTTAATGCAAAATCACTTTTCACATATTACAACTCCTTCCGTTTCTTTTTATTTGTAATTTTAGAGTTTAAAACTTTTTTCAACATAAATGTTGTTTTGTATTTCCAATGCATTATTTTGTCAAAATTTATATTATTATTCTTACTATTTTAATTTACTAACCAATAAAAATTTGCTTACAATTCATTAATGAGGGATAAAATAGACAAATGCATGTTTTTTTTAATTAGTGTGCAAAAACTTTAAACTACAAATAAAAAAAAAAGAAAGAGTATTAAATTTTTATATTAAAATGTTTTTTTTTTTACTGAAAATTTTCTTTTTTCCTTTTTTACATAGCACAATAAATCAACTTAATCTTAAAGACAAGGATATATTTTATCAAAACTCTTAACCCTTAAGATATTAATTATTTAACCCTTAAGATATTAATTATATGACTATTCGTGCCACACACAAATTAAAGTATTATTATTATTACTAAAATCTCAATACATTTTAGACATATAATATATTTTAAACCCTAAAATATACACAAAACACATAATATTATAATTATGTAATAATATGTATAACAAATCAAAAATGAAAAAAACAAAATATCATTAAATTCAGAACATATAAATACTTTGTTCTGTGTTATAGTGCATGTAAAATCTAGTCATATATTATTTCCAAATATTTCATAATAGTATCTTTCAACTTTTAATTATATACTGGAATCAGCTATCCAAACCAAAGGTTGGATCAAAACCATTAGAAAATTTTGATAGGTAACAGTTGGATTCTAATTCTTTTAGAAAATGACATATATCTTAGTCAATACATATAGATTTACAATTATGTGATCATATTTATAACAAATTTAAACTTTTTAAAGTAAAATATCACTAAATTATTAAAAATAAAATATCACTAAATTCAGAATATAAAAGTATTTATTGTTTTGACGTATACGGCCAGTAAAACCTAGTCCTGGATTATTTTCAAATATTTCATAAATGTATCTTTTAACTTTTAATTACATTATACAACCATCTATTCAAAACCCTTAGTTGGATAAAAGTATAAAACCATTAGTTAACAATTAGAGCTTCTAGTTAACCTAGAAGTCTATGTGGTTAACAATTGGATAATGATTATAACTGTTTAGAAGGGATAGATATCTTAGTCAATACATGTAGATATATAACCATTTTTAATTTTACTCACTCAAAACAATAGTCTAATTTTTTTACAAAAACAAAAGATATTTTGGTCAATACATGTAGATATATAACCATTTTTAATTTTACTTACTCAAAACAAAAGTCTAATTGTTTTAACAAAACAAAAATATCTTGGTAAATACATATAGATATATAAACCATTTATAGTTTTACTTACTCAAAAAAAAAAGCCTAATTTTGTTAAGAAAACAAAAATATCTTGGTCAATACATATAGATATATCAACCATTTTTAATATTACTTACTCAAAACAAAAGTCAAAGAAATCTTTATGTAATAAATGCAATAAAATCTTTTGGGTGAATATATATTTGATGTGTGACAGCAAAAAAAAACAAAAGAAGTACAATTTGTGTAAACGTGAGAAACTTGTGTGTAGAAGAGAGTTGTATTTGAAAACCTTTTTAAAGAGGAACTGCGTGTAAAAAGAGTTGTATCTGAAAACCTTCTTCACTCACTTCTTCTGTATCTTCCTTTCTTTCGTCTTCCTCGTAACACATTTTCATCATCATCTTCACTCCAAAGGTAAACAATTAACATCATCTTCATCTTCATTGCAATACTATGATGATCTGTAGAAAAAAAAACCTGAACTCTTCTAATTTTATAGTTTGTCAAAGAAAAAAGTATACTTTTTTTTGCAAAGTTAGGGGTTTGATTCAGTTTCTTGATGATTCATGTATGTTCATTTCAGATGAGTTTCAGGCGACCAGACAAGAGAGCAAGTGTTGTATACGATGCTGAAGATGTGGTTTACATCTTCAAAGTGCTTCTTCCGAATGGCACTACGGTAAACCTTGCAGTTAACAACCCAAATCCCCATATGCAAAAGGGGAAGTTTGTCAGCCTCGTGAAGGAGGAGTACAACAGAACACGAAAAGATTGTTTTCTGTTGTCTAAGAGGAAGACAATTAACTGGAGCTCTGGTGCAAAGTGTAGTCTTGAATCAAATGGTGAAATGATGAAAGAAATGTTTCACTTTGATGCATTTAAGCCCAACATATGCCATATCATACGTCTTGATGTGAGTTTTTTCATAAAATCTTTGTTTTATGTTAATAATTACATGTGGAAATCTTAGATATATGACTTAATTATTTCTATCTTCTTATGTCTGATCAGGACGGTTCTGGTATAGTTTCCAACATGTATGAGGTTAGTATTATCATCCTGAAACATATACTTTTGCTATCTCATTGTTTTTTTAGGTTAGTCTGTGATGTTTAATACTTGTTTTTGCAGAACTTGTGGGATTTGACACCTGATACTGATCTGCTGAAAGAACTACCTGAAAATTATAGCTTTGAGACAGCTCTTGCGGATCTAATAGTAAGATAGAATGCCTAATTATAATAGCTTTGGCATTTTGGTTTAAAGTGGACACTATGCCTTGTTGTAAACTGATGTACATTATTTGACTTTGATTTTCGGATTGTCTTAGATGAAAAAATTACTTATAATATTGTTTTTGTGGATTTGGTCTTGCTCTCTGAACTTTGCATTGTCTTTGCAACCAAACTTATGGGATTCACATTGTTGTATCTTAAATTAAACACATTGTACATGTTTCCCATTTTTTCCTAATACTCTTAATCAGTAACTTGATTTTGTGGTTCTGTTGATGAACTTTTGGTTTTGCATCTGTTTAGTTTCTTGGATATGGAACCCTAATATTTATGTTGTTTAATTCACAGGACAATTCCTTGCAAGCTGTTTGGCCTCATGGCAAAGGAGAAAAAAGACTGATTAGGTTTGTTCTTGTCAAACATTAGGGTAGATTATCAAAACTGATTAATTAAGTTTCAATTTAATGATGTGATTATTTTGCAGTGTCAATAAGTGGTGAGGAATGGAATGGAATGGACAGTAGTGAGGAAAATTCTATTGATAAGTGGTGAGATATTTTCTTAAAATTCTTTTATCAATTTCATTCAAATTTGATAAGTTTGATTTGTTGGTGTTAACTTGAACATTCTTCACATGTTTTTCAAATTGCAGGGGAAAAATAGGGGCCTCATTACATAGATCTGACAAAAGCCGTGCTATTGGAGGCAATCCACCATACCTTAAGGTAGTTCATTTGCTGCAAAGAAATTAGGTTCTTTCTCTGGTTGCAATTTATAACTTTTATTATGTTAACAATATTAGATGGATAATTAAGTACTTTTTATGTTATGTTATTTTACTGATTTGAAGTCTTTTCATATGTAGCCATACTTTGGAATGTTTGGATATGGAGGTCCTTATGCTAGTATGTTCTTGGGAAGGTGTGACTCCAGCTTCTGTTTAAACATATATGTTTAGGTTATTAACCTATGGTTGTCTGCATGATTATCTTGTTACTCTCTTTTCTTTTAGGCGTACTTTGGTGTCTTCTAAGACGAAAGAATCCAAGAAAGTATTCACTTTGCAGTTCGAGAAAGAAGCCTTAATTGACAATCAGTCTATTTCGGGAAAGAACTGGAAGGTATAATATGATTCATCATCATATGTAAATTTAGCTCTATTTTCTTTCTTGTTATCGTCAGTGTTTCCTAAACAATGAAGTTTCTCACATTTATTGTATAGACTGGTGGTGGCATGAGGGACCCAGAGAACGAGGAAATTAAGTTATCCCCTCATCAAAGCTTCACAAAGGTCTCAGAAACTTTCTGCCCTTGTTTCAAATTCATTTTCATGAAACTTCATGCGAGCTATGTTATGTTACCAACTGTTAATCTGAAACTTCTGGTCTATATTTTGTCTAGGTTGAGATATTTGAATCAGGATTTCAAATTGACATCCCAAAATTATATCAACTCAAGTGCAGGCTTAAGGATATTTACTTTCCTTACATCCAGGTATTCTTAGGCTTAAATAATACTATATGTCATAATTAGTGTTTATTGCACGGAGTTTTCTTGATGGATTTTTATAAATAAAATGTGTTATACATAAGCAAAAATGCATGAATTTCTGTTCGCTTGTATATGTTTTGTAATAGTTCTGCATTTGAGCATTTCCTTGATGAAACTTTTGTTGGTTCTGATTAAAATGTGACGATGCATGTTTTTAATTTGCTTTATCATCCTGTAGTGTGATGAGTTCTCCGAAACTGGTAGGACTGAAAGGCCTGTAGAGATTCAGGTTTGTTCTCATTATCATTGGCTAACCTGTTATCATTTGTAGCTAAATATTTTTGTTTCATATGTTTGACAATATCATTCTAAGATAAACTTCTTCAAGTGTCCTTGTTTATATTATTTTCCTGGTCCTATTTAACTTTTTTCAGGTCAATGGGGAAGATTTAGCTGAGATAGCAGGTGGAGAGGTTGCCATTAGCAACCTAAACTCTAAGGGTGAAGAATTTTCATTTCAGATTCGATTTGATCTTACCGGTGACAAAAGAAAAGGTAAAACCCTATAAAAGAAGCACAAAAATCGCAAACCCTAAAGTTGATCTCTGCGTTTGGATTCTGACTATATATTTGTTTTCCAGAGACAACTCAAAGTGCAAATGCTCGCCTCAAGTTTGTTTATTTTCCAATCATCCAGGTTTAAAAATCCTTTCTAAAGAGAAGCAAAACATTACCTTTAGTTACCTTCCTCAAGAAGTAAACAACATTACATTTGGTTACCTTCTTGAACTAAACACTTTAGAATCTCTTCAGGGAAAAGAAAGCATTGAGAAAATTTTGGACACACTAGAAGAGGAAGGATGCAAAGTTACCGAAAGCTTCCAGACTTTTGGTCGTGTTTCAATAAGAAGGCTCGGTCGTCTACTTCCAGAAGTCCGTTGGGTTAATCTTCTTTTGTGATCACTAGTTTCATGCTAATTATGGTGTGGAGGACATGAAAGTTCTCTGAATGTTTTTGAAACAAATTATTTTAACGTTTGTGTTGTTTGTATTACCAATGAATATGTGTAGAACTCAATACCGTTTATGAAAAGAGGAACCATAGCATCTACTTTGCAGACATGCTGCCAACGAGTAAAATGTTTTATCGGTATGAAGTGCTCACACATTGTCAGTTGTATATATATATGTTAGTTTTTTTTTTTTTAAATCTGAATGTATACACTCTTCGTGCTTACAGATTTGGATGCTGGTTTTAGCCCAACGCCCTCCAAAGTGAGCTAAAAACTATCCTTGATTATTTTACCTAGTTTAGTACATTTTCTCATCTTATCACTAAACAAACTTTTTACAGACTGACCTTGCGAGCCAAAATCCTTTCTCAGTGGCTCTAAGAAACTTTCGTATTAAATCCACAGAGAAGGGTAATGGTCAGTTTAAAATCCTTTTGCAATCATGTTTTTCCTCTTATTTTTGGTAAATGTAGAATATAATGAATTCTTGTTTCTTTACAGATGTCTCTATTGTGATTCATAGAGTAGGAAAACCTATCACCTACGCTTATATTGAGCAGACATATCAAGAATGGGTTTTGAAGATGCATGATACACATGATGAAGAAGCTGCTTCGGGTGAAGACGAAGCTGTCCTTATTATTGGATCCTTGGATAAAAAGGCTCTTGGCATTTCACGTGATGGTATGTATTAGGCTATTAATTAGCACACTTGAGGATTTTGTTAAATGGATTTTTGTTTTCCCGTTTTTTCAAGTTTATTTCTTTGTATGGGTGCTATATATTCATACCTTTATTTATTTTGAGCTCTAGCTGTCCGGGTGCACAAGATAGTGAGGAGAAAAGGAAGGTCGTGGAAACGTGGTGAAAAAGTAAAGATTCTAAAAGGAGCTCATGCCACGGCTCACAAGTTCAACTTGTATGCCACTATCGAGTATTTCCTAATAGAAGGATTTGAGGGTGAAGCTGGAGGTTAGTACCATCATTTAAACTACAAGTAGGATCATCTTTTGTAGTTGCTGTAGCTGAGCTGTTTTTTTTTTCTTCTTACTTCTGCGCAGGTGATACTCGGATTTTATGCAGGTGAATTCTTTTTTCATTTGATAAAGTTTTGAATATTAATTGTTACTAGGTATGTATCCTATAGCTTAACATTTTTTTAGGCTTATGAATTGCCCTGAGAACAAGGGATGCGAGCTTTCAATCATCGATGGACTTTCGAGTCTTGAAGTTCGGAGTTCTCTATCTTTACCGATCACTCTAATCGACTCTGGAAAGGTCAATAACTTAGACTATTATCATCTTTTTTTCCCTCTTTATTTTTTTTAAGGATTTTTATTTATTTTGGTATGCGATTTTTGAACTAGTAAAGGTTCGTTTAAAAATTAAAAATTTTATAGTTTTTTTTTGTTTAGGATTTTTTTTAAAATTTTGGATTTAATAAAAAAAATATTTTCAAACGAGTTCATGCAAATATTTTTGAAAATTATAATTTTGGTAGTGTTTTTTTATTATTTTTAATTCGTCTGCATATAGCTAATGATTTTCAATATGAAAAATGTTTTTTTTTTTACAGTGCCTACCGGTATATGCGGACCAATGGGATAAAAAACTTCGCATGGAACAGGAAAAGGCACCAACAACAATTGATTTTCTAGATGAGAGCGACTGCATGGAATTGAACATTGATGGGGTAGTAAAAACGTTTCATTAATTATTTAGTATAATATATATACACTATAGTCAGTGTTAATTAAGTAATATGTCAACTACAATTGTGTGCAAACATGTATAATTTACCTTTGTCTTTTCACACACAAGCTTATCAAAGCTATTAACTTTTTAATGCATCATTAATATATTGTTACAGGAGTTACTAATAGATGATTCCGTGACTGCTGGACGAGCTCCTCCGAAACAGATAGTTGCGGTTGTCCGACCAGCGTGCTTCAGACCTTCAAACCTGTCTAATAAGTGGGACCAGAAGCATATTGTTAAGATGGATGGTAAAGAAATGGTCATGGAAGTACGATTCCTTGACACAAATGATGAGAATGTAAAGACCGTGACCACACAGCGAGTGTTTCCTACATCCCGTAGAGTGGTTCGCGGTCTTTACATTTTCCCACTTGGGTCTAAGTTTCCAAACCTATTCAACAAAGCTGGCACATATGAGTTTTCTTTCTCCTTCGTAAGTAACGTATACACTCTTCCTTTTTTTTGTAGCTTAAAATATATTTATAAGGATGAATGTAACAGAATTCTACCAAACATTTTATAGGGCAACTCGATTAGGTGCAATAAAAAAGTGGTTGTTACACCTTCTTCAGAGGCAGCAGGGTGGAAACTTATCGACAATCTTGAATCCTTGCTGTGCAGTGTTCGGTAAGGCTCATAAACCTTTTCTCAGTTTCATTCACTTCAATATAGTCAAGTGTTGAACTTGATCAAAATGTTTTCTACAGGGTGGGTTCGTCTCTTCCACCTCTCCGGATTGCTTGCTTAGATGAGTTTGAAAACCGGATACCTTTCACATATGTTCCAAGCCTGGAAGTTGAATTGCAAGCTAGCCTTGGGTTCCAAGTAAAGATTGATAAATTTGAGGCCAACCTAATGAATAGTGATTCAATTCTCAAAATCGAGGTATGTTTCTACTTTCATTGTTTAAGGCTTTAAGCACTGAGGTTAATTATGATTACAATTTGGCTAACTGTAAGTGTGAAAAAAAATACTAATGCAGAATATGATCGTTGAGACTGATGGATTAGACCAGATCAGACCAAATTATGAAGCAAACTTAGAGATACGAGAAAAGGACAAACCTTTTTCTGTCTCAGTTGCTGTTAAAGGTAAACTTTTTCTGGTCTTCATAAGTTTTTTCTGAAAAAGCTTGTATTATAATTTTTTTTTTTTTTAAACATATTCAAGATGAACTAATACTATTTATTACATGTAGCATGCAGTTTATTTTCCTTAACAAATAATTTATTGTTTCAGTTAATCCTGCCCCTCTGGAACGAGTTGCAGTGAACAATCCTCAGGCTTTGGAAAATTTAGTTCCAGGTTCCACTGTTGAGAATTTTATATTGGAGGTAAATATAATAAATAATAAATCTCTACGCACTTTTGTTATACAGTAATCAAGTAACGTACTAGTTGACCATAATTTTCATGCAGATGTTCGATGGATATAATAACCTCGTTGCAGAAGGGACCGATGTTCCGATACATACTGATGGTTATCGTATTGATGATTTGATGGGCATCAATCGTAAGGTGTGAAACGCATTTCTAGTAAAATATACTAGAATTCTCTGTCTGCCTTAGTAACATTATATGGATGACACAGTTTCTTAAATGGTTCTTATCAAAAAAAAGTTTCTTAAATGGTTAGGGTTTTGATTTTATTGACTCTTAAAATTTCTTAAATGGTTTGATAGGTTGATTGTAATGGCTGCATTGATCTCTCTGGCATTCTCAAAGTCACAAAAGGATATGGGAAATCAAGTAATCTAATCCATTCAGTTTCTATATTTTTCTTTTGTCATTTTTATGATGATTGTGTGGTTTTTCCAATGTCATTGTTTTCTCTACAGTATCACTCTCAGTTATGTCTGGTAATGAAGAGATCTTCAAGAAAGAGTCACAAACCGAGGAACGAGAGCTAAAACTTGTAACAGAGGTAATAAAGACTGGTTTTGTTTCTTTCTCTCTTAGTGACTTTCTGATATATACTGAAACTGTTTGTTATGATCATCAGCTTCCCGAGAGTTGCGATGCTGGTTCAACTCTTACAAAGCTCGTCTTCAAAGTGACGGATTTAGATGGTTGTGTGGATACTAATATCCACCATGATGAAAAATCCGGGGTTTTCCATATGTTGAGCATTGAATCTGATTCAAACAGCATTGAGAGTGAAGTCAGATACGCCTTGGTTCACGGCTTCTGCAAAGTTCCTACTCTAACCTTACCAGAGAACTCGGGTGTCTTTTCCTATATATATGCTTCATTTATGTCTTAGTGATAGCATAACAACATGTTTTTTGTTTTTTTTTTCTTGCAGAGTTTAAAAGAAAAACTCAGTAAATACGGAGAACTCAAAAGGGCAACAAATGAGCGGTTAAAAGATTTGGGAGCTGAACAAGAACAGGCTGACCAAGAGTTGCGTACTTTGCAAGGTAAAACACTATCTTGGTTTAGGTTAGAGTATTTTTTTATGTGACACTCATTTACTGATTACATTATTATTGTTTATATGAATTTCTTCTATCAGCTTCTCTGGATCCTCTCGGTGCAGCTTTCACAGAATGCCTATCCACAAAAGAATCCATGATGAAACATATCGAAGAGAAGTATCATGAAACCACAGCATCGGTTTTCTGTTGTTTGTATAGAAATTTGTCATCTCCACAGTCTCTAAATATGGCGGAGAAAGGAGTGTTTGGTCTGGTAGCACTTCTCGGTTCAGTTGCATCCACTTCCCTTAGCAGGTAACATTATTTTTATAGCCATAGTTTTTACTATTTTTTGTGTCTATACTTGGCTAAAAACTTGAATATCTTGCAATGACAGGGTCTTCTCTGAATATCTTGGGAGAGGAAACAATGTTGGCATTAGTATGCAAATCATCAATATTTGGATTTGGACCAAACGGTGCTGAATACATGTGGTTTCAATCCGAAGCAAATCGACTTGGAAGATCTATAGCCAGTCATCGGTTTCATGTTCTCTGCCTTCATGCAATGAGGTAACTCTTTTTGGATATAGCTAAAACCTTAAATATCGTTTCAGACAGAATTATAAATGTTTTTTTTTTCCAAACACACAGACCTTGGAAGGGTGGACTTTTGGTGGGCGACTCTCAAAAGAAGTTAGCTATTGATGAACCAAAGCTTCCCAATGGAGATACCATACCGGGTTTCAAAGGCTATGCAGTGAACATGATTCATTTGGCTATACCGGAGCTGCATATAAAAACATACGCCGGATATGGGCTTAGAGAAACATTATTAAATAGTCTCTTTGGGAAGTTGCAAGTATATGAGACCCAAGCACAGGTTGAAGCAGCTCTTCTCTACATCAATGGTTGTGGTGCAGTCTCTTTAGATGGTTTTATCGTCAAAGAAAATGGACTCATATACTCTGGATGCTCGTACATATGCTTTCCTTTTATCCTTTAAATTCTCTTTAGTTATTAAGTTTTGGAGCTTTTCATCAAGTTTTTGGTTATTGTGTTTATTGGTTGTCAGCAAATCGGAAGTTCATTTTCCGATAACTGTGACGGAGACTCAAGAAAAGATGTTGGTAAAGCTGGAAATAACAAGAGACAAAAAGAGAAAGGCTGAGAAGATGATATCTGAGGAGAATTGTTCGTTGCAAAATGTGGAGAAAAAGTTGAAGAAGACAACAGAGAAATACCAAGTTTCACAGCTCAGGCAGAGTCTTAGGGGTGTTATTGATTTGTGTATTTAGATGGAGTTTTAAAGATTTAAAATGTTATGAAACTTTATTACATTTAAATTAGGGAGATTTTCATAGACTTAAACGAATTTATCATTGATTCTTATGAAATACTTTTATGGATTGTCGTTGACTATCATATAACTACTTTTATCCTCCAAAATATTATATATTTCAATTTCTTCATCCATGTTAGTTGACCATCTTCTTCTTTCTCTTCTTCTTTTCTTGAATGCATAACATAAATCTTTCACATAAAAACCTTGATTTTAAATTAAAATAGAAAAGAAAAGATGGAAAGAAAAAACAATCATGAAGAAGTAGTGAGCTAAAATGGTTTTGAAAATCTTTCGAACCATCGTAGAGAAGAAGATATGCCATAACAAATTGGCATCTTCAAGACCATTGCGGAGGAGAGATTCCAAACTAGATTATAAATTTTATGTCCAAGTGAAAGTGATTATTGCAAATCAAATTAGAAACTTAAAATAGAATGATCATGAAAGTGATTATTGCAAATCAAATTAGAAACTTAAAGTCTCTGAGAATATCTTTGATAAGATAGATACTTTGATGATGATTAGATTTTGTGGAGAAAAATGTGTAATATCAATAAACCAATGACACAAAATATTAATACACTGACAAAATGAGTCTTTTATACTTTACAAAATGGTCATGAATCCAATTCGATATTTTTTTTCTTTTGATAAACATAAACTTCAATTTTTTTCATTTAAGTTTCTTGTGAATTTAGTCTATTATTGCTTGCCTCGGGCACTCGACTCGAGCCCCAAAAGAACCAATAAAAGCATTTTGTTTGTAAGAATAAATATAGATATTTTAATATGGTGACTCTTCATAAATCATAACTCTTTCACGCTCTCAGTCTCTTCATCTTCCCTTAGCACATTCTCTCTTTAGTGAGTTACTCGACTAGAATTCAATCTGCAAATCTAAGGTAACCGAAATTAATTTCACTGCCAAACTTTAAGAACTGTTCGTTCATCTGAAGTTTTTTTAAAGGTCTCTCAATCTAATTCGTATGGTCTCTTGGTCTCTCTTTTTACAATTTTATTTTCGAAAATCTTCTTCCTTTATATATCCATGAATGGTTATGTAAATGTGTATAAATGATATGTTGTTTCATTCTTCTTCTTCGTCTAGTTATCTCTACTGAATTTACTCTGCCTTTATTATTTGGGAACTTTTGTATTCCGCCTTTTTACCTCTTAAAATTACTGAATATATAACATGCAAATCAATCTACATAGATTCTATTTCTCCTTTTTTTTTCTTCTTACAATTTTGTTTTTCTAAGTGTGGTGTTCACAGGCTTGTACTAGTATACGTATACGTAGCTTTTAATTACTTGCCTTCTAAGTCATCAACTAATTCTTAAGAATGAGGTGTATAAAACTCGAAGCGATGCATGCATGCCTTCATCTTCTGAATCATGTCTTTTTGAATTTCAGATGAGTAACAAGAGAAAGGTGGATAGAGTATTGTTTCTAGATGAGGATGATGATGATGATGAAGATAAGTTTTACAGGCTCAGGGTTCTTTTACCAAACAGCACAAGTGTGACACTTACACTTACTAACCCTGAACCTAAAATGTTATTGAAGAATTTTGTTAACCTAGTGAAAGAGGAATATGATAAAACCCCGAAAAATTGTGAAGTGTCCGGTAAGAAGAGGAAGCGAGTTGATTGGATTATGGCTGCTAAATCTTATCTTGAGTTTAATGATGAAAAGATTAAAGAAAGCATTCGATTCGAGAAGTTTAAGCCCGATTTGTGCAATATTATACGTCTGGATGTGAGTTGGCTTATAATATTTCTAGTGTTATTTTTTTATGTGTTGATTTTGCTAAATGTTAATTTCTGATGTTTATTGTTTGCTTCTACTTTTTAATCTCTGGATCGGGATGGGTCTGGAGAAGCTTCCATTATGTATGAGGTTAGTATTATTATATATAGTTTTGCTATGTATAATTGTATTCTTAAGTTGGTTTAGTGATGGTTATGGTCTTGGTTTATATGCAGAATATGTGGGATTTAACACCTGATACTGATTTACTTAAAGAACTACCACAAACTTATAGCTTTGAGACAGCTCTTGCGGATTCGATTGTAAGTGTTTCAATTAAATTACCTGAAAAAATATTATAATATTTGACAATTCTATGTGTTTTGTGAATAAAATTGTTCTTGAGGATTTTTAATGAACTTTAGTAAGTTTTCTAGTGTAGTCTAGTGCAGGATCACTGTAATTAGGTTAAGGGGGTTTGTAGTAGATTGTAGCTGTGTTGACAGCTCAGCAAAAATCTGTTAAGTTCGTTAGCTGAGAGCTTACGGTTTAAAAGGAAATTTGCTACTAATTAGGAATTATTGATTTGGTTTAGCAATTGGTTCGAGAGAGGAGATCTCTCGTTAACCGGTTTGGATCATTTCAAAACCAGTGTCAGAGTTTTGCGATTTTTTTCTTTCTCCCTCCATCAATGGCGAAGGATTGTCAAAGACTATGGATTGGAAGTATCTATGGCTAACATCTGCAAGGATCTCAGAGCTAACCGGAGCGGATGTGAAACTCGTTTGTGAAGGTGTACTAGTGCTGAGAATGAAGAACAGATGGAGAAATTAGCCAATTTAACAACACCCTCCAGGTGCTCGATGTAATGACTCTGAGAGGAAAAATATTAAAGAGGATGAGATACAAAAATAGACAGAATTTGTACCAAGTCCGAAGCGGTCCTGCGAGATGCCTTAGGACATATTAATGGATTTTTTTGATGGAGACGAGTGTAAGGTACTTCAGCTCCATGTTGAAGTTCTTCAAGATGTAGAAGCAGATGGGTAAAGCCCGGGAACAGGAAGAATAAACATGCTGAATTAGTAGACATCAGGCTGTTGTTTGCTTGAGTTAATGTTGTGGCACTTAGTCTTTAGGAAGAGGATATAAAAGGAGGAGGAGCATCTGACTTTTGGAGCTGCTAAGTTGTATTTCTAAGTTAAATGGGAAAAACGAAAGTTGGGTTTCCAAAAGCATTACCTTTTGCGGAAAATGAGCCTTAGAGATACAATGTTTTGAGGATGGATAGGAATAAGCCAGAGGTGAAAGCTAGTTAATCAAATTCTCTACTGGTTTAGTTACCTATTTCATTGATGCCTCGTCTTTGCTTGGTTTCTTTCTGAAGTTCTGTGTGAACCAATATCTTTAGGATCAGACGATGGAATTGCTTTTGACTGGGTTAGCCTTTTCCAATTTCCATGCCTGCTTATATTACAGGATAATTCTTTGCAAGCTGTGTGGTCATGTTCTCCCGGAGATCAAAGACTAATTAGGTTTGCTCTTGTAATCAAAGCTCAGATAATCAAAATTAAGTTTTATCTTTTGATTCCATGTGATTCTTTTTGCAGTGTGGATGTTCTTGAAGATCGGATTTCAATCTTTGATTCTGGTCCTGGAATGGATAGTAGCGAGGCTAATTCTATTGATAAATGGTGAGGCTTTTTTCTTCAGTTTTATTCAAACGCTCTCAAAACATGGAAGATACTGGTACAAAATAATAATATAAGTGAGAAACTTATTTAACAAATAACTTCATACTCTTTTGCTGTCAAATGTTCTTTGTTCAAGTTGTTACCGCAAATTTGATATTTTGGTGCTAACTTGATTAGTCTACATTTTTTTTAAACTATACAGGGGAAAAATAGGCACTTCAATGCATAGGTCTCACAAATCTGAAGCTATTGGAGGCAATCCACCATACCTTAAGGTAGTTAACTATGACTAAAGAAACTCAGAACAGTTTCTGCTTGTAGTTTATAATTATCTTGTGTCTCTCTACATAACAAGCCATATTTGAACTGAACAGTGAAGAACTTGACAAGTCGAATACATTATCTACGTCAAAATCGAGTACTTTACTGATCTGAAGAAGATTCACTCTTTTGGTATGTAGCCATTCTTTGGGATGTTTGGATATGGAGCTGCTTATGCTTGTATGCATTTGGGAAGGTGAGAATTCATTTTATGGTTAACCATCAATGTTGAAGTCAACCAATGATTGTCTGCTTTTCCTTGGTGTGTTTAACTCTCTTCTCTGGTTAGGCGTACTGTGCTGTCTTCAAAGACGAAACAGTCCAAGAAAGTATGGATTTTGCAACTCAGTCAAGAAGCTTTGATTGGAGATCATTCTATCTCAGGGAAAACTTGGAAGGTAATAATACATTCATCTGTTAGGTAGCTACTATATTGTTTGTTTGTTCATGTTCTTAAATAGTGAATTTGAATTATTTTAAGACCGACGGTGGAATGAGGTATCCTTCGGAGGAGGAAATGAAGTTATCGCCTCATGGAAGCTTCACAAAGGTACAAACCATATTTCATGTTACTAACTTTCTTTGGGACAAATGGCCGCCTAGATTCTAATCCAGTTAAACAAAATTTATTATGCAAGTTTGTTTATTCTTCTCCTTCAGTGATACCTTTTAATCGAACCATTATGTTTCTTGAGCTAGAGATTCTGCAAAACTGAAATTTTGTTCTAATGATAAGATTGTGCATTAACTAAATTTTTTGGGTGCAATTGTAGAATCTTATAAACGTCTGTGTACTTTCTCGTTTGGGATCTTCATCTATATTCCTCTATACTCATGAAACAGCGAGTTATGATGTGTATCTACTTATCTGTAACTGCTATTTTATTTTATTTTCAGGTTGAGATATTTGCTACGGAATGTAGGATCCCAGAAAAATATCAACTTCAGTGCAGACTTAAGGATATTTATTTTCTTTACATCCAGGTTTTCTTTTGCTACTATTAATACAATATGATAATCCCTTTATTTTGGTGTTTCTTTGTTGGAGTTTTCATTTTTTCTTTTGTCAACCTGTAGTGTGATGAATTCTCCAAAACAGGGAGGACTAAAAGGCCTGTAGAGTTTCAGGTATGTCATTATCATTCTAATAGTAATAATTTTGTGTGCTCTTTGTTACAATTCTTGCTTTATCCTTGGTCTTTCTTACATTTCTAGGTCAATGGAGTTGATTTAGCTGAGATAGCAGGTGGCGAGGTTGCCACTACCAACCTAAACTCCAAGGGTGAAGAATTTTGGTTTCAGATTCGATTCGTCCAAGATGAAAAAGAAAAAGGTACCAACCCTTCAACGTTCAAGATATTTCCTCTCAGTTAAGCGTCTGGCTGCTTTTGCTCCAGCATTTGGTAGCAAGTAGCCAGAGCTATCTCTCTGAACATATGATTAGGTGTCTTCCAATGAATATACTTTTAGTTTGAAATGGAGAAAGTGTAAGCCCTTGTGTCATTACTGCAGTGATATGTGTGTGTATGGCTAGCAAACAGATAAGTAATATTTGTATATCGGATTTATTAATGAACCATTTTTTCTGTAGCTGCAATGAAAGCTAATGAAACTTACACTAGGGTACAATATATGTTTGTTGTGGAGCGCTGAAGTGTTCTTATAACAGAAGTTCGAAATCCAAAATATTGATCTCATCGTTTGGAATCTGACTTTATGCTTTTTTCATCCAGGGTCTTCCCAACATGCAAACGCTCGCCTGAAGTTTGCTTATTTTCCAATCATACGGGTATTACAATCCTTCGCAAAATAACGAACTTGACCTGAACACTTGAAGCTCTGAACTATGTATGCTGCAGGGTAAAGAGAGCATTAATACTATTTTGGAAAGCTTAGAGGAGGAAGGATACAAAGTTCCTGGAAGCTTCCAAAATTTTGGTCGTCTTTCTGTAAGAAGACTTGGTCGTTTGCTCCCAGAAGTCCCTTGGGTTAGTCTTCTTTGGTCACCAGTAGCTGGTCTTCCTGGTGGTTTTCATATTTTTGTCGTCAAACAATGTTTTGACTGATATTTGGCTAATTTTTGCGTGTCAAGCATTTGAAATGTTTATGATTGGGAATATCCATGTTTGTAATACCAATTTTTGTGTGTAGGCATCAATTCCGTTTATGGAAAAAGGAGCAATAGCCACTACTTTGCAGAAGTGTTGTCGAAGAGTGATATGCTTTGTCGGTATGAAACCCTCACACATTGTCACTTGTATATGTATATGTTTTAAATCTTTTTACGAGAGTATGTTTCATAAACACTCTTGGTGGTTGCAGATTTGGATGCTGGTTTTAGCCCAACGCCTTCAAAAGTGAGCTAACTCTATACTTGATTAGCTAATGTTATTAGTACATCGTTTTTATTTTATTTAACATACTTTTGGCAGACCAATCTTGCAAGTCAAAACCCCTTCTCTTTGGCTCTGAAAAACTTCGGTAGTAAATCGAAGGAGAAGGATAACGGTCAGTCTAAAACCCATTTGGAGTCATGTTTTGTTATTTTTCTAGTAACTAATTCTCGGTTATACAGATGTCAAGATTGTGCTTCATAGAGAAAGAAAAACTTTGGCGTTTGGGCAAGTGGAGCAGGATTATCAGAACTGGGTTCTTGAGATGCATAAGACTTATGATGAAGAAAATGCATTAGGAGAAGATGATGCAATCGTTATTTTTGATTCCTTGGATAAAAAAGCTCTTTGCATTTCGCCTGATTGTGAAGGTATGTAGCTGTAAACGACTATTCATGCCTCAGAATGCATGTTGTGCTAACCATTTTCAAGCACTTCACAATTTCGTATATGAAAGTATTTCCATATTTTCATTTATTTTACTTGTATCAAAGGCTTATATGTAAGTGCAATGCTTTTGAGTTGTAGTTATAAGGGTGCACAATGTGATGAAGATAAAAGAGAAGTCGTGGAAACGTGGACAGAAGATCAGGATTTTGAAAGGCGCATGTGCAGGGGATCACAAGAACGATGTCTACGCAACCATTGACTATTTTATCATAGAAGGATTTGACGACGAAGCAGGCGGTAAGTATCATCTCATCTATCATTTAAACTACAATTGATAACAGTGTTGGATTAAGCTGTCTTTATATGTCTTCTGAGCAGGTGATGCCCGGATTATATGCAGGTAATTGTTTTCATTTAAAACTAGTTTTGAATATTAGATGAGTACACTATTTCTAATTCTTGTATTCTGAATCTGAATTTTTGATCTAGGCAAGTGAATTACTCTGAAGATGAGGGATGCATGCTTTCTATTAGTAACGGGGTTTCAAGATTTGAACTACGAAGTTCTTCATCTTTCCCAGTCAGTATTATTGACTCTGGAAAGGTCAACTGCCAAACTATTAATTATGTTCCTTTTCTATTGCGCATCCTTTTAACTGTACTCTGAGAGATGTTTTTGTACAGTGTGTACTTCTAGATGCGGATGAATGGAATAAAAAACTTGATAGGCAACGGGAAAAGGATCCATCGAGAATTGATTTGCTGGATGAGAGAGATTGCAGAGCGTTGAACTTTAACGGGGTATGGACATGACTGTTCTTAAGTGTAAACTTACTTTTCTCTTTCTTTTTTTCATGTTAATCCCTTCATCTGCAAATGCGTGCGTCCAAAGATATCTTAAATACTATTTTTTACACTGATGGTCCCAAACTATTTTCATAAAACAAAAACTTTTCTTTCAGTCACTAACTATCAGTCGATAAATTTTTGTATATGAATATCCTACAGGAATCATCCGTTGTTGATTCAGTGCATGCTGGAGAAACTCCCCCGAATCAGATTGTTGCAGTTGTGCGACCTGGTAGCTTCGCATCTTCAAAATTATCGAAAAAGTTGGACCAGAAACATATTGTGAAGATGGATGGAGACATGCTCATGGAAGTGAAATTTCAAGGCACAAATACGAAATCAAGGGATAAGAATGCCGAACCTTTGTATTCGCATAACTGTTTTCCTACATCCCGTGGGGGGATTCATGGTCTTTACATCTTTCCACTAGAGTCCAAGTTCCCGAACATGTTCAAGAAAGCTGGCATTTACAACTTTTGTTTCTCTATTGTAAGTAACGTTGTAATCTATATCTGCAAGTTATGTTTTCCGAGTAATCATATAACTAATTGTTTTAACACTTTCCTCTCAGGGAAACTCGATTACTACTAACAGAAAGGTGGTTGTTAGACCATCTTCGAAGGTTGGAAGTTGGAAACTTGCTTCTAATCCAGAGTCCATGCGGCAGTTTAATGTTCGGTAAGGTTCATATATGCTTCAGAATGGCAACCTTTTTGTAGCCTTTCTCTTGTTTCCTCACTTAAGATCTCAAATTTGATCAATATAAGGGTGTTTCTACAGGGTTGGTTCTTCACTTCCGCCATTCTCTATCGCTTGCTAGGATGAGTTTGACAATCAGATACCATTCAGTTCTGTTCCATGTCTGGAAGTTGAACTGAAAGCCAGCCATGGACTCCTAACAAAGATTTACATGATTGAGGCCAACCTAATAGATGATGGAATCCTCAAAGTCGAGGTATTTAACTTCATCATGAACTAATGTTATGACTATAATATTTTTGATACCAAATTAGGGCCCTGGTGGCAGCTGAAGTAGACCTTTCATGGCTAACGAATTCCTGGAAAAATCTATATTTTTTTCATACTTTTCTGAAACTAATGCAGAATATGCTTGTTGAGACTGGTGGATTAGATCAGATCCGACCAGATTATGAAGCAACCTTGGAGATATACTCGAAGGACGAACCATTTTCCGTCTCAGTTGCTTGTAAAGGTAAGCTCAATGCTTTGATTTTGTATTGTAACAGTCATCATATGTCAAGATACACAAAGTACTTATCAAGATGTACTTACAAATACAAAAAAAGCTAAGCGTAGGAGTGTATAAATTATTATTGGTACTCTAACTAACTGACCATTCTGTAATTTTTGCATTTTTCTGGAACTGAGAAAATTGACAACAATTGAAATTGTTTTGAGATACAAAGTAATCTAATATAGAAGAGTACTTTTGTGTCGAATGATATTTTCCTTCACGTGCTTTTCATATTTCAGTTAATCCTGGGCCTCTGAAGCAAGTTGTCGAGAATAATCCACAGGCGTTGGGAAATTTGCTTCCAGGTTCTACTGTTGAAAGTTATATCTTGGAGGTGTATATAGTATAGGTCTATGCATTTAATTGATCAGTTAGGGATATTTCCATCAAATCAAGCTGAGTACAACAATTTTCATGCAGATGTTCGATGGATATAATAACCATGTTGCAGAAGGTACCAAGGTTCAGATGCGTATTGATGGCTATTGTATCCAAGACACGATAAGCCTAAACCAAAAGGTATGAGAAGCTTATTTGCTTTAAATTCGTTTCACTAAAAGAAAATTTCTAACATGTGTTATGCATAAAATTCTACGGTATCATTTTATAAGGCTGTATGCTGTATTTTCTTGCATCTCTTAACACTATCTGGTTCTTAAGTTGTTTGGGTTCTTGTTTCATTTACTTTTCTAATTTCATTGGTCATGTCATAGGTCAATATTTTTGGCTGCGTTGATCTGTCCGGAATTCTCAAAGTCACAGCAGGCTATGGGAAATCTGGTAACATCTTGTGCCATTCTTTTGTAAGATGTATCAAAAAAATATTTCTTATTTTCTAATGTTTTTTTTGTTTCTCCGTAGTATCAATCTCGGTTATGTCTGGTAATAAAGAGATCTTCAAGAAAGTGTCTCTGACCGAGAGACGAGAGCTCATGCTCTTAACTGAGGTAAATATATGCAAAGTTAGTTTGTTTCTCCTGATCTGGAGTTCTGCCTATCATCTTCCCTCTCCACACTTTTTCATGATTTTAATCCTTTCTCATTCTGAATTTTTTTCTGTTTCAGTCAGCTGCCAAAGATCTGTGATTCTGGTTCAACTCTTACGAACCTCATTTTCAAAGTGACGGATTCAGATGGTTCTATTGATACCAGTATCCATCATGACGAAAAATCCGGGTGTTTTCATATGCTGAGCATTGAGTCTGACTCAAGCAGCGTAGAGAGTGCAATCAAATATGCGTTTATCGACGGGTGCTGCAAAGTTCCTTCTCTGTCCTTACCTGAGAATGAGGATGTCTTTGCTTTCAAGGTTTTCCATTCTCGATATCCCGAGCTTCATATGAACTTAAAGGTAGTAATTCGTGGATTGGGTTTATCTGACTATATGTTTTTACCATGAGTAGAAAATGCAAGGTTATTGATAACATTTTCTTTTAATATTCATTCGTCTCTTGAGTTACAGATTCAATTATCACCTGCTCAAACATTTGAAAGAGATGAGATTGGGTTTTCTACTCCTTATTCAAGGATGACTCTAACACCTCAATCAAAGATGGCTTCCACTACAAATCCATTGGTACCTACAAAGCCATTCACTCTAACACCTCAATCAAAGATGGCTTCCACTACAAATCCATTGGCACCTACAAAGCCATCCACTCTAACACCTCAATCAAAGATTGCTTCAACTACAAGTCCATTGGTACCGCCAACTCAACAAACTCCACTTTCACAGTTTAAAGTTTTGACCCTTAGGGCATCGTCGTCAGCTCTCAGTAGCCAAACTGGCCTGATGGATATGGAACAGTTCACTCAGGTATGGCCATCACCATTTGAGCCACAAGTATTGATCATATTTCATTTACACCTTTGTAAAAGAAAAAAATATCTGGAATGATCGAACTATGTTATTCCAAATTCTCATCTCAACCGTATATTTGACAATGCTCCCTTTTATCTGTAGGGTTTAAAAGAAAAACTCATTGGATACAGCGCACACAGAGTGGAAGTAGATGACGCCTAAAATGTTTTGAAGCTGAACAAGAACAAGCTGAGCAAGAGTTGAGTACCTTGAAAGGTAATTTTTATATTGGTTCAGATTAGATATTGTTTATTACTCATTATGATAAATATAATGTGGTTTGAAGCTGCATTGGTTGTTGAAACACTATGCACTGTATTTGGTATCTATAACGTTGCCTCCATCTTTAATTCTGAATCCACTTGAAGCTTAAAGTCATTAGCCAAAAGAATGGCGAATGGTAGCATAAACCTGCAATTCTTACCTGTTCATGTTGCCTCCATCTCAGTTTCTCTGGAACCTCTTGGTACGGCGTTCACAGAATGCCTATCCACGAAAGAATCGATGATGAAACAGATTGAAGAGAAGCATCATGACACTGCAGCATCGGCTTTCTGTTGTTTATACAGAAATGCTCCGCCTCCGCAGTCTCTGTTGCTGTCTAAGAAAGGAGTGTTTGGCCTTGTAGCGCTTCTCGGTTCAGTTGCCTCCACTTCTATTAGCAAGTAACCTCAGTTTATAGTCATAGTTTTACTGATCTTTGTAAATACTTGGCCAAAACTTGAGTATCTTGCTATGACAGGGTATTGTCTGAATATTTGGGAGAAGAGAAAATGATGGCTCTGGTATGTAAATCATCAAAGTTTGGACCCGGTAGTGCTGAGTTTCTCTCGTTTCAATCGGAAGCAAACAGACTTGGAAGATCTATATCAAATCGGTTTCATGTTCTCTGTCTTGATGCAATGAGGTAACTTTTGGATAGCTAAACCTTAATATCGTTTCTGACAGAATAATAAAAGTTTTCTGGTGGATCTTTTTCCAAACACGCAGACCTTGGGCCGGTGCACTTGTGGAGGACGACCCTCAAAAGAAATTAGCCATGGATGACCCAAAGCTGCCCAATGGAGATTCCATACCGGGTTTCAAAGGCTATGCCGTTAACCTGATTGATATGGCTCTACCGGAGCTGCATATAAAAACATACTTAGGATACGGCCTTAGAGAAACATTATACTATGACCTCTTTGGGATGTTGCAAGTATATGAGACCCAAAAACAGGTTGAAGCAGCTCTTCCACACATCATTGGTGGTTGCGCAGTCTCTTTAGATGGTTTTATCGCAAAGCAAAACGGATTTATACATTCTGGACGCAGGTACTTTTTTCTTGATCACTTATTATTATTGGTTTCCTCATATTGTCTAAGTTAGCGTTTGAGTCTTGATCCTTGCATCTGTATGTGACTGCTGATAATATGATCTTTTGTATATTGGCTTTTTGTGTATCAGCAATCCGGAAATTCACTTTCCGATAACATTAAAGGATAATGAAGCAGAGAAGCTGAGAAAATTGGAAGCAGCAAGAAACAGAGTGAAAATGATGGCGAAGAAGATGGAGGAGGAGAAGTGTTCGCTGCAAAAGTTAGACAAAAAACTGAAGAAAACGAATGAAAAATATTTGAAAATATGTATAAACAATAAATAAATTCCTTAGTTTTATTTTATCAAAAATTACTATAAAACTGAATATATGTATAAACAAATTATCAATCAACGGTAAAAATATTTGATAAATCAATAATTCAATATAAGATGTTTTCTTTATCAAATATGATATTTTCAGAACGAAATAAAATCAGGTTTGAAAAAATCTCTATATTTTTAGATAAATTACAATTGTTTATACATCTGTCAACAACAACAGGTGTCAAAAGGAAATTAAAAAAGTGAGGTGGGACTTGAAAACAAAATACTCTATATAGTCATAAACAGAAGGGGTTGAGGAGGAAACCATTCTTTACAATATTAAACTCGTCGTCCTACAACATTAGTTTATAGAAAATAGAAAATATATAAAAAATACATTTTGAAAACCGACATAACATTGCGATCCATCAGCGGATGGATGGACACAAACCAAACCGTTTTTGGGAAGCCCGTCACCATTTTTCTTCTATTTAATTACTCTTTCATAGTCTCATTTTTGCCATTTCCAATATCCCACAAAGATCGTGAGAAGTGAAGAGACTAGAAGAACACAGAAGATTCATTCACATATATATTCTCGGTTAGTTTTTTTTTCCTTCTTTTTTTTTTTTTTTCCGATTTACCCTGTCAAAATGCAGCTTTCTTGCCTGTTTTATGTTTTCCGAGAAGTTTTCTTAATTTGCTGAGAAAATCTTTCTCAATGGCTTTCCTTTTTTCTCACATCCAATTTCGCAATTCGAGTACACACTTTAAAATATCTAAAACGGATTTTTTTTTATTTTTTTTTTGAAAGATGGAAGTTTTAGAGCTTGAAGTTTATCCCTTCTTGAGGTTTTTATTCACGAAAGAGTCAAAATATGTCCGATTCTCAAGGAATCTATCAATCTAGTTATGATTTAGTATAGTTCTGTTTAATGTTAAAAAATACAAACCAAACCATTTCTCAAACCGGCTATATTATGAGTTCTTTAGTGACATAGACTGAACTATGCTGAACCATTTGATTTTAAAATTCATTTAATTATAACCCTATGGAATTTGGTTTTGCTTCGGTTTCAGTTCTGTTTTGTCAAAATTAAATTATTTCAGACTAGAAGAAGATTACAAATTGGTTCATATCCGGTTTGATCCAGCTTGGTTCGAGCTTTAACTAGGAGATCGAGTTGGGGTTGGTGGGTGTATAAAGTAATTGTAAGATTTAATGGCATTATAACATCTTTTGAGTTTTGTGCTGCAATGCAAATATGAAATATGGAACTTTGTTTTGGTGTGTTAAGGTCAAAGGATATGGCAAATTAAATTTCTTACTAGAAAATCAAAAGACGCACGTACCTGATATTATCTCGAGTGAATATACCGTGCAAAACAACAAACTTTTATATATTAAAAAAACAAAAGTCAACACCTGCAAGTTGTTACTATTTAATTACTTATAGACAAAATAATTAATACACACAAAAACAATAAACAATAAAATAATTAATACACAAATGTCATTTTCTTTGCTGCATGGCCGGTTAGATTTGAGGTTTCAAATCCAAGCTTCACTTGCCTGGTTGTGTAGATTATATGAACCAAAAACACATAGTTAAAATATTTTACGGATTTTACTTTATTTTTTTCTCAATTAATCGAGATCTGAAGATACTATATTCAATCGATAATAGTGTGAGACTGTGAGTATAACTAAACCCTTTTTCGTTTTTTTGTTTTTCTGATGAAACATATAATTTCCTATAATTAAGGAATAGAGCAACATAAAGTTGTCTCCGTCTCGTGATTTTCAGTAAAGCATCACTTTGTATTATTGAGCAAGTAGGGCCTCTTTCAGATTGGAACGCTTCTCTATTATCCTATTCGTCCAAAATCCATTATAGTCGTATCTTCCCTTAAATATATACGATAAAAAAAAATTAATCGTGCAACTAATTCAACTAATTATCCGACTCCATATCACGTTCATACTTCTAGTTCTATATTTGAAACTACACGGTTTTAGTCTCTTGAATTTGAAAAACAAAAATATCTTTGTGACTAGCTATTTACTAGACTGATTCATGCATCCATATCACCATATATATACGTGGATCTACGTCGATTATATTTGATTTTATATTTGCATTTATGTAATATTTATATGTTTCATATATCAAAGAAGACTTTGATAAGTTATCTATGTTTTAAGGAATAAGATAATTAGGAGAAACATAAGCTTTCTTATCTGTAACACCTAGACATAGGTCATTGTCGTTGCTTACATCTTCTATGAATTCAATTGTATAACTCTTGCGTTTCATTTATTTATTAGAATCGTTACTAAATTATAAATTAAATAGGACAAAAGGCTGTTTTGTCCTCGTTTTGGCTATTTCAGTTAAATGAATTGATCTTTGGGGCAGAGCTTAATGTAGCTGTCGAGAAAGCTACAATTATCTTTATGTTAATTGATAACTTGGCCAACTATCTTTTATGCATTTAATATTGTATAAACCAATGAAATAATCGTTCGTATAGCCGTCGACTACTATTGTATATTACTAAAAGAAATGTGTACAAAGTCTTTTTCAAACTTTTAATATTGCCGTTTGTCAAACTTGATAAAATTTGGAATATTAAATATACATACACGGTAAATCAATGTAGATGTAAATTAAACTTGAATTATGGTTAGCATTCAATTTAATATGTACGTCTGTCTATATTGAAATTTCGTGTACATATATACATACATGTAAATCCTGAATTTCATTTTTGTGATCTCGTGACTGAGTTTACCAATATCTGCACACACTTACAAAAAAAGTTAGTTTGACAAAAAAAAAAATAACACAATAAGAAAAATCAATAACGTGGCAAAATAAGCAAATTGGGCTATTATTAATTGCACTCGATTTTAATTGGTTTGTTCTAGGACCTTTCTTTTGTTGTTGCAGAACCAAAGAAAAAGAAATAGGAAATAGATGGAAGGGTATTATAAAATCAACATATCATTAGGGTAAAAAACGAAATATATGTAAACCAAGATTGTTTATGTTTTGTTTGTAGAGTGAAAGCAAAGACTAATTAACAACAGTTGAGAGAAGGTTTTGTTTGAATGGGCTGCTCTGTGTCGAAGAAGAAGAATAAGAAGAATGCAATGCGACCGCCGGGATATGAGGATCCCGAGCTTCTTGCCTCCGTCACGCCATGTCAGTTTTTATTTTTTATTTTAATATCATAGTCTCAAATGTTATTTAAAACATGATATAGATTTTGGACAAATCTCTAATATTATTATTTCACTTTTAATGTTGGGAGAGACAATAGTTACGGTAGCAGAAGTGGAGGCTTTGTATGAACTGTTCAAGAAGCTAAGCAGCTCAATTATTGACGACGGTCTTATTCATAAGGTTTCTTTTCTTCTTCTTTTTTTTTTTCATTATAAAATGATCATATATAAATTGCAATTAGGCAATTTGATTTGGCTGTTGTAGGAAGAATTTCAGCTGGCTCTATTCAGAAATAGGAACCGGAAGAATCTTTTCGCTGATAGGGTTTGTATATTTGTACTTCCTTAGAGCAAAGTTACATTTATTGAAAAAAAAATTTGGTTTTAAAATATGTTTTATATATATGCAGATATTCGATGTATTTGATGTGAAGCGAAATGGAGTGATCGAGTTTGGGGAATTTGTTCGGTCCTTGGGCGTATTTCATCCAAACGCACCGGTTCATGAGAAAATCAAATGTCATTTCTACTAAACCTATTCCAAATTTCATTACATGTTTAAGTTAAAAAAAAAAAAGTTAACTGACAATGAATTCCTGAATTTGCAGTTGCTTTCAAATTGTACGATTTACGACAAACTGGATTCATCGAGCGAGAAGAAGTAAGTCCATTTACACCATATTTTAACTTAAAAGTTTTTATCCCCAATAAACTTCATGTAATCTTCTTACATATTTTTTTTTTTTTTTGGATACAATACATATATAGTTGAAAGAGATGGTAATTGCTCTTCTTCACGAATCTGAACTAGTCCTTTCCGAAGATATGATTGAACTGATGGTGGATAAGGTAAATTCATCATTCATTTCACACGTTGCTTATCTGTTTATTTTCTATATTGAAGATATAATCTTGATGATAAATCATTTTCAATAATTTTTTCGCAGGCTTTTATTGAAGCAGACCGCAAAAACGATGGAAAAATCGATCTAGATGAATGGAAAGATTTTGTATCCTTGAATCCATCGCTCATCAAGAACATGACTTTGCCATATCTAAAGTGAGTTTTATATTTTTTTTCGATTTAGGCAATACGTAAAAGAAAAGAAGTAAAGTAGTTGCTTAAACCAAAACTCATTAATCATATGCACACAAACTCGGAAGAAATAGAATGTTTAGCCAACTTGTTCTTCTAGGCCGTGACTAACTTGAGCCAAGTTGACCAGTTTTTGACTGATGCATTGAATCAAATTGATTGACCATAAAAATTCTTGTTGTATATTGTAGGGACATAAAGGGGACGTTTCCAAGTTTCGTATCATCTTGTGAAGACGAAGAATTGGAGTCCATGCAAGAACGATGAAAGCCCCAACATGTCGCCTTCGTCTTTGCTTTTTGTTTTGCATATATATATATAAGATTTTTATATATATATGAATATTTTTGTACAAAAATTTAGAAAGGACGATAGAGTTATGAGCATCTCCAACCATTTCTCTATATTTTACTCTAAAACAGAATAACTTTATAATAGAGATGAGTTTTACTCCAACTCATTCTTTTAATTTTAATTCTAAAAAGAATATTTTAAATATATTTTTAATAATTAATTTCAAAAAAACGTCTATTATTTATCAAAATTATAAATTTAACCCACATATTTTATTTTAAACCAAAATTTTAATAAAGTTATCATGTATTACATAAATAAAATTACCAGTTTTTGTTATGTTATGTTTACTTTGTGTTATTTTCTTTAATTTTGATAATTTATTATGTAATTTTGATTATATTATTGTGTTTTAATAAATAAAAGTTGTTATATTTTAAAGTTTTAATTATACATCTACTTTTTATTTATTACCAACATTTATCTAACTACACAACTAAAATATTATTTAATACTATTGTTTTAAGTATAAAATAAAAATATTTAAAAGTTAAAAGACTATTTTATAAATAATAAAAGTTTTACTCTATAATAGAGTAATGAATAAGATTACTTTAAATATAGAATAATTTTTTCAAAACTCTATTTTAGAGTAGAATATAGAGTGGGGTTGAAATATGTTTTACACTATAATAAAGTTTAAAAAAGAAAATAAAATAGGGTTAAAGATGCTTTAAGTCTTTGAAAATGGCTGAAATAAATCGATCTCGATAAGGATCTTGTACATATATTTTACATGGTTTACTAGTTTTAATGCTTCACTTTTATGTGGAACAAGCGATTCTCCATTTCACATATATAATTACATAGTTAAATTTTTGACTTTTTATAATGTGATATTTTTTTTTCTATTTTACTCGCATGTTTTTGTAAGAAAATGCTGGAGAAAAACAAATCTACACATAAATTTAAATTTGATCATAATTGATTTTCAATTTAAATATCAAACTAAACTTTAAATCATATTAGTTGTGGACTCGTAGTTGGAAAAAAAAAATATACTAGTAGGGAAAAAAATGTTAAAAAAAAAAGCTTGATGATTTGATTTGATTTTGAATACCACCGAAATCTCTCATCTATCAGTTTCCTATCGAAGAAATTACTCCGATTGGGTAATTAGCCTTATCTCTCTCTGATCACCTCCATTAACTCCGATTGTGTAAGCCCCACCAACTTCATCTCTAATCTCCTTCTTCTTCCTCTTTCACTTTTTGGGTCAACTACCAAAAATCCTTCAGTTTCGTTCAAAGATTATTTTTTCCCTTAATGCTTATGTGTTTGATTGGTTAGTTAGTCTCTTGGCACAACCATAGCTTGTAAGCATTTATCAATTATGTAAAAATTCAAGATAAATTTCGATTGATTTGCAGACTATATGATAATCACAGATATGAAGTTTGACTCTTTTTTCGTGTGTATATGTATCAAAATGTAGTGTAATTCAAAGGGTTTGATACACATTTGTCAATTTTGTTATGTGATTAAGAAAGCTTGATTCTTTACTTGTTTTTTGGGTTATTTTTGCAGTCAAGTAAGTACCTTTCATGGCGGATATGCTTGGAAAGGATGTTCCTTTCGCGGTTGAAGATATTGTTCAGACGCCTTTACCTGGTTATGTAGCACCAACTGCAGTTAGCTTTAGTCCTGATGATTCTTTGATTACTTACTTGTTTAGCCCTGAAGAGAATTTGAACAGAAGGGTGTATGCGTTTGATGTTAAGAATGGAGAATCTAGTTTGGTTTTTAGTCCTCCTGATGGTGGTGTTGATGAGAGCAACATTTCGCCGGAAGAGAAGCTGAGAAGGGAGAGGTTGAGGGAGCGTGGGTTAGGAGTTACTCGGTATGAATGGGTCAAGACAAACTCAAAGATGAGATTCATTGTGGTGCCTTTACCTGCTGGGGTTTGTTCTTTTATTCCCTTGCTTCTATAATCAATACTCCGTTATTCTTCGTTAGGATCCTGAAACCTTTGAACAATGTTGCTAGGATTGTCACTTTGTAGAGCATGAATTTGAACTGAAAATAGATGGATTTAGCAAGCTGTTGATAGAGCACTAGAATGTGATGGAAGGAATAGTATTGATAGGTGGGAGGGAGAAGATATATTAAGGGTCTTTGGCCAAGTGGTTAGGTTTGAGCCTTTGGCTTTGGGAGTTTTGGAAGATCTCTTAAGGTTTGGTCATTGATTCTTGATTGTAATCGTTGATCCAGATGTTAAAGAGAATTGTTCCTGTTATTTGTAATCCAGAGTCTGAATCGTATCAGCTGCATTAGTGATGCGTAACATTTGTTTTTGTAGAATCTTGAGATAATCTAACTCTGCTTGGGTTATTTTGTGTTGTGACCATGGTTAGGTGTATATGAAGGACCTTGCTTCATCACCAACTCCGGAGCTAATAGTGCCAAGTTCACCCACTTCTCCAATCATTGACCCTCGTCTATCTCCTAATGGCTTATTTCTTGCATACATAAAAGACTCCGAGTTACATGTCCTAAATTTGTTAAAAACCCAAACACAACAGCTAACAAATGGTGCCAATGGAAGTACTCTGGTAATTAAAGCTTTCCTACATCACTGTTCTTGTGGTCTTATTAACATTCTCTCGAGAGAATAACTGTGATTTGTTTTGTTCTACAGACTCATGGTCTTGCTGAGTACATAGCTCAGGTGAGAAACTTTTCCCATTTTGTTTCTTTACAAATTGTATGTTATATGTATGAAACTTTTTTCTATTTCAGGAGGAGATGGATCGGCGGAATGGATACTGGTGGTCATTAGACAGCAAGTTTATCGCATATACGGAAGTCGACTCCTCACAGATTCCTTTGTTTAGAATAATGCATCAGGGAAAAAGCTCAGTTGGTTCAGATGCACAAGAAGATCATGCTTACCCTTTCGCAGGAGCTCTCAATTCCACCGTTCGTCTCGGGGTAGTTTCTTCAGCTGGTGGTGGGAAGACGACTTGGATGAATCTTGTGTGCGGAGGAAGAACTAACGAAGAGGACGAGTATCTTGGTAGAGTCAATTGGTCGCCCGGGAATGTTCTTACGGTGCAGGTTCTGAATAGGTCGCAGAGTAAACTAAAAATCATCAGCTTTGACATAAAGACCGGTCAAGGAAACATACTGTTGACAGAAGAATCGGATACTTGGGTGACTTTACATGACTGTTTTACTTCTCTGGAGAAAGTCCCTTCGTCGAATCGTTCAGGAGGATTCATTTGGGCCAGTGAGAGGACTGGTTTCAGACATTTGTATCTTTATGAGTCTGATGGGACATGCCTTGGAGCTATCACTAGCGGTGAATGGATGGTTGAGCAAATCGCAGGCGTAAATGAGGCGATAAGTCAGGTTTATTTCACTGCGACTCTCGATGGACCGCTTGAGACTAATCTTTACTGCACAAAACTGGCAGCTGGGGAAGCATCTCAGTGTAAACCGCTGAGACTTACACATGGGAAAGGGAAACATATCGTTGTGCTCGATCACCAGATGAAGAACTTCGTTGACATTCATGATTCAGTCAATTCGCCTCCACGGGTTTCTCTTTGCTCTTTGAGTGATGGAACTGTACTCAAGATTCTCTATGAGCAGACATCTCCTTTACCGATACTGAAAAGCCTTAAAATCGAGCCTCCAGAGTTTGTTCAAATACAAGCAAATGATGGAACGACAACTTTGTATGGTGCGGTTTATAAACCCGACAGTTCGAAATTTGGTCCTCCTTATAAAACGATGATCAATGTTTACGGAGGTCCTAGCGTTCAGTTAGTTCATGATTCTTGGATTAATACAGTCGACATGAGGACACAGTACTTGAGAAGCAGAGGCGTCTTAGTTTGGAAGGTTCAATAATTTCTTTATCCTCTTGCTTTTGTTCTTAGGAAAATGTTGAATAAGGATCTCTGATATATATTTTCACTGATTTTCGCAGCTTGATAACCGAGGAACTGCACGACGTGGGCTGAAATTTGAATCTTGGATCAAACATAACTGTGGAAATGTCGATGCAGAAGATCAAGTAACCGGGGCAAAATGGCTAATCGAGCAAGGCCTGGCTAAACCGGACCACATTGGTGTGTACGGTTGGAGTTACGGTGGATACCTCTCAGCTACACTCTTGACTCGGTACCCTGAGATCTTTAACTGCGCTGTCTCTGGTGCTCCTGTTACATCTTGGGATGGTTACGACACCTTCTACACCGAAAAGTACATGGACCTTCCCACGGAAGAGGAGCGGTACCTGAAGAGCTCGGTGATGCACCATGTTGGGAACTTGAGGGATAAGCAGAAGCTGATGTTAGTACATGGAATGATCGATGAGAATGTGCATTTTAGACACACGGCTAGGCTTGTGAACGCGCTTGTTGAAGCGGGAAAGGGGTATGAGTTGTTGATATTTCCCGATGAACGGCATATGCCACGGAAGAAGAAGGATCGAGTTTATATGGAACAGAGGATTTGGGAGTTTATAGAGAGGAACTTATGAAAGTAACACTTTCATAAACATTGTTGTTTTTATTTTCTTTCACATTTTTTGTTTTTTGCCCTCTTCACAAGAAGAAATGATATATTGAATTGGTTATAACTTTGTTTTTTTTACATACATGGTTTAATTCGTTAATAAATTTCTGTTTATCTATTGGTTTGAGTGTTCGGTTCTTTGCACAATCTGGTTATATTGGTTAAGTTTTCTGTTGGATTTGTCATTTGTGTTTGAACTTTGAAGGATGTTCAATTTTCAGTCTGAAGTTTGTAATAACCGGCTTATTTCATGTAGAATGTATCCGGTTTATTTGGTTATCAAGGAGAAGGAGTATGTACATTAAAAGTCAATGTTTTCATTTTGAAAACTGGAAGTCTGGAACGGGTCTATATTTTGAAAACTTCATTATTGTAAGAAACATCATGTTCAAATCTTCACCTCATGTTCCCCAAACTATATGGAGTCCCAGGTTCATATATCAAACCGATAGGTCGCGGCAATTGTTCAGGACAAAATCACAATTGTCTCTATTTTTTACTCTTCACTAAACCGGGAGATATGATGACGAGGATGATGATGATGCTGATGATCATCAGGGACAAAATCATCATTTGGATGCTACGGAATGGGATACATAATCGCTGAAATTGGTTGAAAACCGCAATAGATCACCTAATCGCCTTTGTTTATTGGGTAGGAGATCAAATAATTAATATGATTTATGTTTTTTCTTTTAAATTTTGTAAAATGAAATTAAGCTATATGTTGGAAAAAAAAGAATTATCTTTTTGGTTAAATGTTGGACAAATAAAAGTAACTAGACCAAAGCTAAGAGCCCAAATGAGTCTCTGATTGATCTTGAGTCGTCTGAAACGGTAAGCCTTACCGGGTAAACAATCGCGTCCGTTACGGAAACAGTATCTGGCGTGGGGAACAGTTCACGGCGTTAGAAATCATATAAAACTTCCGTCAAAAGTCAGCGAGGTCAAATCCTATAAATACATCTCCACCAATTTCGCCGCTGTTCAAAGAAGACTCGTCACTGTGGTTGTCTCTCTCCTCCTTTCTCCTTTCTGGGAAACGCTAAAAAACTTTATCGGGGAAAAATTTGGAGAAGATTTTCGGAATCTCGAAAACTTGGCGAGTAAGTAGCAACACACACCAGTTCCGATTTAACCGAGAAGATTGATTCATCGCTTCACGGATTTTGATTCTGAGGTATATGCCGTTTTCAATTTTTTTTTTTAGGTTTTTCAATCTCTCTGCAGAATCGATTAATTTCTTGTTTTCGATTTTTCTGCTGTTGTTTCCTCCGATCATGAACAATGAATTGTATCAATTTGATGATCGGAAAATGTGAGTAAATTTTTTGTTTGGTGTGATTTGTGTAGATTTCTCTAGATGATCGGAGACTTATCTATAGTGATTAACAATGGAGTTTGTTGAAATTGAACTTTTTTTTGCGTTTTGTGATTACTAATTTACTTCTTCTCACATATATGTAAAAATGTGTGAGAAATTAGTGTTAAGAATCGAATTTTCTGTTTCTTTTATAAAACCTAAAATAGGATTAGTAATCAGATAAAAGTTTTAGTTTAAAAAACTTAAGCCAGCCTGGTTTTGGCTTTTGATAAAGTCCGAAGAAGACGTTGACCTAAAACTAATTTTGTGGCCGTTGTTTTGTTATGCTTTTTTGAAGCTAATTTTAGCTTATGAAGAATTCTAATTATATAGACGAGATAAACAAAGGTTTTAAAGGTTCTATAGTCTGCTTAGATAAAACTAGATGATTGATTTCTTGTTCATCATTCTTACAAAAAGGTTTGCGTTTTTCATTTTTTAATTCTAATATTTTACAATCTGTAATAATCTGTGCTTTAATTAGAAAATGGTGATTGATGTTCTTCTTTCACGATTGTGATTTCTAATGAAATTTCAATCATTTTATTGCTGTTCCATGATTAATAACTGTGATCTTTGTTTTTATTCAGGTTCTTTACAGTTGATGTGTCTAGGAGAAGATCAATTTCAGCTACAGTAATTTTAACGAAAGCCTAACGTAGGTGGTTTGATTGTTTTTAACTTGAATATGAATTCTTGGGAAATATTGGTTGGCAAGATGTGAGTTAGAAAGCCCTTTAGTTCCAGAGTTCCTGAATCCGTGGCAGGAACTTCGTCTTTTCTAAAGCTCACGGAAGAAGATAAAGGGTTTTGATTCCTGGGATTTCACCCTTTATTCCTGTTGAGCTTCTTCATTTCCCAGGATTTTAGGATAGAAGTGTACAGGTGGAATGTCAGTTGCTAGTGTAGTGTTGAGTCCAGCCCTGGAGGAACTTCTGAACCTTTCAGGTATTATCGGACGGTTTGGTTTGAACTTAGACGACCCAATCCTGGTTTTCCTGACTATTGCTGGATCTCTGATCCCTATGCGGGTTATGGATTCCGATTCAATAGCATCAGTGAAGCTAAGGATTCAGAGTATCAAGGGTTTTTTTGTTAAGAAGCAAAGACTGGTGTATGATGGTAAAGAGTTGTCTCGAACTGATTTCCAAATTCGAGAGAATGGTCTTGCCGATGGGAAACAGTTGCATTTGGTTATTAGGCTTTCAGATCTCCAAGCCATTTCTGTAAGAACTGTTAGCGGGAAGGAGTTTGAGCTTGTTGTTGAGAGGAGTAGAAATGTTGGTTATGTTAAGCAGCAAATAGCTGCAAAGGAAAAAGAGCTCGGAGATCATGAACTCACTTTCGATGGTGAAGAGCTAGATGACCAGAGACTCGTCACTGATCTCTGTAAAAACGGAGAGAATGTGATTCACTTGCTAATTAGAAAATCTGCTAAAGTCAGAGCAAAACCAGTGGGGAAGGCTTTTGAGGTGTTTATCGAAGATGTAAATCACAAGCAGAAATTAGTGGATGGTAAAAGAGGATACATATCACCACAAGCAAAGACTGATGATTTTTTCTTGGAGCCTGTTGTTGTTAATCCTGAAATCAATCTCCCTTCATTGCTCAAAGAGCTTATCAGCTCCACTTTAGAAGGCTTGAAAAAAGGTAATGACCCGATTAAATCATCTGATGGATCAGGAGGTGCTTACTTCATGCAAGATCCATCTGGACACAAATACGTCTCTGTCTTCAAACCCATTGATGAGGAACCAATGGCTGTGAACAATCCTCACGGAATGGCTGTTTCAGTTGACGGCGAGGGACTAAAGAAAGGCACACAGGTCGGTGAAGGAGCTATTAGAGAAGAAGCAGCCTACATTTTGGACTATCCCATGACTGGACCACGAACTTTTCCTCATGACCAAACTGGTTTTGCTGGAGTTCCACCAACAACAATGGTCAAATGCTTACACAAAGATTTCAACCATCCTAATGGTTACAGTTCCTCTCCTGAGAACTCAAAGATCGGTTCACTGCAGATGTTTGTGAGTAACGTTGGAAGTTGCGAAGATATGGGATACCGAGTTTTCCCTATTGATCAGGTTCACAAGATATCGGTTCTAGACATAAGGCTGGCTAATGCAGATCGCCACGCTGGCAACATTTTGGTTAGCAGAGACGGTGTAGATGGACAGATGGTGCTTACTCCAATCGACCATGGCTATTGCTTTCCTAATAAGGTAAACAAATTTTCAACATTGTCACTTTGATTTTCCAGATTTCAAAAAGACTAAAAACACCTTAATCTGTTCTTGTGCAGTTCGAAGATTGCACATTCGAATGGCTATACTGGCCTCAAGCAAAAGAGCAATACTCTTCAGAGACATTGGAATACATCAAATCCTTGGATCCAGAGCAAGACATCGAACTTCTGAGATACCATGGTTGGGAGATTCCGCCTTCATGCGCCCGTGTCCTCCGCATCTCAACCATGCTTCTCAAGAAAGGTTCTGCAAAGGGTCTCACACCTTTCACCATCGGAAGCATCATGTGCAGAGAAACCCTCAAGAAAGAATCTGTGATTGAAGAAATCTTACACGATGCAGAAGCCATAGTGTCTCCAGAAACAACCGAAGATGAGTTTATCAGCACCGTCTCTGCCATTATGGACAACAGGCTTGACCAGTATGCTTGGAACTGAAAAATATTATCTTTATCGCTCCTTTTGCCCCAATCTAATGTTTGTGATTGTTGAACCGTTGTATATTTGGTGTCCGTAACTATAAATAAGTGGTCTCTGTCTTTGAACTCGGAAAACAGTGGTTTCGTATGAATATGATGATTGGATTATTATTATGGGTAAACTATTTAGAATGGATCCTTTTGAAAGTTTATTTTCAAACGGAACCTTACTATCTTAAACATTCTTTCCAGGAGACCCCGTTTGGAAATATATTTCTGAAAGTGTTCATTTTAGACATTTTAGACAATGCCCCTATTATTATATACAATAATACAATTGTTATGCTTGTGTCTATTATTCTACTTCAACTTTCATTCAAATCCTGCACAAGTTTTGATATTTTACAGCTTACAAGTTACAACAACAAACAGAAATGAAAAAATTTCAAAGCATTTGAAGCAACCAAAGGTATAAGAAGTTAGTGATTAAACCGGTGCAAAACATATTCACCATTAAACGTAGGATCCCACCATTGGTGAATCCCATGAGCTCTTTTGAAATCAGGAGATCTGCTAGCGTTTATAGTCATATAAGCTGATGGTAAAAGATGAAGAGGCTCTGATGAAGGGTCCGACGACGAACTTCCTCCTCCTCCACCTCCGGTCAACAGATTCCTAAGTGAGTTCCTTGTAGCAATCCTCTCGATTTTTCCGGCACCAATCTCAAACATTTTGTTTCTATGCTTGAAATAACCAATGTATTCTGCGCATATTGGATCTTCCGGATTTACATATAAATATGGTATCCATGATGCTAACTTCATAAAGGAATCGTCTTCTTGACCCTGTAAATTATTTACATAAAATTTTCTTGTAAGATTCGAACCATTAACCTCAAACTAAAGCAACCATTTTAATCACTAACTTCTTTTGATATTATTGTTTAGAAGTTTTATTTTGTTTCATTTTACCTGGTATATATATTCTGGTTTACCGAAAAAATTAAGTTATACCAAATGGAAAATTTATTTTGTATTATGTTGATTATTAGTTTAATTTATTTTAGTTAGATGTCAAATAATATGTTTAGGTAGAAAATAATATGTTAGTTTAATTACATCCACTAGATACCAAAATGTTATATATTTTCGATAACTTTTAACCAAAACATCATTAAAAAAAATCTAATGGCATGCGATATCTTTCTATCTTACTAATAATAAACTAAATTAATATGGATATGTTGCCAAAAAAAGTTAAAATTGGAATGAATCAAATTTTTGGTTAAAACCCTTAGCTAAAATTATAAAATATAATCTTTGTAAAATTATTAAAATGACAAGTATTATTAAATGGAATGAGTTATGACTTATGAGTATACCTTACTATGGTGGCGACCCTTGACGGCGATAGCTACTCCGGCTTTGAGGAGACTCCCGGCGAACCGAACTCCATGTTTAAGCTTTTCACTCTTCACTAGCCTCTCTATAGGAATAGACGAGAAAGGAGGATTGAATAGATAACTCTCGAGAGGAAAACCAGACCTCGTCATAATCTTCCCGGCGAGCAAAGCCACGGCGGCTCCAAGAGAATGTCCGGTGACCCATACGGCTGCATTACCGGTTTTAGCCACCTTGCTTTGTATCACCTGTATCGCGTGCATGAACCTAGAACTGTCGTGGAGACTGTCACGGATGCAACGTAGGTCGAGCCTAAGGTCACGTGACCGAGAGTGCCGCTTCAGGATCGTGCCGCGGAACGCGATCACGTGACGAGGAGGTTTTTTCAAATGAGGGGTATAATGGTAATTATCAGAGAATAGTTTGTACTCGAAAACGGCGCCGTATATAGACCCGTCTAATTCGTCGATTAGGTTTTCGGATAAAGTGAAGTTGAAAAACTCCCACCAATGATTGGCTTGAGACTTTAGACCAATCCGGTTTTGTTGTCTGTCTCGTTCTAATGTGTACACTGCTTGTACCAAACATGATGCCACCGAGGTTCTGTGGTATGAATTATTCCTATCAAAGACATAAGTTGACATTTAGTTTTATTTTTTGTCTTGAGTGTAATAATTTAATTTAATACAACTTGTTTGTGGAAATTAACGAATAGAGAACTTTAGAAGTTGACTATGGCTAAACCGTTGAATTAGCAAAAATATAGCTAACTAGTGATGATGATGAGTTTGTTGTGAATAATGGATTTTTGGAAGATGATTTGTATGTGGTTTAAAATGAAAGAGATGAAACAGAAAACTAAATACCAATCAATTGAAGTTAAATGGATGGGACCAGAAATGCTGAAGATTTCTCTTTGAGAAGCCATGATCCCCTCTTTAACCATAACTTCATCATCTTCTTCTTCCATGTTTTCTCCACCTTATATCATCTAAAACAGATTGTAGAGAAATTAACATCATATGTTCTGGAATTTATCATCATCAATCATTTTCTTTGATGAATGCAGAAAAAAAAGAATATAAAAAGCACCAACAGAATTGGTAGATTTTGTTGTAGGTAATGCTACAAAAGAAATAGAAAACAGAAAATCAATTAAGGAAAAGATAACAAAAAAACATACCCTTTTTGTACAAAAGATCTATGAGGATGAGTTGAATCTAAAAATGAATCTGATCTAAGAAATAAATTAATTATAGAGTTCTTTTACAGATGAGATGGCCCGCCCATCTTCTCCTTAATTTATGGGTATTGAAGTTCTATGGATCGGAAGACATATTGGGACCATCTCTTTAACGTGCAAAGGTGTATCAACAAATACTTTATTTACACATTGTCAATAGAAGTTATATTTCGTATAAAATATATGTTTCAACTAGCCCCTTAATTACATACTCACATACTCGATCAATTTAAGCTACTCCTAAAATCAAAACGAAAACGTGACAAAACCAAATCGAAAATAAGATGTGTGGCTGGAACAGAAACCTCCAGCTCACGACGCTACTGAAAAGTGAAAATAAAAACCAAAGCCCAATGAAAAAAAGTAAAACAAAGCCCAAGATGTGTTATATATCACAAGTGATTAAAGACCCAATTCAAGATTACAAAGTATATAAGTAGATTGATCTTGAAGCATAGGATCCCACCATTGATGAATCCCATGTTTTGTGTGAAAATCCTTCGCGTTCATCTTGTTTTCTACTATAATGGCGGATGGAAGAAAGTGAAGATGTTGTGGTGAAGAATTCGACGATGAACTTTCTCCTCCTCTTCCGAACAACATACTCGTAACTGAGCATCCAGCAGCTAAACTCTCGAGCCATTCGAGTCCCAGCTCAGCCATTTGGGCTTTTATAATATTTCATGCTTGAGGAAGAATATCCATCCCGGCATGAACCAACATGGCGACTTCCTCCTCAAGTGAAACCCACACGCTCCCACCAATCCTTGGCTAGTGAGTTGAGACCAACCCTTTTTTTTTTCCTGTCACGTTCCATTGTGTACACTCCTTTCACCAAACATGATAACGCTGAGGTTCGGTGGTACAAATTGTTCCTATGAAAAAACAAATATCAATTATGTACCATAGAATCGATCGAGTAGATATATGGATATTATTTCTTTTGCATCGTTATGGAACGTTATTTATTTATTTAAAATCTAGACGCACATGCAAAAGTATGTAGACGACGTCAAAAGAAAATAAGAAAACAAATACCTCACGTACGTTGTAGTAGGAATGTCGTTCACATGGAGTTAAAACCATCGGATGCGAGCACGATCCACATAGATATTGATTGTGAAGTCCTTATCTTTTGGTGTTTCGTATTGATTGATTATAAAATCTTTTTAAAATGGTATCAAAATCGAATTTAAGGTATTTGAGATCGGAGCAAGCAAAAAGTTGAAAGGCCATGAAAGCTTTTAGGTGTTATTAGAAAACACATATAAGAAAATTTTACAGTTTTTAGAACATTTTTTATAGCACTTGTGTTTTTGTTTTTGTTTTTGTTTGATCATGTTTTTTGAAAAAATTCTGAAGCAGTTACCTTTGTGGTTTTTTTTGCAATACATTTGTTGAATAACTCGTTTGCCCTAATTTAGTTATACATGTGATTCCAACATTCGGCTAAATTTTCATAATTAATAAATTTTGAAAGGGACGATATTAATTAAATGAAACGAAATTTACCAATCAAAAGAGGCAATAGGAGGGGGACCAAAAATGCTAAAAATCTCTTTGCGTGGGGCCATCAGCTCCTCCTTCACACTTTCGACCTACTTCTATTCTTCTTCTTCCTCCTCTTATCGCTTATATGTTACGGTAGGCATATTCATTATATTTTATTATCTAAAAATTTAAATAGTTTCTTAAAATTTTCAAAATATCATTCGGGAAGGGTTGAACAAAAGAAAAACATAAAGAAATCATTCGGAAAGGCTTCCTAGAGCCTTCGTAAATATCATTTGCATGTGAAGACTTCATATAAAGTTAATAGCATTTTTATTGGACAAATAACTTGTCCTCTATATTGCAGTTATTTGCCAATTATTAATTAAACTATTTTAAGAGTAAATATATGAAGACTAAAAAGAAAAAAAAAAGCCATTTACATATATTTCACAAGGTTACATCATCTTCCTACATGTTTTTAACTTTTTAGAAAAAACATTTGGACCGTAAATAAAAAACAATCGGAAATTAAACAAACACCGAATAAGCAAGCTACACAAAGAAATCGATTTCCACTGGAAGACCCCGTGTATTTTTATTCCCACTGCAAAATTTATATAACAATTAAATGCTTTATATATAAATTAGTAATGATTAGATCCTCGATTAGAAAAACTTAGATAGATACATAAAACTAGTATTTATGCGAACGACAAATTATAGAAACATTCTAGGATCTTTCAGACTAAAGTACCACTCTTACACAGATACAGAAACGTGACTAGGGCCGGTCCAATATTATTAGAGGCTCTAAGCGGAAAAAATAAAATCTAATATAATATTAAAAATTTTCATTTCTAAATAAAAAAAATAAAATTTAAGTTTAATTATTTTCATTTCTAAACTCGTAATATTTTATGTAAACGTTTATAAATATTAAATATATCAATATATTTATAAATAAAGTTTAATCTGGTTGTTTTAGTAAACATTTTAATATCACATGTCATGGATTCGATATATTAATCTATTTTTATTTGTTTTTAACTATAAAATTTGGATTTAATTTTTATTAAATGAATTTTTTTTTGGAGTTCTAGTCTCTTACTTATGTGGCTTATGCTCTAAACCGAACCTAAACGTAACTAAAGAGAATACATAAGACTTATTCATTAAAAAAAAAAAAAATTATACTCAAAATTGTGGAATTGGAAAATAAAATTGAACAAAAGGAACTGTTACGGACCTTTTTCATGGTCTGAATTTTTGGAAGGTCGATAAAAATCGAATCTGACGAAGCAAAACTAAAGATTTATTTTTCTATCAAACACAAAATAAAATTACTTACTAATTATATGATAGAGTTGGTAGACGAGTCCAGATAATTGAGAACGCAGACACTTATAGAAGTTATAGCAAAATCTATATATAGAAGTAGTCAGGCCCAGGCATGAGAGTGACGTAACACCTATCAGTTTACTAAAAACTGACTTCAAAAGTCCACGAAGGTCTCCTTTTGAAAAATTGGGATATTAATTTAGACTTTGATTAGCTTATTGAATAAGTAGATGGAAATATGTTGCTTTATAATATATTGTAATATTTGTAGTTTGTACATTTGAACATAAAGTATATAAAACAAATTATTCAGATGGCAAGAAAATGACTGAAACAATGAAAGCCAGAGTTATGAATTACTTTAGTTCCCACCTATCAGAATAATACTGAAGCGTAGGATTCCACCATTGCTGAATCCCATGATCTGTGGTAAATCCCGGTGAAACGGTCTTGTTTACCATTAGAATGGCGGACGGAAGAAAATGAAGATGGCCTGGTGAAGAATATGGAGACGAACTTTCTCCTTCTCTTCCGAATAAGTACGTACCCCTAATTGAGTATGAAGAAGCTAAACTCTCGATCTTGCCGGCTCCTATCGCAGCCATTTGGATTTTGTGCTTGAAATGACCAATGTATTCTGAGCATATTGGATCTGATTGGTTCACATACAATTTTGGTGTCCAATCAGCTAAGTTCTTGTATGGCTGGCCTTCTCGAATCTGTATACAGTTTAATATAAAAAATACCAAGAGGAGATTTAGTTTATTTTTAATAATATACTATTGGATTTGAGAGTTTAATATATACACAGAAACTTTTTATGTTGAAAAACAAAAAAAAAAGACTCACGAGAGCATGGAAAAAATTCCAGAATTTCCTTATTATATTTAGGGTTAATTGTTGAAATGATAACTTTCACAATTTGTTGTGGAAAATGGTCCCTCCTCTTGTAATTTTCGTTTAGCTCATTTGGGGTTTTGTGTTTAATTTAAGCTTATGTGTTTGTGTTTTGTAGGTTTTCTGAAGAAAGAAAAGACACGACACAGGAATTACGAGTTCCCAAAGCTTAGACCAGCCAAGGTACGTCTTGGTAAGCTTTACCGCTCACTTGAGGTTTCACTATGAATCAACAAACCAGTTACAACAGAGAATCGCTCCCCCTCACAAAAAGAATACTCCAAAAGAAGAAAAACGACAATGGCGAAGAACTCTCCCCTTAAACCCAGAAATTTCTCTCTCTATCTCTCTGTTACAAAGCAACTCTCACTCTTGTCCTATCTGAAACCGTGTAGTGATCCCTTCCTTTAAACATCTCTTTTTGCCTCTCTCTGTAAAGACCGAATTGCCCTGTAGCTTAAACCTTTGAGCACCAAGACAAACTTTATCGTTACTTGATGTTCAGCAAAACACAGAGAGAACCTGTGTTGTACTGCTTGGACCACTTCATCCACAAGCTGAATTCATTTGGGCTTAACACAGCAATATGCCCACTTGCCAGCTTATAGTCCAATAAGGCCCAAAACCATAATCGCTTTTCACATTCTCCACCTCGATTCTGATTAGGGCCATCCCGAGAAACTCACCGCTTCCCTTTCTCCTCCGACATTCACCTGTCGGAAAACTAGCTCTCAACCCGGAGCTACTTCACCCTCCAACATTCACCTGTCAGAAACCTGGCTCTCAATTCTGGAGCCAAATCAGTCTCTGAGCATCCTCAGATGACTCAAAGCCTCTTCAAACTTCTTCACCGGTACCGATTTGGTGAGAATATCAGCCGGATTCACCAAAGTCCCAATCTTTGTCACAGTCAATGAACCATCCGCTACTACATCTCGAATGAAGTTGAGACGTACTGCCATATGCTTTGTCCTCGCATGGAAGACATTGTTCTTCGCCAAACAGATTGCACTTTGTGAATCACAAAAGATCTCTACACTCTTCTGAGGAAATCCCAGTTCACAGGTAATTCCTCTTAACCACAACGCTTCCTTTCCCGCTTCAACTAGAGCCATATATTCTGCTTCCGTTGTTGATAAAGCAACTATATTCTGCAGCCCTGAGCGCCAGCTGATTGTATTCCCACCTGCTTGGAACACAAAGCCTGTAATAGATCGACTTCTATCAAGGTCAGCTGCGTAATCACTATCACAGTACCCTCTCACTACAAATTTCTCAGATTTCTTGAATGTCAAACTCCGATCCTTAGAGTTAATTGTGTATCTGAGTATCCATTTAACTGCGTCCCAATGGTTTTGATTAGGAGAGCCCATAAAGCGACTGACAAGGCCAACTGCATAGGCTAGGTCTGGGCGAGATCCTACCATTGCGTACATCAAACTCCCAACAGCACTGGAGTAAGGTACATGCTTCATCTCTGCCTCTGTTGTCGCTTTTTCTTCTTCCTTGGTACTGGATAGTTTAAAGTGACAGCCCATAGGTGTTTGAACTGGCTTGGCTTGGTCCAACTGAAACTTCCGTAGAACCTTTTCCAAATAAGCTTCCTGTGACAATTTCAACACACCTTTGCTTCTGTCTCTAGAGATGTCCATACCTAGTATCCTGCTTGCTGCTCTTAGGTCTTTCATCTCAAATTCACTGATTAGGATATTCTTCAACTTAATGATCTCTTTCATATCCTTAGCAGCCACTAGCATATCGTCTACATAAAGTAGAAGATACACGTAACAGTCCTCCTTATAACACTTGAAGTACACACATGGATCATGTTCACTCTTTGAATATCCTTGTGACTTCATGAACTGATCAAACCTCAAGTTCCATTGCCTTGGAGACTGCTTCAAACCATACAACGACCTTTGTAATAAGCATACCTCATCATCACCTTCTGTATACCCTTCCGGCTGATCCATTAGTATTCTCTCATCCAACCTTCCATGTAAGAATGCAGTCTTTACATCTAACTGTTCCAATTCCATGTCGAGCTCAACCACCATAGATAACACCAGTCGTATAGTGATGTGTTTAACAACTGGTGAAAAAACTTCATGATAGTCGATCCCTTCGATCTGTGAGAAACCTTTTGCAACCAACCTTGCTTTGAACCTAGGCTTCTCAACTCCTGGAATTTCTGGTTTGAATTTGAATATCCACTTGCAGCCAACAACTCTTTGTTTCTCGGGTTTAGGAATTAGATTCCATGTTTGGTTCTTATGATGAGACTCCATCTCCTCTTTCATAGCTGCCTTCCACTGCTCTCTATATCTTCCACTAATGGCTTCTTGATAACTGTTTGGTTCATCATCATCCATCAGTTTTGCCACATTTAGAGCATAAGCGGCTATGTCAGCTTCAACAAACCTGCTTGGCTTCTTGATATTTCTTCTGACTCTATCCCTAGCCAGTAGGTAGTTGTCTAGAGGAAAATTTGAAACTTCTGAGTCAGACTCATCTTCTGAGTCTTCTTCTTCTTCTTGATCAGTGTCTGACATAGCTCCACCTCCACCAGAATTTTCTCCTGAAGCTGTTGATGCATCCACATTGTTCTGATTACTAGGAAGTTCAAACATGACCTTTTTCTTCCCTTTAGGGTCAGAAACGTTTCTTTGATCTGTTGCTATCTTCCCAATATCTTTGTAAACAACATCCTCACAGAATATTGTGTCACGACTTACTATGCATTTCTTATCATCAAGGCTCCAAATCCTGTATCCTTTCACACCCTGAGGATAGCCCATAAAGATCCCTTTCTTGGCTCTAGGTTTTAGTTTGCCTTGATCAACATGATAGTAGACTAAACACCCAAAAAACCTTCTCATGTGTGAATACTCCGGTTTCTTACCAGACCAAACCTGTTCTGGTATTTCAAAGTTTAGTGGTGTAGACGGTGTTCTGTTTATCATATACACCACTGTAGAGGTAGCTTCTGCCCAGAAGGACTCACCCAGTCCAGTCTCACTGAGGAGACTTCTTACCTTCTCAAGTATAGTTCTGTTTAACCTCTTAGCAACTCCGTTTTGTTGAGGGGTATAAGGACAAGTCTTATGCCTTAGGATACCATGAAGCTTACAATGGTCATCAAAGGTCTTGTTGCAGTACTCAAGACCGTTGTCTGTCCTTAAAGCTTTTAACTTCTTTCCACACTGATTCTCAGTGATAGACTTCCACTCAACAAACTTCTCATAAGCTTCGTCTTTAGTTCTGAGGAAATAAACCCATACTTTTCTTGAGAAATCATCAACAAAGGACATGTAGTATTGACACTTAGACAAGCTTGGAGTGACATTAGGGGATCCCCATAGATCAGAATGAACATACTCCAAAGGTTCTTTAGAAGTATGTATTCCTGTTTTGAATGACATCCTATGAGCCTTACCAAGAATGCAGAATTCACACTGCTTAAAATCCTTAACGTCCTTTGATTTTATCAGTTCTTTCTTGACTAGCAGTTGTAGTCCATTTGCATTCATATGACCCAACCTACTGTGCCATAGGTCTGTTGTATCCACTGACCTGACCGCTGCATTAGCCTGCTCCACCTCAGGCGTACCATCTAGAAAATAAAGTGTATCCTTGTAGTCACCAGCTAACACTTCTCTCTCCTTGTAGAATACTTGCATTCTGAAATCTTTTGACTGAAACCAACAACCAAGTGATTCTAACTGTCCCAAAGAGATTAGATTCCTTCTAGCTGTAGGTGAGTACCTGACTTGGGTTAACACAACTGTAGTGTTGTTGTAGTTAACTATCTTTATTTTCCCAATAGCGGTTATTTCACAGTAAGAATCATTCCCCATCAGGATCTTGCCTCCTTCTATCTCTTCAATATCAAACATAAGATCTTTTCTGAATGTCAGATGGTAAGAACAACCTGAATCCAGAATCCATTCTTGTTTAGCAAAGTTCTCCGAGGCTGCTAACATTACAGGTTCTGTCCACTCTGCTTTACCAATGCTAGCTTCTCCATTTTCAACTTTGCCGTTTGATGATTGTTTCTTCTTTGGGCAATCCCTTTTATAATGTCCTTCTTCTCCACATATCCAACACTCCCTGCCTTTAGGTCTAGACTTAGACCTGTTCTTGTTGTTCTGTTTTCCCTTTTGTTTATTCTTCTTATCAGTTCTTCCCCTTGCTTGAACAACCAAGCCTTCACTCTCAGACTGCAGTTTATAAGTTCCTTTATCCTTCAGCTCCAACTCAGTAGAGTAAGCTGCACTGATAATTTCCTTTACCGTTATGGTACTCCTCCCACTGCTGTACTTCAGAGTGTGAACCAGGCTCTCAAATTGTTTAGGCAAGCTGTTCATGAGAATTGCAGCTTGATCTTCATCACTCATTTCAACATGTACACTAGAAAGATCTGATAACAACTTGTTAAACACATCCATATTCCTATCTAGATTCTTTGCACCGTCCATCTTAAAGCTATAGAATCTTTGCTTTAGATAGAACCTGTGAGGCAACGTTTTAACTTGATACTCAGCTTCCAGTGCATTCCACATGTCGTAAGCTGTAGGTTCTTTCATAACCTTTCTCAGAACCATATCATGAAGACTCATGCTCAGTAGATTTCTTACCCTCCGATCCTTATCAAGCCATTTGGGATCAGATTTCACTTGTTCTGCTGATATTCCTTTATCATCTCCTTCAACCCCTTTTCCTTTCGAATCTGCAGCTTGTACCGGTTGAAGAGCAGAGTCAAGTCCCAAGATTTCCAACTGAGCCAAGATCTTGTGTTTCCACAACGCAAAATCACTTTCCCCGTCAAACTTTTCAACATCAAACCTGCCTTGAGTAGGCTCCATTTCTCTTAAATCATTTTCTGGAAATTCCTGAGAATAGGAGCAGCTCCAACCACTCTCCAAGACCAGAAATCACAGACCTTTAAGCGTGTTAGGTCTATGACTCTCAAAACTCAGAAAGTTCACACCTTTATAAAGAAAAAATCACTCCTTTCTTTAAAAGTTCACACCTTTCTCAGATTTAACACTTCCGACACCCTTGAGCTGCAACCTTTGCTCTGATACCACTGTTGTAATTTTCGTTTAGTTCATTTGGGATTCTGTGTTTAATCTAAGCTTATGTGTTTGTGTTTTGTAGGTTTTCTGAAGAAAGAAAAGACACGACACAGGAATTACGAGTTCCCAAGGCTTAGACCAGCCAAGGTACGTCTCGGTGAGCTTTACCGCTCACTTGAGGTTTCACTATGAATCAACAAAACAGTTACAACAGAGAATCGCTCACCCTCACAAAGAGAATACTCCGAAAGAAGAAAAACGACAATGGCGAAGAACTCTCCCCTTAAACCCAGAACTTTCTCTCTCTATCTCTCTGTTACAAAGCAACTCTCACTCTTGTCCTATCTGAAACGTGTAGTGATCCCTTCCTTTAAACATCTCTTTTTGCCTTTCTCTGTAAAGACCGAATTGCCCTGTAGCTTAAACCCTTGAGCACCAAGACAAACTTTGTCGTTACTTGATGTTCAGCAAAACACAGAGAGAACCTGTGTTGTACTGCTTGGACCACTTCATCCACAAGCTGAATTCATTTGGGCTTAACACAGCAATATGCCCACTTGCCAGCTTATAGTCCAATAAGGCCCAAAACCATAATCGCTTTTCACACCTCCCATAGATTATGAAATTATAAACTATATGATATATGTTTTACAATAAAAATGTGAATATATATATATATATATATATATATATATATTTTTAAATCCCTTACAAAATATACATAGTTTATGGTTTTATTTTTGGTTTTAGAATTTTCCTGTTAGCCAAAAAAGAAAAAATTATGTATATATACCTTATAGTGTAGGACTTTGGCTATGCCAGCCTTGACGATATCCCTGGCGACTCGAACAGCGCCTTTAAATTGATCACTCTTAAATAGGTGCTCTAGAGGAGCTAATGAGATAGGTGGGTTGAAGATGTAAGCCTCCAAAGGGTTTCCGGACATGGCCATGGTTTTACCAGCGAGTAATGCAAGACCAGCTCCTAGAGAATGTCCAGTGATCCACACAGTTGCGTTTCCGTGGGTGATCACAAAATTTTGGATTTCTGTCATGGCTTGCACAAACCTATCCCCACGATGAAGGTTCTCGAAGCCAAAACGAATGTCATTTTTCACATCACAAGGTAAAGTTTGTAGCGTTGGAAGGGTTCCGCGGAATGCAATCACGTATTGCGGAAGTACTACCGAGTAAGGAGTATTCTGGTAGTAGTAGCTGTTATGGAAAATGGCTCCGTATATGGTGTCATCTGATTTTTCAATTAGGGGTTTGACTAAAGTGAAGCCAACACGCTCCCACCAATCCCTGGCGTGTGAGTTGAGACCAACCAGGTTCTCTTGTCTCTCTCGTTCCATTATGTACACTCCTTGTATCAAACATGATAACGATGAGGTTCGGTGGTACAAATTGTTCCTATTAGAAACACAAACCAATTACACACCATATAATAGAATCGATCGAGTAGATATGTATATTATTTCTTTAATTTGTATCGTTATGTAATTTTATTTAATATTTAGAAACTAGACGCACATGCAAAAGAATGTAGACGTCAAAAGAAAAAAGAAAACAAAGACCTCACGTAGTACTAGTACGTAGTAGAAATGTCGTTCATATGAAGTTAAAACCATCGGATGAGACTATGAGAGTGAGTTCCACTATATATCGTATATAACACAATCGAATTTAAGATATTTGAGATCGGAGCAAGCAAAAAGTTGAAAGGCCATGAAAGCTTTCAGCCTTTAAGACTACCTCTATTGGTGATATTACAGAGAAGTGAGTGTCTACAAAAAAACAATAAAATAATGATAAAGTAAAATTTAAGATACTCAATATTTTTTGTAGTGTCTTCCCATAGTAAACAATAATATCTCCATTTAAAGACACCTCAATTAAATAATAATAAAATTAATCATAAAATATGTTTAGACATCCATCATAACTTCATAAGTATCACCATTAAAAATGCTCTTAAGGTGTTATTAAGAAATTGCCCTTTTTTTTATAGCACTTGTTTTTTTAATAGTCAGAGTCTCTCTACTACTACTAGTACGTGTTTTTGTTTGATCATGGTACTAATTTTTTTTTTTCTGAAGCAATTACGTTTTTACATTTTTTTTTTGTTTTTGTAAGGATTACGTTTTTACATTAGTTGAGAAACTCGTTTGCCCTTCGTTTTAACTACATGTGATTCCAACATTCGGCTAAATTTTCATAATTAGTTAATCAGCATTAATTTTGAAAGGGCCGATACTAAATGAAACGAAATTTACGTACCAGTCAAAATTAGGAATATGAGGGGGACCATCTTCGCTAAAAGTCTGTCTTTGCGAGGCCATCAGCTCCTCCTCCTCCACACTTTCGTCGCACTTCTTCTTCTTCCTCTTCCTCTTATCGCTTATATTTTTTTACTGTAGACATTTAAATATTTCCAAAAATACCTAGAAATGAATATTATGATATTTTTACCATCTAAAAATATAAATACAGTTTCTTTTAAAATTTTCAAAACAATATAATCGGGAAAGCTTCCTAGAGCCTTCGTAAATATCTTTTGGAAGACTTCATAACTTGAATAACATTTTTATTGGACAAATAACTTGTCCTTTCACCTTTAATTTTGTATTGCAGTACAGTATTTGCCAATTAGTAATTAAACTATGTCAAGAGTAAATATATGAAGAATTAAAAGTAAATGCAGTGCAGCTACAACTGTTTAAATATAATTAAGCCATTCACATATTTCACCAAGGTATATATATATATTTAGAATAAAAAAAATCATTTTCACCGCAAAAAATAAAATAAAAACAATCGAAAATTAAACAAAAACCGAATACCAAAACTACACAAAGAAATCGATTTCCACTGGACGACCCAGCCTACTTTTATTTTTACTGCAAAATTTGTAAAACAAGTAAATGCTTTGTAATTTAGTTATAATAACTAGATCCTCGATTAGAAAAACTTAGATAAACTAGTATTTATGCGAACGACAAATTATAGAAACATTCTTGGCTCTTTCAGACTAATATACCACTCTTAGTCTCTTACATAAGATACATATACATGAACAGGGGGGGGGGGGATGGGGAACATAAGACTGATTCGTAAAAGGAACTAATTGAACAAAAATAACTCTTATGGACCTTTTTCATGGTCTGGATTCTGGAAGGTCGTAAAAACTGAATTTAATTGAATCTGACGAAGCAAAAACTAAAGAATTATTTTATATCAAACACAAAAGAAAATTACTTACAAATATAGGCTATGGTTGATAAGTTGAGAACGCAGACGCTTATATAAGTTATAGCAGAATCTATATATAGAGGCATGAGAGTGACGTAACACCTAGCAGTTTACTAAAAACTGACTTCAAAAGTCTCCTTTTAAATTTGGGCTATTAATTTAGACCTTGAATAAGTAGCTTACTGAAAAAGTAGGCATACATTAGAATTTTCGATATGTCGGCTCAAAAATGATAGTTACCTGGATTTGGATTCTCAGTAACTAAAGACACATATGTCTTTGGGGGGAGTTCTCACTAGTCTCTTACAATTAAAAAAAAAGAAAATTTAATCAAAAAGTAAAAAAGAGAATAAGAAAAGTTTTCATTTTAAAATATTTAAGAATCTTATAAGAAACTCATTTAATAAATGTTTATTTTTTATTGGTTCAATTTTTTTAATTTTTTTTAATTTAACTATAAAATCAAATTTTTGCTAAAATATTAGTATATATTTTATTTAAGAGATTATGAAAGTCTCTTACCAGTACACATACTCTAACGGATATAAATTTCAGATTCGTTTTAAATATCTAAATAATAATACAATTAGTCATAAAATAAAATTGAATAGAAATAGTATATCAAATATTTTAACTTGATTTTTATAAATATTTTAGAACAAATTGATTATGTAATTTTTTAAAAATATAAAAAATTCAAATAAAATTTATTTTTGATGATATTTTGATCCATGCTTTTTTTTTATCATTATATAATAGTATGTATAGACTTTTTATTAAACATTATATTAAAAAATGGATCCACAACATATTCAAATATCCTGATTTTAAAACTCAAATCTCCGAATTTGGATATTCTAGTTTCTGGACTGGATCTGATCTTGGATCAAATTTTAGGTCCAAAATGTTTTATACACTAACATTATTAAAAAATTAAAATTATCCCACCTCGATTGGATGTTTAAGCAATGCGGTCTTTATAAAGCATAAAAGCATGCGATAATTTTCTATTGTTTAGTAACCTTTTTTGAACGTGAGTTATATCTTATTTCAAATATGATATCAGAGGTAGACTCATTTTTTAGGTTATAGAGTTATCTGTAAATGTTTAGCTCTATAAACTTCAAGTTTAAGAATTATTCCATATCAATTGAATGCTTGAACAAAATGATATTTATAAAATATGTGATAATCTTTCACTATTAACCTGGTTTTTGGGTGTGAAATAGACTCATTTCGAATAATCATATAAAACTTATGTGTGGTTTATTTTGAAATTGAAAACTTGGAAATTTTGTTTGAGGAGTTTTAGTTCGGGAGGATAGTTCCTAGAGCTATAATCCATTTGTGTTTATTTTCTTATGACCAGTTAGTTAATCTCTTTGTAATCAACAGATTGTTCCACATATAGTTTGGTAGTTGTGTATTCAATTTTAAGGGACCCTATGGAGTCGGCCTTAGTTACATTAATGCCAAAATCATTAACCACACGATGGATCTAAAAATAAACAAAGTTTAAAAGTCTTCCCTGTCGTCAAAGTTGGCTTGTTCCTACACTTGCATAAATTTTTATCAAAAAAATAAAATAAAAAAAAGGGGAAGAAATAGAGATAGAGATGCATGTTTGTTAACAAACGATAATTGAATTTGGGCTGAATTTGGCCCAATAGGAACTTATCTTCTACGTTGAACTCTTTTCGATCCTTTCAGCTTAATAATAATTTCTCCGATCATCGGAAGAAACAGTAATCGAGATGCAGAAGCTGAACGAGCTCTTCTCAGGTGGCGGTGACGGTGACGGGACCACCGAAAGTTTCTTAGAAGATGGATCGGAGGGTCTTTGTTCTCTCACACAAATCCAGGTCTCTCCCCTATATCAATTCGCTTGACTTTTTGTGTGTTCTCTCTTAAATTACTTAAGAATCTTATTCGATTTTGCAGAGAATGTACGCATCCGCCGCATCTTTGGCCACTGGTTTGCTTCTCATGTTTCTGGTAAATGATCAAAATGCTTTGTATTCTTCCAATTTCATTCACAGAAGTTGAAATTTTGCGATTAATTAAAGTTTCCGTTTCTGATATGGTTCAGCATTTATATTTCATCCTCTTCTTCTTGTTGCAGTCTATGATTGTATTTACTATCCCAATCAAATTTGCACTTCTCTTCACATTTGGAAATGTTCTTGCTATTGGAAGGTATGTTTTTGCTTGAAAATGTCAACAGTTTCAGAGCTTGTGATTTCAATTCTTTTACATTCATAGATGAATGATGATGAATGGTTCTATGCTCATCTCTTAATCCAATTCTTATTTCGTGATTAGGATGTTAGGTTTAGTCGTTTTGATTTCTGATGCTTATATCCTTGATATTGTGTTGGTGATTGGTGAATAATCTATTCAGAGGTTTGTTATCAGAGAAATGATTCATCCAATTTATACTTGAAATCCATTTTACAACTTGACAAGAATGTGATGATATAGTCTTTTATACAATCTTAGTATCTAACAAAATCTCTTGACAATTCTACATTCACTTTGTTATTCTCTTCTTAAACCGCAAAAGATCAATGCTTTTTTGTTTTGGCAGCACAGCTTTTCTCATGGGACCTGAGCAACAGATGAATATGATGTTTGACCCTGTTCGTGCCTACGCTACATCCATTTATATCGGATGCGTCGTTGTTTCACTCATTTGTGCTCTCTTGGTATGTTCTTGCTCTCTTATGTTTTAGTTCCACAATTAGGTAACTGCAAGTTCCAATCTGACTAATGTTAAAAATCATTCTCATGTTTTGTAGATCCACAGCAAAATTTTAACGGTCATTGCGATCTTATGCGAGATTTGTGCACTGATTTGGTAAGTTCAATACTTAAAACTCAACACAAAACAGAGTTTGTTTTTCTACAAGGACCCCCCAAGATTCTTTAGCCTGATTGGATTTGAACATCTTCTTGCTCATTATAATTACAGGTACAGCCTCAGTTATATTCCATTTGCACGGAGAATGGTCTCTGAGATAATGATCCGTCTCTGCGACACCGAGCTATAGTCGGTCATATGGCATCAAACACAACGCACATACATTGTTTCTACTGATCTCAAAAGCTTGATTGAGACCTTTTTTTTCTTCCGATAACGGATTTGTTTGTTTTTGCTTGCACATGAGTCAGAAGTACTGTAAATTGAGTTCGTTTTATTTGGTTCTTGAAGCTCTTGTGTGTATTTTTGTTGCTTCAGAGATCTCTTTTGCTGCTTGAGTCGTTTGGCATTTTGTTTGATCAAACAAATATATTACATTTTTTATTCAGATAACACCTTTGTGAGCTTAAACTCGAGCTATTATTTGTAAGCTTAAGACTTGAGGTTAAAATGAAAATTTATAATAGACACAACTACGTTTAAAGTAGATACTTATATTAGAAAATAGTCAATTATGACTGTAATCTGACCTGTATTTTTCTGTTATTTTATTAATTTTGTATGTTGCACATATTATTCTTCCAACTGACTCTCAAAATTTGTGACCTAGTGGCTTAATAAAACTATTGTGAAGACAAATAATAATGTAGAAACTCGAAAGACCTCTTTTTGATGACGAGAAAGAGCATAATTCATACAAAATCATCATATTCTCTACATTATTATTATTAGTTCTTTCTTTACATTGAAAAACATTTAAAAGAGCATAATAAACTTCACCAGCCGAGAACCCAAAGTGCTTATCAAATCTTCAAACTCCGAAATGTTATTAGATGCAACCACCCAACTGTAAAAATTCAAAGTAAAAAAAAAAAGTTAAGTTACTAACAAATGTTTTTTTTTTTTCCCAATCCAAGTGTATGATAAAAAATTATAATAATCTCACCATTATAGATTCGATTTCCTTGTCGGAGACAGGTGTGCGTTTGGGCTGAAGAGATGCTTTTCCTCCATCAGCAACGTTCTTCGGAGCCGCCGGGACATCTGAACTCGCCGTCACATTTTTCTTGCCGCCGGCAACCGATCCTGGCGCCGGTCCAGACGCTGAGAAATTTCACGAAGTCGATAAGAACGGGAATAAAGCAAGTGATGAGTTTTTATTAAAGCAAGAATCAAAGGGAAAAAAAAAAGTAGTTAAAGAGAATCTACTTAAAAAATTTAAAAATTTGAGGATCTAAGGAACAAAGAAAAAATGTTAACCTGATGAAATAGAATGTCTCTGAGGAAATTTGATACGAGGAATTCTCTTCATCTTCTGCTTCCTATGATTCTTGAATTAAATGATCGTTTTGTTTTCTTTCTAATGATTTTTCTGTCCATAGAGACGAACGAAGCTCTTATCTTTATCCTGAACTTAATGGGCTAATGGGCCCAAGAAGTGTTCCTTAGATGGGCTCTCTCTATGATAACACATCTGGGTTATATTTTCTAGTAACCAAACATTAATATTCTACTAAACCCCCATGAAACAACTTGCTCTAAATTTCTGATTGTCAATCTAACAAGGCTTTAACTGCTCACACAAGATTTGTCTCTATAGATAACATCATCATTGATATTCACAGTTGGATGAATAAATTCTCATAAGTTCAATTTTCCTTAGTGTTAAGAGAATTAAACAAAGTGGCTTATAGATTAGCTAAATTTGCTTATACATAAATAGGTTCATCATACCGTTATGATTATCCTCTGTCTTGTATACGGGGTTTGTTATACTCGGATCATGTAAACACTGTTTAATGTTAAATAAAGTTGATATTAAAAAAAAAAAAATCTGATCAGCTTTTCTTTTATTTTCCCTGTCAAATTCACTTGAACTTGCGTAACTATACGTTGTAAGCTCGACTTCAAAGATAAGGCCGCCAACGAATGATGTCACTCATCGTTCCGTGCCGTAAATTGTTAAGAGGACAGTTCAATATTTGGCTGCTTTCAAATTTCAATGAACACGTCAATATAATCATCACCACATGCTTTATCAATGATTGAGAGATGACAAGACTACTATGTTACTCCCTCGTTTCAAATTATAAGTGTTTTTAACCAATTTTGCTTATTCTATTTTATAAAAATGTTTTCAAATATTTATGTACTTTTTCAATAAATTTTAATTCAATATAACTAAAAACCTTTAAAATATTTATTTATATTGCCTTTTATATAATAAAAATGGTTAATAATGACTTTAGCTAAAAAAAAACAATTTTCTTAATAAATATATTTTTAGCAAAAAACTCTTATAATTTAGAATTAGTTTCCATAGTTTCTCATTTTCTCTGTTTATATCACACCTTTAAAACATTTGTTTACTAAAAGTCTACACATTGAATTTCCTCTTTGGAAATTTTGGATATAGAATTTTTTTTTGTTTTTGTTTTTGTCAAACGTGGGACTAGATCTTTCTAATTCAGATTGTAAAACTACAACGATATTAATATAAGTTCATAGTAAATTATATATCTTGGTTAAAACAATTCTTCAAAACTATTTCCGTACCGTTATTGTAAGACCGACAAGTTTGGTTATTATCAATCTTAGATATTATCACATTCTATTGTGATGTCAAGGAAAGTGTCATTTTTGGCACGTATAAGTAGAGCAGTGAAATAATGTTTCGATAAAATAATTTGTTTAGTATTTATGTAATAAACTTTGTATTTATTAATATATTTTAATCAAATTTTGATTAAAACTGAACCAATATTTTTGGTATTTTGAATCATTCGAGTAGATTTGGGTATATTTGGACTAAAAGTAACTCTACCTAAAACGTATCCGGTAGTTTTTGGTTCTTAACCGATTCTCTTTTCAAATATTCGAATCAAAACCTAAATCTAGTGGTTGTCAAACTGAACCCGGAACAAATTTCAAAAATACCCAAATAAACTAGACCCATAGATCCAAAAAATCTGAAATTCAGAAAAAAAAAAAAAAAACATTACCTTAACATATACTAGAGTTGAACATGCGGTACACCGCGAGTCATTGTTTTCTTAATCAATATAACAAATATTTATATTTTTTTGTTTAATATTTTCTGGTCAGCTTTCCATATAATTTATATTTTTTAAAATTTTGTTCATTTTGTTTATATATATATATATATATTTATTTATATGTAATTTTAACTTCATTAAATTATAAAATATTAGTTTTGTTGGTTAGTTAACCTCAATGTTTTGAAAACTGGACTGGTCATCGACTTGGTGTTATCACTGGTTCACTGGTTGGACCGGTCCAACCGGTTCAACCGGGTTTTATATATATACATAGATTATACTTATATGTTTATATATATATATATGTGAAAATAAAAAATAAAAACATTGTCCCTTAAAAATATTTAGAAGATAATAAGATTTTTAATTCATGATAAATAATAATTTAAGATGATAAAATAGAAAATTAACTTAGAAAAAAGTTATATATATATATATATATATTAAGATGTTAAAGTTACCAACACCAACCCAAAAAAACTGAAAACAGATTACAATATGAAAAAATAAAAAAATAAAAAAATATATCTTCTCTTTTCAATAAAATTAATAAAAATTCGGATATGGATTTAAACTTTTAATGCTTTACTTATAGAAAAACAAATAATTTTATATGTGATTTTTCGTATATTTGAAAATACAAATCAGAAACAAATGTAAAAAAGAAAATTAAATCTGTCTTAAAAGAAACAAATAATTTGAATTCAATTCAATAGATTATCATCTAATTAAAACATTAAATATTTAAAATAATGAATAAAATTTGGTAAACTGGGTTTAACACTTGACCCGGGTCACCGGTTCTGCCGGTTTTTGATTGGTTTTGGCGGTTTAATACAAATCTGAGTTTTAACTATAACCATACTCGGTTGGGTAAACGATTCTCGGTCAGACCGGTTCAACCGGCTGGTCCGGTCCGGTTTTCAAAACCTTGGTTAACCTATATTTCCATTTAAAATTTTTGTAAGTACCTTTTATGTCTAAATATGTCACACTATATTCACATGATAGCGAGTTGGCCCGAAGATTTGACTATTTACTTAATTTAAATCTTTTTTATAAAATAAACAACTTTTTAAATAAAAATATTTTTAATACTCCATTTTTCATAAATATTCTAATCAGAAAATTCTTTATAAGTTCAAATATATCATATATTATTTTCATCAACTATATACAATTATTAATTTATATAAATAATTTTTTTATTCTTGTTAAAATTTGGTAATTTGTAAACCGATCCACCAATTCACGGACAAAATCTGATATACATAAGGTCAACAAAGCCCTATGTCAGATTTACTTGTATATATCTTGCGGGTAACAATTTATTTGGCATCTCTACCGATGTGGAAAGTTGAACATACACACTTTTTTTTTATTGATTGAGTAATTTATGCCCATTCAAAAAAAATAGAATTACAATTTATGCAGAAATCTAAAATTTTGTAAATTATATTGATTATATAATAATTTAAAATAATATGAAAATAAAATCAAACAAAGATTATAGGAGAATAAGAGCTCATATTATTAAAATAATAATATTAGATAAAGAAATGATTATAGAAAATTAATAAATATTTATTTAGAAAGAAAAAATATAGAAACTAAATATTGAAATGATTAGATACATTAATAACTATTTGGTGTTTGGATGTAAAAATATATTTTTTAAAGTGTTTGAAAACATAAATATCGTAAATTTGTACTTCAATTTTAATAGTATAATATAAGATATGCAATACAAGAAATCATCTCTTAAAATATTATTAAAAAAACCTCATCTAAAATGAAACTTAATTTGTTACGATTTTAGTTCATCATTTATGAGTTTCAAAAATGTCAATAATTTTTGTGGTACCTTTTAGTCGCGTGTTCTAAAGTAACAAAATCATTAACTAGGGTGGTCAACATCTTCTGTATGTATCCGGAAACTTATATCGCTTGTTTATGTCAACGTAGCAGTTTAAGACCGAGTGAACGTGGACGAAAAGATCAATTATTGCTTTTAAAAGATTTATCATATTTTTTATCAAATAAAATATTTGTTGTTTAGAAAGTCATTATATATATGTTGCTCCACCTTTCTCAACTCTTTCATAAACCAAATTGAAACTAATATGGACATGGTTTTTACGCAAGTTTGTTTATGGATGCTACTCACTTTCGTGCTGACATGGACGGTGTTTTACGTCACAAATAGGAGGAAGAAGGCGACAAGGTTGGCGGATGCGGTGGCAGAGGAGCAAAAAGAAGGAGTTGTTGATGTCATTATCATTGGGGCTGGCGTCGGCGGCTCAGCTCTCGCCTATGCTCTTGCTAAGGTAGTTAAAGTGACGTCAGAGTTTTGTGTCCAAGTATTAAATCTGCATGACACTTTTAGTAACTATTTTCTTACACTAATATTTGTATGATTGTTTTTTTTGTTTATGCAAGATATAAATCTATAAAAAGTATATAGACAATTATGTTGTAGTATTTTGCTTTCGTATAATATAATCCTATTCTTATGGTAATTTCTTATTGTAGGATGGGCGTCGAGTACATATTATAGAGCGGGACATGAAAGAACCAGAGAGAATGATGGGTGAGGTTATGCAGCCAGGAGGACGATTATTGCTTTCTAAACTTGGTCTTCAAGGTAGGTCTCTGTTTTACTTTCATTAACATTACAACTATGAAAATCAATCATGTAAGAAATATTGTGTCTTAATTAGTTTCATGATCAAATGCTTTGTGATTTATATAAGATTGTTTAGAAGAAATAGATGCACAAAAAGTCACCGGCTTCGCAATTTATAAGGATGAAAAAGAATCAGTGGCACATTTTCCAGTAGAAAACAACAACTTTTCTTATGAACCTTCTGCTCTATCTTTTCACAATGGCCGATTCGTCCAACAACTGCGCCAAAAAGCATCTTCTCTTCCCAAGTACGTATATATCTCTCTTTGATAACTTATTTTTTGTTTTTCTGTTAAACTCGATAACTTAATTTTACTATAATATATAGTATATAAACGTTAAAATTTGTGTTGATATAAATTAAATATGACTTATCTATTATTTAATTTAGGATAGGGCTCTGGCATAGGATGGTTGGTGCCTTGGGTGTATTTGAACGTAGGCTTATATACCTATTTAATTCAGGGTTATAGATTATGGTTATATATTTTCTTGTTTTTGTCAGTTTTATTTTGAATTATTTTACCAGTTGGGTGTAGTGCATCTTTTCCTTTTGCGTATATATATATATATATATATATATATATATATATTTCACTTTTCATAAAAAAATTAACATCGAATTTTTTTAGAAGATAACATGCGCCATTCTGTTCAATGGAAAATCAAAATCATGAATTTGATATAATATTATAATCAAATTGATCCAAAAAAGTATTCGTGTGGAGTGTAGAAGACAGAAGTGATTTACTCTACTGTATAGTGGTTACAGTTTGATTATATTTTTCCGTAAAATAAAGTTTAATGAGACTCAAAATTAGTTGATATTTAACTTTTTGTGCCTAGGCGGCCGTATTAGACAGCCAATAAATATGTTTATACTTTAAGTTTGATTAATTATAAAGAAAACTGGAAAATATGTAATTTAAAATTATATTGACATCATATTTAATTTTTTTTTTTTAAATAAAAAATAAATCCTGATCATTCTCATTAATTGGCAGTGTGTGGTTGGAAGAAGGAACAGTAAAGTCTTTGATAGAAGAAAAAGGAGTGATCAAAGGAGTGACATACAGAAACAAAGCAGGCAAAGAAACAACAGCTTTTGCACCTCTCACTGTGGTATGTGATGGTTGCTACTCAAACCTTCGTCGGTCTCTTAATGACAACAATGTAAGTATGCTTCTTTATTGATATAAACCCCACAAAATTGATGTTACTCACTTTGATATATTCAGTTAGTTAATAAGCATTACTGTGCTATACCTTGATATAGGCGGAGGTTCTATCGTACCTAGTTGGTTACATCTCTAAGAACTGTCGGCTTGAAGAACCTGAAAATGTACACTTGATATTTTCTAAACCCTCCTACACCATGTTGTATCAAATAAGCAGCACTAACGTTCGTTGTGGTTTTGAGCTTTTCCCCGACAATTTTCCTTCTATTGCAAATGGTGAAATGGCTACTTTCGTGAAGAACACTGTAGCTCCTCAGGTACGCATTGGGCTGAATAACCTTCATTTGATCAATTAACATATAAATACATAACTATGTTTGTGTTACTAGTCCATATATAATTCATACATTTCCAACATTTCCAAGAGGTTCCATAAGTCCACTGTTTATAATTAGCAAACTTCAAAATGAGACAACACTTAAGAGGCTGACTTTGTGGTATCAAGTAAGGAATTTCCATGCACAAGTAGAGAGAACCGAGATCCGGCCTTTGATTTCTCAAGGATATATGAAGCTTTGTTTCAGATTGTGAGATAAATGTTTTTGATATTTTGTCCATTAGTGTGTATCCAATTATTCATCTCACGCCAAGAGCTAGTAGTCACAGGCTAGACAAGATACAGTAGATACCGACTATGTCGGCTTTAATGCATAATATGCATTTAACATCTCTTTGTACTTAATTTTACAGATACCTCAAAAACTCCGCAAAATATTTCTGAAAGGTATAGAAGAGGGAGCACACATAAAAGTGGTGCCAGCAAAGCGCATGTCAGCTACTTTAAGCAAGAAAAAAGGAGTGATTGTGTTGGGAGATGCCTTTAACATGCGTCATCCAGTAGTTGCATCTGGAATGATGGTTTTATTGTCAGATATTCTCATTCTACGCCGCCTTCTCCAGCCATTACAAAACCTTGGTGATATAAACAAAGTCTCTGAAGTTATTGAATCATTTTATATTATCCGCAAGGTTAGCATACATCAGATGTTAATCAATTTAGGCTAGAATAAATATGAACATTCATAAACCTATTTAACAATTTCAAAAAATTGAACAATATTGCATTATTTTGTCTGGTTAAGCCAATGTCAGCCACGGTGAACACTATAGGGAATGCATTTTCTCAAGTGCTAATTGCTTCGGCGGATGAAGCAAAGGAGGCAATGAGACAAGGTTCCTATGACTACCTAAGTAGTGGCGGCTTTCGCACGTCAGGGATGATGGCTTTGCTTGGCGGCATGAACCCTCGTCCCCTCTCTCTCATTTATCATCTTTGTGCTATGACTCTATTTTCCATTGGCCATTTGCTCTCTCCATTCCCTTCTCTCCTTCGGGTTTGGCATAGTCTCAGACTTTTTGGTGTAAGTTAATATATCCCCTTATACAAACTTTAGTTCGATTTTAACGCTATTTTCGGTTTATCATTACAATTTGACATTGAGTTTTGTTTGTGTCTTTTATGTGAATCACTAGTTGTCTATCAAAATGTTGGTTCCCCATCTCAAAGCTGAAGGAGTTAGCCAAATGTTGTTTCCAGCAAATGCAGCCGAGTATCGGAAAAACTATATGGCTGCAACCGCTTTCTAGAAATCCATGCTCTAAACGGTATATAAACATATATGAAGCACGACTCTTTTGTGATTGTGCATTTCGTGTATTGCAAATGTGCTTATAATTATTAGTATATAAATTTATGCAACAAAATAAATGGAAAATAAAACGTTTGTTATGTTGAATATGTGTATAATTGGTGGATTTATTAGTTATATTCCAGACCATTCTTTATGACGAAAATATCATCTATAATTTTAGAAATAGATTGAAATAAGGTTTGGTACAATTCGAATTTTTTAGTTTACGATTTAATGATTAAAACCAGATAAAAATTGTAGTTAATGTGATTTGCTTTTATTCGGTTTGTTTTTTAAAAGATTATTCTATAGTGTTTTATGTGAATCACTAGTTATCTGTCAAAATTTTGGTTCCCCATCTCAAAGCCGAAGGAGTTAGCCAAATGTTGTTTCCGGCAAATGCAGCCAAATATCGGAAAAGCTATATGGCTGCAACCGCTCTCTAGAAATCCATGCTCTAAACTGCAATATATATTAAAAGAACATATATGAAGCACGATTATTGTGTGATTGTGCATTTAGAGTATTAAATACTCTAAATGCACAATCACACAATAATCGTGCTTCATATATTGCAGATGTGTTAATAAGTATTAGTATATAACTTTATGCAACAAAATAAAATGGAATTTGTAATAATAAAATGTTATTTGTGTGAATATGTGTACAATTGGTGGATTTATTAGTTAGATTCCATACCATTCTTTATGGCGAAAAGGTCATCTATAATTTTAGAAACCTACTGAAACCCGGTTTGGTGCAGTTTGATTTTTTTTAGTTTACGATTTAATGATTTAAACCAGATAAAAATTGTAGTTAATGTGGTTTGCTTTTATTCGGTTTGTTTTTCAGATTATTCTATAATTTTAACAAGGAAATGAACTATAGTTTTTTCCGTATATCCTGTTTATATATATTTTTTTGTAAAAAGTATTTTTAAATTAAAATTTAATTATATTATATTTTGTGATTACTATTTCATAATAATCTTCACCAGCGGAGACTTGTTTTATTGTAAGAGCACAAACTTTGTAGGGTACCTTCAAAAAGGAAAAAACTCTAATGGCTCTATAGACTTTAACTAACGTCGGTGCTGCTTATATGATCATGGCGAATGATGATTTAGCCATTATCAAAGTGTAATTTTTCAGGTTCTTCAATGCAACAATTCTTTGAGATATAACCAACACTGTATGAAATAACCTTCGCCTATATCTTACTTGTTAGAGGATAACATCTATACGATTACAGTTGATAAAATACACCAGCTGAAGCTTCAATCTAAAACTTCACCAGCTGAAGTTTCAATATTGATAAAAGACTTGTTTTTAGAGTATAACTGGAGCTTTTGACAGAATCAAAACTTCTAAAAGAGTTGGAGACTTTTCATTATGCGGACAGTCTTGCCAGGACCATCAAACCGTTTGGGCATGCCTCTTGCACCTGCAATCTGTCTAGCTAGTGCCCACCTGACCCGTGATTCTGATGACTTTATTAAGTGTTTGAGCCCGACCCATAGTGATATTAAACGGGCACGGTCCACGGACGGCGAATTTGATTAACAGCTCTAATTATATATATATATATATATATATATAATTAATATTATTTGAAAATATTGCAGCATAGCGTAAATGCTTATCTAATTTATATTTAAATAGAAAGACTGGTTTGTTTAAGTATACAAATCATCTTGACTTGACTTGACTTTTTTTTGTTTCCTTTGGTTGAAATTTCCCTGGTCTTTACTTTCGTAAAGGGTGACTTCAAAGATCAAGCATACGAATTCAGCTTTCCGAGTCAAATTGTTAGAATAATTCAAGTTATTCAACCTTGGCTACTTTCCATGAATACGCCAATATGATTGTGACGACAACGTACCTATCGTAGGCTAGTATGTTCTTTAACCAATAAATATAACAAATTAAAACGTACATGTTAAATCCAAGAATTCAATGGGGTATTTGTGTAAAAGAGTATTTATTGATTTAAGGAAAAAATGTGTTGTACAAGAGTTCCTAGAGAAAAAAAAGAAGTAGAGAGAAGCAGTGCTTTCTTGTAGGAGTCATTGTCAAAAATCTCGAATTATTTTGTGTGTAAAGGTACTCTACTATTTATAAGGGTTCAAAGGCGGTGACTAAGCTCAATAAGCCTCTATTCAAACTCCTTTTTCCTACTTGGAATACGTCTCCTCCTTGATTTACTTGATAAGTTCGGTTCAACTGAACCGGTCTAAACATCAAAACCGATTAAGGCGACAATAATTAAATAGGGTTTTTTCACGAACCGAACTAAATTGGGTCGTATTTTAGGACAAGGTGGTAAATTTGATATCAACAGTACACTAATATTTTTCATATTATCAGTGTGACTGTGAACATAGTTTGCCATATGCACTATGCACCTTAATTTTTATTTGTTAAAGTCACACATAAGTTTCTATATTATAAATTTTGTGTTTAGCATTTTTTGGGTCAAACATGGGTTTAGATATAATCTAGATATATAGTACCGCAACAAATATATTAGTATACACTAATAGTAAATTATATATATGTCGCGCCAAAACTGGTTAAGGCGATGATGATTAAATATAAATCGGTTGTAAGGGATTCTTTCGCGGATCGAACTAAGTCGAATCAGGTTTTAGGATGGGTTCTTTGTAATTTACTTGATGAGGCCGGTTCAACTAAGACGGTTTACGCAGTAAAACCAGTTAAGACAACAATGATTAAATATAAATCGGTTATACTAAGTTTCTTTTGTGAGTCAAACAAAATTAGATTGGATTTTAAGACGAGGTGCTAAATTCCATACCAATAATACACTATAATATTTTTCATAGTATCAGTGTGACTGTGAAAATAGTTTACCGTATGCACTATGCATCTTGATTTTTTATTTGTTAAAATCACACATGAGTTTTCTAAATTATAAATTTTGCGTTTAGCATTTTTTGTGTCAAACATGGGTTTAGATATAATCTAGATACTGTATATAGTACCGCAACAAATATATTAGTATAAAAAATTATGTATATGCCCTGGTTTTTTTTTTTTCAAAACTATTATTTTCGAAAATATTTATGTACAATCTATTAGATTGAAATTTTTGGGTTATCATTAGAGTGACTGAGTTTATGGACTAAAAATATTATATTGACTCACATAATTTATAAGATACATATGTTTTTATATACTAAAGAGATTTTTAAACGAAACAGATTAAAATATGTAAAGAAACTATATCATAACTATACAATATTTTGACGATGATATAGTGGATCTTCTAGATTTTTCTATATATCATCTCAAACTCAATCCTGTAATAGAAACTTGACGAAACTAACAGTTTGAGATTGACAATAAAATTTAAATGTTGAAGAAAGAGACCCGGTTATGAACATAGGACATAAGTTAAAAGGGTGGAGGTGCTTGACCCTGGTTTGGGGAAGAAGAATATGAATATTTCTATTTTCTCTCTTTTTTCTAGGAATAAAAGAAAATATTAAGAAGCCAATGGCTTGGAAGAGAGTAAATAACAATGCCTTATGTTTTTTAAGCATTTGCTTAGCTGAAGAAAAAAAAACATAGGAAGCATTTTCTTTAGATATTTTGTTTTTGAAAATCAATTTAGAAGCTTATTATAACTTAGATTTAAGGAAAATCTATTTAAAATAGATTTTTAAAAAAAATTTATTTCCAAACAGAATTTTACTGTTTTAAAAATCTTTTTCAAGGAACCCATTTAAAAAATAACCTTTTCAAAAGACCCATTTAGACAATGCCTCTAGATTCAAAGCAAAAACATCATTTTTTACGAAGATAGATGGTTCAGATTCAAAGTTTCGTGATAAAGCCAAATTTTGGAAGCATTTGGTTTAGATCTAGAAGTCTATGTTAGATTTTAATTATATAAACACTATTAGCTTAATTAAAATATAAAAGAAATAAAAAACCTGATTGTTAAAACATTGGAAAGAACATGGCTTAGAAATTAGAATAAAATTTAGATAATTTCAGTTCGTTATTCTATTATCAAAAACATTGATTTGCACATTAACCTCATCACTATTTTAATTCATAATTCTATAGTTTAAAAGTCTATAATTTGTGGGACCTTGTAGTCGCTTGGTCAATATATTCTGACTGTGACTGAAATAAAAATATAATTTCTTCTATCGACTTAAACACCTAAGAGATGTTTGTTTTGTCTCTATAAAAGATGCTAGCTCTCTTTTATTTTATTTTATTTTTTTCAAAATTTTATTATATTTTAACCAGAAAATAATTATATTATTTAATTAATTTATCTTTTTGTATATTTTGATACCTATATAATTGTATAGATATATTTTATTATTAGGTTTTACATTAAAAAGTTATTATTTTATATACGTATATTGTGAGTTAGAGACTTTCGCTGCAATTGGTGGGTCTACGCCGTTAGGGGGGTTTTCATATTTTTAAAGGAAAATGTCTTGGGCACAAAGACATTTATTAGTGTTAAAAACATATAGAAAAGTATGACAATGTGTTGTACTGCCAAATTTCTTCTATATATACGTTACTCTAACTTTCTCAACTCTTTCATAAACCACTAAGAACTAAGAGATATGGATATGGCTTTCACGCAAGTTTGTGTGTGGACGTTACTCGCCTTCGTGCTGATGTGGACGATGTTTTACATCACAAACAGGAAGAAGAAGGCGATGAAGCTGGCAGATGCTGTGGCAGAGGAACGAAATGACGGTGCTGCTGATGTCATCATTGTCGGGGCTGGTGTCGGCGGCTCGGCTCTGGCATATGCTCTTGCTAAGGTATGTAAAGTGGCATAATTACAGTTTTGCGTCCAAGTATTAAATCTTTATAACACTTTAAATTTGGTGCATGAATGATAGGATAAAACTATAGACACATATGTGACTGTTTTTGTTTTTGTATGATAGAATATTTCTATAGCAATATTTTGTTAATTTCCTATTATATGAAGGACGGGCGTCGAGTGCATGTGATAGAGAGGGACATGAGAGAACCAGAGAGAATGGTTGGTGAGATTATGCAACCGGGCGGACGACTCATGCTTTCTAAGCTTGGTCTTCAAGGTCTGTCTCCTCTTTATATTCTTTTACATTTTATTACTGAAAATTCCAAATTTAAATCCAGATAAATTAATCTCTAAAATATGTGGAAGAATGAGTACTCTTGCAATATGGCCGTCGTAATAACCAGCCATGATTGAAATCGCAATATAGTTTGAACCATGTTACTCTAACTGCAAGGTAGAATCAAGAATTAACAAATAAGAAAAACATATCGTTCATAGTTTCATGATCAAATTTGTTATGTGTAGATTGTCTAGAGGAAATAGATGCCCAAAAAGCCACGGGCCTCGCAATTTATAAGGATGGGAAAGAAACGGTCGCATCTTATCCGGTGGACAATAACTTTCCTTATGAACCATCTGCTCGAACTTTTCACAATGGTCGATTCGTCCAACGACTACGTCACAAGGCTTCTTCTCTTCACAAGTACGTTCAATTATTGCCTCCGATATCCGAACGTTCAATTATTAGTTTTCAAAATTGTAAAGGTTGAAAAATGCAACTAAACTTGTCAATCTCAATATTGTTTTTGCACCAATCATCAATTGGTAGTGTGAGGCTCGAAGAAGGAACGGTGAAGTCTTTGATAGAAGAAAAAGGATTGATCAAAGGAGTTACATATAAAAACAAAGCAGGTGAAGAAACAACAGCCTTTGCACCTCTCACTGTGGTATGCGACGGCTGCTACTCAAACCTTCGTCGGTCTCTTACTGACAACAATGTAAGTATACTCTCTTTTTTTACCTTACTTGATCCGGGAAAAACTATTGTTTCATATAAACACTTGTTTTTAGAGTTAATTCTGGAAAGTAAGTCTTTCATATATTTACTGTTAAAAAGGATTTCTAAGATGTAAAAGTAGAACATAAGAAATTATTTTTATTTTACAATAAAATTATGAAATGGTCCAGAATTTTCTCTATTTTCTATTTTATTTTCTGGTAATGGTAAACGGTTTTTTTATTCATTCTCTTTTAGTCAGACAACTAATAAGTATGAATGTGGTATAACTTGATATAGCCGAAGGTTCTGTCATACCAAGTTGGTTACATCTCAAAGAATTGTAGGCTTGAAGAACCTGAAAAATTACACTTGATAATGGCTAAACCCTCATTCACCGTGATGTATCATATAAGCAGCACCGAAGTTCGTTGTGGTTTTGAGATTTTCCCCGACAATATGCCTTCTATTTCAAATGGTGAAATGGCTACCTTTGTGAAGAATACTCTTGCTCCTCAGGTACCCATTAGGCTGCTTATTCTTTGATATATTAAGAAGAAAAACAAATGGTTCGACGAGTTGTAGCTCCACCCGCAAGTTTTTAATGAAGTCGAAATTTATAGTATGTATCCCCCACACAAATTTTTACTGAAATTTATAACCACACAAAAGTGATTTAAGAACATGTTTAAATTTTCAATATATAACTCATTTGGTGTATGCTTACATACATATATTCTAACACTTGCAAGAGGTCTATGAAGAATATATATATGCATCTGACACTTACTAATTTTCAGGTACCTCTAAAACTCAGAAAAGTATTTTTGAAAGGGATTGATGAGGGTGCCCAGATAAAAATGATGCCAACCAAGAGCATGGGAGCTACTTTGAGCGAGAAGAAAGGAGTGATTGTGTTGGGAGATGCATTCAACATGCGTCATCCAGCAGTCGCATCTGGTATGATGGTTTTATTGTCTGACATTCTCATTCTACGTCGTCTTCTCCAGCCTTTAACCAACCTTGGTGATGCAAACAAAATTTCAGAAATAGTTAAATCCTTTTATGTTATTCGCAAGGTGAGCGTACGTCACATACTAATCATTTAATGACAAAATAGGAACATTCTTAACCTATTTAACAAGCCTCACAAAATTTGAAAAATATGCATGGTTTTGTTATGGTTAAAGCCAATGTCAGCGACGGTGAACACTATAGGAAATGCATTTTCTCAAGTGCTAATCGCATCAACGGATGAAGCAAAAGAGGCAATGAGACAAAGCTCCTATGATTACCTAAGTAGTGGCGGCTTTCGCACGTCAGGGATGATGGCTTTGCTTGGCGGCATGAACCCTCGTCCTCTCTCTCTCATGTATCATCTTTTTGCTATAACTCTATCTGCCATAGGCCATTTGCTCTTTCCATTCCCTTCTCCCCGTCGGATTTGGCATAGCCTCAGACTTTTTGGTGTAAGTTAATATATCTCCTTGTATCAATCTTTGTTTTCATTTTAACGCTATTTTTGGTTTACCATTACAGTTTGATATTGGTTTGTTTTTCTGTGTTTTATGTGAATCACTAGATATCTATCAAAATGTTGGTTCCCCATCTCAAAGCTGAAGGAGTTGGCCAAATGTTGTTTCCGGCAAACGCAGCCGCATATCGCAAAAGCTATATGGCTGCAATCACTTCTCTAGAAATCGATTCTCAACACCACAATATGTATAAAACATATATGAAGCACGGTTCTTTGTGATTGGGCATTTGTTAAATGTGTATTGCAAATGCGCCTACAACTATTAGTATAATAACTTATGCAACAAAATAAAATGAGATTTGTAATAATAAAACGAGATTTCTTTTTGTAGAATATGAATAATAAAAGGGAATATGAATAATAAAACGAGATTTCTAAATCACATGCTTTGTTATGGCCTTGATAGGCAGTCTCCTTCAAGGCCCCTTTCCTCATCTATGGCAAGACATGAGGAATCTTTCCTCTCCACTTGGTTTAGGTTTATCCAATATCTCAACACTCTTCAACCACGCTCAATTCTTGCTTCAATTGTGTTTCACTGTCTGTTTATATTTTGATCCACTGTCTAGATCATCAACTCACTTCACTATCTTTCATCTTGTAAGCTCGAAAACATGTCCCGTTTAGGAAGGGAAATGAAAAAAATATGAATAGAAGTATAATTCATGAAAAAAATAAAATAAAGAAGAAGAAAGAATATGTGTACAATTGGTGGATTTTGTTACAATGAAGGTTGTTACAAAGAGAGAGAGATCGAAAGAAATCGTTAAAGAACTTTTTATCCATCTTAATGTTGAACAGATACATCAATGTACTTATACTATACTGTATCTAATGAACACGGTTTACATCATACCATGTTGGTTTACAATCTTCAATTGATAGTTAAGTCATTTATACTAAACCAAACTTAACCATATATATTCAAATAGATTTATTAGTTAGATTCCGGACCATTCTTTATGGCGAAAAGATCATCTATAATTCTAGATTGGAAATGTCAAATAAATCAAATTTGCTTTATAGATTGGAATCTTTAGTCAGACCTAAAGAAAACGAAAATGATCTTCTGAAGCTAATCGTGTTTGGATTTGGTATTTGTATGTTATCGCCTGAAGAATCCAGTTCATTATTTTGTCATCGAAAATATCGATTGATACATTCAGGCTATTTAGCTAACTTCTTTACTATTTCGGTTGTCAAAAAAAAAAAATTTACTATTTTAATTCATAATTCTATAGTTTCAAACATATCTATAATTTTAGTGGTACCTTTTAGTCGCTTGCTCTATAGGGTAACAAAATTCATTAATTAGGGTGTCAACATCTTCTGTCCGTATCTGAAATAAAAAAATCATTGATTTATGTCGATGTAAACAGCTACGTGATGATAAAGAGTTATGTGGACAACAGAAAATATCAATATTTTTTCACGTACGTATAAAGGGTTATGTGGACAACAGAAAAGATCAATAATTTTTCTGGTTTTGGAAGTATCAATTTATTGCATTTAAAAGATGATCACAATTTAGCATGTGGTGATGCCACGTCCAACCTGACACATCTTTGCATTATATATATACGTTGCTCCACCTTTCTCAACTCTTTCATAAACCATTGAGGACTATAATAGATATGGATATGGCTTTTATGCACGTTTGTGTGTGGACGCTATTCGCCTTTGTGCTGACGTGGACGGTGTTGTACATCACAAATAAGAAGAAGAAGGCGACGCAGGTGGCGGATGCTGTGGCCGACGAAAGAAATGATGGTGCTGCTGACGTCATCATCGTCGGGGCTGGTGTAGGCGGTTCGGCTCTGGCATATGCTCTTGCTAAGGTATGTAAAGTGGCGTAAAAGTTTTGCCTCCTAGTATTAAATCTGCATAATACTTTTGCTAACTAAAATTCTTACACTAATTATAAAATATGTGTGCATGAATGACATGATAAAAATTTAGACACATGTGATTTATTTTTGTTTTTTTGCATGGTAGATTTTTTTTTTCATTTATAACTAGTACATAGTAAAATTTAACACATAAATAAAAGGAAAAACTACTTGGAATAAACTCTTGTGAAAATTTATTTCTAAACGGAGATTTTTACTACCTTAAAAATTCTTTCATATATCTATTTTTTGTATTTAATTTGTTTGATGCTAATTTCCGATTTTATGAAGGATGGACGTCGAGTACATGTGATAGAGAGGGACATGAGAGAACCAGAGAGAATGATGGGTGAGCTTATGCAACCTGGCGGACTGCTCATGCTTTCTAAGCTTGGTCTTCAAGGTCCATCTTTATTTTACTTTCTTCTACATTTTATAACCAAAAATCCCAAATTGAAATCAAAACCAATCTCTAAAACATGTGGAAGAATGAATACTCTTGCAATATGTCAGTGGTAATAACAAACCATGATTGAAATCCCAATATAATTTGAACTATATTTCTCTAACTGTAAGATAAATCTTCAAACCATTGGATCCCCATAAGTTAATTTGCAAGGTAAAATCAAGAAACACATATTGTGACATAGTTTCATGATCAAATTTTGTATGTAGATTGTCTAGAGGGAATAGATGCCCAAAAAACCACGGGCATGACACTTTATAAGGATGGAAAGAAAACGGTCGCATCTTATCCAGTGGACAACAACAACTTTCCATACGAACCTTCTGCTCGAACTTTTTACAATGGTCGATTCGTCCAACGACTACGCCACAAGGCTTTTTCTTTACACAAGTATGTATATCAAATTATCAATTCACCAATTTTACTAACTATACTTTATCAAGAATTGTATTTTACTGAGCATATATATATAAGTTAAGAGCACCTCCATCGTTTAGAATCTTTAGATCCTCTTTTGAGGTTCTAAAAATAAAATAAAAAATTATCTAATTAAAATAAATAAGGAGATTAATTAGAAAAAAAGACACATAGGATAAGTGTCTCTTAAATTATTAAGAACCGTTTTTAAGTATCCTAAATAATAACCGATTCTTGTTTTTTCACTCACTTTTTTGTTTATTTATTATTTAAAAATGTTTAGATATCTATCAAAGATCCATCAATGGAGATGGTCTAAGAACTCCACATAAAACAAATGTACACAAATTTTATAAACTATTTAAGCTACTAGAATTTGATTAAAAAACAATTTAGTTTTCTACGAAATAAAATCTTATCAATCTTGAACTTATTTGGTTGGACATTTTTTATAAGGAGTATTGTCTAATATGGACCTCTCGAAAATTTTATTATCAAACAGGGTCCTTTGGAAGAGTTTTTAAAGTAGTAGAGATATTTGTTTGGAAATAAATTTCTAAAAGTATCCATTTTTGGTATTTAATTCTTTTTTATATTATCAACAAAACATTGTGTGCTAGGCCAACTGACCAATATGTATTTAACACTTTAAATAGAAAGATTGAACTCTGCCAAAGAAAGGCACTACCACTTGATTTAAACGAAAGAAATATAAACTTAAACTCCTTCAATTTTATTTAAAAAAATATAGTTTTCGAATTTTTTGTTTAAAATGTAATTTTACATTTTCAATATGAATTTAATATCAAAATTTTACATTTTCTATAAAACGGGACGGATATTAACATCACTAACAAGTTTTGCTCCTCAAACTAAATATTTACACCCTCAAAATGTGCAACCAATAAGCCCATATCTCTTAGGTGGTTGACTTGATAATAAGCCAATCATTAATCGGCAGTGTGAGACTCGAAGAAGGAACGGTGAAGTCTTTGATAGAAGAAAAAGGAGTGATCAAAGGAGTGACATACAGAAACAAAGCAGGCAAAGAAACAACAGCTTTTGCACCTCTCACTGTGGTATGTGATGGTTGCTACTCAAACCTTCGTCGGTCTCTTAATGACAACAATGTAAGTATACTCTTTTTTTTTTTTTTTTTCTAATATTGTTTTACCAAATGAACGGTTTACGCTAATTAAGTATCAATGTACTATAACTTGATATAGGCGAAGGTTATTTCGTACAGTGTTGGTTATATCTCAAAGAATTGTCGCCTTGAAGAACCTGAAAAAGTACACTTGATAATGGCTAAACCATCCTTCGCCATGATGTATCATATAAGCAGCACCGACGTTCGTTGTGGTTTTGAGCTTTTTCCCGGCAATATTCCTTCTATTTCAAATGGTGAAATGGCTACTTTTGTAAAGAACACTATTGCTCCTCAGGTACGCATTGGGCTTCTTATTCTTTGATCCAACAATAAGAAAAATAAAACTTAGTATATATAAATACATAACTAATTAATTTGGTGTACACTTACACACACATATTTAACATTTGCAAGAGGTCCATGAAGAATATGCATCTAACATCCTTTAACACTTATTAATTCCCAGGTCCCTCTAAAACTCCGAAACATATTTTTGAAAGGGATCGATGAGGGAGCACAGATAAAAACGGTACCAAATAAGAGCATGGGAGCTACTTTGAGCGAGAAGAAAGGAGTGATTGTGTTGGGAGATGCATTCGACATGCGTCATCCAGCAGTCGCGTCTGGAATGATGGTTTTATTGTCTGACATTCTCATTCTACGTCGCCTTCTCCAGCCGTTAAGCAGCCTTGGTGATGCAAATAAAGTCTCAGAAGTTATTAAATCCTTCCATGTTATCCGCAAGGTGAGCATATGTCACATACTAATCATTGAATGATAAAATAGGAACACTCTTAACCAATTGACAAGCCTCACAAAATTTGAAAAATATGCATGATTTTGTTATGGTTAAAGCCAATGTCAGCGACGGTGAACACAATAGGGAATGCATTTTCTCAAGTGCTAATTGCATCCACGGACGAAGCAAAAGAGGCGATGAGACAAGGTTGCTATGACTACATAAGTAGTGGCGGCTTTCGCACGTCAGGGATGATGGCTTTGCTTGGAGGCATGAACCCTCGTCCCCTCTCTCTCATTTATCATCTTTGTGCTATGACTCTATCTGCCATAGGCCATTTGCTCTCTCCATTCCCTTCTCCCCTTCGGATGTGGCATAGCCTCAGAATTTTTGGTGTAAGTTGATATATCTCCTTGTAACTTTGTTTTCATTTTTAAAGCTCTTTTTGGTTTACCATTACAATTTGACATTGGTTTTGTTTTTTTGTGTCTTTTGTGTGAATCACTAGTTGTCTATCAAAATGTTGGTTCCTCATCTCAAAGCCGAAGGAGTTAGCCAAATGTTTTTTCCGGCAAACGCAGCCGCATATCGCAAAAGCTATATGGCCGCAACTGCTCTCTAGAAATTGATGCTCTAAACTGAAATATATCTATAAAAAAACATATATATATATGAAGAGTAATTCAATGTGATTGTAATGCATTTATTAAAATTGTAATACAATGTGCCAAATTACAACTATGTTTTAGTATATACCTGAAGAAAAAACTTTACTTAACAATATAAAAGGGAATTATAATAATAAAACGACATTTCTTTATGTTAAATGACTGTGTACAAGTACAATTGGTGGCTATAATAGTTAGATTCCGGACTATTTTTATTTTTTTCGATCTCTCAACCCTTTTGCTTTTTTAAGGTCTCCCTTTGCATTTACCCTAACTCAACACCTTTAATTTCAACCCAACAATCGTTTGTCAAATTTAAACCACTCTCAATTTTCTCAATTCCCTTTGGTTACATAACCTCTCTTCTTTTAACCATTATCAAAGACATGGCAATGTGGGGACTCGGCTGTTTCATTACCTTGCACCCTTTGTGGTATTCCTCAAGTCATCTCTGAAAACAAGAAAAAAAGCACAAAGCTTTGAGGGAAGACATGAAAGGATCTTTCAGAAATTCATTTTCTTATTACATAATTTTTCTGTTACAGTGAATGAAACTTATATAGAATGAGAGTAAGGCTATCAAAATGACACGTCTCTCTTTAGCAAGCTTGTAAAGCTTGAAATCAGTTAAGCAAGACGACCGAGGATTTGTTTGAACAAGAAATCTTTGCAGGGAGAGTTTCGAGAGGAGGAAGCTTTGTAGAAGTAAACCTTTTAATTGACTTTTAAGGTGGATCTTCTGTTTTTACTGATGGTGAAGATGCCTCTGTTTTGAGTGAGGTAAAATCTTCATTTTGTTGGAACCTTCTTTCTGTTGCAGAGTCTTTTTGACTCTGTTAAGTATCATGACTAGAAATCTCGTCTAATTTGTGTGTCTGTTTACGAGTTATGGTGAAATATAGATATCGGTTGCACATAACTTTCCATAATCTATCCATGTTCCTCCCAAAATTTTTTTTTTAACATAAATATCAGGAGACGCGTGGTCATCTTTTCTTTAGCTGCTCGTACTCTACACAAGTATGGTCTTCATTCTTTACTCATGCTTCACTCAATCCACCGTCATATTTACAAGATGTAGTTCATTGGGTTAAGCGTGCATCTACATGTACAAGGCTTAACTCCATATGTAAGCTAATACTCCAAACCACGGTTTATGAGCTATGGCGAGAAAGAAATCAAAGAATCCACACCACCTCTACTCGATCCGCTACGATTACCATCAAGTTGATCAGAAAGAATATTCGAACAAGACTTGCCACTCTGGACCGTCCACCAACTCACATAAGGTCTGCCCCAAGCACCACAACGACCTATCTCTCTACATGGTTTGAATATATTCAATTCTAAGCCTCTTCACAACTATTGTGTTGGTTCTTAATCTCCATTTATGGATTTTATCTAACTTGTGCCTGCTCCACCTGCGTGTGGTTTTAAATCAGCTCTATATTTATGTTCTTTCTTGTAACTACTCAAAAAAGGTATCCCATTCGGAGGGGAACAAAAAATAATAAAAAGTAATATTCAAAAAGGGATAAAAAATAAAAATATATATATCAGGAGAGCTGGAGAGGGTCTGGTCATGTGCACAATGGCAGACCCATAAATAAAATTTACCTCTGTCAAATATGGTGAATAGAGATATTGAATACCAAATCTTAGAATTTACCTGTGTCATGTATACTAAAAAATCAAATTACTAATGATAAAAACACAATTTATAGGATTTGGGTGTGTCAATTACACCACCCTTTTATAACATAGGTTCGCCCATGCATGTGCAAAGTGGTGTAATTGCACAGAACACAAAATAAATCAACAAAACATTTAGTGTATTATAAAGTCTAAATAATGAAAAAACAAATTACACGTAATAAGATCCATATTTAAATATTGAACAGAACTATATATTAAAAAAAAATTTATTTTTGAGCCGCTATATACATACAGTAAAACCTTTATAAATTAATAATATTGGGACTGAAGAATTTTATTAATTTAAAGAGGTTATTAATTAATCAATAAATTAATAATTATAAATTTATAGAGAGTTTTTCTGAATTCTAGAAAAATATTATATATAAAATATAAAAATGAAGTTAATACTGCGATAGATTTTAATACATTTACACATTGAGAAATAATTATTGCATATAATCTTTTTATAAAATTTTTGATGCAATTCGATAAGATAATCTTATATATTTTTGATATTTTAAAAAAATATATAAAATAAACTCCAACAAAATTATAAGTATACGGATAAATAAACAACACTACAATCATATTTCCCTAAAATATCTTTTATATATACAATAAATTTATATAGTTATTAGTTTATTTTATTAATGAGATCATATATTACACAGAGATTTAAAAAAAATAAATTATTTTATTATTTTATTAAAATGTGTCAAATATTATATCGATCTAATTTAAAAATAAATTAATTTATTATTTTTAAAAAGTTATTAATTTATTAAATATTAATTTATACTGACTGTACATGCTGCAACACATGGTTACATTAAAAGAAAACAGCACGGCATTTTAAAATTGTCTATCAGACGATTACTTTTCCCAAAGCCCCCAACATTTTTATTTTATATATTCAACTTTTAACAAAAAGAGCATGTATATATGTTCATCTGATTTTTACTATATAAAATAATAGTGTACTATTTGACGAAACGAAAAATAAAATAGTACTGTACATATTTCTACATAATATGCGCACACATGTAAGACGTAAAACATGATCGTTTCGACGTGTTTACGATGGAAGTTTTTTGGCGGTTTAATCGTGTACATTTATAAGTAACATAACATACGTGCAATAAAGTCTTGTTAAAATTGTTAAAAGTATATTTGATGAGGTAACAAACTTTTCGAAAAGCATCAACTAAATCAAAGATGTTTTGTGTCTACCAAAATAAATTGGTGGAATATATTGTGTTAATTAATATGAAAAAAGAAATACTACGAAACTTACACTAGCTTTATAAAAATATATATATATGAAAAAATCTAAACTGTTATGTACCAGAAGAATCATTCCACTTCGTTGTTCTATAATCAAAACCATTGATTGACACATTCAGCTAACTACTTCACTATCTTAATTCATCATTCTATATTTCCAAAAAATCTCTATAATTTTAGTGGTACTGTACCTCTTAGTCGGTTGCTCTATAGGTTAACAAAATTCATTAATAAGGGTGGTCTACATCTTTTGACCGTATCAGAAATAAAAATATCAGTGGGTTACGTCGATGTTAACAGCTACGTGATGATAAAGAGTTATGAGACAATAAAGATCAATAATTTTTCTGGTTTTGGAAGTATCAATTTATTGCTTTTAAAAGATGATCACAATTTAGCATAGGTGAGATGGCCAGTTCGTTTAGCAGCCGCGGGTGAAAACGACCAATGACTAGAGATCAAAACCAGCAAGTTCATTTGTCTGTCACAGCGACCAACAATTAATTACAATAATTATTCTATATATTGTTCGTTTCATAGTCCTTGCAACTAACTTTTACAAACAATTTATTTAAATTTTATGATATTTTTGCCAAAAACAATATTTTAAGATATTAAGATAAAACATATAAAGTTTATATATTTTTATATTTTTAAATAACTTAATGTAGTTTGATTTGATTAAATTTCATTTATTCTAGTTGCATTTTATCTACTTTATTTAATATAACTTTATTTTATTTATATAATTTTATTTTATTATATCTAGTTTTATTTTATTTTATATTAGTTTAATTTATATTACCTAATTTTCTTTTACTTATTATTGGAAATTTTAGCGACTTAAAATTGAAGTCGCTAATGGGTGCGACATAGTCGCTGTGAGCCTGTGACGAAACGAACTGGTCCCAGTTGCCTGCGATTGCTAAATAAACAGCCCCGATGCCACGTCCAAGCTGATACTTCTTTGCATGATTATATATATGTTACTCCCACCTTCTCAACGTTTTCATAAACCATTAAGAATTAAGAGATATGGATATGGCTTTTACGCACGTTTGTGTGTGGACACTACTCACCTTCGTGCTGACATGGACGGTGTTGTACATCACAAACTGGAAGAAGAAGGCGACGAAGTTGGATGATGCTGTGGCGGACGAACAAAATGACAGTGATGCGGACGTCATCATTGTCGGGTCTGGTGTTGGCGGTTCGGCTCTCGCATATGCTCTTGCTAAAGTATGTAAAGTGCATTATAGTTTTGCTTCCAAATATTAGATCTCCACATCACTTTTGTTAACTATTTTCTTACATTATTTATATAATACTTGTGCATATATGATAGGACTAAATTAGGAAAATTATAAAACATAGATCCTTAAAAATTTTTGTTGTCAATAAGAAATCTCTTATGTCAAACTATCCATTTCAATAATTTGTCCAAAATATAAGACAATGTGATTGTTATTTATTTTATTCTATTTTTTCTTTTTAACATCGATTTTTTTTTTTTTACATAGTAGAATTCTATTGCAATAATTTTTTTTTATGCTATTTTCCTATTATATGAAGGACGGGCGTCGAGTACATGTGATAGAGAGGGACATGAGAGAACCAGTGAGAATGTTGGGTGAGATTATGCAACCTGGCGGACGACTCATGCTTTCTAAGCTTGGTCTTCAAGGTCTTTCCCTGCTTCACATTCATTTACATTTATTCTTCATTTTATAATCGAAAATCCCAAATTAAAATCCAGATCAATCTCTAAAATCTGTGGAAGAAAGAATACTCTTACAATATAATTTGAACCATGTTTCTCTAACTGTAAAATAAATCTTTAAACCATTGGAACACCATAAGTTAATTTGCATGGCAGAATCAAGAACACACATATTGTGACATAGTTTCATGATCAAATTTCTTATGTAGATTCTTTAGAGGAAATAGATGCCCAAAAAGCCACGGGCATGGCACTTTATAAGGATGGGAAAGAAACGGTCGCATCTTTTCCGGTGGACAACAATAACTTTCCTTACGAACCCTCTGCTCGAACATTTCACAATGGTCGATTCGTCCAACGACTACGGAACAAGGCTTCTTCTCTTCACAAGTACGTTCAATTATCGCCTCCGATATCCAAACGTTATTAGCCTTTTAAACTTTTAAACGTTGAAAAGTGTAACTAAACTTTTCAATCTCAGTATTTTGTTTGCATCAATCATTAATTGGTAGGGTAAGGCTCGAAGAAGGAACAGTGAAGTCTTTGATAGAAGAAAAAGGAGTGATCAAAGGAGTTACATATAAAAACAAAGCAGGCGAAGAAACCACAGCCTTTGCACCTCTCACTGTTGTATGCGACGGCTGCTATTCGAACCTTCGTCGGTCTCTTAATGACAATAATGTAAGTATATATAGTACCTTTTTTTGGTTTTTACATTACTTGATCCGATAATGACTTCAATCTTTTCATACAAACACTAATGTTTTTTCTTTTCTTTATAAAATTTAAAGCTTGGCATACTCACTTTGTTTTAGTCAACTAGCTAATAACTAATAAGTATGAATGTGGTATAACTTGATATAGGCGAAGGTTTTGTCATACCAAGTTGGTTACATCTCAAAGAATTGTCGGCTTGAGGAACCTGAAAGATTACACATGATAATGGCTAAACCATCCTTCGCCATGTTGTTTCAAATAAGCAGCACCGACGTTCGTTGTGGTTTTGAGCTTTTTCCCAACAAAATTCCTTCTATTTCAAATGGTGAAATGGCTAACTTCGTAAAGAACACTATTGCTCCTCAGGTATGCATTGCGCTGCTTATTCTTTGATTCAACACTAAGAAAACGTTTTTATAACTAAGCATTGGGCTCCTCAGGTACGCAAAGGTCAATGAAAAATATGGATATAACTAATTTGGTGTAGTACTCTTACAAATACATATTCTAACATTTTGCAAGAAGTCCATGACTAATAAGCATCTAACTTCTTTTAACACTTTGATTATTTTCCAGTTACCCCTGAAACTCCGAAAAATATTTTTGAAAGGGATCAATGAGGGAGCACACATAAAAATGGCACCAAACAAGAGCATGAGAGCTATTCTGAGCGAGAAGAAAGGAGTGATTGTGTTGGGAGATGCATTCAACATGCGTCATCCAGTAGTTGCGTCTGGAATGATGGTTTTACTGTCTGACATTCTCATTCTACGTCACCTTTTCCGGCCGTTAAGCAACCTTGGTGATACAAACAAAGTCTCAGAAGTTATTAAATCCTTCTATATTATCCGCAAGGTGAGCATATGTCAAATATTAATCATGTAATGCTAATATAGGAACATTCCTAGCCCTAATAACAAGCCTCACCAAGTTTGAAAAATATGCATGATTATGGTTAAGCCAATGTCAGCAACGGTAAACACAATAGGGAGTGCATTTTCTCAAGTGCTAATTGGATCCACGGATGAAGCAAAAGAGGCGATGAGACAAGGTTGCTATGAATACCTAAGTAGTGGCGGCTTTGGCACGTCAGGGGTGATGGCTTTGCTTGGCGGAATGAATCCTCGTCCCCTCTCTCTCATGTATCATTTTTTAGCTGTGGCTCTATATTCCTTTGGCCATTTGCTCTCTCCATTCCCTTCTCCCCTTCGGATGTGGCATAGCCTCAGACTTTTTGGTGTAAGTTAATATATCTCTTTATATAAATCTTTGCTTTCATTTTTAACGCTATTTTTGTTTTACCACTACAATTTGACATTGATTTTTTTTGTGTGTGTGTGTTTTATGTGAATCACTTAGTTGTCTATCAAAATGTTGGTTCCCCATCTCAAAGCTGAAGGAGTTAGCCAAATGTTCTTTCCGGCAAACGCAGCCGCATATCGCAAAAGCTATATGGCTCCTACCGCTCTCTCGAAATGGATGCTCTAAACCGAAATATATATAAAAATTCATATATATGAGGCATGGTTCTTTGTGATTGTGAAATTGTTAAAAGTTTACTGCAATGTGCTTACAGCTATCAGTATATAACTTTATGCAACAATATAATATGGAAATGTAATAATAAAACGAGTTTTTGTTTTGTTGAATGTTGTGTCCAATTAGTGACTTTATTAGTCAGATCCTGGAAAAAAAAGTTTTGTTTGTTTTCGAACGCTCAACCATCGTTCTTTTTTGTCTCAATTGCCTTGGTTTCATTATCTCTCTTTCTTTCTCATCCAGCCATTGGGTGAAAAAAAACTAGTCATATTCTTAAAACTCACTTGAATTTTGAAAAGGCTATCTATAATTCTAGATTGGAAATGTCCAGAAAAATAAGAAAAACAAATTCTAGCTTGGAATCTTTTGTCCACCAAAAAGAAAAAAAGATCTTCTGAAGCTAATCGTATGTGGATGTGGTATGAATATGATGAAATTGACGTTGGTATGTTAGTGCTTGATTTTGATAAAATTTTGTCATTAATTTTTTCTACGCACATATCTTAAATAAAAACACAATTATGTCGGTTTATGTTTTATTGTTCTCAATTTTTTTTTTAAGAAGTTTTATTGTTCTCTTGGTCAGAACACACTAGTTTTATATTATCTATTGCTCATGTCTATATACGCCGGGCCGTCTATATACATCAGCGTGATTCAAGTAATATTATTCAAGAATGTCCTTCCGACAGATCTTGGGAAGTATGTAAGGAAAAAAGGGAAATAACCTGAGCCTAGAAGAAAGAAGGTGATAGGACCATGCTAAATTAGTATGTAAATTGTTTGAACTCTTTCATAAAATATTTTTGTTTGATAAAGGTTTATTCATTGATATAAAAAAAGCAGTGTTAAACGTTTTTTATAAAAATCATGAAATATTACAAAACCATAAGAGGTATATGAAGATGTACAAAATTTTTGGATTGTTGATATTTCTGCTAGCTTCTGTATGCTAGAAAAATAAGTGCCGGTCCTATCCTAAGAAACCAGTTCAGTACATAAGTCTAAGTCTAAGAAGTGACTGACTTGTAGATAACTTCTAGATTAGGCTAATCATCATTTAAACGTGTCAAAAATGTTAATAATTTGAGTGGACAATATTTGTTGTTTGTATCTAAAATATAAAAATCGTTTGTTTATGTCAAGTTGTCAACTTAAACAGCACGGAAATGAAATGATAAACGAAATATGTGGTATGCGGACTGCACAAATTTTTTTTTATTGTTTTTCTTTTAATATCCATAATAATTTAGCATGTGGTGATGCCATGCATGTCCAAAGTGACATATCTTTCATCTTTTACTATATATATGTTCGTCCTCCTTTCTTAGCTCTCTCATAAACCATATTGAGAACCAATAGATATGAATACAGCTTTTACACACGCTTGTTTATGGACGCTACTCGGCTTCGTGCTGACGTGGACGTTGTTCTACGTCGCAAATAAGACGAAGAAGGCGACGAAGTTGGCGGGTACGGTGTCGGAGGAGCACAAAGACGGTGCTGATGTCATCATCGTCGGGGCTGGTGTCGGCGGCTCGGCTCTCGCATATGTTCTTGCAAAGGTAAGTAGAGTAGCGTAATTACAGTTTTACGTCCACGTATTAAATCTGCATAACAACACTTTTGTTAACTATTTTCTTATACTAGTTATATAAAATTTTATGCATGAATGATAGGATAAAACGATAGACACATATGTGACTCTTTCTGTTTTTACATGATAGAATATTTCTATAGCAATATTTTGTTAATTTCCTATTATATGAAGGACGGGCGTCGAGTGCATGTGATAGAGAGGGACATGAGAGAACCAAAGAGAATGATGGGTGAGTTTATGCAACCTGGCGGACGACTCATGCTTTCTAAGCTTGGTCTTCAACGTCTGTCTTTGCTTCACATTCATTTACATTCATTCTTACATTTTATAACAGAAAATCCCTAATTAAAATCCAGATCAATCTCTAAAATCTATGGAAGAAAGAATACTCTTGCAATATAATTTGAACCATGTTTCTCTAACTGTAAAACAAATCTTTAAACCATTGGATCACCATAAGTTAATTTGTATGGTAGAATCAAGAAACACATATTGTGACATAGTTTCATGATCGAATGTTTTATGTAGATTGTCTAAAAGAAATAGATGCCCAAAAAGCCACGGGCATGGCACTTTATAAGGATGCGAAAGAAACAGTCGCATCTTTTCCGGTGGACAACAACAACTTTCCTTACGAACCTTCTGCTCGAACATTTCACAATGGTCGATTCGTCCAACGACTACGGCACAAAGCTTCTTCTCTTCACAAGTATGTTCAATTATTGTCTCGATATCCGAACGTTCAATTATTGCCTTTTAAAGTTTTAAACGTTGAAAAATGAAACTAAACTTGTCAATCTCAATATTTTGTTTGCATCAATCATTAATCTAACATATATAAACCTTACTTATTTCCAGTTAACATTTGAAGATGCAAGCTAATAAATTTTGGTAAATTTACTTTTTCGGTATAATAAAACTTTGTGATGCTCAAACTGAATAGTTTGAGAACTTTTTTGACCATGAATGTTGAGAATTTTTAAATGGTTTTTAGTTTTTGGATTTTGGGTTTTGGATTTTTATAGTTTTCGATTTAGGTGTAGATTTGATTTTTTCAAAAAACTTATGCCATGAATATTTTTGTCGTTTTTAGATTATAATTTAATGTTTTTAGATTTTGAATTTTTAGTTTTTAGATTTTGGATTTTGTAAATAAATAAAACAAAAAATGTTTTTTAAAAAGAAAAAAAGAAGTCACATTAGAAAGATAGAGAAACTGAAAAAACTAGAAAATAAGGTTTATAGATTTTCTTTACAAGTGGTTAAAATCTTCCAAAATCTGGATTTCATATTTTGTAGAGAAACTACATTTCACAAATCATACATAAAATCATGCATATTTTTCAAAAACTAAATCCAAAATCTACTTCTTAAAACTGTAAACATTCAAGGCCTTAATTGGTAGGTTTTTTTAGTTTTTGGTTTTTATATATAGTTATTTTTTTCTATTTTAATTTTTTTGTTGGTTATATGTCTTTAAAAATTAGTAAAACAATGATATTAAATTTTAACAATCAAATAAAAGCTACAAATTTACATCACAACAAAAAATACTGAAAATACACATGGGTTTAACTTACACTTTTATAAAATTAAATAAAACAATAATATTAAATTTTAACAATTAAATAAAGCTACAAAATTTCATAACACCAAAACAAATACTGAAAATACACATAGGGTTTAACTTACACTTTTATCGGAAAAAAAAGAAATGGTATTTAGATAAATATATTTATTGAATGATAAAAATAATATATTTTTTATCAAAAATCTTGTAAAAATCTCATAGAATAGGATTTTAGTATTAATAAATTAGTAAACAAAAGTTTTTTATTAAGAAAAAAACTGACGTAAGTAAGCTAATTTTAGAGGAAATAAATATATCACATCAAAATCTCTTAAAAAATAGTAAAATGAGATTTCGGTTTTTCTTTAAAAATAATCAAAAGCCATCAAAATCCAAATTTTTTATTTTTTAAGAATTGTTTTTTTTTAAATCATGAATGGCTATAAAGTAGATTGTGAAATTTTTTAAACCAAAAGCCATTGTCCGAATTCGTGTCTTGATGATTGATAAATTTAGAGTTATTTTATAAAGATTAAATAAAATGGAAAATAGATATAAATAAATATATAATAACATTAAAAACTCTTTGTTGATTTCAATTAATTAGTTAGGGGGTAGACCCTCTCTCCACTCCACACATTAAATGCCTAATACATTTTTAAACATTCGAAAATACAAATAAATTTGACCAGAACATTTAATCTTTAACCCCAATCATTAATTGGCAGTGTGCGGTTGGAAGAAGGAACGGTAAAGTCTTTGATAGAAAAAAAAGGAGTGATCAAAGGAGTGACATACAAAAACAAAGCAGGAGAAGAAACAACAGCTTTTGCACCTCTCACTGTGGTATGTGATGGTTGCTACTCAAACCTTCGTCGGTCTCTTGATGACAACAATGTAAGTATAATACTTCAACGATACGAACCCCATAAAATTGATGTTACTCACTTTGATATATTCAGTTTGTTAATAAGCATTAATGTGCTATACCTTGATATAGGCGGAGGTTCTATCGTACATGGTTACATCTCAAAGAATTGTCGCCTTGAAGAACCCGAAAATTTACACTTGATAATGGCTAAACCCTCCTTTACCATGTTGTATCAAATAAGCAGTACTGACGTTCGTTGTATTTTTGAGCTTTTCCCCGACAAAAATTCCTTCTATCTCAAATGGTGAAATGGCTACCTTCGCGAAGAACACTATTGCTCCTCAGGGTACGCATTGGGCTGCGCATTTTTTGAACCACTAAAAAAAATCATAATATATAAAAATATAACTAATTCGTAGATAAGACATATATACACAGACTCTAAATTTGCAAGAGGTCCATGAATATGCATCTAACATCTTTTAACACTTAATTTCTAGATACCTCTAAAACTTCGAAAGTTATTTTTGAAAGGGATCGATGAGAGAGCACACATAAAAATGGTACCAACCAAGAGCATGGGAGCTACTTTGAGCGAGAAGAAAGGAGTGATTGTGTTGGGAGATGCATTCAACATGCGTCATCCAGCAGTCGCATCTGGTATGATGGTTTTATTGTCTGACATTCTCATTCTACGTCGTCTTCTCCAGCCTTTAACCAACCTTAGTGATGCAAACAAAATTTCAGAAATTATTAAATCCTTTTATGTTATCCGCAAGGTGAGCATATGTCACATATATACTAATCTAAAATATGAACATTTAAAATCTATTTAGAACCTCATGAGTTTGAAATGAATACATGATTGTGTATTGTGCAGCCAATGTCAGCTACGGTGAACATAATAGGGAATGCATTTTCTCAAGTACTTATTGCTTTTACGGACGAAGCAAAAGAGGCGATGAGACAAGGCTGCTATGATTACCTAAGTAGTGGCGGCTTTCGCACATCAGGGTTTATGGCGCTGCTCGGCGGCATGAACCCTCGTCCACTCTCTCTCATATATCATCTATGTGTTATCACCATGTCATCAATTCACCAACTTCTCTATCCATTTCCCTCTCCTCTTCGCATTTGGCATAGCCTTAGACTTTTCGGGGTAAGCCATTAAATTCCTCTTTAAAGGAATATTTATGTTTCCTAACCAAAAACCAAGTAAATTTTACTTTAGGTTTTAGAGGGATTCGACTAGAGATGGACCGTGAACTATCTCTTGATGGAGAGTATTAGGATTCTACATAATTATAAAAAAGTTAAAATAATATGTAACAGACATGAGCTATTCTACAGGTTGTCATTTAAGTTAAAACCAGTAAAACTAACAACTATATATTTTATGTAGAATTCCTTTTCTCTGTAATTGTGTGTGTGTGTCTTTTTAATCATCTTTTTAGTTTATCATCATAATTTGACATTGATATATATTTTTTTGTGTGTTTTTTATTTGAATCACTAGTTGTCTATCCAAATGTTGATTCCCCATCTGAAGGCTGAAGGGGTTAGCCAGATGTTGTTTCCGGCATACGCAGCTGCGTATCACAAAAACTATATGGCCGCAACCGCTCTCTAAGCATTGATACTCTAAACCTAGAATAATACTATAGCATACATTGAACACGGATCTTTGTGATTGTGCATTTGTAGACTTGTATTGTAGTGTGATTACAAATATAGTAGTATGTAAGTATGTAACTGGGAAATACCTATATATGGGTATATTCTAAGCACAGAAAATAAGGATTGTAATCATAAAACGTGTTTGAGTATGATCAATGGCTTTGATTTTCTTACTTGGAAACTTCTTTTCTTTATTTACTAAAAACTTTTTAAAGAAAAATAACTTTTAAGACATAATGCAATGAAATTTTATGTTTTTTTTTTTATAAGAATGTGAATATTTAATTGAGAATGAAAAGTTTAGGAGCTATATAAATAGATCCTACATTGATAAATTTTATGTTAGCACAATATTTTTCGCTAACAAACTATTTTTCAGATGATTGATTATACTATTATTTTGATCACATACTATATTTATATTATTTCTGCTATTTATTAAAATTATCCGAAAACTCTCTTTTATTTACAGTATTGGCATATCTTCCTATTTCAGTATTTTGCTATTTGAACCAGAATTTGGCTATGTGCCTAATGAACCAAACACAAAATGGTAGAATTTTAAAATAATAGATTACCCATCACAATTTACTATATCATATTTCCTTTTGACAAGAAAGAAATCATATTTTTTAGGTCGTGTTATAAATGACTAATCTGATCCAATCTAATTTTAATTATTAGTTAATTTTCTTTCTTAAATATTTTTTCTCAAAGTTGTATAAATGAAATTAATTAAGAAAAACATGTGGATCAGAACATCCTAGTGCAGCAGTCGCCGTCCCAATAATTCATGAGATTATGTTGTCGACTTGTGTGAGATTATATGTGGTGATCCTTTTCAAGGAGAGCAGCCAAAAAGCGGTAGCCCGCCTCTGTACATTAATTTATAGCGAAACAAAATAAGATGCCGATGAAATAATTAATTTCCCTTTAAATCATCTTTGAAGCCGACCTGGTTATGCAAAGAAAGACAATTCACCTTAACCATTAAGGCTTATATGGATGATGTAAGATTTGTATTTTGTTTTCTATTTATAAAGTGAATAAGAAATTTTGTGAACTTATCGGTAAAAAATACAGTATTAAAGATATTATTGGTTTACACAAATTATTTTAAATTATTTAAGATTGTAATTTTGTTTTAATTTTTTTTCCAGTCGTAGACAGTAATGGATGGTAAGAAAAAGGAATTTTTCTTAACAAACAAAAATAATTGTTGAAGATTTAAACCCAATAATGTTGGAAGAGACAATGCATGCACGTGAAAATAGACGAAAGCAGATATCATCAACAATCAGACAAAGATAATAAAACTGGCAGCAAGGTTAACCGGAGATCCTTGACCGTCCGTGGATGGGCTAACAAGTGACAACTGGCTGTAAGTTAATATATCTCCTTATATAAATCTTTGCTTTCATTATAACGCTTATTTTGGTTTACCATTACAATTTGACATTGATTTTTTTTTGTGTGTGTTTTATTTGAATCACCTTAGTTGACCAAAATGTTGGTTCCCCATCACAAAGCTGAAGGAGTTAGCCAAATTTTATTTTCGGCAAACGCAGCATATCGCAGAAGCTATATGGCTGCAACCGCTCTCTAGAAATTGATGCTCTAAATCGAAATATATAAAAAAAGAATCATATATGAAGCATGGTTCTTTGTGGTTGTGCATTTGTTAAAAGTTTATTGCAATGTGCTTACAGCTATCAGTATATAACTTTCTGCAACAACACCTTTGTAGAAATATATAAATGTAATAATAAAACGAGTTTTTGTTTTGTTGAATGTTGTGTCCAAAAAGTTTTGTTTGTTTTCGAACGCTCAACCATCGTTTTTTTTTGTCTCAATTGCCTTGGTTTCATTATCTCTCTTTCTTTCTCATCCAGCCATTGGGTAAAAAAAAACTAGAGTCATATTCTTAAAACTCACTTGAATTTTGAAAAAAAATTGCTTCCAAAAAATTGGTTATACAAGGATCCAATCCTCCTAATACCTCAGTTAAAATACTAGTGAATCAGTGATGACAGGTTAAAATCAAGGACCCAATCTTTCTTTTTTTAGCATCATCATAGACATGTGTTTATCAATGGGTTATCGAATGGAAGTGTGGGGGCCGATATCTGTGGTAATCTTTAAAAAATTACAAGTCATCTCTTCGAATTTGTCTGTCCGTTTGCGAGTTCGACTTGGTGGAACAACTTCTTCCCTAATCAACAAGTTTTAATTGGATTACGTGAGAACAAGGCTAGGATTCTTGACAAAGTTGGCGAACGTTCTATCACATATGACAACGATGTGCAAAAAAGGCTATCTATAATTGTAGCTTGGAAATGTTCAAAAAAAATTTTTAATGAAAAGATTGTAAATTGGAATCTTTATAAAGAAAAAATTATTGTGAAGCTAATCGTATGTGAATTTGGTATGATGAAATTGATATTGGTATGTTATTAGTGTTTGATTTTGATAAAATTTTGTCATTGATTTTTGTGCAATTCTCAAAAAAGCATAAAATAAAGTTTTTGTTCTAAATTTAACACACTTTATCATTTAAACCAAAAACAACATTTTTACTTAATGGTACTTCTCTTATATAGCAAAAATTCTCCAATCTTATATTTCTAGGGCCTTAAACTATATCTTCGAACTCCTAAAAACTATGTAAACTATATTCTTTAACCACATATTTCTATTTTTTGTTCTAAACTATATATTTAAAGGGACAATTCTCAAAAATAGTACTAAATAAAAAATTTGTTTCATAAATAATACAAATATTCATTTAGGACATTTTATTAAAGAATAATTTTCTTATATATTACAAAATCTCATAATTTCATATGTTAGAGTTTAGGCCTTAGAGTTTAAAATTTTTAAATCCTAAACTCTAAGCCATAAATCCTAAATTATATCTTCCACCCTAAATAAACTACACCCTAAATTCTAAAATATTTAACCCAAACAAAAAAAAAGTTTCTTTATAAAAATGTTATTTTGTCCTAATAAAAATGTTTACTATTTATGAAATAAAAACTTCATTTAGTTCAATTTTAGGGAGTTTCTCTAAAAACTATATCCTAAATTTTAAAATACTTAACTTCAAACAAAAAATTTAATTATTTTTATGTAAAAACATATTATTTTTGGCATAAATGCTATTCTTATGATTTTTCCTAGGCACCAATACCTTAATAAAAACACAATTATATATGTCGGTTTATTTTATTGTTCTCTTTTTTTTTTAAGAAGTTGTATTGTTTTCTTGGTCTAGACGCACTAATTATTTTTGTATAATTTAATGCTCATGTCTGTATAATTTAGCGTGATTCAAGCAATAATATTCAAGAATGTCCTTCCGATAGATCTTGGGAAGTATGCAAGAAAAAACGGGGAAATAACCTGAGCCTAGAAGAAAGAAGGTGGTGATACGACCATGCTAAATCAGTAAATTGTTTGAACTCTTTCATAAAATATTTTTGTTTGATAAAGGTTTATTCATTGATATAAAAAAGAAAACCAGTGTTAAACGTTTTTACAAAAATCATGAAAGATTACAAAACCATAAGAGGTATATGGAGATTAATATATACAACATTTTTGGATTGTTGAAATTTCTGCTAGCTTCCGTATGCTAGAGTTTTTCAAAACAAGTGCCGGTCCTATCCTAAGAAACCAGTTGCGTACGTTACTCTAAGTCTAATAAGTGACTGACTTGTAGGTAACTTCTTGATTAGGCTACGTCATATCATTTAACCATGTCAAAAATGTCAATAATTTGAGTGGACAATATCTGTTGTTTGTATCTGAAATAAAAATATCGTTTGTTGTGTGGACAACTTAAACAGTACGGAAATGAAATGGTAACGAAATATGTGGACAGCACAAAAAATCAATTTATTGCTTTTATTTTAATATCCATAATTTAGCATGTGGTGATACCATGCATGTGGTGATTCATCTTTGTACCATATATATGTTTTTTTGTTTTGTTAAAATGTAATATATATATATTAGTACTCCTCCTTTCTTGACTCTCTCATAAACCATATTGAGAACTAAGAGATATGAATTTGGCCTTTACATACGCTTGTTTATGGACGCCACTCGCCTTTGTCCTAACGTGGACGGTGTTCTACGTCACAAACAGGAGGAAGAAGGCGACGAAGTTGGAGGATACGATGGTGGAGCAGCATAAAGATGGTGCTTCTGACGTCATCATCGTTGGGGCTGGTGTTGGCGGCTCGGCTCTTGCATATGCTCTTGCTAAGGTATGCAAAATGGTGTAATTACAGTTTTGCGTCCAAGTATTAAATCTGCATAACACTTTTGTTAACTATTTTCTTATACTAATTATATAAAATTGTGTGCATGAATGATAGGATAAAACGATAGACACATATGTGACTGTTTTTGTTTTTACATGATAGAATATTTCTATAGCAATATTTTGTTAATTTCCTATTATATGAAGGACGGGCGTCGAGTGCATGTGATAGAGAGGGACATGAGAGAACCAGAGAGAATGATGGGTGAGTTTATGCAACCTGGCGGACGACTCATGCTGTCTAAGCTTGGTATTCAAGGTCTGTCTCAGCTTTACTTTCATTTACATTCACATTAACATTACATTTATGTAAATCAATCAAGGAATACATATTGTATCTTAGTTTCATGATGAATTTTATTCGTTCATATTTGTATAGATTGTTTGGAAGAAATAGATGCACAGAAGGCCATCGGCTTAGCAGTTTATAAGGATGGAAAAGAAGCAGTGGCACCTTTTCCGGTGGAAAACAATAACTTTCCTTATGATCCTTCTGGTCGATCTTTTCACAATGGCCGGTTTGTCCAGCGGTTGCGCCAAAAGGCTTCTTCTCTCCCTAAGTACGTATATTTGTTCACCACGTTTTTACTAAATATATATGTTAAGAAATATTCCACATTAAAGAGTGTAAAAAAATTGTATAAAACATATAAGCAACATGAGCCACTCTAATTAAATAGAGTGGTTCATGTTTCTAGTATGTTTTATAAAATCCTTATATATATATATATATATATATATATATATATATATATATATATATATAGAAACAGGATGTGATCTAATTGATTATAAAACATTTATAAAATCTTACTTATTTCCAGTTAAAATTTTAATATGGAAGCTAATAACTTTTGGTACATATACTTATGCTCAAACTAGTTTTTCTGGAGAATAATTAACTTTTGGTACATATACTTATGACGATTGATATACTTAGAATTAATTTATAAAAAGTTAATAAAATGAAAACTATATTTAAATTTTCATTTGTAAATATTACTATGTCATTGTGACTAACTCGGGAAGTTTTACCTTTTGATTATGGTTTTTTGATTGAATGAAAATATTCCTTTGACATCAAACAAAAAAAAGATTTAAATAAATACAGAAAACAATAATATGAAAGCTCTTTGTTGATTTTCACTTAATTAGTTAGGCAGTAGACTCTCTCCACTCGACACATTAAATGCCTAATAAATTTTTAAACATTCGAAAATACAGATAAATTTGACCATAATCTTTACCTCCAATCATTAATTGGCAGTGTGTGGTTGGAAGAAGGAACAGTAAAGTCTTTGATAGAAGAAAAAGGAGTGATCAAAGGAGTGACATACAGAAACAAAGCAGGCAAAGAAACAACAGCTTTTGCACCTCTCACTGTGGTATGTGATGGTTGCTACTCAAACCTTCGTCGGTCTCTTAATGACAACAATGTAAGTATGCTCCTTTAAAGGTATAAACTCCATAAAATAGATGCTACTCACTTTGATATATTCAGTTAGTTAATAAGCAATAATGTGATATACCTTGATTATAGGCGAAGGTTCTGTCTTACCAAGTTGGTTACATCTCAAAGAATTGTCAGCTTGAAGAACCTGAAAAATTACACTTGATAATGGCTAAACCATCCTTCGTCATGATGTATCAAATAAGCAGCACCGACGTTCGTTGTGTTTTTGAGCTTTTCCCCGACAGTATACCTTCTATTTCAAATGGTGAAATGGTTACCTTTGTGAAGAACACTATTGCTCCTCAGGTACCCATTGGACTGCTTATTCTTTGAACCACTAAAAAATAAAATAAATCATCATATATAACTAATATGGTGTACGTAGATAAGCCATATATACACATACTCTAAAATTTGCAAGAGGTCCATGAATATGCATCTCTAAGACACTAACATCTTTTAACACTTAATTTCTAGGTACCTCTAAAACTCCGAAAATTATTTTTGAAAGGGATTGATGAGGGAGCACACATAAAAACAATGCCAACCAAAAGCATGGGAGCTACGTTAAGCAAGAAGAAAGGAGTGATTGTGTTGGGAGATGCATTCAACATGCGTCATCCAGCTGTCGCATCTGGTATGATGGTTTTATTGTCTGACATTCTCATTCTATCTCGCCTTCTCCAGCCGTTAAGCAACCTTGGTGATGCAAACAAAATCTCAAAAGTTATTAAATCCTTTTATGTTATCCGCAAGGTGAGTATACTTCACATACTAATCTAACATATGAACATTCAAAATCTATTTATAACCTCAAGAATTTGAAAAGAATACATGATTTCTAATGTTACAGCCAATGTCAGCTACGGTGAACACAATAGGGAATGCTTTTTCTCAAGTTCTTATTGCATCTACGGACGAAGCAAAAGAGGCAATGCGACAGGCCTGCTATGATTACCTAAGTAGTGGCGGCTTTCGCACATCAGGGTTGATGGCGCTGCTCGGCGGTATGAACCCTCGTCCACTCTCTCTCATATATCATCTATGTGTTATCACCATGTCATCAATTCACCAACTGCTCTATCCATTCCCCTCTCCTCTTCGCATTTGGCATAGCCTTAGACTTCTCGGGGTAAGCCATTAAATCCCTCTTTAACTAATTCTGAAATTATTTAAGCTTATTCATTAGAGAAAGACAATTACTTAGTGTATTAGTAAAGGGTATAATAGAAATTTACATAACTCATCATATTTTCACATTGATATATTTTACTTGTGTGTGTTTTATTTGAATCACTAGTTGTCTATCCAAATGTTGATTCCCAATCTGAAGGCTGAAGGGGTTAGCCAGATGTTGTTTCCGGCATACGCAGCTGCGTATCACAAAAGCTATATGGCTGCAACCGCTCTCTAAACATTGTACTCTAAACCTAGAATAATACAAATATAGTATGTTACTGGGAAATACCTATATATAGGTATATTCTAAGCGCATAAAATAAGGATTGTAATAATAAAACTATTTTTCATGTCTTGGATGTTTCTGTATGATCCAATATTGCATGGAAACTTCTTTTCTATATTTACTAAAATCTTTTAAAAGAAAATTAACTTTTATGATATATTGCAATAAAAATACATTGCAATCATATTATTTCACAAAATATTTTTTTGTTATTAATTATAAATTTTATGTTAGCACAATGTACATTTTTCGTTAACAAACTCTATTTCAGATGATTATATTATTATTTTGATCACATACTATATTTACATTATTTCTGCTATTTGTTAAAATTATCCGAAAAAACTCTCTTTTATTTACAGTATTGGCATATCTTCCTATTTCAGTATTTTGCTATTTGAACCAGAATTTGGCTATATGCCCAATGAACAAAACACATAAAGTGGTAGAATTTTTAAATAATAAATTACCCATCACAATTTACTATATCATATTTTCTTTTGACAAGAAAAAAATCGTATTTTGTAGTTCGTGCTATAAATGACTAAACTGAAATCACAAAATAATTTTAGTTTTTAATTAATTTTCTTTCTTAAATATTTTTCTCAAAGTTGTATAGATGAAATTAATTAAGAAAAACATGTGGATATCAGAACATCTTAGCGCAGCAGACGCCGTCCCAATAATTCATGAGATTATGTGGTGATTTGATGTTGTCGACTTGTCCTATTCAAGAAGAGCAGCCAAAAAGCGTTAGCCCGCCTCTGTACGTTTATGTATAACAAAACAAAAACAAGATGCATGCACATAGCGATGAATTAATTGATTGCCCTTTAAATCATTTTTGAAGGCGACCTTTAGGGTTATGCAAAGAAAGACAATTCCACCTTAACCATTCAGGCTTATATGGATGGTATAAGATTTTTTTGTTTCTTTTTCTATTGATAGATTAAGAGATTTGATGAACTTATCGGTAAAAAATACAGTATCAAAGATATTATTTGTTTACACAAATTATTTTAAAACTAAATATTTTGACGGTCATAACAAATAGCATATTATAAACTGTGTTTGTATCGTCCATTTACAATTTTTTAAATCTTCTTAAAAACAAAATTTTGATGACTATGAAAAATTGTTTAGTACACCATCGTGTAAGCACAAGAGAATCTATCTTAACAAAAGTATGTGTATATATATATATATATATATTAAATTGCGTCCGTATGCAATATAAAATCCGTAGTCAAATTCTTACGTTTCTTTGTCCCACATCACAATTTCAAATTGCTGAAACTTTGGTAAATAATTCGTAATTGATCAACAAATCTACTAACGTGGCTGACTCGTCTGATACTTAATCCCACCACCTTCGGACCCGATCACAGCTTCTGTTATAGGCTCAATTGTTGTCATCATGGATGATGCACCACCTTGTACTACCGGAACCAAGACCCACAATTTTAAATTTCACATTTAAATTCAGTTAAACTGTTACAAAATCTTGTAGTTGCAAAAAAAAACTACTATTAAACAATTTCTCACACCTCTCTGACAAATTGCAACAAAAAAAAAACAAGTTTTATTTTGTTAAAATCTTTGAATTTATTTTAGTTGGAATTACCGATTCCGATCGGGCTTTTGGGTATGATTACTTTTGCCCAGACCTAAATAAAATCTTTTCCAACGCTTTTTAGCTAATATCCAGAAAAGCATTGATCTTAGATATTCTCAGACTAAATAAGATCTTTGTATCTATCTAGGTTTCGTTACGTCAGTTGATATCAGAACGGAAACTTCTAACGATAGAAGTAGAGATCCGTCAAAGTCTATGATCTTCTAGTCTTATATCTTCTTTCTGATCCATTCTGATTTTTACAAGATAGGAATCAGATTTTAAAAGAATCAAAACCCGAAAGCCTTCTCTTCAAAAACGAAATCAACCATCATGACATCATCTTCATAGGTGTCATAAATCGGATCTCTACAGATCTCTATGTAGATTTCCTCGTCGTTTCCATAAACATCTTATATTGGATCACCATAGATCTATTTGTAGATCTCATGAGTCTCTTCTCTCTCAACAAAAGGATTTTCGTCTTTGAAAGTGTAGCAACTGCCGATCAACATGGCAACCAGAATTGTTCTCTGATTGAGAAATCAAAGAGACGCGGTTATGATACTAATTGACATAGCGAAAATTAGATACATACAAAAATCTTATTTAGTTTGAGAATATCTAAGATTAATACTTTTTTGGATTCGTTGAGATCTTTCAAAATCTACCGAAAACAAAAATTAGAGAATACTTTTCTCTAAAAAGCTCAAACCTCTTTAATTTTATTAATCAATCAATTCCATATATAAAAGATGATCTAAACGATTTACTTATAATAAAACATAAAAACCTTAGAAATATTTTAGAAACCCTAAAAATTCAATAATATTTATAATTAATTAAATAAAATATAATAATAAAGATATTTAAAAAATTATTTAAATATCACACTGCATCAAGAAGAATGTTGGTGCTTTGCTATATACTATTTTAAATTTTAAATCTTTAAACATGTTTTTGGACGGTTGCAGGGCTGTACGCATTCCACAAGAACCACATAAACTATCGTGTATCATTTGGTGTTGTTTTAAGACTATTTTTTACTACATTTTTGCCTTTAAATTCTATTTCAAAAAATATATATATATAGTTCTACTTTATTTTAACTTTAAAATAAAAATCTCTATTTTTAACTCTATATTTTGCAATTCTAGATTTATAAACAGAACTCTTTGTCGCCTTTGAATTTTATTTTCAAAATAAAATAAAAAAACAGAAATTTTCATTACATATTTAAAATGGACTGTGGTCTATCCATTTTATTTTCAATATAAAACCTCGACTCGGAAATGGAATACTTCATTTTAAAGATATTTAAAATTAATTTCTGATTGTAATTTTGTATTAATTTTTTTTTCCAGTCGTGGACAGTAATGGATGGTATGGAAAAAGGAATTTCTTTTAACAAACAAAAATCATTGCTGAATATTTAAACCCAATAATGTTGGAAGAGACAATGCATGCACGTGTGAATATAGACGAAAGCAGCTATCATCAACAATCAGACAAAGATAATAAAATTGGCAGCAGGTTAACCGGAGATCCTTGACCGTCCGTGGATGGGCTGACAAGTGACAACTGGCTAACCATGAATAAAACGTGTTGGCTTGAGATGAAAGATGACGTTAAGACAGTGTGACTCACCATTCCCTCCCGAACCATCCGTCTGCCAAGCTGTGGTCCGTGGAAGTCTAGTTTATTTTCTTTTCTTTTGACATTTTGGAGTTCTCTTATTTAGCGACATCACTTGAACTAAAGAGTAAAGACAAGAGATATTATTACTAAGAGATGGAAACGACTAACGCGTGGTTATGGACGTTTCTCGCCTTCTTCCTAACATGGATGGTTTTTGACCTCATCAATAGGAAGAAGGCAGCAACGGAAGAGGCGGAGGCAGAAGCAGAGGAGAGGATAGACGGTGCCGCTGATGTTATCATTGCTGGGGCTGGTGTGGCGGGTGCGGCTCTCGCTTATGCTCTTGCTAAGGTATATATTTGCGTATGTGTGACCGTATTTTCCACAGGTTGATCGCTTTTTCTTTTCTTTTCTAAATCAAAGAAGTCTAGATCAGCCAAGTTTAGGTTTTTGGTTGTTTTTCATGTGTAGCCTCGGCACACAAAAACAGAACCAAACAAAATCAAAAATATGGTTTTGGGTAGTATTTGGGAAGTCTAATAACCGAATGAAATGTTTATAAATTTTATTTGGGCATTACCGAAAATATGGGTTTGGGTAATATTTGAATAAGTCTAAATAACCGAATGAAATTTTAGAAATTCTATTTGGGTATCGGGTAATACCCTACCTGAATTGATACCCGAATTAGAATGAAACAAACAACTTACAATTAAACTTGTATAAATTTGTATTCGATTCATCGATTCATTAATAATTTCGTTAAATTAATAAAAAATTTCAGTCTTAAAATGCTATTTTGACTCAAATATTATTTCTATAAATTAATAACTTTTATAAATTAATAAAATATTATAAAAATATATTAATCTTAATAATATTAATTTATAGAGGTTTTACTATATATGTTGAGTTTACTTCGTGTGTAATCGGATAAAAGGATAAAAGTGTTAATCAGGTAATTTTGGGTAAATGTTGGATAATTACCGATAAATTTAGGTAAATTTTGATTAAATGCCTATGATGGATACAAAATAAACCGATCCTAACTGGAACCGAAACCAGTTGGACGACAAATATTTATCATATCCAAACCCAACTGATCTGAGTTTTTTATATATACACTTAAATGGATCCTACATATAATTCCTAAATTACCCGATATACGAATAGTAGGACCCTTAAATCCAAACAAGTACTTACCCATGCCTAGTTTCTTGTGTTTGGCGTTGTTTTTAATCCAAGTTGATGTTTCTATTTCACAAAATAATATAATTTTTTTTAATATAAAAATGTCGTTTAATGTTTTAAATGCATATTTATAAAAAAAAAATTTAATCTATAAGCTATTCTCTTCTTTTTTTTAACTATTAGCTATTAGTATGTGTTGTTTAACTTGAATGTGGATGCGCAGGATGGACGACGAGTACATGTGATAGAGAGGGACTTGAAAGAACCAGAAAGGTTTATGGGAGAGCTGATGCAACCAGGAGGCCGGCTCATGTTAGCCCAGCTTGGCCTTGAAGGTCTCTCGCTTCACATTTCTTGATCCTTGTTGCCACAAGCACATATACGGGTATACAAACTTATGTGACGAGTTTTTCAAATTTGAGATTTTGGTTTTGTATATCTATTTAGATTGTTTGGAGGAAATCGACTCTCAAGAAACAAATGCTTTAGCAATTTACAAGGATGGAAAACATGCGACCTTGCCTTTTCCAAATGACAATAAGTTTCCCTATGAACCAGTCGGTAGAACTTTACGTAATGGCCGTCTAGTACAGCGTTTACGCAAAAAGGCAGCTTCTCTTTCCAAGTACGTACATTATATATTACCGATCATTTTTCGCCTCAAGGTCTTCTCTTATATCGTATATTTAACGTAATGTAATGAACGATGGCAGTGTGCAGGTAGAAGAAGGATCAGTGAAGTCTTTGATTGAAGAACGAGGAGTGGTTAAAGGAGTAACATACAAAAATAGCATAGGCGAAGAAACAACAGCCTTTGCACCTCTCACTGTGGTATGCGACGGTTGCTATTCGAATCTTCGTCGGTCAATTGTTGATAATACTGTGAGTATATACTTTCTTTTTAGTATTGTAGACTTCTTCTCTCTATTCTCTATGAATTTTGACGAATGATCATGTATATATAGGAGGAAGTGCTCTCGTATATGGTGGGCTACGTCACGAAGAATAGCCGACTAGAAGATCCACATAGTCTACATTTGATTTTTTCTAAACCTTTAGTATGTATTATATATCAAATAACCAGCAATGAGGTTCGTTGTGTTGCTGAGATTCCTGGTGAGAGTATTCCTTCTATCGCAAATGGCGAAATGTCTACCTTCCTCAAGAAAACTATGGCCCCTCAGGTATGTAACAAAGGATATATGATTAGATGTACAACTAAAACATCTAGTTTACATTTCCCTTTTAGTAGTTGTTTCGATTTAAATTTTGGATTAAATACAAAAAATGGATTTTTCTGAAAATTTATTTCTAAACGGGGATTCTATACTGTTTTAAAAACTTTTCTCAGGAAATCTGTTTGAAATTTGTTTTTCCAAATGGTCTATTTTAAACAATACCCCTTAATTTTTTCATATAACTTAGTTCATATTGTCTCCCTTTTGCGTTATAGATACCCGAAATTGGAAATCTCCACGAGATATTTTTGAAAGGGATTGAGGAGGGACTACCAGAGATAAAAAGAACTGCGACTAAGAGTATGTCAACTAAATTGTGTGATAAGAAAGGAGTGATTGTGTTGGGAGATGCATTCAACATGCGTCATCCTATAATTGCTTCAGGGATGATGGTTGCACTCTCGGACATTCTAATTCTACGCAATCTTCTGAGGCCATTGCCTAACCTTGGCAATACTAAGAAGGTCTCGGAGGTTGTCAAGTCCTTTTACATCATCCGCAAGGTGAGTTATGTGACATACTTAAGTTTTTTTGTAAATTTAAAAGGTGTCTTTAGTTTCTATTAAAAGTTGTAACATGCCATATATGTTTTCTAAAGAAAATGGTAATAAATGAAGTGATTTAGTTTGTATGTGCTAGATTGGGTCATGTTTTACATTTACCAAATTGTGTTAGACTATTGGTATGACTCTTTTAGTCAACGGTCACTACTGAGGTCCGACACATAATTCTACATTAGTCTAAGTTTTTTCTTGGGGACAAGTCTTTAGTGATAAGTGAATGTTATTTTGATAGGAACTAGTAAAAGTATCAAATAGAGTGAAATAAGACTCTTGTTTTTCTATTTGTGTTGATTTTGGATGGCAAAAGCCAATGTCAGCAACGGTGAACACCCTGGCGAATATCTTTTCACAAGTGCTTATAGCTACAACGGACGAAGCTCGAGAGGGAATGCGACAAGGCTGCTTTAATTACCTATGCAATGGAGATTTTTTAACAAACGGCATTATAGCTATTCTGGGAGGCATGAACCCTCATCCCCTTACTCTAGTCCTTCATCTTGTAGCCATCACCCTCACCTCCATGGGTCACATGCTTTCTCCTTTTCCTTCGCCTCGTCGTTTTTGGCATAGCCTCAGACTTTTTGCAGTAAGGGTTTCTCTTTTATTTTCTTGGCTATTTTAACACATATATTTAACTTACCTGTCTAACAGTAATAATTTGTTTTTTTTTATGACTTTTTCTTTGTAAATCGACAGTTAGCTTTGCAAATGTTGGGTGCACATTTAAAGGATGAAGGAGTGAAAGAGATGTTGATTCCAACAAATGCAGCTGCATATCGCAGAACCTATATGACCACAACGAAGTAGATTCCAACAAAATGTAAGCTGGATATGTTACATGCTGATTTGTTATAGTTTATTTGTTGTTTATTTTTATTTTCTGCTTATGAATTTGTCTAATGTCTTAGTACGTGGCTCCTATCTGATATGATCTCTCCGCTTCAATCTCAAAAAGTCAAATAAAGTATACAAATTTGAATATTGTTAAACCATTTCAATATTCATAAAGGCTGATCAGAAAAAGAGACGAATCATAGCATCCAACCATCTGTTTAACGGCAAAATCTGTGGTCTCTTGAGAGATCATTAGGTGAAGATATATAGAGTACAAAACCACATTAAACATGACTAATCTTCCTCAGCTCTGTCCTACGAGAACATCCTTATATGGTGTCGGAGAAGATCCCACCATTGTCTCTGCTGCTCCCGCTCCAGCCTCGGATGTAACGTGAGCCCGGGGTTTTGCTCTATTAGAAGGTTCGTCAGCTTCCATCTTCCTTATTCTTTCTTCTTCAGCAACAAGAGGGAGATATCCTTCCCTGCCTTCAAGAAGCCGGGCTTGTGCTCCGCCCCGTAGTTTCTCGAGGCGGATCCCATTGATCTGAACGAAGTTAAAAACCTTAACAACGTTCATCAATCCTCCCACAAACAAACATATAGCCCCGGAAATCCCAAGCCAAACCCACCTTTTCCCCTGAAAAAATACTGTTTAGCGTAAGAAGCGGTTTTCAAAACCCACCTTTTTATGCAGTAATTTTTTTGTCAAGAACTTACAAGAAGCTTCAAGCCACTATGAGTTGACCCTGATTGGTCGAGGAAATTGAGAACTGCAGAAACAAAGAATAAAAGGGATCCAACCAAGAAAGGGATGTGAACACACTGCTGTAGAATCTGGACATGACTGTCTGCTCTCTCGTAGGTTTGGCATGAGTTGTGAATCGATCCAATCACCCATAGCAAAGGACCCGCAAGAAGCATGTTTAACGCATGCTTCTCTTGCCCACTGTATCCAAGTTTCGTCTCAGCCTAAATACTCCCAAAAAATAACAACTTTAATTTGCTACTCATATTTTATGACATGAACCACAATGAACGTAGTGGACAATGCCAGATTAATGTGCCACAAGTATTTGGCTTTATTTATCTGCTCATGCCTTATTTCATCATACTAAATACTAGCTATAACTTTTATAAGAATGTATGAATCCTTGTTTTTTCTTTCCTTTTTTGGCAAGGTCACAAGCTAGATGGTTGACACTTGACATTAATTGTAAAACTAAACTCTTCATTTAAATGAAAATTACATTCACATATTAAAATATATATATACATATATATATATATATATATATATATATATGTGTGTGTGATCACTTCAGGGCACAACTAAAATTCATGTAGGGGATAAATGGTCAATGTCAATGGTCTATGATGAACCCTTAATATTTTGTTACCACAGTGAAAGTTTTACCTGATGGAAAACGAAAAAGATTCCCACGAAGAAAACGACGGAACCCGCTATCTGAACTAGAGGGACTGCAAATTCCACTAGCCCCAGTTGCAAATCATACTGCATTAACCTTAACCTGTCACCACAAAAACAATTAACTCATAACTAAAGCGTTGTTCTGAATTTCCCAACATTTGAATATAAAAAAAAATATAAACCACAAATACACATCGATAGAACTTACAAAAAATTCTGATAAATTATTTAAATATCGCACGAGTTTATATAATTAATGACAATATTTCCCGGAAGCTAGCTAAAATAGTCAACTAATTAACTAAATTAAGCAAGTAAGCAACCTTCTTGCATTTTGGAAAAAATAAACAAATATTTTATAGCCATATATCATACCGGTAATCAATTCCTACTAGATGAGCCACAAGATCGTGAACATTAACGGCGGTTATAAGAGCGAGAGCCAAGAGAATAAGGACGAGGCCGGATATTGGCTCCCACGAGAATCCTGTCGCCGTGAAACCGCTGATGAGCACCACAGTGGCGAACAGGTATAGACCTGCGTTGATGTACTCGGCTCTGCTCCTTCCTAGGCGAGGGCCGTACGTTCTAATCTCACGCGCCGTCGCGAGTTTCACCATTTGATTGGAGATTATGCGTCTTGGTAAGAGACTGAAAGAGAAAGAGAAAGAGAAAGAGAGAGATCTGGGAGGGAGAGAGAGAGCGCGCGCTTTACGTGGCTTTGTGCATGGCGTTCTATTCAGTGGAAACGTGGCAGATTGTGGAAAGTGGCTGACTTTGTTACAACGGTGTCGTTTCTATACTCCAGTCAGTATTTTAAGTTGGGCCTAGTGTTGGGCCAAGCTAAAAAAATAAAAGTTAAAACAACGGAAAATTATAAATGTTTATTGGGTCATGAGTTTTTTAACAGTATAAAATTGAAACATAAATTTATTTTTACTCACAGTTTTATTTTAATTATGATTACATTTTATTTTGAAGTTTTATGTTCATATTGTGTAGTGTGTAGTGTATAGTGTATACTTCAGTTTAGCTTTTACTCAATAAATAAATTAAATTTTTGTGTTATTCAAAATAATAATGCCATCAAGTATTTTAGCGATAATTTTGAGTCAAACGATACATTGAGATTTTCAAAAACAAAATTGTAAATGAAAAAATATAAGTTGACAAAACTTTGAAATTTAGGTTTTTGAGAAGGCTTGTTATAGTGTTTTATAGTGTTTTGGAGAAATTCATGAACTTTAACATTTTATCTTAAATAATTTCGTTATAAAAAAAAATTTTGGTTAAAAAAATTTCCTATTAAAATAATGTAACTGGATAATTACTAATTACCGACGAATGTAGTGGAAAACGATGAAGAAAAGCAAAATTTTAAAAGGAAACATTATGTAATTAGAACAGAACTAACTAATGGGGAAGAAAATAAAATTTTCTAAACATTTGGAGTTTTGGCGTAATGTTTAGGAATACTATTTTTTCGTATGAATTGACTTTTGAATTTCAGAACCAAAATTAATCGGTTTACAATAAGGCTACGTTGATGCTTGTCGAGCCACCACTTTATTTGGGTCCCAAAAATGATGAGAAAACCATCCACGTGTATATTACCTGATCCATAACCACAAGCCACTTTAGGAAATATCTTCTCCTCCACTCTAAATTTGCCACGTTGCGCCTCCCGCCATTTTCCTTATGTATTTCCGATTCTTCTGTAGCCTTGTTGGCCGTTGGATCTTCCTGAGATATCAAAGATTTTTTTTTTTTGTTTTATTTCTTTAAAAATAATAAAACATTTAGTTTATTGACATTATCTACGAATTAACTTAAACAATTAAGATATATAACTTTTTCTTTAGTGTAAAAACAAAATTGGTATGACAAGAACTAGAAGGAGTGGTTCTGAAATTTTGAAGGTCATAAGAAAAAATAAAAAGTTGAATGTTTATTTATATAAATTTTTGCTATTTTACGAAAATTTGACAAGTGTCAAAATTTTAACTAACATAATCATAATAAGTTTATAAACATTAGTTAAAAGAAAATCTAACAAAAAAATAAATAGTAAACTGTACTTTTAATTTTTGTTTTTTGATAAACTTTGATTCTTTTCATCAAAGTTATTTGTTTTCAATAAAAGTTATTTTACCTTTAAATTTATATATTTATATTATGTTTGACGAAAATTTGACATGTCTCAAAATATAATTAACAAATCTCAATCGATTATATTATAACAAATGTAAAAAAGTTATATTGGGTTTTTTTTAATTACAAAAACCAACAAAAATAAATAAATAATAAAATATATACTTTTTTGGCAACAATATATACCTTTTTACTCTCCTTTTTTTTTGTCAACAACAAAACTTCAAGAGGGTTTAAATCGATTAAATGAAATATTGTGGGGTTTAAGAATAGAATCTAAAAACATACGGTACCATATTGTCATTAAACCTGTGGACACCATAATTTACGTAGCACACATTGAGACACATATTTTCGTGTTCCACTCCCATTTTTTTTTTTTCTCTTTCTATTTAAAATTCGTGAACCAGAATCTAACCAAAACGTAGAATCTCACACGATCAAACAAAATTTCTCTCCGCGATACTGCAAAGGTATTATGCCAAACGATTTGCTTCGTCGATAATCGAAACAATAATAATTTTTAGTTTGTAATGATTTCTGAGTTCAATTGATCTAAAACAGTAGAAGATTTATTTGATCTTTCTACACAATTTGTTGATCAGTGTTTGGATTTGCATTTGAATTCTCTATGATTCCAAGAAATTCGAATTGGGGTTTTCTCGATCGCTCTTCAAAATTTGATCTTTCGTTTTGATTCGCATCTTCAGATCATCCTCTGTTTATGCAATTATCTGCTTAAATTAGATTTATTTCAATGTTCTGTAATTATTTATCTTGAGACCATTCTTTAAAGTAATAATATGAGACTGTGTTTTGATGTTTTCTGCAGCAGCACAAGTGAGTTTTTGAGCCTAAGATTGTGATGGGAGTTGTGTTTATATCAAGTTCAGCAGCAAGATCTCCACTTGGGTTAAGCAACGATCTTTTAACTCATCGATCTTCACTTAAAAAACCATCCATTGTTGCTTTTAAAGCTGATGATTCCACCAATTCATCATCAGCTTTAATCATTCCTCCTCGAGAACAAGTTTTGATTCCCGCCGAAAACAAAAATGAGAAGAAGAGAGTTGTAACAAAAAGAAAGCCGAAAAAACCGAGTTCTTTAGATCACAATGTTGCTCTTTCGTGCTCATTAGGATTGGATTACAACGAAGCTGCTGCAAGACTTGAAAGCATTTTCAAGCTTAGTCCCGCAACAACAATACCTGTCGAGGAGGAAGATCTTGAAGATGGCGGTTCGAAAGCGAAAGCTCCGCGGAGGAGGAAGAGGAAACAAAGTGGCGAAGAGAAAATAGTTGTGAGGAACAATGTGATGAAGGAGAAACGTTTGAGTCTTGATAAAAGAATCGCGTTGAAGAGAAACATTAGTCAAGAGAAAAAACCAATTGTTGCTTCTGCTGAGAATAAGAAAGTAACGAAGAGGGACCAAGAAGAGGAGAAGATCGAGAGGCTCGTGCGTGACTATTCAGCTTCTAATGATATAGTGAGCTTAGACTGGAAAAAAATGAAGATTCCTCCTGTTCTTTCTTCTACTGAACATTCTTGGTTGTTTAAGTTGATGCAACCTATGAAGGTATTCTTCATTTTTCTTTAATATAGCATATAGTCTAGGATTAAATACAAAAAATAGATTTTTTGAAAATTTATTTCCAAACGGAGATCTCTACTGTTTTAAAAATACTTATAGTCTAATAGAGAGATGACTCACTGTTGCAATTTATGCTCAAACATTTTTAGGCTCTTCTTGAAGTGAAAGATGAATTGCAAAAGAGTTTAGGAAGAGCGCCGAGGGAAGCGGAGATAGCTGTCGAGATCAATATGAACACGGCTGAAGTGAAAAAGAAAATCGAAATTGGTAGAGCTGCAAGAAACAAACTTATTAAGGTGAGTGTATATCAAAAGCTATTGTCATGGAGATAACAATCTTTTTAGCTTATTGTGTTTTTTGTTTGTTTTCCTACTTTTGCAGCATAACCTCCGTCTTGTATTGTTTGTTATGAACAAATATTTTCATGATTTTTCCAATGGACCGAAATTTCAAGATCTCTGTCAAGCTGGTATGAGAGGACTGATCACAGCTATTGACCGTTTTGAGCCGAAAAGGAAGTTTCGCCTTTCCACTTACGGTTTGTTTTGGATTCGACATGCTATCATACGTTCTATGACAACCTCGAACTTCACTCGTGTCCCATTTGGACTTGAATCTGTAAGTTTGGTTACTCTATTTTCTTAAATAGATTGTTTTGCAGAGACCTTATTCATTGTTGAAAACCATTCAGGTAAGAGTGGAGATTTATAAAGCAAAGATTGAGCTATTGTTTGAGCTAGGGAGGCTTCCGACAGAGGACGAGGTAGTTGATAGAGTCAAGATATCACCTGAGAGATACCGAGAAGTATTGAGAGCCGCGAAACCGGTTTTCTCACTAAACTCGAAACATGCGGTTACTCAAGAAGAGTTCATCAATGGAATCACAGATGTTGATGGTGTAGGAGCTGATAACAGAAGACAACTTGCTCTTCTCAGGCTCGCTCTCGACGACGTTGTAAGTTTCTATTCAAAACTTATGTTAGTTAATATTACCAAAAACTTAAAGCATATAAACTGATTGTATTTTCATTCTCAGCTTGATTCGTTGAAGCCGAAAGAGAGTTTAGTGATTCGACAGAGGTATGGTCTTGATGGGAAAGGTGATAGAACTCTGGGAGAGATAGCTGGAAATCTCAACATCTCTAGAGAAATGGTGAGGAAACATGAAGTCAAGGCTTTGATGAAGCTCAAGCATCAGGCTAGAGTTGATTACCTTCGTCAGTACATTGTCTGAAACCAAACCAAACCGAAATGAACCGGCCTACTCATCCATTTGATATCATTTCTCCAATTTACTAGAGAATTTTATAACCGTTGGTATATAGTTGTGTATGTAATATCAGAGTTACTTATAGTTACGTTAAATATGTCCGTCAAATCGAAATCGTTGTAATATATATCCCATTACTAAACTCATACCGAAAAAGTTATACATGTAAAGTTTGAGACTGGTTTTGCTTACTTTCACAAAATTGAACCGGTTATCATTACTTAACCGGATAGTATGTACTTCGAATAATTTAAAACCGGTTTTAATCGGTGATAAAGATTCTTAGAAGAGTTGAAAGTAATTTTACACCGTTGATTCTCGCCTTCTTGGAGTCTTATCTATATCTATAGAAACACGGCGACGAACGAACCATTTGGTCTTTGGCCTTTGTCTATATTCATAACATTTCTGCCGTGAGGTACACTTATTACTCCTTTCGTTTTTTTTTTTTATATTTTAAGGTTTTTTCACAATTTTTAAGAAAATAATTAATTTTTCTATTTTATCTTTAATTAATATTTATTTAATTTTACTTCATTAATCAAAATATTAAAATATTAGAAACAAAATTATAAATTTTACTAAACATCTCCATTAAAAACACAAAACAACACTTATTTTGAAACAAACAAAAAAATCCTAAAACTACAAATAAAAAGAAACAGAGTGAATATACACTAATACACAACATAATATCTATAGTTCAAATTATATATAAGAAAATTCAAGATTCATATTATCCAAGTCATGGTGCATATTAAATGAAACTTATATATTTAGTGGGAAATGCGCTTAAAAGCCAATTCAGTATTGTGTCCTCGTAACAGCAATTTTGATTCAAAGAATTTTCAATGGCTGAAGCATCAATGGTCAAAAGCCATTATTATCATTCATCAGTCATGACAAAATCTTAGTCACACTTCCAATTTTTTTTCTAATGACGGTGCTGTCATTGAATGGCCATCATTACATGTAAGTGTGACATCTATGTTTCTACAAATACTGAGATGATATGTGAGTTTAGGTTGGCCTTTTTACATGTATTGTGCGGTAGCGTTTGTATTTTGTATTAACGGTTGTGTCCTGTGTGTTGTGTTTAATGATTAAATTTTTAGTTAGTTATTACCGGTTGTGTCTTTTTGCTTTAAGTTTAGCATTTAATTGCATTGTAGAGTAGAAACAGTCCAAAATAATAGAGTAATAGACATAAGTGTTCGGGACCAAGGCAAGGCCATACAAAAAGATGATCAGAAATTTATCTAATTTTTTCTTCTAAATAAGACCAACCCAAAAAAAAATTTGTAAGTGCCAAACAAATGTTTCCCCTGGAATTTCTATATATATTAGGTTGGTCCTAGTTTGTAATTTACTTTTGTATTTATAGTATTTTTGTTTTGGGTTCTCGTTAGCTTTCACATCTCCATTTAGTGTTATGTTCTTAGCTTTTTGGTTTAACATTTATGTTGGATTTATTTTGAAAATTTTGATGCAGTTTAAGCTTCGAATCTATTTTCAAGAATTATAATATTTTATTTTATCATTTATAAATCATTATATTTTAATATTTATTTTTGAGAAAAAAAGTAATGATAGTTCATTTTTTTGTTTTGAATTTTTGATACTTTTGTTTTTGATAAAGTGAATTTTTGATACTTGACAGTATGTTACACTGTTTTTAGTATGTTGCTTTATCTTATAAACAACTAAACCATATAGAATTGCATATATATACTGATTAACATTTTTGTAGGCCTTGGTTTTCTGCCCAAAGATCATTAGAACATGAATTATACAGTAATTAAGTTTAATCCAAATTTAAATTAATACTTCAACATCATCATGACCAATATATTGGATATTTCTCTTGATCTCAAACTTATAAAATAGATATGATTCTCATTCGGAGTTTTGAAATTTCTAAACTCAATTTCATAACTCATAGCAAAACTAAATATAAAACAGAAAATTAATTTTTCTTTATAATAATGCAATTTTATTTTAAAAATTCACTTTTACTAAATTAATTAAATGATTGTGACATAAAAACGAAAATAGATCGTATAAAACAAATCCAAAAAAAAAAGGATCGAGAAGAAGAGAACTGGTCAACATGTTGGACTTTCCAAATTCATTGACCAAAGACCAGTCTCACCTCTCCATTACTTCCACATCAGCTTTCTTTGTTCTTCAGTCAAAAAGTCAAATTATCTCAGCACACACAATCCTCTTTAAATTCCCTAGTTTAACAATTTCCAGAAGCCATGCAAAAATAAACATAATAACAATATTTTAAACCTATTTGCATCCAAACTTGAACGTAATGGAGAAGAAAAATGGTAGTGGAGATTGGGAGAAGATGAAGAAGGAGATCAACGAGCTCATGACAGAAGGAAGAGACTATGCATACCAGTTCGGATCGGCTTCATCTCAAGAAGCACGTGAACATTTGGCTAAGAAGATTCTTGAATCATACCACAAATCTCTCACCATTATGAACTACTCCGGGGACCAAGGATCGCCATGTTCTCACGGTGGAGGAAGCCCCAAGAGCGATGATTCCGATCAAGAACCCCACGTCATGAACAAGAGGTATACTTCCATATGTATAAACTTTAGTCACAACGTATATATTTTGTTTTGCATACACTCACATAATGACTTTTTGAAAATGTAATAAAGTTCGAAGAAGTCAATGCCAAGGTGGACCAAAAAAATCAGTATTACCCCTGGAGCTGGTATTGATAGAACGCTTGACGATGGGTTCAGTTGGAGAAAGTACGGCCAGAAAGACATCCTCGGAGCCAAGTTTCCAAGGTTAGAGCACCTCGGATAGTAGAACTCGTATTGGATTTTATCCATTCATTTTAATATAAATTTTGTAAATTTTGAAATTTAGATATTCAATAAAAAAGATTAAAAATATGAAGGTTTAAAGATAGAATCCCAAGTGAGGTTCTAAAAAAATAAAAGTTAAATTTTTTAAATTTATAAATATTTTCACATTTAATAATTATTAAAATTCAAAAAAATTTCTAATCTGAGAATGGGTTTTAAAAAAAGTTTGAACAAAATAAACTGAGAATGGTTTAATGTAGTGTAAAATGTTTGAAAAAAAGATTGTAAAGAATATAAATAAGATTGTAAAATGTTAAGAATGATTTAATTTAGTGTAAAAAGAATGATTTAATCTAGTATAAAAAGAATAGTTTAATTTACTATAAAAAAATGGTTTAAATCTAGTGTAGAAAATACAAATAAGATTGTAAAAAATTTAGAAAAAATTCTTTCAATCATGTGTTAACACATCATCAGTGAGAAGAGTTTCTAAAATCTCTAACTTTAGAACCGGTTTTATCTAATTTTTATTGTTTCAGATTAATTTTAATCAATTTTATTCAATTTTTAGATAGAATCTCTCAATAAAACTTCTTATTGGAGCTGCTCTTAGTCTCGTCACTAAAGTTATGTGAATAAGAATTTTCTCATCTTAGCCCTTCATTATATCACCAAAAATGTGACAGGACCATAGTCTTCTGTTCTGTTTTTAACACTTGCTTCTTCTTTTTTTCATAAAGGATAATGTTTTTTGGCTTTTTAATATATACTTTTACTTATTATTTTCATTACTTAAATAATAATATGCAATTGTATATTCTTTTTTGTTATTAAAAAAATATTAAACAACGTTTATAAAAGAAGCTAATGGAATAGTGCATAATTACCAAACTTTATAATCATATAATAATATACAAGCAAAAATGTTCAACTAATGTATTTTTTTCTTTTTGGGGTACACAGAGGATACTATAGATGCACGTATAGAAAATCTCAAGGATGTGAAGCCACCAAACAAGTCCAGAGATCTGACGAAAACCCATTGTTCTTTGATATCATTTACCGAGGAATACATTCTTGCTCCCAAGCTGCAAATGTCGGTTCAACCATCCCGGTACAAAATCTTGAACCAAACCAGACCCAAGAACATGAAAATCTTGAGATCGTTAAGGAAAGTCTAGACAACTACAATCCTCAAACCTTTCACTATCCTTTGTCCTCTACCCCAATCCTTGAGAGTAACAATGCATATATGCTTCAACTGAGAGATCACAACCTTGAAAATTTCGGATCTACGAGTTTCTCTAGTGATCTAGGAACTAATATCAACTACAATTTTCCGGTGTCTAGCTCGGCTTCTCACTCGGCATCAAACTCTCCGTCCACCGTTCCTTTGGAATCTCCATTTCAAAGCTATGATCCAAATCATCCATACGGAGGGTTTGGAGGGTTCTATTCTTAGTTATCCACTTAAGGGAGACACTAAAATGTTACATTATGTTCTTGATTGAAGAAGGCTAATCAATTTTCTATTCAAATATCCTAACTACTGTTTTAATCATGTATTTGTTTTTGCTTGTTAAATCAGCCATATTTTGATGTCTATGTTAAAATAAATGGATTTGTACTCCGTATGATTCTTAGCATATTGATGTTTTTTTTACCATATTTTGTTGTAACAGATTTGAATATTTCTATTGCAAATTTGAGTTGTTTTTTTAAGCTACAATACAATATTTTCAGTCGATCTTAGATATCACGATTCATATTTGAACCTAGTGTGATGCATATTGTCGAAAATTTAAGATACTAATGTGTGAAACTGTGAATGCATAAAGATGTTGCTAAGGAAATGTAAATCGATGAAATATATTTCCAACAGTTGAGAACACACATCGACATTTTACCAATGATCTTCAAAACTGTAACCACCAAAAATAGAAAACCTCTGTAACATCTCTCTACCACATATGGTCTCTATTCAATTGTAATTAAAGTGAGAAAAAAAACATATAATTAAACTAAATAGAGACCAAAATTAAATTGACAAATGGATTAATGGATGAGATATGTGAGGACCAAAGCCACCAACATAAGGACATATGCTATGCCTTGGTCTATTGTTGTTCCTGCAATATTTTTTTCCAAAATTAATCATCCAAACAGATATAATAATTGCAATATTCAGGGACGAAATTGTTACTTTGTTATTATTACGTTACAGCTTCATGGTTTTTTTATTTTGTTTTCACCTCTTAAGGCTTAACTAGATATTACAAATTATTGTGAACATACAAACACAGAGACACTATATATGGCATTACAAAATTCAAATCTAAAGCTTAGCAAATATAGAGTAGAACTGTATGTTCATTGGTTAATATATAACTAATTAACTACTCAATTTTTCTTACGAGTAAAGTCATAGATTAATTTGATAATTCTGTGAACATACGTATTTCGAGAAATTTACGATACTAACAAATTCCAAGAAACATCACACAATCATATAAATCAACCATTGATCACTAAAGAATTATATCATAATTATATAAACTCACCGTCGCTTGTTGGAGCCGGAGCAGGAGCCGCGGATTGAGCCAATGCAATTGGCAACAAAATGATGAAAATGATCGATACGATTGCAGAAACTCCGAAGAAAAGCCTTGAGACCAACATTTTCAAAATATTGTTCTCTCCCTTGATAAATAACAAATTAGTTATATGTTAAAGTTCTTTAACTTTGTTCTTAAGGTTCTTCCCTCTCTTTAAGTCCTTTATTTTCTGGGAAAAGGATTATAGAGAGGGAAGAACAAGGGAGAGATGAGAAATTAAAGGAAAAGCTAGGCAGAGCGATAGAAGAGGTAATGAGAATTATGAGAGCTTCTTTTGGCATTTTATTGAACAATTATTTTCAACTTTATGGACGACCCGCATCTCTCGGAACAACTCATTCTTGCCCCACAATTGTTTATGCTTTTGGAAATGGAATTTGAAACTTGTGAATGTGAAAAAAGGCTATTATAATTACAAATACGTTTGAGTTGTAATTGAATTTATCTCGTACTCAAAAATTGTGGTTGGCCCCATAAGAAAGGTTAGGCTGTTTTCCAGCTTCTACATACATTATTTTTTGATATTATTGCAATTCATCCAAAAACATAAATATCTGCTTGTGGATGGATCTCTTGTATCGTTTCATTTTTGTTTTTAGTAAAGATTTTGCACACTAATTAAAGAAGCAAATAAAATACCTTTTATAACTTTATATTGCATGTTTTATTTTAACTTTTTACCAACAAGTCAACAAGAGATCCAAAATAATACTATTTATCTGATTGTTAAATACACATTTAATTTTGAAATTTTTTATATTTAAATGTACAAAATTCTAAAACTTGGATTGAAAATGATATATTAAAATGTAAAGAATTCTAAAAATTGGATTAAAAATGATATATGTTATCTCCTATATTGAAGGAGTACACTAATTAATCATTGATGGAGTACCTCCTCTTAAGTTTTATCTGATTGTTAAATACACATTTAATTTTAAAAGTTTCTATATTTAAATATAAAGGATTCTAAAAGTCGGACTGAAAATGATATATATAAATGTAAAGAATTCTAAAAATTGGATTAAAAATGATATATTTTTAATCATAAATGCCAAAACCCATAAAATAAAATTTCTACAACTTATGAATCAGTCCCTCAATCTCCTCCAAAGTCTCAACCACTTTCAGAATCTCCGGTCTCTTCTTAACCGGAGCCTTAGTCACACAGCTCATCCCTAACTCCAACATCTGAAGCAACTTTGCTTCAATGTCAGGAGTCTTCAGAAGCTCCAAATCAAACACTTCACCTGTCCATTGATGTGCCAAAACCCAATTCACCCATGTCACCAGATCTTGCCCTCCTTCCTTTCTATCATCCATACTCGATCTTCCTGTTAGAGTCTCCAGCATCAAGATTCCAAAACCGTATACGTCTGATTCCGGCGTTGATCTTCTCGTGTCGATTACTTCCGGGGCACGGTAACGTCGTATCGATATGGCTGATGCATCTGCCAGCACAACCGGATTGGTTAACAAAGCTAAACCGGCTTCTGATATACATCCATATTCTTCCGAGTTCATGAAGACGTTTGAAGATTTGATGTTGCCATGTGCGAGATTTTGTGTGTGTAAGTGAGCTAATCCTTTTGCTACTCCAATCATGAATCTTAATCTTTTTCCCCAGTCCAACGGTTCATGGCCTTCGTCGCCATTCTTGCCTGCCGGAAAATGAAAAAAACAAAAGAAAAACACTTTCTTCATACGCAAGAAACTAACATTATCAAATAAGGTTTTAAACTTTTATGTATTGTCTTAACCATTTAGGTTTTCAGAAAACTTTCATAAGAAACTGAAAAAGTGTAACGTACCATGAAGAAGAAGAGCGAGACTTCCTTTTGAGTAGTAATCATAGACCATAAGCTTCTCTTCCTTGGAACACACGTAAGCTCTCAAAGGAGCAACGTTCTCATGCCTGATGTTTCCTACTATCTCCATTTGTTGTTTGAAATCTTTCCTCGACACAACTATGTCCTTCAATCGCTTAACCGCGATGACCTTGGAATCTTCAAGAACCGCTTTATAAGTCATCCCGAAAATGCCTTTACCTAGTAACTCTGCCGAAGCTCTCAACAAGTCTTCCAAGTTAAAAGCCAGATTGCTTCCTTCAAAGAACATTACACTGTTGATTTCCATCTTCTCCTTCATGTCTTCTATATTCTTGTCTTTTCCTAATTTAGAAACTTCCTTCTCACTTGGCAGCTTTTGCGCCGGTTTCAACTTCTCTGGTTTTGGTTCTTGTTCTTGTTCTGTCTCTTGTCTCTTTTTCCTTTTCACATAGCAAATGATAATCACAATCGCTATTACGAAGAATATCACGAAGCAAACGCCAATCGCTATCCCGAGAATCGCTGGTTCCGAGATATATATCCCATTTTTCTTTTTCTCTTTTGGTGGAATCACCGGAGGAGGGGCATTTTCGTAAACTAAGTTGTTTCCGGCGAAAGCTGAGTTCCCGAATCTTTTCAGAGAGTTTGGGATTTTTCCGATGAGATGGTTGTTGGAAAAGTTAAGTCTGTGTAGACCGGGGAGATTAAGATCCGGAATCTCACCGGAAAACGAGTTTTGAGCTAGGTTAAGCGAAACGAGTCCGGTCAGATTAGCAAGTCCCGCGGGAATACTACCGTTAAAACGGTTATCGTACAGATCAAGAACGGTGAGATTCGTCCATGTGGCGTAATCGGACGGTAATAGACCGGAGAATTTGTTTGTGCTGAGAGTTAATGCCTTGAGTTTCTTGAGCTGCAAGAAATCAACCGGGAACGGACCTAGTAGGCCGTTGGATCGGAGACTGAGGATCTCAAGCTCCGATAGACGGCTGAGAGTTCCCGGTGGGATCACTCCTATAAGACTCGCTCCGGGCAAATGAAGGCCAGTGACACGTGAGCCGTCTCTGTCGCACGTGACGCCTGGCCACGTGGTACATACCGGGGTGCTTGCATTCCACGCTAGAGATGGTGGGTGAGTAATGTTGTTGAGGAAGTCAAGAAGGGCTTGTCTGTCGCCGGCGAGGTCACCGGTGACCGGGGAAAACAGAGCCGAGGATCCAAAGAAGAGAAACAAAACAAAATAGAACAAGATGGAAAGTCTTCTAATACTCATCTTCATAATAATTTCTCTGTTTATGATTTTATCTAATGGAGATTTTTATATCTGCAGTAGATATTATCAAATTAGAGATGCAAAAAATGTTAAATCAATGATATTTTCTGATGAGAAATGTAGATACTAACAATTTTGCAACAAACAAAAAAGTACATTTTCCCCCAATATTATGTCTATTCCAAACTAAAAAATCTACATTTATTCATGGAATGACATTTTAATAGAAAATCCAAAAGGTTTACTAATAGAATGTATCAGCCAAGGAGATTATTCAATTGTAATTGCAAGAAATCGAAGGTTAAAGAAAAACAAAAAACTTACATTTCAATGTGGAATCTCAGTAAGGAAGGACTAGCTAAAATTTTCAGGTTTGATTTAGTTTGAATTGAGAAGAGAGAATATAAAAGATAGTTATGAGAATTTAGAACGAAGAGAAGAGAGGAACAAAACAAAACAAAGAAGTTTTGGTCTGCAAACCTGTAGGCAAGGGCTGGGCAAAGGAAGCTATTGAAGGAGTGCCATAAAAGAGATATTTGGTTTAAGAAAGTCAAACCGGTTATAGTTACCCAATGGTTGGTTAATCACATACCGGCAAAACCCTAACGCTAGTAGATGTTTAATTTGAGCACATTTCCGGTTCAAGATGCTTGAATGCTTCAGATTCAAGATTTGGAAGCATGATGGTGACAAATATTGGTAGTAATGGAGGAATTATTTTTATTTTTTTGGATAAACCAATGATGGAGGATTGTTACAACTTATAAATCACTGAAGGGAATATGAGTTGTCAATTCATTTATCCTTTTTTTTTGTTTTTCTGAATTTACATAAAACCCCACTGAAGGTAAGGACCGTTTTTTTTGCTACATGTATAAGCCTATATATATAAAGTCTTGTCTATATGTATGCATAGTCGCACATGCATCTGCATGAATAATTTGTTTATCTAGTGATTAATTAATATAAATATCAATATATTATAAACTATATCTTTATGTATGCTTGGCAGTGTTAACTTCACATGATCTGCGAGCATCTTAAAATCATTGACGTAAAGTTTTCGCATTGATTAATAGTTGTTGATATATTTTAGTAGTATATGTTGTTTGTTGTGCATATATTATTATAGTTTACATGTGCGGCCAAGGAACGATGAAGAACCATGATAAATGAGGAATTGTTTTTGCAACTTCATTTATTGTCTCCACTACGACCAAATTTATAGGGTTTTTTTTTTTCTTTCTATTCCATAATTGCTTAGTACCATAGGCGTCTCACTATTTAAATAAGCGAAAAACTTTATTCCAATGCGACAATGACTATTCAAACGCCAAAAGGAAAGTGACAAGAGTTGCCATGTAGCCTATAGGCGATGCGTAAGGGTTTAAGAATCTTGAAACTTCACCACAACCTTAACAAAAATTATTTACGACTGAGTGAGATTATAAGACACTGTATTTCTCAAATCTTTTAAATTCCCAAGTTGTCACTAATCTGTAGTTAAAAATCGATGGCATCCTATTTTATATTTACGATTTCGACTAATTTATTTAGAAAACGGGTTGACGACAAAAAAAGATGAAAAAAAGAAAACGGGCTATTTTGGCCCATATATATATCAACATTTGGGTTACTAATTTTTGCCCTGAACTTATTGCATATGTTATCTCCCAGCATATATGGATCAAAATTTATGTTAATGGGTTTCATGAACCAAAATAATGAAATATCCTACATTCCACGAAAACACTATATGATCAACAATTTTTCAGACACGCACGCAACTCTTTCATAGATTCTGCAGAAGAGGTTAGATATTATGGTCTGAAGTCCTCAGATTTAATATATTTTCTGTTGACATGATGTAAATATGTAACTAAGACCATCAATTTGCACTCTATATAATTCTTTTTACATTGTTCATATAGTATACAACTCAAGTACTAAGATAGTATTGTAGGTTAGGGCATATTTGACTGACTTTGTTTTGGTGGAATGAAAATTTGATGAATAGATAACTTCGTATTTTTTTAGTTATGCATAATTTATATTTCAAGCTAAACTAGTTAGTATATACAAATATAAACTGGTTTTTTCATAATTGCAACTCCATAATTTTATTATGCATGTGCATTTTTACTTAGATCATCTCATTTTCTACTTTTCCCCAATATCGAACTGTCATTAGCTAGCTATTTGATAGCTCAAAGTTTTAGTGCGTATAGATATGAGTCAGGTATGGATTCGGATACCCAAAGATGGATTGTTTGGATAGTTGAAAAACATAGCTAGAGTTCGGGTCTGATTTTAGACACGTGGAATATAGTTAGAAAAAATTTCGGTGGAAATCTTCGTTTGCCGGGAATAGCTGGAGAGCGCAGAATGAGAGATTCTTCCGCTGGGAGACGAATATGTGCTTTGTCCGGGTGAGTTTTATGCTTGTTATTGTCATTGTCTTCAAAATATTTAGGAAGTTATACATGTGTTATTAACATGATCATGTATCCGCATGAAGATATGAAAAATATATCTTCATGAAGGCTCTTTAACGCTCTAGTTAATAAGCCAATGAAACTGATAGTGAGTCAATGTTTTGGAAGACTTGGCAAAAAGTGGTATAAGGTCCAATCTAATATTTTGTAAAAAAATTTAAAGGAGCAAATTCTAGCCGATGAAGTGGAGTTGGAGTTCTCCACCAGACAGGTTAGAAAATACATTCTGAGACCTCAGATATCTCTGTTAGTAAGGATAGCATCATTTGATTCATTTCTTAGATATGTACTTCATATAGATAGTATTTTGTGTATCTCCAAACTCCAAATTAACCGATATTTGTCCGATAGTAAATATAAGCCTAATATCCATGGTTATTAACATTACTAATTTTCTAACTATCCATGGTTATTAATTTCACCCTAAAATATATTGACAATTTAGTATTAGTTTGACTTTGAACTTATCGAGTCAAATCAATGAATTGTTTACGGTCAAAATAATTATCATCACATTAAAATCAAAAATTATCATGAAATATATATTTTTCGGTCTTATCTCTAATCTTATAAAGAAATAATTACTACTTTTATACTTTAGTGGATTCGATTGACAATAATATTTTTTTCAAGATACGTAATAAAAGATGGTAAAAACTAACGGAAATGATGATAATACAGTCATTAATTATTATTTTTTCTTTTGACAAACTGATTAATTATTTATTTCTTCATTAAACAATTAAAGTTAATGTCTGAGATCTATATCTATAGTAAGTCCAAAAGTGATATAATTGAAAGAAAAACGCAACCAATTAAAGTCATGCAATGTGTGTGAAAGACACTAATACACAAAGATAAGATTTAAAAATAATAATAACAAAGAAAAGCAAACAAAAGTCTACGTTTTAATTTCTGGGGACAAGAAGTTAAGAAATACCAAAACAAACACATAATCACGAAGAAGACAAAAACATCATTAACAACAAAATATGAATAACATAAATCTTCTCAAACCTGTTATATCCTTTCTCTTCTTCATAAGCTGCTTTGTTACCAAACCTTCCGAAGCGTCCAGAGGTGGCATAGCCATCTACTGGGGACAAAATGGCAACGAAGGCAATCTCTCGGCCACATGTGCCACCGGCAGGTATGCTTACGTCAACGTCGCATTTCTTGTGAAATTCGGAAACGGCCTAACGCCGGAGCTTAACCTCGCCGGCCACTGCAACCCTGCGGCCAACACTTGCACCCATTTTGGCTCTCAGGTCAAAGATTGTCAGTCTCGAGGCATCAAGGTTGGTCCACTAATTCAACATGATTTTATTTTAAATGGAAAATAAATATCAATATGCATCCAAGTTGATCTCCCTCAAATTTTGATCATATATAAATTAAGTGAAAATACACTAGAATAATCTTATTTTTGATACTAATTACTAGACTAACCTTCTCAAAATGGGGTTAACTAGTGTAACCTTAATTTTTTGTTAAAAGACAATAAAACATTTTTCATTTTACTCACATAAATAAATTATGAAAATATATTTTTAAAAAATTTAGTTAATAACTTAACTACATACAAGAAAAAAAAAAGATTTTATAAAACTAAACAATAAAAATGACTTGCTCCATACTAATATGGATTTGGAAAAAGAATCAATAAAAGAGTTAGGTAAAATGTATATCCAAGTGAATAGGAAAAGATAACATGAAAAAAAAAAAATCTTTTGAATGAAAGTAAAACTGAATTATTGATTATGAAGAAAAAAGAAAGAAGCTGATAAAAAACCTTAAAAAAAACGTTTTGCAAGTTACTATATTTTAGTAATATTTTCACATAATTTTGTTATTAATTAGATAAAAATTATGAGATATCTGCCATGTCATTGTATCATATATGCGGCTAAAAATCTGCGGTATCATAGGTACAAAAAATCTGACATTGTAGATCTACGTTCACTAAAAAGGTTATTTTAGTTAGAAAATAATATGCGGTCAAAAGAGTTCACAAATCTACCATAAATAATATCAGAATTCATAAATTTTCTATAACTGGAAACTAATCTGCTATAACTAAAAGGTTAATTTAGCAATTAATTTTTTGTACTAAAATATACGGTCACTACTAAATCCAGCGAAACTCTGCAACAACTAAAAAGTGAAATCTGCGAGGAAAACTAAAATTTGCCACATATAATCTGCGAAAAATCTTAAATCTACCATAGAAATTGTTCCATGATAAAGAAAAATAAAAATCTGCTGCTTCATTGAAGATCTCAAAATTTAATCTACAAAAAAAATTTAAAATCTGCGATGACAAAATAAATCTGCGATGAATTTAAAACTCTACCACCACTTAGACATTTTATTCTGCGAATTAAAAAAAATTCTGCAGTAAATATCTGCAGTAACTCATAAATCTGCTATTCAAAAAAATCTACCGTAACACATAACCACAAAGTAATTTCGTAAATTTTTCCTTTTCTTGTGGCAAACTTGTAAATAAGTATCATTTTCTGAAAATTAATCTGATGTGGCATTAATTTATAATGGCACTCTTCTAATTAGATTTTTCCTAACACATAATTTCAGGGGTATTTATATAATTAAAAAAATCCATTTAACCTTAATCTTCTCAAAATTAACTTAGCAATTAACATCAAAAATAAGGATTAATCTAGCTTTTCTTCCTTAAATTAAAGTAGTTTAATATCACATATATTTTATTTAATTTGGCCCATTCATATATATATTGTTTAGGTCTATATGATTTGTTTAGATTGACAGTAAATATCAATATGTATACAAGTCTTTTTGTCTTCTCCCTAAATTTTGATCCTATAAATAACTAGTTTGATATCACATTTGTCTTGTATCTGATTAAATTTGGTCACGGTTACTACATAAAAATTTAACATTGGTATTTTTATAATTAACAAGGTTATGTTGTCTCTCGGCGGTGGGATCGGAAACTACTCAATTGGATCCAAGGAGGACGCAAAAGTGGTTGCGGATTATCTATGGAATAATTTCTTGGGAGGAAAATCATCGTCACGTCCCTTAGGTGATGCTGTTCTTGACGGTATTGATTTTAATATTGAGCTTGGCTCTCCTCAACACTGGGATGATCTCGCCAGGTAGAGTTTAGGGAAATATTTTGAATTATTTTTCTGCAGAGATATAATATTAAAAAAATACTGTTTGAAGATTTTGTTTGTGTTGGTTTTTTTTTTTGTGAAAATAACAAAACTTAATTTTTTACTTTGTTTTCTTGGATAGGTTACTTTCAAAGTTTAGGCACCGAGAAAGAAAAGTGTTATTAACAGGAGCTCCTCAATGTCCATTTCCAGATAGATTAATGGGAAGTGCTCTTAACACTAAACTTTTCGATTATGTTTGGATCCAGTTCTACAACAATCCACCATGTCAATACACTTCAGGTAATACTAAGAACATTTTCGATTCGTGGAACAAATGGACAACTTCGATCACAGCCCAAAAAATATTTTTGGGTCTTCCGGCAGCTCTTGAAGCCGCCGGAAGTGGGTATATTCCACCGGATGTACTGACTTCACAGATTCTTCAAACTTTAAAGAAGTCTAAGAAGTATGGAGGTGTAATGTTGTGGTCAAAATTCTGGGATGATAAAAATGGATATAGTTCATCTATAGTTGCTAGTGTGTGAAAAAAAATCTTAATGACCTTTGTATGTATGTATAATTTCTCTCGTGTTTGGTTTCTGAAGATTTTGTGTGTGTCGTGTTGGTATTCTAAGTTGTAACGTTCGTATCAATATATTCAACCAACCTTCAAATTGATGAAGTTAATTAAGGAGACCGGATTAACATAGGTCGTGGACACATTTTACTGATTAATTTATGTAAAACTCGATAAAATAAATATTTGTAAGAAAAAAATAAAATTTCATATTAAATGATGGAAACGCTTAATATTTTTTTTTTTTGATCACTATGGAAACGCTTATATTTCCACCAAAATTGATTCTATATACTATTAGAAAGGTTTGTTTAAAAAAAATTATATACACAAAACAGATGCCGCCACGAGTCCTACGACATATCCTAAATCCACCATCTTCAATTATTTAGAACCGACCATTTACGAGAGCGAAGACTTTTTGTCAAAATTTAGCTCAACCACAAAGATACGTGCCACAATCTCATTCTTCTAAGTTCTCCCACCGAACCATCTCTCTAAATGCGTTCAAATCAGAAATGTATGATATATAAAGAATACTAAAGCATCTGTTATAACGGATTTTTTTAGCTTCTTCTCTCTTGTAACAAGATTAATTATACTATGTCTTCATTTCATTTTTATTTTCCTTCTTTTATTCTCTTCTTATCATTCTTCTACTTGTTCTTAGTTAGCTTGGTTCAAGTTGGCTTAGCCACTGAAGCGCACATCAGTTTGGGTTCAAAGTTAAAAGCTAGTGAACCCAACCGGGCATGGGTTTCAGCCAACGGTTCTTTTGCAATCGGGTTTACTCGGTTTAAACCAACCGACCGGTTCTTACTGAGCATTTGGTTCGCACAACTCCCTGGTGATCCAACCATCCTTTGGTCTCCCAATAGGTACACACACACATAATTCTTGATTTTTAGTTATATTGTAAGAATGTATATTTTTTATATTCACAAATTTGATTTTAACTACAAGTAATTTCTAGTACCACATTATTTTCACTCGAAAAAATTCCAAAATATCTAAAATATAGAAACTCACCAGTCACAAAAGAAGCCGTCTTGGAGCTAGAAGCCACCGGAAACCTCGTACTTTCCGACCAAACAACCGTCGTCTGGGCCTCAAACACCTCAAAACACGGCATCGAATCAGCGGTCATGTCCGAATCCGGAAACTTCCTCCTCCTTGTAAGCCAAGGCACCGCTGCACCGGCCATTTGGGAGAGCTTTTCGCAACCTTCAGACACTCTCCTCCCAAACCAACCCTTAACAGTTTCGTTAGAACTAACCTCTAACCCTTCACCATCACGCCACGGCCATTACTCTTTGAAAATGCTGCAGCAACACACTTCGCTTAGCCTCGGCCTAACCTACAACATCAATCTTGACCCTCACGCAAACTACTCCTACTGGTCCGGACCAGAGATTTCGAATGTCACCGGAGATGTTACCGCCGTTCTTGACGATACCGGAAGCTTCAAGATTATTTACGGAGAATCCTCGTCAGGAGCAGTGTACGTATACAAGAACCCGGTAGACGAAAACCAGAATTACAGTAGCAATTCCCGGTTATCGAAAAAACCGGTTCTGCGGAGATTGGTATTAGAGAGCAACGGTAATCTCCGGTTATACCGATGGGACAACGACAAGAACGGTTCAAGCCAATGGGTCCCCGAATGGGCAGCTGTGTCAAATCCCTGTGACATAGCTGGGATTTGCGGTAATGGAGTATGCAATTTGGACCGAACCAAGAAAAACGCTGATTGTTTATGTTTACCCGGTTCGGTTAAACTTCCTGATCAAGAAAACGCTAACTTATGTTCAGACAACTCATCTTTGGTCCAAGAATGTGAGAGCAACATCAATCGTAACGGTACATTCAAGATCTCAACGGTCCAAGAGACCAACTACTATTTCTCAGAACGTTCTGTTATCGAAAATATAAGCGATATTAGCAACGTGAGGAGATGCGGTGAGATGTGTTTGTCGGATTGCAAATGTGTGGCTTCAGTTTATGGTTTAGATGATGAGAAGCCTTATTGTTGGATTCTAAAGAGTTTGGATTTTGGTGGGTTTCGAGATCCGGGTTCGACCCTTTTCGTGAAGACTAGAGCTAATGAGTCCTATCCCTCGAATTCGAATAATAATGATTCTAAATCGCGTAAGAGCCACGGATTGAGACAAAAGGTTCTGGTGATTCCTATAGTTGTGGGGATGCTTGTGCTTGTGGCACTACTTGGTATGTTGTTATACTATAATGTAGATAGGAAGAGAACATTAAAGAGAGCTGCAAAGAACTCGCTTATCCTTTGTGACTCTCCTGTGAGTTTTACTTACCGTGATCTTCAGAACTGTACCAATAATTTCTCTGAACTTCTTGGATCAGGTCAGAATCAAGAATCTTCATGTTTTAAATATTGTTTTTTTTTTGGGGTGATAATTCATTTTTTTCTTTTAAAAGTGTTTTAAATCTTGTTTTCTTGGTTTTATGATATGGTAGGTGGGTTTGGGACAGTATACAAAGGAGAAATAGCTGGTGAAACACTGGTGGCTGTGAAGAGATTAGACAGGATATTATCTCATGGCGAGAGAGAGTTCATTACTGAAGTCAATACCATTGGTTCAATGCATCACATGAACCTTGTTCGCTTGTGTGGTTATTGCTCGGAAGACTCACACCGGTAAGATAAAATACATTTAACCTATTAAAGATTTTAACAACTAAATTTACTATGTTTTTCTAAGCAAATATATTTGAGGAGAATGTGTTTTTGGTGACATTACAGGCTTCTAGTATATGAGTTCATGATAAATGGATCGTTAGACAAATGGATATTCTCTTCTGATCGTACGGCAAGGCTGCTTGATTGGCGAACACGTTTCGAGATAGCGGTCGCTACCGCCCAGGGGATCGCGTATTTTCATGAGCAATGTCGAAACAGGATTATTCATTGCGATATTAAACCCGAAAACATCTTGTTGGATGAAAATTTCTGTCCTAAGGTTTCAGATTTTGGGCTGGCCAAAATGATGGGGAGAGAACATTCACATGTAGTTACAATGGTTAGAGGGACAAGAGGGTATCTAGCGCCGGAATGGGTTAGTAACCGCCCTATCACGGTGAAGGCCGATGTGTATAGCTATGGAATGCTTCTTCTTGAGATCGTTGGTGGTAGGAGAAATCTTGATATGTCCTTTGACGCTGAGGATTTCTTTTACCCTGGATGGGCCTACAAGGTAATATCATCACAATTTATAGCAAAATATGTTTGCTAAATCCGAGGCTAAATAAATTACTAGACGTAGTGACACTAACATAAATATGTAAAGGTTTGATAGTAGGTAGTGGCACTAACATAAATTACTAGACGTAGTCCGTATAAAAACATGCACCTAGGGTTTTTTTTTTTTTTTTTTTGTCGTCCATGCAACTAGGATTATCTAACGATATATTTTTGAAAATTAATGTATAGGAACTAGAGAACGGGACAGCTTTGAAAGCTGTGGATAGGAGGCTACAAGGAGTAGCAGATGAAGAAGAAGTAATAAAAGCACTTAAAGTGGCTTTCTGGTGCATACAAGACGAAGTTTCAATGAGGCCATCGATGGGAGAGGTGGTGAAGCTTCTAGAAGGTTCTTCAGATGAGATAAATCTGCCACCGATGCCGCAGACAATTCTAGAACTAATAGAAGAAGGATTGGAGGATGTGTATAGAGCCATGAGGAGAGAGTTTAATAATCACCTTAGTTCTTTGACTGTAAATACCATCGCAACCTCTCAGAGTTATCGTTCCTCATCTCGGTCTCATGCTACTTGTAGTTATTCTTCCATGTCTCCTAGGTAGTTTTTTAATATAAATTGTTTGGTATTTAATAGTCTGAAATCATTTATCTTTTCATATTAGGCTAATTAAAATGTGATATGTGTATCTTGGGAATCCATTATGACAAATAATAAAAATTAAATCCTGTTGACAACATTTTTTTTGATAAGAAATGATACTTGTGACATGCTTAGCGAAGGCAAAAGATCATCGGATATTTCTCTAGCGGTATCTGTCCAGGTCAAAACGGACTTGAAAATGTCAACTCCTGTTGCATTTTTATATCATTAATTTCGATGAGAACGTTGTAAATTTTAGTAAACTTGAATCTTCATTTATTTTCTAAACACTCAACTTCGCGATCTCTCTTCTCGATTTGCGATTATCGAGTTGCAAGAAATTAAGAATACTAAAGACACAGAGAGTTTCTACGTTATCTTGATATAGACGTATTTTTTATATATCAAATATACTCAATTAACTAACTAATACGGTGGGCGAAATAAAAAGGCAGCCCACTAGAACATCTAACTTGCAGAAAACAAAGATTAATAACTAAAATCTGTTGCCATCATCGAAAAAAGGTTGTCATCATCACAAAAGTGGTTTTCGAGAAATGGATTTATTTAATATACAAGTTATTAAATGAGGTTTTAATAGATTAAGCCATGTTGATATGAAAATTAGAAAAAATAAACCGTATAAATATGGAAATACAAAATAAAATAGCGTAGTTGGATTATAAAAGGTAACACTTAACACACTTTCATGAGAAATCATGATAAACCAAGTTTTTTTGATTAATTGTCGCTCAAGAAAGGGCAAGTTTTCAGCAATGCGTGGCTTGTAAAGTTACCAAATTCTTACAGCTAGATTTTGCTATCAGGTTTGTGTTTTCTCGTGTATATATATATATGTGCACATATAAATGTCTATATATTGTAGCTTACATAAACATCCATAACAAAAGCAAGCGAAATGTTTAATTATGAATATTCTTCGCCGACCAGTTTGGCTCACAAGACACAGATTAACTAAATTAAATTTAACTTTATAGTATTATTTTACTAATAATATCAAAATTATTATTAAATTATATTAACAAAATTATTACAGAAATTTCTATAAAAGAAAGACAAGTGTGGTAATTTTGAAAACTCTACAATCTACATTCTATAATATTTAGCCTAGAAAGTTTTGTTCCTTCAATCAATAGTAATGTGAACTTAAAAAACTTGTTGGAACCAATGACCAAGCAACCTACATAATTAATTAGCCGGGAAAAAAAAAGGACTAATCATACTTTAATTACTAACGTGGAAGGACATCGTTTCATGTGAATCCGCGTTTGTCCCACACGCGCTTCCTTAAACTGTACATCAAAATTCAAAACTATCAAAGTCAGAACGTAATAATAGTTTTATATATCGACTTTACCGGATTAGCCACGTGGACCTGCCACTTAGTCAAACCTTATATATAACCTTCACTTATCGACTATTAATCCATACTATCTCTTAATTCATTACATTTATTTTTCGTCTTATCTATTTTTTTCTCAGATACTTTGATCTTTTAATCAAGAAAGCAAAGGGCTTTTGTGGTGGAAATATTTTTTTCCTTTTCTATAAATATGAGGCAGTTTGTGAAAAATTTCCCACTATTGACCCTCGTAGTTATAACTTTAGCCGGAACGGCGACAGTAGAGGCTGCGACGGGACTGAACCCTCCGGTAAAGCTGACTTGGCATTATTATAATAACACTTGTCATGATGCAGAACGTTTTATTAGATACCAAGTCGAAAAGTTTTATGAGAAGGATACTACCATTGCTCCAAAGCTACTTCGCCTCCTCTACTCCGATTGTATGGTTAATGTAAGTAAACGTCATAAGTATAACATCAACGTTACATTCTTTTTTTTTAATAACTTATGGTGTTGTGTTCTACGTTAAATGTATACATATATATGTAGGGATGTGATGCTTCGGTCCTCTTGCAAGGACCAAACTCAGAGAGAACAGCTCCACAAAATCGAGGGCTTGGAGGTTTTGTGTTCATCGATAAGATAAAACAAGTTCTTGAATCTTATTGTCCTGGTGTCGTTTCTTGCGCTGATATTCTTAACCTTGCCACTAGAGATGCTGTTCATATGGTACATATATATACATTTATACTTGCATGTTCTTTAACATCATCATGTTCTAAGAGAGTACATTATAATTTACTGATTGGTGTTGTTTTGATGGCTATGATGATTAGGCTGGAGCACCGTCTTATCCTGTTTTTACCGGGAGAAGAGACGGTGGAGCATTAAATAAAGACGCCGTTGACTTACCTTCACCGTCAATCTCAGTCGATGAGTCATTAGCATACTTCAAGTCCAAAGGTCTTGACGTTTTGGATATGACTACTCTTCTAGGTATATATCTTCTTCTTTTTCTTTAGACAAGCAACTTTTATTTTTTATTCAAGGGAAATGTAATCGCAACGCTAGTACTAAAACTTGGATTGATTATTTTCATAAGAGTCCATATAGCCATTAAGATTTTAAATTTTTAGTAAAAATCATTTGGTAATTAATATACTAATGAAACAGGAGCACACTCAATGGGGAAGACACATTGTAGCTACATAGTGAATAGGTTATATAACTTCAAGAACACAGGGAAACCAGATCCGAACATGAACACGACATTGGTGTCACAACTTCGATATCTTTGTCCTCCAAGAACACAAAAGGGCCAAACCGACCCACTCGTTTACCTAAACCCTAACTCAGGCTCGAGAAACGAATTCACCAATTCATACTATTCTCGTGTCTTGTCTCATAACGCTGTTTTGGGAGTTGACCAAGAGTTGCTCAACAACGATGACTCGAAGGAGATCACGCAAGAGTTTGCTATAGGTTTCGAAGATTTCAGAAAGTCTTTTGCATTGGCTATGTCGAGGATGGGATCTATCAATGTGTTAACTGGAATTGCTGGAGAGATTCGCCGAGATTGCAGAGTTACTAACGCTAATTACGCGGCTTAAATTATATTTATATCTTATTCTAACTTCCAAGTGTATATGTGTGTGTGTGTTTGTTATGCATACTACTATAATTTAATTATAAATTATTTTGATAAAGTTATTATTATCAATAAGGATGGAAAATAAATAACAGAGATCTATTTATCTAATTTATATCTCTTGTCGTAATTTTGTAACTAACATTAATAATACTCTATGGAAAAAAAATCTAGACTATGTTATAAATTGTTTTTTCGTCGTACAAAAAAGGTCTTACTATGAAATGTGTTTGCTAGTTGCTATGATTGATTCAGATTGAACACAAAACCAATCGTATGTAATTGTTGTCACCACTTTGTGAATGTGACGCAATGTGACGCAAAACGCGGCGTTTTTAAGGACAATTTTTTTGAAAACGCTTAATACTTTATATAATAAAATACATGTCACTTAACCAATTGAATTTTGTTACATAAATTTAAATTTTAAATTTTGTCACATAAATATTTATTTTAAATTTAAATCCAATTAAAAATATTAAAAATAAAAAACTTAAAAAATTACAAATATTGTTTTTGTTTAAACTCACTCTCCTTGACATAAGAATCATAAAGATTTAACAAACTTTTAAATTAATAAAATACATTTTCTTTTTTCTATAATCTCTATTTTTTTTTTTTTTTCAAAAAGTAAAATATTTTCATTACACTATATTTTCTATATTATAAAATACAAATCATCTCATTTGGACAAAAACAAATCTGCCACATAATATTTTCTTCAAAACAATAACTAAAAAATAAAATATATCAAACATAAAACACATCATTTCTTCAAAATTTATACTTTTATGTATTTAAAAATAAAAAAACTCTAAGAAAAAATGATTTAGAAAAAAGAAAATAATTTAATAAAAACAAATTTCTAAATTTTCTCTCACACCACACCATGATTAATACAGTTTAGAACAAACTCAGCAAATTTCAAACTGTTTTATTTTCTTAGAAAATCTTATTCACATAAACTCATATTTATTTCTTGCTCTCTCCTATTTTCCATTATTTTATACAAAATATTTTCTATTTGACGATTCAAGAACTCTTTAATATCATAGTCATGGAAGTTGTCATTTTTCTGAATTTCTATCTGATTCAAAAAAATAATGAAAGAAAGCTCAATGTGGTATAACCAGCTCATTTCATTATTGATATCCATATATATATAAGTTAATAATATTCTAATGTTTGCTTAATTTTTATTTGTTAATATTAGCTTTGATTATAAAATATAATATATCAATATTTAGAAGTTTTTTTTTATATTTATTCATTTGTATACATTTTATATTGTTTAGTGATATATTACTATGTTTTTTTTTTGATATTATTGTTTAATAATAATTTTTGTTATGGTTTCAAACATATAATAATTAAAGATTATTATAATTTACATTTTTAATTAGACAATTATTTTTCAGTTTTATTAAAAATAAATTATTTAATTAATATGAAAAATCTTTGCCGGTGAGTAGGACGTATACTAGTATTAAATTATCTCAAGTAACAGCCAATCAGAACAGAACACGTCATCACCAGTAAGCAAAAACCCAAAGAGATATTTTATAGCTAAAGGCTTCACCTTTCAGGCCACAGCTTTCCGATGACTGAGTCGCTCATGGCCGTCTGCTTCTCCCCCGGATTCTTCTCTTCGCCTGCGTTTCTCCGTAACCTCTCTCTCTCTCTCGGAATTTGTGTTTTTTTTATAAATTCATTTTGAATCTAACAAAAACTTGTGTTACTTACAGAGTATCGTCCCGTATCGAATACAGATTTGGGAGGAAGCTGCTTCCATGTTGCGCCTCGAAGAATTTTTCATTCTCATCGGCTCATCACTAATTCTGGGTACTATGAAATTTCTTTCCTTTATGACCAATCATTGAGTGAAACATACAAAAAGTTGAGATATTTGCTTTTCAAAGTAAATTTGTTGGATTTTTCTTCTCCAAAGTGATCTTGTTTGCTTTGGATTAAGTATTTTTTCCCATTGCTTTCTAATTGTGTGAGTTTGGGTGTCACCAAGATTTTAAATTCTAGTTTCTTAAAGCTTTGCCTGTGTAAACGCCATGTACTTGGTCCAGAGTTGTCCACTTATGTTTATATATTAGTGTACTGTTTGTATAAACCATTATATGAGAGATCATAGCTCTCGTTGCGGCTGCTTGAGCTGTAGTATTGAAATAAATGTGTTTTGATCGTAATCTTGTAAGATGTCAATATTTTTGGAAGAGAGTTTTTTTTTTCTTTCTTTATATTTGAATCCTCATTTATAAATTTAACAAATTTTGAATCCTCATTTATAAATTTAACAAATTTTGAATGCACATTTACCAGGAGTGGGTTTCTCAAGTGTAACAGTGACAATTTTACAAGAAAATTCCTGCGGAGGAATAGGACTCAAGCCATAGCAGAGTATTTAGGTTCAGCTTCAGATCCAAAGAAGCCAACAGAGAAGTCAAGTTATCATCCTTTCGAAGAAATCAGAGCTTATATGCCAGAGAATAATCCTGGAGAATCTAGGCTTTCACCTCCAGAAACTGCTAGAACCATCATTGAGGTATTATTATATGGCATTTTGCAATCAACCTAAAATAAATTTCTGGTAAAAACAGTTGTAGGACCAGTGTCTTAATATCTCCAATAATTACAGCCACATGTTAGTGTGAAGAGTTCTGCTTGCTACCTTATTGTAGGTTTCTTCAGTATTTCATCTCTCAGCCCTTTGTAGAAACCTAATATGTCCCACCATTTCCAATTTTGACTCAGCTTGTTCGTTTCTTCCCGACATGGTTTTGCGGATCTGACATTTCCCGTAGTGTGTCTTGTTCAGGTGAACAAAAAAGGAACCTTGATGCTCTCAGGTTTACTTGGTATTGGAGTTCATGAGAATATTCTCTGGCCTGATATACCTTATGTAACAGATCAGCATGGAAGTAAGAAAAACAAAATTCTTTTTCTTGGCTTATAACTGTCAAGCATTGAATTGGATCACCCTTATGCTCTGCAGATATATACTTTCAAGTAAAGGAACATGAGGATATAATGCAGACTGTTGTTTCTTCTGATAATAATTATGTGGTATGTTGTCTTGTTGAGGCCTATTATGTTGCTTGTTTTCTCTCTGTATTCACTTGTAAGGAGCTAGAGGTGTAATAAGTTACATATGTAATGCAGCAAGTAATAGTAGGTTTTGATACAATGGAGATGATCAAGGACATGGAGCTAAGCAGTCCATCTGGTATTGGTTTTGGGATTGAAGAAATCGAAGATGATGAAATTGTAGTAGATGGTGAAAACAAAGGGGATGAGGATGAAGGAGAAGACAAAGATGACAAGGTTTGAACTTCACTCGAAAGACTCTGTGTGATACCTAGCATGCTTAACAATATTGTATAATCTTGACTTCAGGAATGGGTTGCTGTTTTAGAAGATGGAGATGAAGAAGATGATTATATTTCAGATTCTGATGAATCACTTGGAGACTGGGCAAACTTGGAAACGATGCGGAATTGCCATCCTATGTATTTTGCCAGGAGGATCGCCGAGGTTACTTGCAGTCCCAACATAGATTTATAGAATGTTCTATCATGTGAAAGATTTTATAAAACTTCATTTTCTATGTTTACATATATAGGTTGCTTCAAATGATCCTTTAGATTGGATGGATCAACCGTCCGCTGGCCTAGCTATCCAGGGGCTCTTGAGTCGTGTCTTTGTGGAAGATCACTCAGATATCCACAAACATATCTCTGATCTCAACTCTACTGACAAAAACAAAGTGGTAGAAAACTCAGAAGAGAAATTAGAAGGCATTGACACCTCAAGTGGGGGTGAATCTGAGATATTACAGGTTGAAAATTTGAGCAATGTCATATCTTACTACAAGCTGGAGATAATAAGAATTCAGCTCATCACTGCACAGGGGCATCAGGTTTATGATAAAGCCTCTCCCTCTTCTATGTTTCTTTCTCCTGGTCTTATTTTGGTAATTTATGATCAAACAATACTTAACACCAAATTTAGTCTATGTTCTGAAGAAGTCTTATCTTCTTCTATTCTTACATGGAATTGTGTCAAGCTTGTACTGTTTGGTTCATAAGTCATAAACCTGGTGGTTCTCATTGTGTAGTTGCAATTATTATTATCTATGCTCATGCTTTTGCTTGGTTGTGTATTTTATTTATTTTGAACAGACTGAAGTGAAAGTGGAAGATGTTAGGAAAGCACAACCTGATGCTATAGCTCTTGCATCAGATGGTATTGTGACTCGTCTAGAAGAAGATGGCGATAAACTAACTGAAGCCCTCAAATCTCTGTGTTGGAGACACAATGGGATTCAAGCAGAGGTAAAAAAACACTGAAGCTTTCACGACTATATTGCGAAGATCATGAATAAATTTCATATGGTATTACAATGTAGGAAGTGAAGCTCATTGGCATAGATTCACATGGTTTCGACCTCAGGATTTGCTCAGGAATGCAAATTGAGACATTACGGTTTGCATTCTCGATAAGGGTATGTCAATTCTCCTCTCCTATCTTCTTAGACACTATTTAGTGAAACATGTGAATTTTCATAACAGTATCAATCAGATTAATGTGGCCTGAGAACTCTATATTGCAGGCAACATCAGTACACAGTGCTGAAGGACAGTTGAGAGAATTATTATTCGTATCGACACCTCCCAAGCCACAGAAACCAAAACAAACAAGTCAAAAGGAATCTTGGTGATGTACTAAAACCTCAGAACACAACAAGAAACAAATTCAACCGCAGTTTTTCGCATATCAATGGAAGGGCCTTCACCAGTCAAACATGAACTAAAGATCGTTTGCAGTAGACAAGCAGGATCAATGAAAGATTAGTGGACATAGAGTGGAGTCTCTTATTGTTAGATGTTTTTCAATTTGATTCTTGACATTGTATCTTTGTGTAACGTCCTCTTCAAGTCTCTGGCTTAACCTAACATTGACTTTTAAAACCATTTGTGCATATATTATATAAGATATGTAAACTTCATTTTTATCACTTGTTACAGCTTGAAAGTCAAGCAAGAAAGTCAACGCATTTCTTCAACCAAATAACATATAAAGTCAACAAGTTTTAGCTTTAGGCTTTATAGCTCCACATTAACCTCAGATCAAGAGCAGACTCATTCAGCAGGTCCAGACCTTGTGATAAAGAGACTTAACATTTTTAAATCATCTGTTCCAATGCTTGGACTTGAGTTTCTTGAGAAAAAAACAGATTTTGTATGTACTAAGATATTTTTCTTCTGTTATTATTGACCAAAGTTTGGATACTAGTTAAAATTTCATCTGCTATTTTTAAAACTAGACTTAAAGAAAACGAGAATAGCTTCTTGATGAACACCATCTTCGAGTGGATATCGAATATTCATCTCAAACAATTTATATATATTAATAAAGTCTAGTAACATATTTATTCGTTTTCTTTGTAATTTCTGCTTTTATTTTCTCCCTAATTTCTTTTTGAATATTATTTTAGATTTTTAATAGGAAACTTTTTGAGTATCTTTATAGAATTTAGGTTTCATTGCATGCGGATTTTATATGGGCCGGCACAAGTAGAAGATGCCAGCTTTTTACTCGATGATAAGGACTCTAAAACTCTAAAAGCAATTGACAATTAAAACAGCACTTATCAAGTCATATGGGTCCATCGCCTATCATATTACAGCTCCATCGTTTATCAAAATTTATTCATTTTTTCACCAAATTTTGTCGTTCACTCCTTTACAAATTGTCAAATTGGTAGGACGAGTGAATAAATTTTCTGTCTCCCTTTAAATATCTTTCTCTAGTTTTTGTCTGCCTACATCGTCCATCCATCCAAAATATTGTTTTTATACATCCATTAAAAAAAATTGATACAGCTACAAAAGTAGGAAAAAATCGATTCATCTTAAAATTTATAAAATAAAATTAAACACAGATTTATTTGAATTTTTTTATTCTAAGTTTTTTCTCGTCATATTATAAGAGTTTAAATTTGAAATATATCGCAGCGACAAAATTAATACAAACTATTAAACTACACACTTTTCTTATTTTAGTTTTCATTTTTCTTAGAGCAAAGGTAAATTTTTTTTTTTTTTTTTTTTTGCAAACTCTCCAATTTTAGTTAACATATCAAAAAATCCTAACACAATAAATCGTTTATAGTTATTCCATATGCAGCCAATTTTATAGAATTTAAAATATCTATAAAAGTTTTAAGATAAACATGTAAGTACGATATAGTAGTTAAAGTCTTTTTCATCTAACGCGTTGACTAATTTCATACATTTTGATGAGTTAATTATTTAATTTATCTATTTATACTATTGAATAATTAAACAGTTGATCTATTTGTCCGATTACAGAGGATATATATTTCGTGGCTAACTCTTTAAATATGTATAGATAATCTACGTGTTAGGAAAACAAATAAATAAAGTGTATTATTATGAGCTCAAATAGATTAAGTAGCATATGAATCGAAGAAGATAATAATTGAATATGAAAAAACCTATATGTTCGAAGAAACTAAGTGTATTATTATGACTTATGTGCTCAAATGAACAAACCTATATGCTATATGATATATATAATGTAATAATATCAGATTATGAGCTCGATGAGTTTTGATCATCAGTTTCTCAATTTACATCAACCAATTAGACCAACCTATAAGATGATAAATTATTTTAATAGGAAAACCTTAAAATTGTCAATATACAGAACACGTTTGCCGGTGATTGATTTATTTTTAAGTTTATCTTTGGCATTATCAATCTGCAGTATGGTCAAACCTAAGTTTTGTCCGCTCTAAAGACAAAACTCATGTACAGCGCATATGTATTGACAGGAACCAAAATATATTATATTAGCTAAATATATAACAAGACGAATATAAATGTACCCAAAAAAAAAAGACAATTCGGTGACAGGTAAAATCTTAATTCGGATCAATCAACCAAATACGTACCTAACGTGTAAACGACACAATCTTTGGGGAAGGTTTGTATACCAACTTGGTTTCTTCCTCTTTGCTACCACTTTTGCTTCGTGCAATTTTCAAAAACAAAAACAAAATCTTTATCAAAAATTTGTTTACAAAAATAGTTGTGGGTTAGTCGTTTTAAACCAATATTTATTCGTATAATGTCACCATATAAAATTAATTTACGTATTAGTTTTGCATATAAACATGAATTTAAGAGAACTGGAATCGATTCTATATATATATATATATATATATATATCCCTCATGAATTGAATATTTTCATTATACCTATGAGATACCAAACCATGATAATTCTATTATTGATAACTTGTTAGCAAATGACTTTCAGTATATGTATGCGAACAAACAAATTAACGACATAAAATACATAACAGTATATGAAAAATGATAATCATAAATTATAAATTAAAACTAATTATTAGTTTTTTTTTTGTATATATGAGTCACTTATGAGTTGATTTAGTGCGATTAATTTTCTCCAATACGTACGGTATATATATATATATATATATATATAATATTTGTTATGTTTTCATCAGTGTCGACTGTCGACATTATTAAGATCTCTCTATTTATATGTAAAAGGAGATTTGATCACCTCAAATCTCTCCTCTGAAGTCTGAATTATTCTTATTTTTATCACATGTATCTTCTTCCTTTACTGTTTAAATGTACGTATCATCTTATTCAATAATGAAAATCACTCATTCATACAAAGATTATATATCAAATGACCGACGGGTTGTTGTCAGATCTTGATATGACCGAAAATAAAACCAAGACAAAGAAATGGATGATTACGATCAATGGCTCTGATACTAAAAAAATCTTTTTTATAAATGGATGATTAATTTTCATCATTATTGAGTAAGACAATACATTTATACATGAAGATCTATACAGTAAAAAAAAGATATTATGTGCCATGAGTAAGAATCATTCAGAGAAGAGTTTTGAGGTGATCAAATAATAGACATAAATAGTGGCGATATATGTTACCGGTTCAAGATTCACACATTCCATTGCGAATGGTGAATAATAACTAATAATTGAAATTTATCTCAACAAAGGACATTGCATATATGTTGTTGGCGATAAGCTAATAAGAAAATTATATCTTGTAGAATTAGGTCTCAACAAATGACATTGTAATTATATATTAAAAATGATATTGTAAATTTATATAAATGAAATTTTATGTTTTTTGTATAGTAAAATATCAACTTCAATTGTTTTTTTTTTGTCCGTTTCGTATAATGTGGTCCACCACCTAATGACCAATGCTTAAAAAACTGAAGAAAATACGACTAAAAACTTTAAAAAAAGAAGCAAAATTTACTTGAGATTGTCAATGACGTGAACCAACACTAGTTAATCAACAAGAAGACGGCCACGTTGAAAACAATAAATTACAGCTATACATATTTTAAAAAAAATACAGACACTAAATGTTTCCGTAACTGTACTTATTACGTGAACACCTATCTATATATATATATATAGAACAAAGACGTGTTTTGTTTTTGCCCAAACCAACTCACTTTTTCTATTTCTTTCTTCTTAATCTCTTCTTTTTTTCCAACGAAAACACCATTTTTATCTCTACAAGACACACAGAAAATATCTAGAGTTTTCAAATCCCAGCATTTCCTCCATATTCTTTTCCCCAATTTTTTCTCAGATTTTTTGAGCAAGCTCTGCAAACTTTCAAAATCGCCAGGTTAGTATCTATTTCATTTCTCTCTTCTTTTTTTTATGATCTTTAAATTTTTTGCAAGAGATCAATAGGCAATATGCGATTCTTTGTTTGATTTAGTCTGATCTAAGGGTTCTTATTACAAAGTTAATTAAAATTATGAATTGAAGATGTTTTTTGTTTCTTTTCACTCTCTTTTTCTCATCGTTTTTTGTTTCTTACCTAAACTGCTAAACCCTAAACGCTTCCCCAAAACAAAATCTAAAATTAAACCCCATTATGCCAATCAATCTAAAATTTTAATGGGTTAGCTGTAAATCAATGTGATGTAAATTTACGATTATACGTAGGTTTTGACAGAGTTCTTGTTAGTAACATTTTTTTACAGCTATAGAACACGCGCAAATAGACATAAGCGTTTCTGGCCGGTCGGGCCATAACTTTGATTGAAGTGGACCCGATAAGTTGATGTGTGCACAGCACCACACCATACATTTAAAATCTGTTGTTTCCTTAGTAAAAAAGAAAAGTATATTTTCTTTTTGATTTTCTGTTATTTACAGGAATTTATGTTTGGTTAAAACTTATTTAGTTAGCTTTTATGTGTATTTCCTAATTTTAGAAAAAAAATACTTGATATCTTACCCCAAAACAAAATTGTTGAAACAACGATGTTTTTAGTTGGTTTAGATTAACATCATTGACGTGGAAAATCTCAAATGAATAAGAGGAAAAATCACTTATCAATCGGTGTTATGATTTATTAACGCAGTTCTAAAATTACAGTCTCTCTTAAATAACATTTCAAAGATTTTACGTAACTCAAATTCAGAAACCTAAAAGAAAACTTTAAATTTGGAAACAAAGAAAAATGAAAAATTAATTTTCTTTTCTAGTTCTTTTATTCTCGTCCTTTCTTCTTGGTGTTTTTTTGTTATTGTTTGTTTGATTTGAGGAGAACTTTCAAGGGCTCCTAGATGCACAACCTTATATTTATAGGTTTTAAGTGCAATTGTTTTTGAATTAACAAACACTAGTGGGCTGTTTTTTCTTCAACCCCTCTGTATAATTTTCCAGTATAGCGTAAGTAGTGTAGTCCAATTCCATTCAGCTAAAAATTCCACTACCATTTCCAATATGCATATCGTGATAATTTAGGTAGAGTTTTATTGGTGGAGGATTTTAGGTAAGGTTTGATTTAGTGGGTTAGATAATGGTTTTGTTTTTAATATAAAAGCTGGTGCTATTTTTATAGTAAATGATTTTGGTAAATGTTAAATCCAAATCCATTTTTCCGGATCATGTTATATTGGACAAAGGAATCAAAGAGAACAAAGAAACAAGTTTTATGGATCAAGAACTCACCAGAAATACTTCTCATTGCACAATATTTTATTGGGAATATTCTCTATTCCCATTTATTATTTTCCCTCGCATATGCTTCCAAACATCTAAGATTTTACAAATCCAATAGAATTGACCTCAACGGTTATACGTATCAATCATGCATTAATAAACGTATCAAATGATAGAAGTCAAGTCAAATCTTAGATTAATAAATTTGAATTGTATAGGTGTCAGCTAATTAGTATATGTGTGATTTACCAAATCATACAAGATTATAAATTTTGAAAGTTTTTTATTTACAGGGAAAAGAAAATAATGGAGGAGAAAGCAAACTATGTGATACAAGTAGAAGAGGAGCTCCCAACTTTACTGAGAAGAGTCACAACAGAAGAAATGGTTGGCTTTGACAATTACAAAGAGAATAGTCCTACTTTTCCTAACTCAATCAGTCGTTTTCATCCTTCTCATGTCTCCACTCCTACTTCGGTATATTATTATTTATTCATTTATCATCACTTTCCACATTAGCAAACATTAGGTTGCCATTTTATTATATAATCATGACCTAATCTTGTTACATTTATACATGTATATAGAATGGTCAAGAAGTATCAAGATCATCAATAGAATCAATGGAAGATCATCATAACTACAATGAGACTCATCATCATGAGACTTTACAATGGACTCATCAAAGAAAACCATCAATTTCAATGCCAACTTCACCAAATATTCTCATGATCATCTCCGATCCAACAACATCTTTGTCTTCCGACAACAACACCAGTGGCTCTATCGGCAAATCCGTTAAGTTCCTATCTCAACCGATGGCTAAAGTCTCATCTCTATACATAGAAACCGGTAATGATGATCATGATGATCGTCGTCGTCATGATAATCATCATCATCATCATCATCAACAACAACAACATAATCAGAGTGGTCAGCTTCAAAATCAAAATCCGGCCATGCACAAACTTAAAGACAATAGGTACAACTCTTTCAAGACTTGGTCAGGGAAACTTGAGAGACAATTCACAAGGAAACCAGCTTCTATTGAACCGGAGGCACCAAACCGGGATAAGCAAAATATGAATACCAATGAAGCCATGCCTGTGGACCGTTACTATGATGCCTTAGAAGGTCCTGAATTGGAGACTCTCCGGGTACGTTCCTACGCTTGTTTTTATAACATCTGAATTTTATATAGTTTGGTTTCAATCATATATTAAAGCATCATGAGGAAATACATGCGGAATCATTTTTTCATTCAATAAGATATTTATGAGTGACATGTTTTATAATATTCTTTTAAATTTTTGGACGTTGCAGCCTCAAGAAGAGATCGTTCTTCCAAGTGATAAAAAGTGGCCATTTCTTCTACGTTACCCAATCTCCACCTTTGGTATGTGTCTTGGAGTGAGCAGCCAAGCCATAATGTGGAAAACCCTAGCCACCGCAGAGCCAACCAAGTTCCTCCACGTACCTCTCTGGATCAACATGACTCTATGGTTCATCTCAGTCGCTTTGATCCTCACCATCGCTACCATTTACCTCCTCAAGATCATCCTCTACTTCGAAGCTGTACGCAGAGAATACTACCATCCAATCAGAATCAACTTCTTCTTCGCTCCTTTCATTTCTTTACTCTTCTTGGCCCTTGGTGTCCCACCTTCCATAATGACAGATTTGCCACAGTTCCTTTGGTACCTTCTCATGTTTCCTTTCATCTGTCTTGAGCTCAAGATTTACGGTCAATGGATGTCTGGTGGTCAACGCCGGCTCTCTCGAGTCGCTAACCCCACGAACCATCTTTCAGTCGTCGGGAACTTTGTAGGGGCCTTGCTTGGTGCGTCCATGGGCCTTAGAGAAGGCCCTATATTCTTCTACGCCGTTGGGATGGCTCATTACTTGGTTCTGTTCGTTACTCTCTACCAAAGACTACCGACGAACGAGACTTTGCCTAAAGAACTTCACCCAGTCTTCTTCCTCTTCGTCGCGGCTCCAAGTGTTGCTTCCATGGCTTGGGCTAAGATCACTGGCTCCTTCGATTATGGCTCTAAAGTTTGTTACTTTATAGCCATCTTCCTCTATTTCTCTTTGGTACGTTTTACATATTAATTTACCTTATATTTACATATTTCCTTATTCAGAAAGTATTCACTAATACAATCTTCACTTTCGTTGTTTTGCACAAATTTATAGGCTGTTCGGATCAATTTCTTCCGTGGAATCAAGTAAGTTTTAGAAAATTATTTATTTTAGGAATGTTCAATCTGAAATAGTTGATAGTATGTTATCCACTAACTCGGCCCAACTGTTTCTTTTAATGTAGATTTTCACTGTCTTGGTGGGCGTATACATTTCCGATGACCGGAGCTGCAATTGCAACAATTAGGTATGCAACAATGGTTAAGAGCAGTTTGACTCAATTCATGTGTGTGATCCTCTGTGCCATTGCAACGTTAGTCGTGTTCGCACTGCTCGTGACTACCATCATCCACGCCTTTGTTCTCCGAGATCTTTTCCCCAATGACCTCGCCATAGCCATCAGCAACCGCCCAAGACCCAAACAGAATAGCCAACACAGGTGGCTAGACCAACTGAGAAACGTAAGCTCAGAGAACATCGAAAACTACTTGAAATTCACAGACTCGGACAGCAGTCAGAGTAATGATCTAGAAGCTGCTAATGGCAAAACCCAAGAGAGTGATTCAACATAATCGAAACATCATAAACACAGTTTTCATAAACCCTGGTATAATAGTGGTATCCCAAGTTTTGGTTTTTGTGTTGTTGTCAGTGTCTCTGGCACAAGTGAGGAACCTAGTAACGTAAATGTTTCTGTGGTTCTAATGAGCATGTGTGTGTAAAGTAGTATTAAAAACAAACGATAGGGGTGTCTACAATGATGTACCGATCCAAACGAAAGAGCATGTAAACTTGTTTTGTTCCAATAAATAAAAAAGTTTTGAGGGGTTATCATTGTTTCAACAGCATCAGAAATTACGATGGACAATCATGTTGGTTCTAGTCTGAATAATAGCTAAGCAATTTCGAATAATCATTTGTACTCTGAGAACTTAATGGATACCGCCACATCGGGATATCTATAAATAGAAACCAAGAAGATCAAGATCCAAATGACACAAGTACAAAAGCTAATACCCCAAAACTAAGTACCCAAGCAATTAGAAAAGTTTCTGATTCAGCTCAGCTTAAGCTATTGAAGTTTCTCATAACCATTTCACATAAGAACTTGAGATATATTGAAAAATCTCAATTTTAGCATATTCAGATACAGAAACAGAAATCAAGAAACATAAGGCAGAAGAATCAAAACGCTTAAAATCAGCAACAAACTAGCAGCATAACTCCATACGTCCTCCTAAAACTCTCAAAGAAAAGAGACAAAATCTTCCAAAATCCTAGTTCCTGTACAAAAGATTTCGATGCATACATACCCGAGGAAGTTCAGTTCATTTCAATTCAGTTCGGATTCGCATTCAATTTAGCCGCCAAAGAAGGAGAAAAACCCACGTTTCTTAGGCTCTTCCTCAACCATAACAGCCTTCATACTATCTTGCTCCACGAGTCTCCAAGCCGCCTGCTCAAACGCCAATCCCGCAAGCGTTGGTGGCTTATTCAGAACAAGCGGAAACCCTCGATTCGTGCTTCGTATAACCTCAGAATCTTCAGGAATCACACCAAGCAACGACAATCCCAACATCTCCTGCACATCTAACACTGACATCATATCCTCTCCTCTGATCATATCAGTCCTCACTCTGTTCACAATCATCTTAATATCTCTTATCCCATCGCATTCAAGCAATCCCGTAACCCTATCAGCGTCTCTAAGCGCTGTAATATCCGGAGTTGTTACCAAAACTGCTTCATTCGCCGGAGTAATGGCGGTTATGAATCCGGCGTCGATTCCCGCAGGGCAATCTATGATGATGAAATCCGGTGAGCCTTCTGGTCTAGTTTTCAACGCATCTACAAGCCATTCCAATGCTTTACCACCAAATCCCATCGGAAGTTTCGATCTAGGTTTCGAAATACATAGCAATTCGAAATTCGACCAACGTTTATCGCGTACCAGAGCTTGATCTAGACGGCAATCTCCGTTTAGTACCTCGACGACGGTGTAGTTTACTCGATTTTCTAACCCTAGGAGGAGATCGAGGTTACGGAGTCCAAGGTCTGCGTCGATTGCGACTACGGAGAATCCGTAACGAGCTAGAGAGAGACCGACATTTGCTGTTGTAGTCGTCTTTCCAACACCGCCTTTCCCGGAGGTGATAACAACGATACGCGGCGTTTCTCCGGCGAGCTCCGGTTTGCGATTAAACTGAAGAACGGATCGGATTAGACTCCTTTTGCTGGGGGTTTTGACGAATCGTGGCAACGATGCTAGGGGTTTGTTAGAGAGCGACGATGGAAGAAACAGAGATTGATGATTCGTGGAGAATAATCGCAGAGACGCCATTGATAAGTGTGCTTCGACTGTCTCCAGAGAGAAACAGAAATGTTTCTGAGCTGAGAGCGTTGTGGCTTGAGAGGGTTTACGGTTTATCAATAACTTTTCAGATTCCGGTTTATAATTTCTCCACCATTAACCGGTTTAAAACTCAACCAAATTGTATGTTACCGGTTTATGATTCATCCGTATTTACAAATATTTCAAACAATAAATTTCTCCACTGAATCCACTCTACAAGTAATACAGGCAAGAGTCAACCAAACAAAATTATACCATACACAAATCGAAACTGAGATACCGGTAAACCCCTTTGGTTTTTCCCGGTTAATGTATTTGCCTTCTATGAACACTCCCTACATAGCAATGACTTTATTATCTACCAGCATTGGTCATTAGCTGAGAGAACACTTGGCTGCTATTGATAATGCCTGAAGTTCCATCATCTCCACTGTCTCTCTCAGCGTTCGAGCCACTATACGAACCTTCCCGAGCAGTTCCCGCCGGCTTGATAACTTCTTCAAGATTCTCCAATGGTCCTGATTCTTGAAGCTGAAGTACATGTTCCAAATTCCAAAGAACATCACCAATCGTCGGTCTATCAACGCCATAATCCGCACAACATTTCTCAGCAGTCTCCGCAAACTTCTTCAAAGAGCACGGTTTAATCTGATCCGCGATATTCGTATCAACAATTTGATCAAGCATACCTTTCCTTTGCCACTCAATAGCCCATTCAGCTAAGTTTACTTGCTCTCTAACAAGCAACGGATCAACGGCAGGTCTAGCGCAAAGAACTTCGAAAAGAACAACACCGAACGAATAAACATCGGATTTATCCGTGAGCTGTTGTCTTCTGAAGTATTCAGGATCAAGATAACCGAAGCTTCCTTTTACTCCAGTGCTCACATGAGTCTCATCAAGACAAGGACCTGATCTCGACAGTCCAAAGTCTGCAACTTTAGCTACGTAGTTGTCATCTAGTAAGATATTGGTGGATTTAATATCCCGATGGATGATTCCTTGCGAAGAACCGGTGTGAAGGTAATGTAAACCTCTTGCTGCACCAATGCAGACCTCAAGCCGCTGTTTCCAAGTTAAAGGCGGGTTGGTAGATCCGTATAAGTGACTTTTGAGCGGTCCTTTCTCCATGTACTCATAAACAAGAATCATCTCAGACTGTTCTTCGCAGTAACCAACAAGAGAAACGAGATGGCGATGACGGATTTTGGAGAGAATGGTTATCTCAGAGAGAAACTCTGGTAAGCCTTGTCTTGAACCGGGAACACCTCTCTTCACAGCTACTTTTGTGTTATCTTTAAGAGCTCCTTTAAAAACCATTCCAAATCCGCCAACTCCGATTACTAAACTTCTATCAAAGTTATTAGTTCCGGATTGTATCTCTGCGAAAGAGATCCTTAGAGTATGATAGCCATTAGAACTAACAGTTCCTTCAGTTGTTCTACTATTGGAACTACCTCTAAACCTTCTCATAGGTGTCCATCTAGTGCTCTCTGAGCTCTTCGTCTTTTTCTTCTTACGTTTGCAAAAGCACAACACGAGCAGAAGCAACAACAACACAAAACCTCCCAAAACTGAGCCAACCACAATCCAAACAACAACGTTCTTCTTCCCAGATCCTACTTTAGAACTCACAGGGCTAAGAATTCTCATTACCTCAACTCCATTCAACAAAGCATTAGCTCTCGACGGATTACTAAGCTCAGAAGGTCCAACACTAATCCTCAACACTCCAGAACCATCAGACTCCACAACGAAATCAATGTACAACGGAGCCGCAAGCACATGGAAGTTAAGCGTAGAGAGATCAACATCTCTAAACGCAAGATAATCATTGATAAAGACATTGAAGTAGAGCTGATTAAGCGATGTGCTAACGATATCACAGAAATGCAAACGAACCAAATGTATAACACGTTTTGATTCGACTGGGAATCCCCAACTGATGTTAAACCTTGCCTGCAACTCCTGATTCTCTCGATTCATCTCTTGAGCAGTCATGTAAACATTGTCTGGAGCAATCTCTCTCGTAGCACCACCGCTTTGATACTTCGGAGTATGAGTAGTCCAAGCACGTTTTGCAGCTCCTTTCAACAGAAGATAGTTGTCATCAACAAGCCAAGTCCTCCACAATGTATCGTTAAAGGGAGTCACTTTCAAACCACCGACGTTGATTCTGTGAACTGTTTCAAGAACTTGAGATGATAAGTTACTGAAGATTTGAGCTGAGTTAGGGATTACAAGCTTTTTGCCTTGATCGATTATGTAATCTTTAGGAGCTGAGAAGACTTCTACAGCGTTAACAAACCCAAATCCAGATGATTTAGAAGGAAGAAACGAAATCTCGAGAACATTGTCGTCGATTTTGAGTACGTATTCTTTAACTACGATTGAATCAGTACTGAAACCGTTCATTACTAAAAACCCATTAATCAAAACTCGAAATTTCGCAGACCTTAAGTTGAAGTTCGGAGCTTTGAAAGGCGCGAAATGGAGACGGATAAAGTGAGTGCCGTTGTTTGTGATTCGGAATTTGTAAGACGAGGAAGATGATGATGAGGCTCCGCTGGGGAAGATACGAGCTGTGTGGTATAAAACGGGTGAATCCGGAGGTGGGTTCGAGTCAGAAAGTGAGATGGATCGGTCTGTGGTGAGAAAATTCGAGCCGGGTTTCGAGGAGTCGCTGAGAAAGGAACGGATTGAGAAGAAAGAAGTGTTTGTATTAGAGCCGGAATTGATAAGGTAATTATCAGTTGGAGTGAAAGCTGAGAAAGTGATGTGAGTAAAGTAGACGAAGAAGAAGAGAAAGGTATGGATTGGGTTTGTGGGAAACGCCATTAGAGGGAAGCTAAGGTTTGAGAAAGGTTTTGGGTTGGGTGTTAAAGAGAAGAGATAGGGGAAAGGAAAAAATGGAGAAAAAAAGAAAGTGGGTGTTTGCTGTCGCTTCTCTGTATTCTTCATTCATTGATTCATTTCACTTTGGTATTTTCTTTCTTCCACTAAGGTGAGTGAAAGTGTTTGTGAATCATTAAGGGAGCGTGAATTAAGTCAACAATAATGGGAAACCAAAGTTTTTAGCTTAACTTGAAGCTTTTTATTGTGATTCGGTACCAATCATTTTCAAAATATTTTCTTTTTAAAAAAATAGTTTATTTTATTGATTTGGTAAAGAATAGAAAACTTTAGTTAATTATTTTCTATACGCTATTACTAGAGGTGATTGAAACTTGTGTAATATTGGATACGAGATAGATTATGACTATACATATGTACTATATTTTAGGTGAAAAACATAATAAATGATTATGAAAGCAGAGAGATAAAATAATAAAACATGAATATAAAATTAGTATTGATTTGAATTCATGTATTTTTGTCATCTTGTTTTCTAGATATGGACAAGAGAACACTAAAAGATTGAACAGAGTTTCCTCTGTTATAGATTGTGACAAGAGAGAACTCTAAAAGAAAGAGAATTTTATATTTCATGTTTTTTTTTTCCTCTGTGTTCATAATTAATTAGTATTCAACAATTCATTATGATTTTTCTGGTATGATTTTCTTTTTTTAGTGTTTTATGTTATTTTTATGTCTATTTTTCTCTTGTTTACATTTTATTTTAAAAAGTCTCCAAAACTACAAATCGAACATTGTCAAACATTAATTGATAGTTACCTTATCTATGGCGCTTCTATTCACAGTGGTGTCACCAAATCCACCGTCACCCACTATATCATCGTGCCACGTGTCTCCTTCCCGCCACCACTTATCATTATCATCATTAACCATCCGCCGAAACAAATCACCGGAAAAGCTCTTTTCACCACCTCCACCACGTCTAATTCCATCTCGCCGTGTCCAAGTCTTCTCGCAACTACGTCTCCCTCTAATCTCCCCCACCGATAACTGGTCTCAATGGGCCACTCTCTTCGCCGCCGGCGCTTTCGGTGTCTGGTAAAACCACCTCAATCCTCTCCGCGAAAACTTCAAATTCTCGGCTATATATACTGATTCATGTGAATTTACCGATATCTTAAGGTCGGAGAAGACGAAAATTGGAAGCATGGTGAGTGGAGCGCTAACAAGCACGTTGCTTGGACTCGCCGCGAGCAATTTAGGGCTAATTCCATTCGAAACGCCGTCGTATTCTTTCTTCATGGAGTTTCTCTTGCCACTTACGATTCCATTACTACTCTTTAGAGCTGATCTCCGTCGTATTATCAGATCCACTGGCTCACTGCTACTTGCATTTGTAATCGGATCAGGTAAAAGATTTAGTCTTTGCTTAAAAAAGTCAAGATTTTTGTTTGTTAAGATAAGATTTGTTCACTAATGAAGTCACATTGAGATTGATGATGTGTTGGTTTTGTGGCAGTGGCGACGATTGTTGGAACTGTGGTGGCTTTTATGGTTGTACCGATGAGATCGTTAGGTCCGGATAACTGGAAAATAGCAGCTGCTCTCATGGGAAGTTACATTGGTGGATGTAAGTTTTGACTGGAGCCTCCTCATTGCTTCAGGTTTTGAAAAAAGGTTCTACCTTTAACATTTCTCGCCTACTGAAAACAAGAAGGAAGAATTTTTTTGCTAAATTGGCTTGGGAATAGCTTATTTATGAGGAATGAAAACAAATCTTTGTTGGTTCTTGGTTTTTTTGTCCTGCAGCTCTTAATTTTGTTGCAATATCGGAGGCTCTATGCATTTCTCCATCTGTTATAGCAGCTGGTGTGGCTGTAGACAATGTCATATGTGCTCTTCACTTCATGGTTTTGTTTGCATTGGCTTCAAAGATACCCCCTGAGATCACAACCTCAGCATCTTCCCTTGGTAAAGGAAAAAAGTTCATCTTGATTACGTTTTATGTTTTCTTGTGTTCATAAGTTCTATGTAACCTCTGGTAGATGCTGACATGACTAAGGATGAAAAGCTAGAGGACAAGAACAGAGTGGTATCAACTTCAATTGCATTATCAATTTCCTTCCTGATATGCAAAGCAGCGATTTCGATGACAGAGCTGTTTAAGATCCAAGGAGGCATGCTTCCTGCAGTAACAGCAATCACCATCATCTTAGCAACTTCCTTCCCTGATTTCTTCAACTCTCTGGCACCTTCTGCTGAAACCATCTCTCTTATTCTCATGCAGGTAGGTATCTCTTTTAAGTTTTCATGTGATAATAAAGTTCATTAAGTTTTTCATTTATGAGTATTGTTTGTGCACAGGTGTTTTTCACAATTCTAGGAGCTACAGGGAGTGTATGGAATGTAATCAACACTGCCCCAAGTATCTTCCTTTTTGCTGCAATTCAAGTAATGGTTCATCTTGCAGTGACTTTGGCTCTCGGAAAGCTATTCTGTATCGACATGAAGTTACTGCTTCTTGCATCAAACGCTAACATTGGAGGCCCAACCACTGCATGTGCCATGGCAACTGCAAAAGGATGGACCTCTCTCGTCGTCCCTGGGATTCTCTCTGGCGTTTTTGGTGTCTCCATTGCCACTTTTCTTGGCATTGGATGTGGAGTTTTGGTCCTTAAACGATTATAGAGTTTTGACAATAGGTCTAATGAATGGATGATTCTGAAGCCACACTTTTTGTAAACTGTAATTTGTTGTTTAGTCTCATTAGTTTAGTTTGATATTTTTAATCTATGATACAGTTGTTATTTTTATGCATTTATTTCATGAATAAAGAATAACCATATGCATTGGTTGTTGAGATTTACGTGTTTTAAAAAAAAAAAATTATGACGACTATATATTATTATATATAGATTTGGTATCTATAGTTTATAGAACAATACAAGTATGTATAAATAAATCTTGTGGTACTGTAGATTGTACTACTGTACCGCTCTTTCAATATAAGTCAACTGTACTTGAGTTCGTAATTTCTTAAAAAGTCAATTGTACTTGTTCTTTTTGATTTGGAATGTCAACTCTTAACGGATAAAATAAGATTCTATTGATTCCAAATACATCTGTTACCAAAAGCAGTCTTACATTTTTCCGATAAAACTTACAGAGAATGGAGTGGTTAAAATTCTGTATGTGTAATTGTTGTAACTTTCGATTCCAAGAATATTTGCAATATAGCGTAATATGACTTGGATTTGAGTTCCGAACTAAGTTTATATTCCGAGTTTGACGCACTCGCTCATTCCATAAAATTTAAATGCCTATACGGGAGCACAATTGTGCTAATAAACATTGTTAGTTCTAAGTTTTACTTTTTCTAATAGAGATAAACTATTAGCTAAGAATAAGTAAAAGATGTAGTACACAAAGTACCAATTTCAATTTGTCCATGCATGAATCATGCCTTTTGTTGGCCCTTTGCTTTATAGAAGAATGTTCTCAAGTCTCAAGTCTCTAAGCACGAAACCCTAGCTAATAGTATTTTACAAGTTTATGAAGGTTTTAATAATGATTAATATACATTAATTGATTTGATTGGAACCATCTCTAGAGGTGTTTACACAATCATATAAGCATTTTTTTCAACGAGATTTCACCTTACAAAGAACATACATTAGATTTCTTTTTTTAATTGCCAAGACTTTTTTGTGGATTAGAAATATGTTTTGTTAAATGAATAATCGAAACTTTGCTCTCATCTCAAAAAGTTTTCTATGCGTAAATTATGTGTTACACGCGTAGATCAAGGGGCAAGTCTAAGAAACTAGCTTATGTTACTATAAATGCATTTACATAAAAATGTATGATATGATTTTAGAGTTTCACACAAATTCAACATCTACATGTTGAATTTGAATATTTCAAAAAAAAATTGTAGTTAAGTAGTTTGTTAAGCCTGGAAACAAATTATCATTGAAATACTATATATATATAATGTAATTTCTTTTGCATCCGAACATAAATACTAAAAGTTGTTCAAACGTACAATATTATGTGTGCATTCGCATATCCAAATATTGCATCCGAAGGTAGATTATACCTTATATTGAAATCCAAAATCAAATAATCCCAAATATATTGCTAAGCTCATGCAGAAATAAACATAAGATGGAGAGCTTTCAATTGCATTAACCGATCCATGTTTGGCTTAAACATACATGATTCAACTTGCGAGCCATACATTTATGATATATGCGTTATGTATTTGTGTGTATACTATATTCTAATCTATTGTACTATATTTTCTTTATTCTCTGCCGGAAAATAATTGTCTGAAGATAAGATAATTAAAAGCAGGGGAATGAGTCTCACATCTAAGACATATAACATGTTACATGTATACAAATCGCTGTCCAAAAAAAAAAAAAACATGTATACAAATCAATTAAATAACTACGATATTACCCCTATCTTCCACTATAAATAGCAAACCCAAAAGGGTTTATATCAAACAACACACACTTTTACATCAATATATTGTGGATAAATATAAAAAGGAGAAAAGATGGGGAATACGAGAAGCTTATTGAAGATGTTAATGGTGGTTATATTTCTTGGATGGATTTTTGTTTGGATTATGATTTCAACTAATCTTTACAAAAGCAAATGGACCCCCAAACTCGCCAAGAATCTCAACACTACTTATTTTGGTCCTCAAGGTATTACTTTCTATCTATTTGTTCTCACATATATTTTAATTTTTTGATTCTTTTCATTTCTGAGTATTCAAGAACTATCATGCATGTATGTGTAGGTATCAATCTAGTACTTCTCACAGTTCCAATGATGATCATTGCGGTTCTGAGTTGTGTTTATCTGCATGTCCAGAAGAAGCCTACCCAAACTCAAAGGTTCCGACTAAATTGTTATTGAATGTATTATTTTAATGTAAATATTTTGTAACAAATCATCACAATCTCATTAATGTAAACTCAGAGAATGGAAGGTGAAAGGGAAAATGGGAAGGGTGATGATGGTGATGAACCCATTGGGGATAGTTACATTCACAGAGTTGACTTTTTCTCTATTGTTTGTGGCTCTTTTGCTTTGGGCTCTATACAATTACCTTTACATTAGCTATCACATCAGCCTTCATAACCATGACAACGCCAAAATGTAAGTTTTTTTTAACTCTCTATGCTGGAATGTTTTGTTAAAATATTTCATATCAAAGATGAAGATGATTCAACACTATAAATATCAAATATCCAAATCCAAGGAGAGTAGAGTTGATTTAAAATTGACTCAAATGGTGCAGATGGCAGGCAAAGTTTAGGGCTTTTGGGCTGAGAATAGGATACGTGGGCCACTATTGTTGGGCCTTTTTGTTCTTCCCCGTGACAAGAGCCTCAACGATTCTGCCACTTATCGGGTTGACTTCAGAGTCAAGCATCAAATATCACATTTGGCTAGGACATATATCAAACTTTTGCTTCCTCCTTCACACCGTCGTTTTCCTTATCTACTGGGCCATGGTTAATAAGTTGATGGAGGTCCGTTATTACATCTAAATTAGTCTTATATTTTAGTTTACATTATAACTAAATCAAAATATCATACAATGGCTAAGTCCAAGGCAAGGGCGTACTAAAGCTCTTTCAAGAGACAATTAGGTTATACCAAAACTGATCATTCCATTCTTTTCAAATATTTGTGAAGACGTTTGCATGGAACCCAACATATGTGCCTAATCTAGCTGGAACCATAGCGATGGTGGTTGGAATAGCGATGTGGGTGACGAGTTTACCATTCTTTAGGCGAAAGAAGTTCGAGATTTTCTTCTACACTCACCAACTCTACGGTCTCTACATAGTCTTCTATGTAATCCATGTTGGAGACTCGTGGTTCTGCATGATCTTGCCCAACATCTTCCTCTTCTTCATCGACCGCTACTTGAGATTCTTACAATCCACCAAGAGATCCAGACTTGTTTCCGCTAGGATCTTACCTTCAGACAACCTCGAACTCACTTTCTCCAAAACCCCAGGTTTACAACTTAATAGCTTGTGATCTTTCTTTTAATAAATTTAGTTTCCATTTTCAATTACAAATACAAATGCAAATTAAACGAAATGAAAGTTTTATTTTGGTATAGTTTCTTTATGTTTATATTTTTAAAAGAGAAATTCCCTAAAATAACAATAATATATGTTTTTACGCCAAATTTAGCACATATTTTCATTTATGACAAAAATAACATTTTTATAAAGAATAATAATTAATTTTTGATTTGGATTAAGTATTTAAGAATTTAGAGTATAGTTTTTTAGGGGGTGTAAGGTAGGGTTTAGGGCTTAGAAAATCTTAAACCCTAAATTCTAAACTCTCAAAATGAGTTTAGAAGGTTTGTGATATATAAGAAAATTACCTTTTAATAAAAACGTATGCTATTTGTAACACAAAAACTTTATTTTGTGCTATTTATGAGAATTGTCCAATTTTAAATGATGATTATAATTTAAAATTATTTTGGTATAATTTCTTGATGCTCCTCCATTTATATTTTGTAACCGTTTGTTTCATGATCTAACTATAGGGCTACATTATACCCCAACAAGCATACTGTTTCTACATGTGCCGAGCATATCTAAGCTTCAATGGCATCCATTCACAATAACTTCAAGCAGCAATTTGGAGAAAGATACACTAAGTATTGTCATAAGAAGACAAGGAAGTTGGTCTCAAAAACTTTACACCCATATCTCTTCTTCCATCGATTCTCTCGAAGTTTCTACTGAAGGTCCTTATGGCCCTAACTCCTTTGATGTCTCGAGGTAAGAAAACTCAGAGGTCTTAATTCAGTTTCTTACTTAAAATACTTTATCTAAAGTTTTTCTCATTGTTATATATCTTTTTCATCATATGTAGGCATGACTCTCTAATACTAGTGGGAGGTGGCAGTGGAATTACACCTTTCATTTCTGTTATCAGAGAACTCATCTCCCAAAGCCAAAACCAGAGCACAAAGCTACCAAATGTTCTTCTTGTTTGTGCCTTTAAACATTACCATGATCTTGCGTTGTTAGACCTAATCTTCCCACCGGATATATCAGTCTCAGACATTTCTAGGCTGAATATCCGAATCGAGGCATATGTTACAAGAGAGGACGCGAAGCTCGAGACAACTGATGATCAAAGACTTCTGCAGACAAAATGGTTTAAACCACATCCTCTAGACTCTCCTATCTCACCTGTTCTTGGACCCAACAACTACCTCTGGCTCGGAGTCGTGATCTTATCATCATTCGCCATGTTTCTGTTGCTTATAGCGATTGTCACTCGTTACTATGTATACCCTGTTGATCATAACAAGGGAAATATCTACAATTTCTCATATAGAGCGCTTTGGGACATGTTCCTAGGATGTGTCTGTATTTTCATCTCTTCAAGCATAGTTTTCTTGTGGCACAAGAAACAGAACAGAGAAGGAGATAAGGAGTCCAAGAAGCAGGTACAAAGCGTAGAGTTTCAGACGCCTACTTCTTCTCCAGGTTCATGGTTCTGCGGCCACGAAAGAGAGCTCGAGAGCGTTCCATATCAATCTATAGTACAAGCCACTTCAGTTCACTTCGGCTCCAAACCTAATCTGAAAAGTAAGTCATCTATTACCACTTCATTCATGCACGGCATAAATGGTTAAGTACATGAAGCTGATACTTCAATTTTATTGTTTTGCAGAGATTCTGTTCGAGGCAGAAGGTTCGGAAGACGTTGGGGTAATGGTTTGCGGACCAAGAAAGATGAGGCATGAGGTGGCAAGGATATGTTCATCTGGTTTGGCTAAGAACCTTCACTTTGAGGCAATTAGTTTCAACTGGTGATCGATTCCATCTTCTAAAATATGTTTGTTTATTTATTCATCGTAATGACCTTCGATGTTTATATGATTTGCTGTTTAATTTTTCTTTTAATACAATGCAAAAATGGTTTCGGAAAAAAAAAATACAATGCAAAAGTGGAATGTTAAAATATATTCTATTTTTTTGATAAAAAATCATGATTCACGTTTCCCTTGCACCCATATTACTTTACACTTTTGGGTATATAATTATATTTTGAATATTTTGGGTATTCATTCGGTTTTCGGTTCGGTTTAAATCATATTTGATCTTGCAGATATAAGAGTTTATGATCCATTTGAATTTTTTTGGTTAATATCCTTTTTTGGATTAAATTTGGTTTATTTTTCGGGTTTATGATATTTTGTCCACACTATCAAACATAATAGTTGAAATTTTTTTGGATATTATATAAATTTTTAATTTTTTTATAAAAAAGTTAATATAAAAAATTTATTTATTTATTTATGTAAAATATTAAAAATTTGTAAATAACTATTTTTCTAACAAAATTTAATTTATTTTTATTTATTTTAAAATTTAAAACCCGTGTGATGTTGTTATGTTATAATTGTTGCTTTTCTTTAATGGTAAAAAACTTGTGTTGCTTTTATCTCTTCATTAACTTCTATCAAAGCCACAAACTCATAATAATAGTATTTTGATTAGTTACGGTATTTGTTTCGTTTTACATGATGTTCTTCTGATTCTGAATGAAGAAGACACGGAAATTAAAATTTTACATAAATACTTTCGACATCTAACATTTAATACTATAGAGGTAACTAAGTAAAATAAACTTAATTTTTGAAGTCAATATGACTAATACAAAGGAAGGAGTAGACTCTGTGGATTATGATTTTTTTTTCTTTTGTCAACGTGGACTATGAGTTCGTGTGTGTTGGGACAGTGTCGTTATATATTGTGTTCAGAGATCAAGGAAATATTTAATAGGAAAGACCTAAGAATTATGTGTGTAAGTATGATCTATGAAAAAAAAGAATGTATAATCTGAGTGCTAGATATTGATTGATATCGAGTTAAAAAATGTCTGCATGTCGAATAATTAAATTTTTAATTAGACAATGTCCTGTTACATAGATAACTATAGCTGACTATCTGTGAGTGTACTTCAATGTCATAATGAAATAAATCGAGTAATACGCATATTAATTAATTCAAATACAAATTGATTCACCTAACGGATACAAATAACCAACACATAAATATAACAGAAATAGAAATGACAATATATGTTTGTTTTTTTGGTAAAATGAAATGACAATATGTTGAGAGCGACATGATTCATTTGCAAGAATAAGAGAAATTTATTAATTTGGCCATCATTGTGTAATGAATGGACTGGGATAATCACCACCACATCGTTCTTAAATGGGTATATTTTCAACGAGCAAAGAAACGATGTGCTCTTTCAAGATCTCGGGGTTGGTGTAAGCATCTTCGTACCTATAGAAAATATCGATGACTCGCGAAAGGTTAAACACTCGCATCAAAAGAGGGAAAGGAACCGTGTGAGGCCTCATCAGCTCTTGGTTCAAGTCCTTCCATGCATCTGAAACAATGCTTCCAATTACTTCCACAGCTCTTTCCTTGGAAAATAGTTCAACTTCATGCATGACAAAATAAATCTGTGTTGTGTTGAGCAGCTGAGATAGTTACCTTGCTACGCAACAAAGCTCTTCACGGTGCAACAATTGCAGCAGATTAAAGTCTATCTTCGCAAACTCAAGTAATGTTGTGTCGCACATCTCTTCTGCCTCGTAGTATGAGATATATTGCCTCGTTTCTATCCTTGAGATGCCTTTGTGGTATGAATGTTTTAGGGCATTCTTGATGCGAATTGCTAGATGAGGCTTGGATTGAGAAGAAATTCCCTTTAAATGAGAGCTTGAGAAAGCGAAAGCTACGTCTAAAATGTCTTCTCCATGAGTGCTCCATTGTGCCGCTTCAAACAAGCTTAACATGCCGCTTGCATCTGCCACTAAGTGTTCTTTGAATTTCCCATATCCGTCCTTGAACTTCTCAAAAACATCTTGAGATGTATAATAACTTGGGTTACTAGATATTTGTCATGTAAATTAATTATGTAATTATACTAAATTTTATTAGTGTAAAAAACATATACTAATTTACCTATATAAAATCAATGTAACTAAAATTTTCCATGTATCTAAAAATCGAACTCTTAAGTTTATAGTTAATCGACGATAACAAAAATATGAAAATGAATATTGAAAAAAAAAAAAGAATATGTAGCTGAAAAATAGAGATATTACGTAATTTAATCAGATTAAGTTTTTGTCAGTTACAACAAGGGGCGGACCCACATGAAAAAAATATGAGTGCAAGTAAACCCAGTTAAATATAGATATTTTCTATTTTACATTAGAATTATTGTTTAAAGTGGCCCAGTGGTAAAGGAGTAAAGGATGCACACGCTTATCCTAGTAAGTCATGGGTTCGATCCCCCAGCACTACCATTTTGCACCCAGTTACAATTCTTAATTGCTTCATATACCATAGTGAGAAACAACTTTTGAAAAAGTACCATAAGAGGTAAATACGTACTTAATCGATTGTATTTTTAGAAGTATATATAGCCCCGCGCATTCGGGTACCCGTTCGGATTTGGATTTTCGGGTTTAGGATTTGAAATACTTTCTAGATATTCTTATTTTTTGGATCGGATTCGGTTCGGGTCCAGGTACCCAAAATATTAAGAGAAAATAAAAAATAAAATAACTTAAATAAAATTTGGTTAAAATAGAATAAAAATTTACAAATATGATTAAAAATTTATAAATAATATAGTTATTTTAGATATTTTGACTATTTTAATTATAAAATAACTGATATATCTAGGTTTATAATTTTAGTTTTAAATAATTAGATTATATTAAATATAAATATAACTAATATTTGTATATATATATATATATATATTTGGGTATTTTGGGTACCCATTCGGTTCTTGGTTCGGATTCGGTTTTTCGGGTTTAAGATTTGAGATATTTTTCGGATATTTCTAAATTTCGGATCGGATTCGGTTTAGATTTTTTTGGGGCGGTTCGGGTCGGGTATTCAAGTCCGGTTACTTTTGTCCAGGGCTAAGTATATAGATATATATAGAATGAAAAAATTTTAAATATAAAAATTTAGTACAATCAAACATATGAAATTTTTAAGTATGTTTGAATCTATAAAAATAATCAAACCTAAAAAGGGAATTGATTAAAATAGATATTTTCAGAAATTTATTTTCAAACGAATTTTTTTAAAAATATTTTAAAAAAAGTAAAGGTTCCTATTTAAAAATAAAAATTTTAAGAGTCTATTGTATTTAATCCTAAAATCAGTGACACTAATAACGATATTTTACCATTTATTTTTCTTTAAAATATTAAATAATTCTTTTTTTAGTTTACTCGAGATTATGTTTTTTTTACGGCAATTTACTCGAGATTAGTTAAAAACAAAATGGTTGGACTAATATAGCGGTTACGTGTAGGATTTTGACATATGAGTGATGAGCATCACGTTGATTGTAATTTGTTACAAAGGTTAGTTCTCCAAATGTTTCTCAATTAATACATACATATAAGATGCTAAATAAAATATACTTATGAAATAAAATAAAATAGTTACCGGTAGAAAGTTTGAAACCGAATTGTCTGAAAACTTGGAAAACTAGTCCAACCGTGTACAAATCGCATCGGTCTTGTCTTATCTCTGATTAAAATCAAGACAATCAAATGACTTCTCCAATTGCTCCACGATATCTCTCTCAAAGTGATAAGAGACACCAAGGCGACATAGAGCATCAATGAACTTGATGTTCTCTATAGGATTCGTTCTCGAAGCCATAAACGATTCCTTCACAACTTCCTTTAGCGTACTATGCTTCTCTTTGAATGTATCAGTTCCCTTTATCAATAGCAAATTAGCAATGTATATATAATTTGAGTAGATATTTAGTGATTAAATCATATATAGTAGGTAAAAAAAATGAAGGAAATGTTTAATATGAGAAAGAATATACGTACGAGGTCAGAGTTTGAGAAAGTAGTTAAGAGATTTTCCCAGATGTTCACTGGATAGTCAGCAATCGGACGATGGACTTCATCACTCTCCATGCTGAAATTTTCGGTAGGAATGGTCCTCTCAACTTATTAACCACTTCTGATTACCAAAATGACTGAGCTCTACATATATATATATATATATATATATATGTAGGAAAAGAAAAATGATCGCCAGCTATCCAAGTATTGGCCATCTCATGGGCACATCGACACTAAAATACCGACAATTAGGTTTTAATGGTGACATTTCACAAACAAACATAATACATGTTACTAACAGTCTAACACCAATACTCTATAACCATCATTTTGTTGGTTTTTAGATGTTTAATTAAGTTGGTTTTGGTGTTGGTTTTTGAATGGTTAATAGTTTTCGGATATTTAAGTTGGTTATGGGGTTATCATTCATGGTTGGATGATACCGGATTCCGTCGTGACGGTGTACAGGAAAAGTGAAAACGATACTTTTGTTGTTGGTGATGTCTTATGATTGTTCGTGAATATCACTAGACACTAGTAGTAGTAGACTTAGCACCAAAAAAAAATTGATGGGGACAAACACTAATCATATACTCATGTTAAAGTAAATTAATTAAATTAGAAATTCTCAAAAACACATTGTAAAATTGAAATTAAAAAATGAATTGTTAATCGATAAGTAGATATTGACTTCCTGCTAACAAAATCCCATCAAACAAGTTGTGTTGACAAAGCAAACAATATTTTTACCATGTACATCTAATTGTTGTGTACATACCGATACATTGTTTTATTTTAAATATGTGATCTTCCGGTGATCAATACTTAGTGTAGCTAACTTTTTTTGTTGTTGTTGTTAAGGTCTTAGTGTAGCTAACATAATATTTTTTTTAATATAAAGCTAACTTCATTATTCTTCCTAATAGAAAATTACAAACATGAACCAACCACAACAATAAAAAGTTTGTTCACGATTTAGGCATGGGGCAATTTCCACCATATACAGTAAACTGATTAGTGGTCATTATTTTCTTGGCTTTTAGGATGGTCGGCATTGACGATTTCACGTGACTTCGTACTAGGTTGATGTCATACAGAAAGTCCATTTCCGTCCTAACTGTAACATGTGATTTGTGTATATAAATTGTATGATGCTTTGGTGGATGTCTAAAATTCGGATATCCACACGTCACATAAACAAAACAAATCTAAATCTAGATAAATTTTTGATAACTTAAAATTTTAAAATATCACTTTCCAATTTTCAGTGAATTTTGATAAGTGTATTTTATATTTAGTAAATTTCTTCATTATGCCAATAAGTTTAGTCGTTGGTTTTCCACATTCAGTAATGATGAATACTATTTGTTAAAAATGCAGTCTCTAAAGTTGTCACTAGCTAATTTATTTGATTTATTAAACCAATAAATAATACATATTAATACCATATTTTCTTCAAATGTTTTATTTTAATCAATTTTTCATCTGTTGTTTTTGTCAACTAGATTTGTATTGATTAATTATGCTAAAATAAATATTATAAAAAACAATTATTTATTTCACATTTTGTAAGTTTATAGATTAATACAAAAATTTACAGTGATAATATCTACAGCCAATCAAATTTGATTGGAATTTAAAGTAACTGTCACAATTTTTCATCTCAAACAAATAATTCATGTGTTTTTGTTTGGGTACAATGTTTTTTTTTTCCCATTGTTTTCCATCACTGCCACCTCAACATAGCCACATAATTTCTTTCGTCGCCACATTGCCACCAATATCTATCCCGATAAGATTTGCTATAGAAGCAAAAGCGTGCCTATAGGCTTACCAAAAAGATATTAGCCTTAGGCCCCCAAATATTTTGAAAATTTTAGGACCCTAATTTAAAGATATTTGTTTTGTATATTAATACAATATGTATTTTAGTGTAATTATATTTGAGTTTTAAATTTTTATTTCATATACTAAAAAATAGTATTAATTATTTATAATATTTTACAACATTTTTTAAAAATTCAGTTTTTTATAGATTATATATAGTGTTAATTAAAATATATTTAATAACTTAATAAGTATTTTTTAGCTTAATAAAATAGTAAAAAATAAATTCATAATAATCTATAGTTTATTATTAAAATATATTAAATTTTAGTTACCCCCCCCCCCCCGGGGGTTAAAATATACCTATATAATAAGTTTATAATCCGAGGAATCTTTAACGTTTTCGTCATCGAATAATTTATCCACCATATACCTAATTAGTGGTCGTTCTTTCTCTTCCGCATAAATCTTTGAATGAAGTATATTTTTCATAACCATGACTAGTGGGACGACGCTGATCATATACTATATCAACCAATCAGAACATATATTACTATATATCTAAAAAGGACTGAACCCTTTCATATTTTACTTTGCAAGTAAAAAACATGAGAGGCTGAAATATTAATTACAAAAATATACACAATATAGAGGATTTATTATAAGAAATGAAAAGAAATCTATAATAGCTACGAAAATTGCGACAAAATAAATTGTTACTAAATTTTAAAATATATTGTTTTAGTTAAAGAGTTTTCGTATTAAAATTATTTTGGTTTTTTGGGTTACGCAAATACAACATGCTAGAAATAAAACACAAATTCAGCCACAAACCAAACCGAATCCAATTTTGGACTATTTAAATAGAACTCGGTTTGGTACTTAACCCGAACCAATGGTTTAGATACAAAACCAGACAACTCAACTCAACCCGATTTGGGACAGTTTGCTACTGCAATTCCCTAGCAATTTGCCTTTTGCTTTTTTCAGTTCCCCACAACAGAGATTTTCTCATGCATCTCACCTCCATTGTCATTTTTCTGTAATATATGGTGATCTTCGATTATAATTTCTTTCGTGATCTGACCGTCATGATTGTTTGGCTTTTGGTCCCCTTGTTTTTTGTGGGGTAAATTTTCTGGTTATGTTGATTTTTTGTTTTGGTAGGCTCTGGTTATGTTGAATTTAAAGCGAGTTACATAAAGTTACGTAAAGAGCAAGAGAAAATTTGCTATCATAGCAACAACTTCCTTTTTTTGTTAAAGAGCTTTATCATACCAACAACTTCCCTGGGTACATTCAGGATTTTTTCGATATTATATGATATTATGATTTAGCAGAAGAATCAAAAGTCTCCGTCGTCATGGCCGTCGTCAAAATCGTTTTCTCCTCCATCCAGATCATCCTCCACCTTCTCTGCTGCTTCTTCAGCGATGTCGTCCTCCACAGCCTCTATTCCCTCCGCTAACGCCACCCCACCCAAAACACCAGCCACCGCCCCAACCGCCAGTCCCGTCCCCATCCCACCGAACTTGCTCCCTTTCTTTTTCTCCGTCGGGTATCCATACCCCGATTGTCCGTATGACTGCGGCGGTCCGTATGGATCACCGTAAAGAGGTTGAGGCGGCACGTGAGTTTTACCGTAAGATGGTGCGTATGGTTAATAAACAGGTTGCTGCGGCGCGTGAGTATTACCGTAAGCCGTCGCGTGATAAGATCCTGGAGCCGGATAATACTGTGGTTCTCTAACGGTGACGGTGACGTCGAGTTTTCCGTGAGGTCGGCCGGAGGGACGTTTGAGCTTGAGGGTTTTCAAGATAGGTACGCCGAAGCCGACGTCATCGATGACATCACGGAGGCCGAGATGAGCGGAGCCAATGAGAGGTTTTGTGTCCTCTACACGTCCTGCATGGACGATGTCGATGTAGACTTTTTCATCGTCGTCGTTGTTGTTGTCCGGTGGCAAAGGGATGACAAATGTTTCATTCCACGTTGGACACGCGTCGCCTTCTTCGTCAAATTTTGTGGAGTATTTGTATTTCGGATCGACCCATACGACTGCGTATGGCTTGTTTGGGCCGTTGCGCCAGTTCACGTTCTTGATATCTTTGGCCGATGAGATCGTTACTTCCACTTCTCGGCCGCGGGACGACATTAGTTTCTTGAGGGTATAATTGGAAATTTGGAAATTCAAGGATGGAGCGAAAGATAAGCGTGTAGGGCCATTTTATATTACGAGGAAGTGAAGATGGATCAAGAACATTCGATTATTTTTGGTCTAGACTCTAGAAAGTTAATTAATTAGTTTGTTTTACAAATTTGTCCTCGCTATCCTGTTTAATAGAATATTTGGTTCAATCAAAGAAATAGTTGTCATGGAATATGCTTATGTGAGGAATAATATACTACTCCAGGGAAGGTAGAACCAAAGAAGAAAATATAAATCAAAACACGGAGCCAACACGTCCATTTACTTGATCCAAGTCATCTGTTTTTGCCGACCAATTATTTACAAAATCACACAATAGTTTGAATTCATAATGGGCTCCTTTCATACACTAACCAAGATTCTCTTGGGAAGTTTTGTATTCATCTACTGATAGATCTAATATTGGCAAGATCATTTCAGAACGATGTGTCTTTCTTTCATATCCCCATAAGTGCCAACATATTATATTAATCAGGATGTATGATCATGCATTGGTCATACTTATATAACAATAATATGAAAAGATAGAGTGGTGTTGAAGATAATCTTAGTCAAAAAACCAACACTAAACTCTTAATATCAACGATGGAAAGTAGATGGGCCTTAGTAAGTCAATACAAGTTCAAGGCTCAACACAAGAGAATCATATTGCTCAGCCCAGCAAGCAACAGAGGTTATTATCAAACTCTGCATCTTCCGTACTAAGCTCAGAATAGAGAAGATACAAGATTCTAAAACCAGCTGGAACTTGCTCTGCAGTAGTACTAAGCAATAAATTCGAGTCCTTAGTACCGTTGTGTTGTGGTTAGATATTTGACACATGTAATCACATCTAGCCACTAAAACTAGGTTTACTATGTTCTCTTCCAAGTATAAAAGAGACATAGACGTTGTAATTCTTTTGGTCAGGTAAGGAAGTTGAAAGTTTCAGTCTTTTCTTTGGTTCATTCTTATTCACATGGTATCAGAGCTTTCTTAAACCCTAACCGGTGATGTAATGGCTGAGGCTCAAGATTATCCCTTTCCTTCGAATCTTCACATTTCTAGTTCTGTTACTATCAAACTCAATGATAATAACTATCTTCTTTGGAAAACACAATTTGAATCACTTCTTCGCTGTCAGAAACTTCTTGGTTTTGTAACTGGTCAGATCCCAGCTCCCGCAGCTACTCTCATCAACACTGTCAACAATGAACAAGTTATAACTGCAAATCCTACGTTTGAAGCCTGGACGTGCACTGACCAGCTCATCAAGTCATGGATCTTTGGTACACTCACTGAGGAAGTCCTCGGCTATGTTCATGCCTTTGAATTGTCTCAAGAGGTTTGGCTCTTTCTTGCTGATAATTTCAACAAGAGTTCTATTTCCCGAGAGTTTGATTTGGGACGACGTCTACAGCTTCTGTCAAACTGAGGTAAAGACTTTACCGTTTATTGTAGGGAGTTTAGATCCATCTGTGACCAACTCAGTTCTATTGGTAAACCTGTGGAAGAATCTATGAAGATCTTTACTTTTCTCAATGGGTTAACTCGTGAATATGACCCTATTGCTATTGTTGTTCAAAACTCAATGACTCGTTATCCACCACCAACCTTCAACGATGTTGTCAATGAGGTGTCTGGTTACAACGCCCGTTTATAGTCTTATGAGACAACCACTGAGGCTCACCTTTCACTGCGTTTCAGACTCAAAACTTTGGTTATTCTGGTTCTAGTCAAAGAGGTCGCGGAAGATCATATTCTCATTTTGGTAGCAGAGGTCGTGGTGGCTTCTCAACTCGTGGTAGAGGATTCACACAACAAGTGAATACCTCTGGTTGGAATCAGTCAGACGGCTCCACCAACAATCGACCAGTTTGTCAAATATGTGGCCTTGTTGGTCACTCAGCTCTTAAATGTTGTAACCGCTTTGATAACTCCTATCAAAGCAATGATGTTCCACAAGCATTATCTGCTCTTCGTACCTCTGATGCAAATGGACAAGAATGGTTCCCAGACTCAGGTGCTTCAGCTCATATCACGTCAACCACTGCATCACTGCAACACTCCACACCATATTCTGGATCTGAGACTGTAATGGTGGCTGATGGAAACTACCTTCCTATTACTCATGTTGGATCCACCACTCTTAACACAACTACAGGTAGTATTCCACTTAATGACGTTCTTGTTTGTCCATCAATGCAAAAGTCTCTTTTATCTGTTTCAAAACTCTGTGAAGACTATCTTTGTGGAGTTTTCTTTGATGCTAATAGTGTTTATGTTATCGATCTGAAAACTCAGAAAGTGGTGATAAGGGGACCACGTCGTGAAGGACTTTATGTTCTGGAGAAGCAAGAGTTTGTGGTGTTTTATTCAAATCGACAATGTGCTGCTAGTGATATGGTTTGGCATCAGCGTCTTGGTCACGCAAACCTTCAAGTCCTTCAGATGCTTAAGAGTAACAAGTCAATATCAGTCAATAAGATCGACTCTTCCCTTGTTTGCGAGTCTTGCCAACTAGGAAAGAGTTCCCAACTTCCTTTTTATTATTCAGAGTCTAGTGTAATGGAACCTCTTGATCGGATCCATTGCGATCTTTGGGGTCCATCTCCAGTTATGTCTGTTCAAGGCTTTAAGTATTATGCAGTGATTGTTGACAATTTCTCTCGATATTCATGGATTTTTCCTCTTAAGTTAAAGTCAGACTTCTTTGGTGTGTTTGTTGCATTTCAAAAGAAAGTTGAAAATCAGTTTAACAAAAAGATAAAGGTGTTTCAAAGTGATGGAGGAGGAGAATTTATGAGTACCATCTTCAGAACTCATCTTCGTAATCATGGGATTACTCATCTTTTGTCTTGTCCTTCAACGCCACAACAAAACGGCATTGCAGAATGAAAACACAAACATTTGACTGAACTTGGTCTTTCAATGATGTTTCAAAGCAAAACTCCTCTAAAGTATTGGGTAGAAGCATTTTACTCTGCAAATTTCATTATCAATCTTATACCTTCGGTGTCTCTAGACAAAAAGAGTCCATCTGAAATAATTTTCAAAAGGAAATCTGACTATTCTTTTCTTCGAGTTTTTGGATCAGCATGTTATCCATGTCTTCGACCATACACACAACATAAGTTCGATCCAAGGTCCTTGCAGTGTGTGTTCTTGGGTTACAATGCTCAATATAAGGGATACATGTGTCTTTATCCCCCAACAGGCCGTGTTTATATTTGCAGGCATATGATATTTGATGAATCATGCTTTCCTTTCAACAGCAAATATAAACATTTGATTCATCAACATAAGACTGGGTTATTGCATAGTTGGCAAGCTACAGAAGATCCAACCTCTGTACCTCAGATGTTACCATCTCCACCAGTGACACAAGTCACAGAATATCCTCAAGATGAAAATGGTACTACAGAGTTTTCTCAAAATGATAATGGTGCTGATAAACCTGTTGATGATGTGACTTTAGTACAAGTCGCAGGACAGCAGACTTCTGATTCAGCAGGAGATCATGAGATTCCAACTCCGCTTTCAGATATATTCACTGAGTCAAATGAGCCACCTGCATTGCCTGAGGTAAGTACTAGTGGTCATCCTATGCAAACAAGGTCAAAGGCTGGAATTCGGAAGCCGAATCCACGCTATGCTTTAGTGGCAAGCAAGTCATTGCCATCATTGTCAAAGACTGTAGCAGAGGCATTAGCTCATCCTGGTTGGAAACAGGCCATGATTGAGGAACTAGATTCTATTTATCTGAATCATACATGGTCTTTGATTCCTGCAACAAAAGAGATGAATATTTTGGCTGTCGATGGGTGTTCACGGTCAAACTTAAGCAGATGGCTCTCTAGATAAACTTAAGGCCAGACTTGTTGCAAAAGGGTTCAACCAAGAAGAATGAGTGGATTTTATTGAGACCTATAGTCTGTGGTTTGAACTTCCACCATTCGAATTGTTTTGTCTGTTGCAATTTCAAAAAATTGGAGTATTACTCAACTTGACGTTAAGAATGCGTTTCTTCATGGGGATCTACAAGAACAAGTTTATATGATACAACCACCTGGATTTGAAGACATTCAATGTCCTCAACATATTTGCTCTTTGAAGAAAGCATTATATGGATTAAAGCAGGCTCCATGAGCTTGGTTTGACAAATTCAGTCATTTTCTTCTTGAGTTTGGTTTTATCTGCAGCACAGCTGATCCTTCACTCTTTGTATATCGTCATAATGGTGATATTATGGTTCTTCTGCTATATGTGGATGATATTCTGTTGACTGGATCGAATTCAACACAGTTTCAAGATCTTATCTCACAACTTAGCAGTCGATTTGCTATGAAAGATCTTGGTATTTTTCACTATTTCTTGGGAATTCAAGCAGAAACCACTCCTCAAGGGATTTTCTTATCTCAAACCAAGTATGTTGAAGAAATTCTTCATCATGCAAATATGTCATCTTGTAATTCAGTTAACACGCCATTACCACATCGTCTTGATCATGTCTTCCGCGACAAGAAACTATTTTCTGAGCCGAGTTACTTTCGAAGTCTAGCCGGAAAGTTACAATACTTGACTATAACTCGTCCTGATATCCAGTTTGCTGTTAACTTCATATGTCAGCGTATGCACTCTCCCACTGATTCTGATTTTGCTTTGCTCAAACGAATTCTGCGGTATCTTCGAGGAACCTCTTCAATGGGTGTGCAACTTTATAAGAACAGCACTTTGGCGATAATAGCATTCAGTGACAGTGACTATGCGGGATGTCATGATACTCGTCGTTCCACGACTGGCTTATGTGCTTTACTTGGCTCTAATCTTATATCTTGGTCTGCAAAACGCCAACCAACAGTGTCAAGATCTTCAACCGAAGCAGAATATAGGGCCCTTGCCACAACTGCCTCTGAGTTAACTTGGATTTCCTCTGTTCTACGAGATATCGGTATATCTCAGTCTATTCCTGCTTTTTTACAGTGTGACAATCTTTCTGCATTGTACCTCACGGCAAATCTAGTTCTTCACAATCGCTCAAAATACTTTGATGTTGATTATCACTATGTCCGTGAACGTGTGGCACTCGGAGTTCTTGAAGTTCGTCACATTCCATCTGCTATGCAACTAGCGGATATCTTCACCAAGTCACTTCCTTGTCGCTCTTTCCAGCTACTACGGTCCAAACTGAGTGTTGGAAGACCTCCCATCATCAGTTTGTGGGGGGATGTTAATATCAACGATGGAAAGCAGGTGGACCTTAGTAAGTCAATACAAGTTCAAGGCCCAACACAAGAGGATCATATTGCTCAGCCCAGCAAGCAACAAAGATCGTTATCAAACTCTACATCCTCCGTACCAAGCTCAGAACAGAGAAGATACAAGATTCTAAAATCAGCTGGAGCTTGCTCTGCAGTAGTACTAAACAATAAATTCGAGTCCTTAGTACCATTGTGTTGTGGTTAGATGTTTGACACATATAATCACTTCTAGCCATTAAAACTAGATTTACTATGTTTTTTTCCAAATATAAAAAAGACATAGACATTGTAATTCTTTTGATCAGGTAAGGAAGTTGAAAGTTTCAGTATTTTCTTTGGTTCATTCTTATTCACATAAACAGCTTAAACAAAATCATCGTAAACTATAACTTGACCAACTCTTAAATTGATACACGGGTTATCAAGCACAACTTTCTAAACGGACCAAACCATTTCGCTTATCTACTCAAGGCTAATTTGTTCATCGTCACAGAGCTAACCAATACTCTTTTACAAATTACAATGTGATTGAATTGTCACACTCAACTCGTCGCACTTCTTTTTTTGCTTACTAATGAATCATGATGATAATTGATACGTTACACTTGTCATCATTGTCTTCTTTATTTGATATTTTTAGTCCGATGTTATTGTCTTCTTTTTCCCTTCGCATTCTTGATTTGGGTAATCTATATAGACCCATAAGATGTTATTAGCCGGAGAAGTCGCTGTCCAACTTCCACAGTTCCACGTACCTAGCTACTAATTAAATATGGGAAGTAGAGAGTCCTTGAGATCCATTAAAGTTATTTTCCGTATATAGAGGATGAAGATTAAGAGGAAAATCATTAAACAAAACCCAACAGCTTTTTATCTAATCCATTTAAAGTTTCTTACTTGTTTTTTTCTTTTTGGTCAAAAGTTTCTTACTACTTAGTATTATTTTTGATATTTAAACCATACACTTGAGTTGCACGAAAAATAAATTAAAAACCCATACACTTGTTTACACTTTACACTGTCCCGATAAAAAACATTTCTACGATCTGATGTCTTTTCTGAAATTAATAACAAAAAATACAAACCAGATTCTAACCAATAATGAAAATTTGGTAAATAACAATTTTCATAAAATCCAAGTCAATGAAATATTTATATGAAAATATACCGTACTGTAAGTCTAGCCGCTCGTCGACAAACATTTGAAAGCAATCAAGCATCGAAAAAAGAATTAGCAACTATTTAAAATAGAAACATATATTTTAACAAGCTAGCTAGCATATTTGTAAATCCAGGTACGATCTATAAAACATTTGCTATGGTTTAAGTTTTACCACTTACCATCTTTTATCGGCATTTATGGTGTCCTACACATGTAGCATCATTTCAATATTTACTTTTGTATCTCAATTCTCAACCTCTACCCTAAACCTTTAACTCAACTTAACAATTCATGCAAATAAATTTTACAGAAAAGAAAAAAAAAGTTTAATTGAGTCATTTATTGAATCACAACTACTTCCATGAAACCTTAAATGCCTAACTCAACTACACACTGCACATCTCTATAAAACACAACATTTTAGTTCTTTCTTCACCACTTCACACCACATTCTAATATCACACCAAAAAAAAAAAAAAACTTGCTAATTAATATCTTCTTGTGATCATCGCCAGGTCAATTTTTTTTTTTATCCAAGGTTAATTGAAATTTCACCATGAAGATAAAGATAATGAGCAAAACACATGTGAAACCAAACAAACCAGTATTAGGGAAGAAACAATTTCACCTCACCACATTTGATCTTCCTTACCTTGCTTTCTACTACAACCAGAAGTTTCTTCTCTACAAGTTCCAAAACCTTCTCGATCTTGAGGAACCCACTTTCCAAAACGACGTCGTGGAGAAGCTCAAAGATGGTTTGGGTTTGGTTCTTGAAGACTTCTATCAGCTCGCTGGTAAGCTAGCCAAGGACGACGAAGGAGTCTTCCGAGTTGAGTACGATGCCGATGACGTAGAGATCAACGGCGTGGAGTTCTCCATTGCTCATGCTACTGACGTCAGCGTCGATGATCTGACGGCGGAGGACGGCACGGCTAAGTTCAAGGAGCTGGTTCCGTACAATGGGATCTTGAACTTGGAAGGACTTAGCAGGCCACTTCTAGCTATTCAGGTAATTCTTTAAATATTATAGTTTTTATATTTTCATGCATGTTTTTTTTGTTTTTGAAAAATGATTTTCATGCATGTTAGTAGTTTTTTTTTTTCTCACGTGAAACAAAATAAAACTAGATATAGAAATCGAAATGACAAAAAAGTCATAATTTGATTTTACGCATCTGGATTTTGTAACAAGGATCTGATTATGTAATCATATCTATTTGGTGATGTTTACTGCATCTTGACGCATGTTTTGGTACTTTAATTTTGATAATACTTTTTTATTGAACTACTCGTCAATAAATATTACCATTTGAGGACAAACATCCCGTGACGTCCAAAACTCATAGACCGTTAGCTTCAACCTCCAAAAGAATAACAAAAATTGATTACAACAATTATACACTAATAAAATAACTCATAAACAGATTAAAGAATTGCACGTTCATCAGAAAATGTTTGACTTTTTATCCGAACAAAAGTTAAAACTTATAGTTGGAAAAGGGAAATATTGACATTTATTAGCTCTTCCTCTACGGCTCTACCAGTAGGCCATTATCAGATTAAGTGGTAAAAACACTCAATATGAGTTACAGTAAATGGTTACAACAATAGTCTTGATTTTGATATTAAAATTTCTGGTTATCAATAAGATAAACATATAGAAATTGACATGCATGAGTTTATGCTTATGAATATTCACGCATAAACATATGACATATATATATATATATTTATTGGTATTATATGTGTATGTGTATGTGTATGTGCATTTACATCTTTATGAAGCTAATGCAGTAATTGTAGTCAATAGTTTGATCCGAAGCTCGGTTTTCAAATGCTTTTACTATTCACTTTGTTGGATATGCAATTTTTTTAGTAAAATAGAAGAAAAATAACTGACAATACCATTAAATATAACAATTAATGACTGACCAATACCATTTTACTGATGTTAACTTCTTAGTGCGTGACAACTCAATGTAGGAATATAGTTGTACAAAATAAGTAAATAGATGAATTTTATAGGTACCAATCAAATCCTAATAGTACACATTACAGAATCAAATTCTAATAGTATACATTGCAGAATTGAATTTGTCGTTATCGATCAAAATCCTAAATAAGTATGGATATAATATGACTTTAGCCCGGTCCACCTTGACTAGAACTACAAAAATAGTTTACAAGAAATTACAACTTTGTATAATTTTTAGGAAACAAGTGTTGGTATTTCAAACCTAGACTAAAATTTATCATCTGAATGATCAGTAAAACCATATATTATTTTGTTTATTTGAAAGAAAAAAATATTTTATTATTATTCATAGTATTTATATCGATATGAAAAATTCTTATATTATAGATTGGAAGATTCAGAATCTGATATTCTGAAGTCACAAAATATAATCACCATTCGTAATGCATCCACTTGACGATCACTCTTGATTAAAATAAAAAAGGTTGTATTTCGTAGTGGAAACTACACACATGTGTGTAGTTAATTTTACATATTATTCTTAGACCTATTTGTATTGTAGATGTCACAATATGTTTGCGGTTGAAAATAAATAAATAAAACTATATACTGTGGAAATAAGAATATCACACTTCCATTAATTTTTAAAAGTAAAATATCTAACCAAAAATATATATCTCGTTGAGAACTAAATGTCGTATTCATACGTATAAACGTGTGTATAACAACGACATATACTCCTCTGATGCTCATGAATGTGCATTTATGTAAAGGCTATGGAAAACAGGTGTTGTCGTTGAAGGATTTATTGTTTATGTTACATTATAACAACAGGTGACCAAGCTTAAAGATGGGCTTGCAATGGGATTAGCTTTCAATCACGCCGTCTTAGACGGAACTTCCACGTGGCATTTCATGAGCTCATGGGCCAAAATCTGTTGTGGGGCCCAGTCAATCTCAACTCAACCTTTCCTCGACCGAGCGAAGGCGCGTGACACGCGCGTGAAGCTCGACCTCACTGCCCCTAAAGACCCCAACGCCACCTCCAACGGCGAAGACGCCGGTGTTCCCACGGTGGAACCGCCGCAGCTGGTGGAGAAGATGTTCAGATTCTCGGACTCCGCTGTCCACATGATCAAGTCAAGAGCCAATTCGGTCATCCCATCCGACGGTTCAAAACCATTCTCCACTTTCCAGTCCCTCACATCACACATCTGGCGCCACGTCACCCTCGCGCGTGGGCTCAAACCCGAAGAAGTCACCATCTTCACAGTCTTCGCCGACTGCCGCCGCCGTGTTGACCCTCCAATGCCGGAGCAATATTTCGGTAACCTCATTCAGGCTATCTTCACTGGAACCGCCGCGGGACTTCTGGCGGCGCACGGACCGGAGTTCGGAGCTTCGGTGATCCAGAAAGCGATCGTGGCTCACGACGCGGCTACGATAAACGCGCGAAACGAGGAGTGGGAGAAATCGCCGAAGATATTCCAATTCAAAGACGCCGGAGTGAACTGCGTTGCGGTGGGGAGCTCGCCGAGGTTCCGTGTCTACGAGGTGGATTTCGGTTGGGGAAAACCAGAAACGGTTAGGAGCGGGTCGAACAATCGGTTTAATGGGATGATGTATCTGTACCAAGGCAAAGCTGGGGGTATAAGTATTGATGTGGAGATCACTCTTGAAGCTTCTGTCATGGAGAAGCTTCAGAATAACAAAGAGTTTTTACTCATTGAGGAGGAGGAAGATGTGAAGAAGCTTAGCAATGGACATGAAAATGGCCATGGAAATGGACACGAAAATGGACACGAAAATGGACACGAAAATGGCCATGGAAATGGAAATGGCAATGGAAATGGCAATGGGTTTGTTTGAGTTAATAATCCAGTGGGTTAATTAGTTAATTAATCAAATTCCAAATATGGTTTTGGGTTAATTAGGTAGTTAACTATGGTAATAAGTACTCTTGCGGTTGTAATAATCAGAAGAATGCTGGCGTGTGGTATTTTGATTATGTACGTAGTGTGTTTGGTTTGTAATTTGAAGTCTTTTGACAATGTTCTCAAGTGTTCTCGTTGTTTCAAAGTTTTAAATCAAATCTCGAAAAGATAAGTGAAGGATGTAATATATAATTAGGTACTGGTTTATGTGTAAAATGGTTAAGTGATTATAACTTTGCGTGAGTGACAAGATTTGTTTTCTTTTTAAACTTGTTTGTGATGAAGTACGTGACGGCCAGCTATCTATGTATCTTGAATACTGATTGAAAGCATCGAGAACAAAGGAGCAAAGTAAAGGATCACTAAAATGGATTGACCAAACAACGACTTTAGATTTTGTAGAACGTTATGAATATGTCAAAACTAAAGCTTTGAATGGATGCAGCGGACGAGGCGGCCAAAACCATATGCGGACTAAATCACTTTTTGTTTGCCATTCATAAATTATAGTCTGTAGTAGTGTGAACAGAAAAAAAACAAAGAACATCGCTGCGAACTAATTACGGTCTAGAAATAAACTAGAACCGCAGCGGACTATAGACCGCTCCAAAAAAGAAGTGGTTTGGTCCATTGATGGTTTTGTCCACTGAATCCGCAATCACCATTCGAAACCTTAGAAAATGGTCACTATCTTGTTAGTTAGGGTTGTTGTCCCACCATATGGTATTTAGTAACCTATGATATTTATATTTGTGAGGCATAGGCTCAATGAGGAGACTGAGTTAAGAAAATAAGAAAATTGACTAAATCGACCGAAAACATAAGATGAGTAAGCCAATTACTTACTTAATTCGGTGATGTGAAGCTTGAACAAATATATTTAGCTTTTTCTGTTAGCTTATTAACACCAGCTCACCGAGACATGTCGACGATATAGGCAAGAACTGTTTAACGGGTGATTCTTGAGGTTGTGGAGTTTACCGGCACACTTTTGAGGTGATGGTTTTTTATGCAAACAAAAAAAGCTTTATGATTTTTTTGCAGAAAATCTACTAAAAAAAATATCAGAGCTTAGATTCTTTTAGATATTGATTTTTTTGCATTAAATCCTCTTTATATGAAGTTTTCTTCTATGAGGAATCTTGCTAACTTAATATAAAAGGACAGCAATGTTTGAGATTAAAGTCTATGTACTCGTTTGTTATTTGTTATTATACCTGGTTAACTGAAGAGATAATTAAAAGTCAGATATCTGAAGTTATTTGAATGAAAATAATAAAAAAAAAAGAAAGAAAAGAAAACAAAAATCTCACCACTTATCAATAGAATTTTCCTCACTTACTGTCCATTCCAGTCCCAGTATCAAAGATTGAAATCTGGCCACCAGACATATTGACACTGCAAGATAATTACAACATTAAATTGAAACCTAAATCAGTTTTGCTAATCTACCCTAATCTATGACAAGGACAAACCTAATCAGTTTTCTTTCTCCTCTCCGATGAGGCCAAACAGCTTGCAAGGAATTGTCATGTGAATTAATCAACATAAAAATTTAGGATTCCATATCCAAGAAACTAAACAGATGCAAAACCAAATTTTATCTTTTCAGGTAATTATACTGAAATACTTACTATTAGATCCGCGAGAGCTATTTCAAAGCTATAATTTTCAGGTAGTTCTTTAAGCAGATCAATATCAGGAGTCAAATCCTACAAGTTCTGCAGAAAAACGTGTATATGTTTAAGTAGATCAATATCAGGTGTCAAATCCCACAACCTAAGGAGACAAAGAGGTAGCAAGTATATGTTTCAGAATAATATATAATACTGACCTGATATATGGTTGAAACTATACCAGTCCTGATCCAGGGAGGCAAGTTGAAAAAGGTTAAATTTTTTGTCTTGCAAGTAGCTTAGAGCATGGAAAGTGAGAAAAGGCATGAAAAATTTTCCATGAGTTTTTTTACTTTTCATGCTTTGAACTACTCTTAAGCACTATTTTAATTTTTCTTTAACAAAAACTATCTTGATTGTAAAATTCTGTCTCTAAAATCATTCATCAGAAGAAAGTTTTTTTAATGAGGAAGACGAAAGAGAGGAAGAGATAGAGGAAGAGGAAATGAGTGAGGTGGAACTAAAAGCTTGGTCACACCCAAGCTTAATTATCATGTTAGCACAATTCTTTGTTTTTGTTGTCACACAAATTTATATTCACCCAAAACAATGTATTGCATATTTATATAACTTTTATTTGACTTTTTGTTTGAATAGTAAAGTTAAAAATGGTTATATATCTATATGTATTGACCAAGATATATTTTGTTTTGTAAAAAAATTAGACTTTTGTTTTGAGCAAGTAAAATTTAAAATGGATATATATCTATTTGTATGGACCAAAATATCTTTTGTTTTGAGTAAGTAAAATTAAAAATGGTTATATATCTATATGTATTGACCAAGATATCTTTTGTTTTGTACAAAAAATTAGACTTTTGTTTTGAGCAAGTAAAATTTAAAAAGGATATATATCTATTTATATGGACCAAAATATCTTTTGTTTTGAGTAATTAAAATTAAAAATGGTTATATATCTATATGTATTGACCAAGATATCTTTTGTTTTGTAAAAAAAATTAGACTTTTGTTTTGAGCAAGTAAAATAAAAAATGGTTATATATCTATATGTATTGACCAAGATATCTTTTGTTTTGTAAACCAATTTTAGACTTTTGTTTTGAGAAAGTTATATATTTATATGTATTGACCAAGATATCTTTTGTTTTGTAAATTTTTTTTAGACTTTTGTTTTGAGCAAGTAAAATTAAAAATGGTTATAAATCTATTATATGTATTGACCAATATGTATTTTCTTTTTCTAAAAAAATAGAATCTAGTTGTTAACCAGCTTGTTTTGATCAAACGAATGGTTGGATAGCTCGTTGCAAATTTACTGTTTATAATTAATTAAAATTTAAAGATACTATTATGAAATATTTGAAAATTATATATGATTAGATTATTATTACCTAACTTTTACTTTGTGTAGTCAACTTCTGAGCTAAACATGTTGCTTTAATAGAAACTAGTATTTATTGTAGTGTTGTGGGCTTGGAAGTTGGAACTACAGTATCTAACTAAAATAGTGTCATGAAGGTTGCTTTGATACCAGTTGTTGTATTGTTAAGGATTGAATTTCTTCAATATATAGTTTCAAGAGAAGAAGTTTCAAAGGTTGGAAGTCCAAGAGTGGAGAGAATTCACAAGTTACAAAAAAGAGTTGTATGAACTTATTATTTAATTATGTATCTCTACTTTGTAATATTAGTCTTGTGTGTCATAGTTTCATATAATGTAAAAAAAAATATAAACAAATATTTTCTAATATCAATTAATTCAAAAAAATTAATAAGAAAAACAAATGCTATAGAAAACAAAAGTTATTGGAACAACCCACATAAATTATTACATATATAATAAAATTACAAAATTATTTTAAGTAAAACAAATAATAACAAAGTACAATTGCTATTGTATAAGTATACTAGTATATGATTGCATAGGAAAATACACTATATTAAATGAAGATACGATAGCAATACCAAAAACCGTTATCAAAAGTGGTGGCTAAAAACATAACATCTTAGATCCTTTCAGATATTGGATATTCTTGCATTAAATTATGGGAAAAACTAGAATGATACTACATTTAGAGTTAATAGCCAATTTAGTATAGGAAAAATTAGTATTAAATTAGTTATTTTTATCACAAAATACACTTAAGACTATGTGTTAGAAAAAAAAAATTACAGAAATGTCATTACTAAATAATGCCACATTAGCATTTTTTCTGACTTTTTAATTTAAAAAAATATTATTTACAACTTTGCCAATGCTGAAGAAAAAATCTGCAAAATAAATATACGGTTCTACGTTATGGCAGATTTTTGGGTCTGGTAGATTGTTTGTTTTGCCGTAGATTTGTATCGTAGATTTTTGTTTTAACCGTAGATTTATAAGTCTTAGTGGTAGTAGATTTTTTAATTCATCTCAGATATTTTAGCCCTCCGTAGATTTTTAAACGAATATAGGGATAGTGATCGCATATTTTAGAATTTTCTTAAACTGTAAGAATTTGTATGGTAAATTTAATATTTTACCGTAGATTTATTTTGTAAACTTATTTTTAACCGTAGATTTTTAAATTTAGTTATGGCAGAGCTTGATTTCACATTCAAGGGGCCGTAGATTTTTTACCAAAGTTTAATTACTAGACTAACATTTTAATTATTGAAGAATATTTTTTGTTAATTTTAGTTATCGTAAAGTTTTAAATTTTTTTTGCGTAAAAGATTTGGCGCAATTCCCTTTACCACAGATATTAAATTACTGTATTTTGTCAAGGCTTAAAGTTTGTCACGGTTTGGTTCTTACCATTTTCAACTTGTTTCTCTTTCTTTCTTTTGGTTTTCACATCACACAAACAAAACACAATACTTCCCTCTCATTTATCATTTTCATTGTAGTACTAATGTGAAAACAACATAGTTTAAGCAGTTTCAGATTTGGTAAAAGAGACACCCGTCATATCATCAAAATTGAAAATATCTCATCGTAATCTCAACACCAAAAAGAAACTAGCAACACACTGATTATTGGTTTGTCAGTTTAAACAAAAATCGGTAAGTACACATATGAAGTCTAACGACCAAACAACAATAACAATATTTTTTCGCAGGAGGGAACAAATTCAGAGAAATTCAATGGCAAGCCTCTGGCTTCTACTCTTGGTAATTAATTATGGTGTCTTGTCTTGGTTGTAGGCTGGTTGTTGTGGTGCAACGTAATCTTACTGTAACAGAGAACAACCCTAACCCTAATTTCAGAGAAATAATAAAAAGAATGAAATTGGGTTGGAGGAAACCAAACCTTTGGCATATTGTGCTCTTGAATAGCAAAGAGTGCAATATCATCGATCTCAGCCCCATTTTTCGTGAAAAAGAAATCCACCAAGCTTCATCTTCACAACGTTGTTCTGATGTCATTGTAGGTTCTTTTTTCTTCACTGCAGATCACATACTGACCAAATCCAGAAAAGAGAACAAACGATACGCAAATCAACATCATCAACATCGATGATCGTCTCACCTTCATCATTTCCAATAAATCTTCATCGGGGGAAACGAGGCGACGACAATGACGCTGAGATGACCGGAGACACCGTAACAGTTGAACGCCGATGAAAATTTACATGCGACGATTTTAGGGTTTGAGAGAAAAAAATGTTGAAAGGAGTTTAAATTCGGGTCTAAACCAATTAATATTGATATGTTTTGTTTTCTTCTTTTTTACGTGATTTTTTTTTATATATATTTAATTTTAAATATTTAAATATTACTAATTCTATTTTCCAAATTTAAAGTATAATGACATTTTTGTTTTTTAACCAAAGATTAGAATTATTCTAGTAAACTTTTTTTGAGGATATCATTTTAGTCATTAACTTCAAAATTAGTATCATTATAGGTAAATTAAAGTTAAATTACAGAGAAATTCCCTCAAATAGCACTAAATGAAGTTTTTGTTCCATAAATAACATTTCATTTTCATTTTGGACAAAACTAGCATTTTTATAAAAGACAAAAATTTAATTTTTTTGTTTGGGTTAAATATTGTACAATTTATGATATAATTTGTTTGGGATGAAAGATAAAGTTTAGGGTTTAGGGCCTAGAGTTTAGGGTTTTTAAACTCTAAACTCTAAATCATAAACCCTAAACATATGAAGGTAAGAGATTTTGTGCTATAGAAGGAAAATAAATTTTAATAAAAATGTTTTTTTTGTCCAAAATAAAAATAGAGTGCTATTTATGGAACAAAAATTTCATTTGGAAATTGCTCTAAATTATATGAAGTTTTGATCAATGAGGATTCTTGCAACGACTTAATATAAGGGTAGCTTTAGGAAATCCCACATTGCCCTATAAAACCTGTGTTTGAGATAAAAAAGCTTATACTCATTTGTTATTACTGGTTAATTACACTTGTAAAAGTTTTTGAATTTATGAAGTTGGATGTAAATAAAGATGTAATTCATAAATCACATGACATCTCAAGGTTTACGCCGTTTACGCAACTTTGGCAAAGGTAAAACCACTCTCTAGTAATCACGCTTGTGTACTGTTTAAGTCATATCTGTGTCACTCATCAATCACTAATTAAGTCATACTTGCCAAATGTTTAATTGACCATTCGTTGCATCCCCGAGTTGATTCATGTTTTTTTATTTATTGTGATCATGATTGGTAAGTAAAGAGCAAGATGGCTGCTGGTGATTCGTGCCGTTTCGTTCTCACCAAACATAGTATATGGTTGATTGAAAAGCAAGTCGTGCAAGTAATGATGCGATCAAGAAAACATGCAACTAGATAGTGTAGAGTCTCCTTCTAATCAAGATTTAGTGTATTACTAGCAGCGGGCCACGACCAATATCCAACAAAACCGTTAAAAGTGAATAGACAAGAAATAATATATGATATATCTCTCGTTTCTTCAGACTCGCAGCATAGAATACAAGGTTAATATTCATACGGGTGATCTTTAAAGATACGATAAATACTATCAGCCAAGCAATAAAATTATATCTAGTAATTCCTTGTGAAAGCCAAATCACTTGATACCAAGGTATATTTTTATATATATATCAAGTATATAAGTAAAACATAAATTGACTACAAAAAAAAAAAAAACAGAAGTAAAACATAAATTGTAGTTAATTGGTCTAATCAGTTTACACACACACACACAAATTGTTATCGTTTCATTTCAGTTTTACTTTTTGTTTTGGTACGGTTCGTTTTCTTCTGTTGTTGTTTTTCTGTTGTAAACTTCTCTTAAAAAAAAAAAAAAATAGTGTCAGTTTATGAAAATTTATCTCACAACCGCTTGAACATGTTTCAGTCTCTCTCGTAACCGGTGGTTAATGAAAATTTATATCACAAACTTAGAAATTTTCCAAGTGAAGTTAGAATCTAAACAACTATATATAGAAAACATGATTTAGAACAAAATCACCAGATAGAATCAGATTATGATATAACCAAAAATATCCCAAACATCAAAAGCAAAAATAATTCTCACATCATCGGAACATCCTATTAGCCTTGGGTAAAATATTTGTTAGATTCGGTTCCATTACTATTCGCTTCAAATTTATTCAGAAAAACCGAATATTTGTAATTTCACCAAGCAAATCAAATACTAAAAATTAGTATTCGTTAAAACCAAAGTAAATATCAAATACGAAAAAATTTAAGATGTGAACATTCGCTTCGCTTTGATATATTTATATATATATTGCATAATCAATATCTATACAGAAATTGCAAAGTTATATTCATCAAATTAATTCTATAAATATAAAATTTAATAAATTAAAAATAAAATATTGCTATTTTAAGATAAATTTTAAATTTTTCTTTATTTTATTTTATTTTATAATTATTTTTAAATTATTATGAAGCGAATAGAATATTCGCAAATATTTAATATTTTAGTGAATATTCGGATGTTCAAATATTCAGTCAGTTCCAAAGCAAATATGAATCAAAAATTATTGATTCGGACAAAATGAAGCAAATAAAAAATACCTTCAAAAATCTAAATATTCGCTTCAATCTCAGACCTATATCTATATCCACTTCGAAAGCAAAAATTGTTCTCAAATCATCCAATCCGCTTATATGACAACAAATTTGTGGACAACATAGTTTACAAATTGTATTATAACAGTTTGTTGACTGTTGAGTGATAAATTAAAATGAATACAATTTGTTGTTAGTTCATCACTCACTAAACACTTAAAATATAATTTACAGACTATGTTTTCCACAATTTGTGTTGTATCAGATGATTGGATAATTTTAAAATTATTCTCGTTTTTTTAAATTTGAGATATTTTAGGTTATCGTTAAATCTATAGACTTTTTCTAAAATGAAGGATAAGTCATGTTTAGAAACAGCAAGAGCGACGACTAAAACATGTTTAAACAGTTGTGACATACAATGTCACTAACTGGAATAAATTTTTTAATTTTTAAAGAAAGTTTAAAGTAAGACTACAGAAAGACCACATCATAAGTAAAAAACAAGAGTCTAGAATATTTATGTTATAAAATATTAAACAACAAAAGTTTTATATAATTTCAAAGTAATTCGAACGGTAAAGACATCATGCATGTAACATGTTATAAACTTATATATGTATAATATATAATCCAATTAATTTTACAGAGTTTTTAAAAATAATCACAAAAAAACGCCCTTTCTCTAGACGATATTTCTAAAGAACTTTAAATCTTCGTCGAGTCCGTAACTGGTGCGTGGTGGCTTAGTTAGCACTGGCGTTGGTCCTGAAGTCTTGTTTCATTTTAGTAGTTGTTGTAGGCTTAATCATTTTTGCATGATGGTTCAGTTGTCGTTGTTGGCGTGGTGAAGTTTTTCTGGATCTCAGATCTGTTTTGGCGTGGTTCAAGACCTTTAAGTGGTTGGAGCTTCCTTTCTCTTTTGAGGTGGGTGTGATTTTTCTGCTGTCGTTCAGATGTGGGATCCGACGAAGATGTCAAGTGGCGGTGCTTGCCGCGGGTAAAGCTTTTGGCGTTAGGGTAGCTTCGATGATTGGTGTCTTTGCGTTCGCGGTTTGGTTGGTGCTCAGTTTGTGCCTTCGTTAGCCTCGTTCTCTTCGGTTTACTTTTAGGATTGTTGATAGTTGTTTCGGACTTTTCGGTCAACGGAGTGGCTATGGCTGCTTTCGTTTCTGTCTTCGCTTGGTTACCTTGAAATCTCTTTGTCAAGTCTGTTTTGTTCTTCTTGTAAAAGTCTAGATTTGTGTCTCATATCCGGCTTCAAAGTTTAGGTTTTAGTCTCTTCTTATATTGGGTCAAAACTTTAGTTAGATTTGTGGTCTTCAGTCCTTGTATCAGTTTCTGCAGGTTCTATTTAGCTCGATTCGGCATTTTGGTTCTATCCTGGTCTCATTCTGTCACTGATCTTTTTCTTTGAAAAGTGGTATCTGGGAAGGTCTTACTTTCGCTCGTTATCTTTATTTGTCAGCTCTATTCGTGGGCTGCTTTGCTTGATAGGTTTTTGAGACGAATTAATGGGTTGATCTGGTATTATCTTCGCCGTCTCCGAAAAAGTATGGGATGAATAGGTTTTTCTGTTTTCTATGGTTTACAAAAATCTTGGTTTTTTTGGCTTCGTGAGATAATCTTTATTTGCTATAAGACGTCTTCATCGCATCATGGATTCGCTGATTCTGGCTTGCTAAATCATTGTATCAAAAAGATTATGAACCTTTGGTTTTGGTGAAATTCTGGATTTGTGGCTTGGATTCGTGTTTTTTTTAATAATTTAGTAGTTAATAAAAAAATAATTTATAAAAAAATTTCATACTCTTACTTAGTTTTATAATTTAGTTTCCCTTTATTAGTGTTTTGTCTTCAAGAATTTCTTGTTTTCTTAGGTTTAGTTATTTTTTTGTGGTTATAATCTTTCTCGTTTCAATTTGTACTAAAGTTCAGATGACAACAAAAAAATTATATATATTTTTTCAAATAAAATAGTGTTTTGCTAGTGGAAAAAATTAAGAAAATGAGAGAATAAAGACCAATGGGGGAGAGAGAGAGATAAAGTAGTTAATAATAAAAAAAAGAGAGATAAAGTAAAGTAAAACAAAACAATTTTTATGACTGTACTTTGGAAACTTTTAACATATATATAGGAAAATTTAGAGATTGGGTAAGATTGAGATAGGATAAGCTAGGTTTAAAAAATGTTTAATTATTTAGAGAGAAAGTAAATAATAAAAAAGTATATGCATTCTATAATACAAAATTTAGGTAAATTCTAATAGTAGTTTTCTTTTAATTAGTTGACCAAAAATTAAGTAAGTTAGATTTCTTTTAATTAGTTGACCAAAAATTAAGTAAGTAATAATAGTTTTCTTTTAATTAGTTGACCAAAAATTAGGTAAATAATAAAAAAAATTATTAGTTGACCAAGAGAGATATATGTATTCCAAAAATTAGGTAAATAATAATAGTCTGTTTTTTTACTATGGGTTTTTATAATTAAATAAAATAAAATTGCATAAAAATCTGAAAACATCATATATATATATATATATATATATATATATATTTAAAATCTTATATTTTGAAATAGATAGAGTATAAATCTACATATTTTTATGATATAATAAATCTTCACACGTTTACGAGTATATTCAACTTGTTAAACAATATTGTAGCATATAAGATACAGTATGTTAATCTTTGAAACCTTACATTTTTGCCAGAATTTAGATGTGAGTGTACTTATCTTCGACAAACTGATTATGTTAAGAAAAAGGAGTACTATTTTTTCTTATCAACACTTAATTTACTATTATTTCTTTAATTTGTAGAGTTAAATAGTAATGATAAAAAATTCCGTGGATGGGAAAAATATAAATAAATAATATCACATATAAAAAAGTTAATTTTAAAAATCTTGGATGTTATTTTTCTTATTTTCTAATCTTTTTTATATTTCTAGCTAAATAATATAAAAAAAATATAAAAATTACCACTAATACCACTATTGTCAAACTATTTTTTATAAATATTATTCATTTTGGTTTTTTTCAAAATTACTACTATAAAATATGTTAAAAGTAATAATTTAATTTTTTTGTTTGAGTTAAGTATTTTAAAATTTAGATTATAGATTTCAGGGATAAGAGATACGTTTTAAAATATATGATTTTAAACCATAAATCTTAAATCGTAAACTGTAAAATTATAAGGCAATGAGATTTTGAGCTATAAAAAAATGTTCTTTAATAAAAATGATATACAAAAGAATTACATTTTAATACAAATTTAATTTTCTGTTATTTTTATGAATTTTTTAATAATTAATCATAATTTTCGTTAAACTCAATTTATCAAATACATATATATATATATATATATGTAGTGGTATAAATAAAAATTAACTCATTCTAATTATATTTTTGAAAATAGACATCCGGTATTTTTTAAATTCTCTCATAATAAAATCAATTGATTATCCATTTAATTTTAAACAAACGAATATAAACTCCGATTCAAACCTAATCCTGCTTCACTCTTCACTGCCGTCATCATTTCATCTTCATCATCTCCGACGCGCCAGAAATCGATTTGATCAGATCCTTCACAAATCTCATTTCAAATTAATCAATCCAACTCTCGTCTTCTACATAGCTCCCTTTTGACACTGTAGTCATGTATTACTCATTGATACTCCATGGAAGCAGAAGAAGCTCACACGAGTTACAACAATGGCGGAATTGGAGAGCAGCTCCAATGGTGAATCTTCTTCTACAAAACGCATATGCTTTTACCGAACCGTTCTCTTCTCTTACTACAGCTCCAGCAGATCTAAGCCCTGAAGATGATGAACGAAGAAGGAAGAGTTTCACAGTCTCTTACCTAATTGATTCGTTAGGGTTAACTACAAAACTCGCTGAATCAATCTCAATGAAAGCCAATTTCAAGGAGAAAGGTAATCCAGATTCAGTACTGAAACTTCTGAGAAGCTATGGATTCACTGATTCTCAGATCTCTAGTATCGTTACGACTTATCCGAAGTTTCTTATTGAGAATCCTGAGAAATCTCTTAGCGCTAAGCTTCATTTTCTGAAGCTAAACGGAGCTTCAAGATCTGAGCTTACAGAGATTGTTTCAAAAGTTCCTAAGATCTTGGGGAAGAAAGGAGAGAAATGGATTATCAACTACTACGATTACGTCAAAGAGATTTTGCAAGATCAAGATAAGGTTTTTAAGTCTTCTAAGAAGAAGCATACGAATCGAACTCGAAACGTATCGGTTTTGAGAGAGTTAGGAGTGCCTGAGAGATTGTTACTGAATTTGTTGATCTCTAGAGCAAAACCAGTTTGTGGTAAAGAGAAGTTTGAAGAATCAGTTAAGAAGATCGTTGAGATGGGATTTGATCCGAAAAGTCCAAAGTTTGTTAACGCTTTGTATGTTTTCTATGAGCTGAGTGATGAAACTATAGAACAGAAAGTGAATGCTTATCAAAGGTTGGGACTTTCTGTGAATGAAGTGTGGGCAGTTTTCAAGAAATGGCCTTTCTCTTTGAAATACTCAGAGAAGAAGATAGTTCAGACGTTTGAGACATTGAAACGTTGCGGTTTAACGGAAGAAGAGGTGGTTGCGATGGTTAAGAGGTACCCTGAATGTGTAGGGACTTCAGAGGAGAAGATAGTGAAGTCAATTGAAACTTTTCTTGGGTTAGGTTTTACGAAAGACGAGTTTATGATGATCATTAAGCGACATCCTCAGTGTATTGGATTAGCTGCGGATACAGTGAAGAAGAAGACTGAGTTTCTTGTGAAGGATATGGGTTGGCCTATAAAGGTTGTTGCTTCAACACCTATTGTACTTGGATTCAGCTTGGAGAAGTTCATTTTTCCGAGGTGTAATGTAATCAAAGCTCTTATGTCGAAAGGACTGATCGGTGAAATACCTCCGATCTCTACTGTTTTGACTAGTCCTAAGCTGAAGTTTTCGAAGATTTTTGTGGAGAAGCATGAAGATGTGTTGCCTGAATTGCACTCTATGTTCACCGGAGAAGATGTGTTGCCTGAGTTGCACTCTATGTTCACCGGAGATAGCGTTTCAATAGGTTAGAAAGCTTTTGTTTATTCGGATTTATATCATTAAAAAGTGTATTCAGTTCTCCAAAATGTTACCTTTTTTTGTTGTTGTAAAGAAAACACTTTTTAGAGAATAAAACAACAAATGAAAACATTTCAGGCTGATTCAGGTGAGAAATCAGAAATCTATGGGATCTTTACTATACTGTGAAGCCATATCTCTGTCTACTAAATTTGGTCGTTTGGTAATTAGGAATGTTTAGTATTTTGTCTCTAATTTGTTTTTATTAACTGTCTTTACAAGATCTTCCAAAAACATGAGTTTTCAAGTGTAACACTTGTCAATTTGTCATATTTTCAATAGATAATTTTTGTATAAATAAAATAATAATATGTAAGGTCCAGAAATAGATAAGAAGACAGAGAAGGTTAACCACTTCATATCTACACTATTTCTTACCTCACCAAATCCAATATTGCCCAAATTTTATTATTCGACTTCACAAAAACTTTAAACAACTCTTGAAACTCTTCAAAAAGAAAAATTTCTCTAATGTCGGAAGAAATAAGAGAACAGGATCTCACAGATCCTAAACCTTCTCCTCCTCCGCAGCAACCGCCACGAAAACTTGGTATCATCAGCCGCAAGAGACAGCTTGTGTTTCTCTCCTTCATGATCTTCCTAGCCGCAAAAGGATTAGTCGGAATCGGAGAAGTAGCTTTTGTAATACTGTGTTATGTCTACTTGTATGAGTTCCTTTCAAGATTTGCCTTCCCTCGCAAGCAAACTGAGAAGAAAAAGAGACTCTCAAACCCTAAAAACAAACTCTTTCAAGTTTACTTCCTCGCCACTGCCATAATCGGTTATTTTCTTATCTAATTATTCTTAAAATGTTTTTATATATTTATTTCTTGTAAATAATAATAAAAGTTCCATCTCAGGCTTACTCTTACCTATTTGCTACATCGGAGATGGAATATTCCGGGGAGATATACACGGAGCCGGAGCCGCAGCTCCACATCTATTCCTCCTCTCAGGTCAAGCCTTCACTGAACCTATTGGTTTCTCCGAAAAGTTTTCAACTCCTATTGGTATTCTTGGACCGGTCTTCTACAACGCTCGTAGGATTTTTGCTCTTTTGGATTGGGTTAAAGCAGAATTCTCAGATACTCAACGAACCGGTGGTCCGGTTAGATTATATGGAGGAAGAGTGATTGCATCGGTTAACACATTGATGTGGTTTTACAATCTGTTTGGTCTTTTGTTGCCTGTGTTTCTTCCTCGGTCTCTTGAGATTTACTTCTCCGATGATAACAAAGGAGATTGATTTGTTATTGTCTCATTTAGAATCTCTATGGATACATGCATTAAATAAATTTTATCTACTCTTTGAGTCTTGATGATTGATATAACAGTAAACGATTAAGTGACAAATAAAAAATGAAATTTAATATTTTGATTCTACTATTTGATATTTCAGATGCCTTGATACACACAAATAACACCGAAATCATAAATTAAGTTGTCATAATAACACATCACACATTCAACAATTTTCAATCTGACATAGAACTTCAAACTCTTCTGAAGTTCCTTCATAAACAACATAGATCCATTTGTTGTAACCAGTCGATAATGTTCTTCAGCTAATGAAAAATATCTCCGATCTCCTTCCTCAACAGTCCCTTAATCTGTCAATGGAAAAAGTTCATCATATTATAAGAAGCTTACATAAAACTGCAATTGAAGATAACCATATTATAAGGTGCTTACCTGTTTTTCCGAGAGTCCAATATCTTTCAAATCATCAAGCTGCAATTTGAAAATATAAGAAGCTTATATATAAAACCCGTATACACACTTTGAAAAAACAAAATTCATTGTAAGCAAACACTTACTGTTTTGAATGGTTCAGGAGATTCTTCTCGGAGCTCAACTATGTAAGTGGCTCTTTTTTCTCCAATACCCTATGATCATACAACAATTTAAGTTAGATACTAAACCACATAAACAAGCATTTTGATATTTTGTTTAATCAAGCTAGTCATCTCACCTTTAGCTTCTTTAGATCTTCCCTGTAAATACCACAAGATAAGAAAAATAAAAAGAAGCTAGTTTAGTCACTTTCTTAACCACACCAATACAGACATGAGTTTCAATATACTTTTTAACTAAAATTGACCATTTGGAGTTGTGGACTTAATTTTACTGGAGAAAAAAAACAACTTACTTTTCTGCAGTGTTTAGGAACTTGAGGTACTCTCCAACAGCAGACTTCTGCAATATTTAGGGAAAACAATAAATCAATTCTCTATCTCTCAAATTTTTGTATTAATGTCAATGGAAAAATCAAACTTGTAAAGTCTTTTTACCTTTAACTTAGAGCTGTGTGCGCTATATGTCTTCCAAGGACTGTAGTCAATTTTGGAAGGCATAGTTTTCTGCGGCGTTTTTAGCTCTGCACTGACAACAGCTTCAGCAGTAATATCGCTTTGCTCAGATACTTCTTCCACAACAGCTTGATATTTCTCTGGTACTGATAGTTGCGTTGAAGTTTTGCAAATCGACTTCAAAGTGTTTGATAGTTCTTGAAGCCGAATGCTTAGCGGTGGTGATGCAGTTTCATTGGCTAGCCAACTATTGTTTTCTTTATCCATGTTATCACCTACAAGAAAGAGAAAGACCAGGAATTGAACAAAAGGTTTCATTATATTATCTTCTTAGATTAATGTCTTTAGACTCAAAAGTCAAAAAATACCTTCAATAACCAAAGTTAGATCTTCTTCAATCACTGAATTGTTGTCATCTCTCTCTACTATTTCTGCTACCATACAAAAAAACAAACAAGGTTAAAGTTAATCTTTCCTTTACAGTTCTAAACCAGATCCTTCTCTAATAACTTGCCAGTCTCACCTTTGTCTGTAGAAGCATCATCACAATGAGTGGCTCCTGAAAACGTTTCCCCATCATCATGTTTTCGGGGTGTCTCCTGAAGATTAGTTGAAGAAATGTTGATACTATTGATACCCAAATGTCGAGACAAAACTGAACTCTATATAAATTACCTTATCTGTAGTATCAGCAACTTCTGAGCTTATTAAAGCTACACTGGTTGAATAGTCCTATAAATGAAAAGAAGCACATATTAGATATGCTACCTAAGCTAAAAATGAACAAAGGAAACAACTCCAATTCTTTGTTTATGTTTTGGCATCTGCTTGAGAAGCAAAGAAGTTTCAGATAGAGAATTTTACCAGATTTATGGTTGTTGCAGAACTTGAGAAAGCCACAACAGATTTTTCCTGCAAAAAAATCACCCCAGTTTTAACCCACTGAATGTAAGTAATGTCTTGATGATTTTTCATTTAGCATTAACGTTATCATAATAATATATTACCTCTTCTACCACAGAAGATTGAGAATCTGCAACAACAAACGATGAACAGACTTCCTACATTAATGAATAAAAGACTTTATAAGTAATTCCTTGGTAAAATATAACCATGCTACTCCATTTAGTTCAAGCTCGCAAAGATTTACTTCTTCAGATGAGGAGGCTTGAACGCTCAAGACAACTTTCGAATGGGTGATTTTCTGCATAAAAATAAATTTGTGTCATTTGAGGTAAAACAGCAAACTGAAGAGCTTTACTCTAATATCCAGAATGGAGATGCTCTACCTTTTTAAGTGCAATCCTTGCTTTGCCTTCCATCTACAAAATCCAAAACAAGTCTAACTAAACTGTTTTCTGAATTCATAAGGATAAAACCAAAAGACGAATTACATTACCTTCTTAGGATTATTTTTACATTTCACCAAATTATCTGCTTCACCGAACAGCTTCCTTCAATCATTAAGAAGAAAAAATCATCATTATCTGATTGTCTAAAACTGACAATAGAGCAGAAGCTGGTTCTGAAAGTTTTTACCTTCCTTTCATTGCAGACGCTGCAGCGTTGAGTTTAGTCTTTGTCTCTGTCACATTTCCCCGCTGAACTGTCTGTTTTTTAGAGGTAGTAGACACAGCTAAAGGTGTCTGCTTCCTTTGAGCGGCAGAGGATAATGAAGTAGAACTTGCAAGTGTGTTGATCTTCTTTTTAGTAGGAATATTCATGGCTCGTTTACTGCCTAGACAGATCTGTGATGCTAAGTTAAGCATGTAAAAGGAGTCTTGGCTAAATTCTCGCGGCTGAAAAAAAAGAAACCAAATGGTTGATATTACATGCAAGGCAAGTAGATTCAGTAAAAGCAGAAATCTGAAAAGGTGGAAAGTATCTACCAGACAAGTGATTAGCAATGTTCTGTTGCATCCTTGTAAACAATCCTTCAGCATACGAGTAAGTTTGCTCTCCCGATATGGCACATGAGATTCATTAGCGTTGAGAGCATACATGACATTCTGTAAAGCATAAATCGACTTATTTATTCTGGTAATCTCTAGAGGAGCTACACCACTGTTTTGTTTCCTAGAGTCTTCATATCCTGTCAAAGGAAAGACAACATCCATCACATGCTGACATAAGATCATCATCACATAGAAAGGATAACTAAAATGTGATATTAGAATACCCAACCTGCCAAATCAAGGAAGTTCATCCTCCCAATGACGCCTGAATTGGCATTGCTAGAGGTAACATGAATCATCACACCTTTATGACTCGTCTGTTTTTGGGTTTTCTTGAGACCAAAATACAAGCTCTGAAATTCTGAGAGTGACTTCACAGGTACCTGAAAGTAAGAAACTTTTACACATTAGCGATGCTGCAAAATACACATTGATGCCTCAAGAACACTAGTAAATGACTTGCCTGAGAAAGTCCTTTCAGTTGAATCTTCCCCTGTGCACCTTCCAATACAGAAACAACTCGCTTTTCTTGATTTAACAAATCATACACAGTTTCTTGAGAAACCTCATAAATTGATACAGAAATTGAATCTCCCCTTTCCTCAGCCATGGATAACATCACATCCATTGTAAGAACAGCTAAACCAAGTTCCTTCTCGTTTCCCTACAAAACCATTTCATACATAACTCAAATTAGTATTTACATCTACAGGATTAATCAGTACATTGTAAAAAAAGTCATTGCTTTCATTACCTGAATCAGAAATGTTTTACCGCTACTTCTTGCTCCATGTGCAATCACATTAGCATCCTTACCCTCAAACACAGTAGAGATGAGAGGTTTAATCTCCTTTGTGAGAATTAAACTATTGCTTTCATTTTCTTCATAGAAGAAATCCAATTTATACGAATCTTTCGAACTGTCACAACATAGAAAAAAAATAATGAACAAATTGCTCAACCACTACAGATCGAGATTCAAAGAGTTAATTCATACTCAAAAAATCAAGACTTTAACTCAATTCGCGAATTTAAATATAAACAAACAGATATACAACCCATAAAAGAAATTTACCCAGCAAATTGAGCTCCGAAAGAAATCGAAACTGTCTCAGAATCTTCTCCCTTGGGCTTATGAACCAAAATTGATTTACTTGATTCTAGATCCATCGATGGCTTAACCTTAGCCACAACTCGAACCACCTTCCGTCCATGGCACATCGATTTGTTCTCCATAATCTCAAAAATTCCCAAATTCAGATTTCCTCAGCAGATTGAATCGAACCAAAAGGAATCTCTAGATAAGGAAGAGGACCTCTGAATTCGAATTTGTCCTTTCTCTTTATGGTTTGAATAAGAGGATTTGGGAGGAATAGAGAGAGAAATGAAATAAGCCGTTAAGTAAAATGTTTTCAAATTTCTCGTCGTCTGGCTCCTTCGAAGATGACTCATGAATGGGTCCTACCTACCCTTCTTCACTTGATACGCCGAGGCGTCTCTAAGAAGCCTTACACACAAACGGTGTCGTTTTCTAACAGACTGAGAGAGTTGAAAATTTGCTTAATCGGCCCATCTGTATTATGAAGCCCAATAGTTTCTCGGGTCTAATTTGCAGTTTGTGATAGAATGTATTTATGCTTATTGATTTGAGGAAACCAAACAAAAAAAAACTCCATTTTATTAAAAAGCATCAAAGCAATGCAAAGCAAATGTTTGTTCAGAGTCACGAAATAGTAAAACTCAACATAAATTGAAAACACATAAGCAAGATAATGGAAAATTACGATTATCAATACATGTAATGAATCAAACTTTGTAAGCAGGATCTCCCTTTTGGACAACGTTGGTTTCTGGATACGACTTGAGATCAGTTCCATGAGCCACCTGAGCTGCTCCCACTTGACCTATTAATATTAGTATAATTTAAAAACTAACATTATATTTAATTCCAAATAAAACAGTAACACACCAACTAAATTAAAATCCTTTAGTTACTGTATTATTCATAACTACTGACCAAGATTAGCCGCGTTTATAGCCTTTTGCCTCCGGATACACACGATACAGATCCCGATGAAGACACCAACAATACTGAAAATGATGAAGAAACCGATAATGGCATTAGAGCTTGAGTTCGAACCTGAACCACTTGTATACGTTTCGCATTCCAGACCATTCCTTCCCATTTGACGTGCTGATTCCTCTGAGGATTCCATCTGTTGTTTGTATGTATCCTCCCAAGTGGGTGTTGATTCACACGCCATTCGTCCTAAAGATTTCCATCGTTTTCTCATTTTTATACATATAGTGAACTCAATGGTTTGTTGGAAATGGGATTTGATATGATTATTAGTTTATTACCATTGACATTGATTGATCCAACCAAAGCCGACAAAGAAAAGATGAAGAAAAAATGGACAAGAGACATAGCTATTCGAGGAAGCTGGAAGCTTATACTTTGTCTTGAGAGATTAGTATATGTTTGGAAGTTAATGGTATTTATACTAGTAACAAGCATTTTCTCGCAACAACGTCTTTACATATTTTTATACTAATGGCTTCATGGGTATACACTAAAATGGGCGTTTCCAGGAAAGAAACATTCTCTTCTACCGAGTCTTTGGAAAAAAAATCAGTCTTTTTTTTTTTTGGTTTATTAAAAAATCATATGGTTCTTTCGATAAAGAAACTATATATAGTTACAAACTCACCTTACTTTTATATGACTTCATCTAGTTATATTACACTAATATGTGGCTTCACACTAACCAGTTTTCTTGATTCCTAGTTTAGAGCATCGCACGTAGGTCATAGAGATAAAGGTTTACTTTTAACAAGGATAAGTCAAGTCAACCAAGAGCACTTAACATTTTCTCCGTTGCTCCCATTAAGCTTAAACCAATTATAATTGTAGTTGAGTAGTTAGCTTTATTGTTTGACTAGTTGGCTTTGTTACATTTTTGCTAAACTTATCCTCATTAACGGTCATTTAACGGAGTTAGCGTATATGTATATGATAGCACAATATCAAAAGTTTATGTATCAAATTCAAAAAAATTAATAGTTCAGATATATTTATGCACTATTGTAAGTCCATATATGAATCTAACCCATGAGTATAGTTCAGACATGCATTATCCGACTTTCCGTTTTTGGTCGATATTATGCATTTATGCTTATTGATTTGAGGAAAACCAAAAAACAAAATCTCCATTTCATTCAAATATACATCAAAGCAATGCAAGCAAATGTCTGTTCATGTCTCGAAATAGACTGAAGACTCAAATTCAACCAAACAGAAAAACAAATAAAGTTGCACAAATTGAAAACACAAGCAATATAATGGAAATTTACAATTATCAAACTTTGTAATCAGGATCTCCCTTTTGGATAGTGTTGGTTTCTGGATACGACTTGAGATCAGTTCCAGGAGCTCCTCCCACTTGAACTATTATTATAAGTTAAAAGACTATCATTATACATCATATTCTAAATCTTTCACAACACTAACAATACCAACTAATTGAAATTCTTTAGTTATTGTAATCTTCATATATAATTTACTAACCAAGATTGGCCGCGTTTATACTTTTTTGCCATCGGATGCACGCAAAACAAATCCCGCATAGAAAATAACACCAATGAAAATGATGGAGATAAAGAGAATGACATAAGGAAGATTGGTTGAGTACAAGCCTGAACCACTTTTGTACGTAGTCATGGCTATTCGAGGAAGCTTATAACTTTACTTGAGAGATTAGTGTATGTTTGGAAGTTAATGGTATTTATACTAAAATGTAATTTTCTCCTAACAATGTATTTAAATATTTTTATACATATGGGTCATGGCCTCATGGGTGTCTATTAAAAATGGACATTCCAGGAAAGAAACATTCTCTTCTACCGAGTCTTTGGAAAAAAAAATCATATTGTACTTGTTCATTTGATAAACAAACTATATACAGTTACATTCTCCCCCTAATTTTATATGGTTTCATATAATTAATATTCACATTAACTAGTTTTCTTGATTTCTAGTTTAGAACATCGAACGTCGGTCATGGAGAGAATGTTTACTTTTAAGCAAGGACAAGTTAATTCAACCAAGAGCAGTTCACATTTTTCCGTTACTCTCATTATTAAGCTTAAAACCAATTATAACTGTAGCTTTGTTATATTTCTTTTGTCTATTCGATTTTTGAGGAGTTTTCTTATTCGATATGACGATATCAGTTGTCTAGTTGTTATAGAAAGATTGCTTACTTGATTGGACAAAAATAAAACTCCAGCCCGAAATGACCTAATCATTAGTTCATTACTATACATTGAAACGGCACCGTCTAGCGGCTGTAAGAAAGTTTCTCCTCGTAATTGAGATCGGCCCATATTATGTCCTGTAAAGCCCATTAGTGAGAAACCCTCTTCTCTGCATATTAGGGTTTTATTATAAATCAGTGTGACCTCAAAATCTCGAAAAATCCCCTAGGCATTTCTATCGAGCCGCTGCTGCTGCTGTAAGTCTCTCTTCTCTATCGACTCTGTTTTCTCTGAGCTTTTCTCGTCTCGATCCCTAGTCAGTATTAGCTGTTTATAAAACTCTCCGTCATTGTCTAATCTGAGAATTTAATCTTGCTTTTCGAACCCTGAATCAATTCAAGCTTTGGTGTGCGTTGATTAAGTTGAATCCATATCAGAAAAAACAAAAAAAAAACCTATTTAGATTTTTGTAAAGCATTGGTTTTTCTGGTTAATTATGCTTATTAATCTGGATTAGTGTACACATTTGTTTGTTTGATGTAATTTTGCTTACATAATTAGGATTGAATTGTAGGATTCGTTTTATTGCTCTGTGTGTAGAGTCTTGTTCTCATTATGTGACTTTTGTTTTTGTTTCTTAGGTTTAGAAAATGAAGCACAACAATGTTATCCCGAACTCTCACTTCAGGAAGCACTGGCAGAACTATGTGAAGACTTGGTTTAACCAGCCTGCAAGGAAAACCAGAAGAAGAGTTGGTAAGTAGTTTAAAGTCTCTCCAATCTTTTCTACTTAGTCAGATATGGTTTACTTCAAAGTTTAGTTCTTTATGTAATAATGATTTGTGTTATGTGGTTTCTCAGCTAGACAGAAGAAGGCCGTGAAGATCTTCCCTCGTCCTACCTCTGGTCCTCTTCGTCCCATTGTCCATGGACAGACTCTTAAGTACAACATGAAAGTTAGAGCTGGAAAAGGATTCACTCTTGAAGAGCTTAAGGTCTTGATTCTAGAATTTCACTCTTTTGTCTGTTCTGTGTTTTATATAATCATGATAGCTGATAGTTTCTCTGTTTAATTAGGCTGCTGGTATTCCTAAGAAATTGGCTCCAACTATTGGAATCTCTGTTGATCACCGTCGCAAAAACCGTTCTTTGGAGGGTCTTCAAACCAATGTCCAAAGGTTAAAGACGTACAAGGCTAAGTTGGTTGTGTTCCCTCGTCGTTCTCGTAAAGTCAAGGTATTATTTGTTCATTACAGATTTTTAGATGGAGAAAGTGTACATTTGATATATCTTCTTGGTTTCTGAGTTCTTGTTTACTTTGTTGTTTTTGTAGGCTGGTGATTCTACTCCTGAGGATCTTGCTAATGCTACTCAAGTCCAAGGAGATTACTTGCCTATTGTTAGTGAGAAGGCACCTATGGAGCTTGTTAAGGTTACTGCTGAGATGAAGGCCTTTAAGGCGTATGACAAGATACGCCTTGAAAGGACCAACAAACGTCATGCAGGAGCTAGAGCCAAGAGGGCAGCTGACGCTGAGAAGGAAGAGAAGAAGTAAAGATCGTTGCATTAGGTTTTTAAATATTCTTGAATTTTTGTTCTTCTGGATCTTGGTTTTGTGTAAGACTTTCTTTTTTTTGGTTGCGGTTTATCGATACTTAGATCTCGAGATTTTATGGTACTTGGATTTTCGGATTTTGTGGAAGAAATTACAGCAAGTTTCTCTTTTTTATGAATTTGCTTGCACTACGGCTTCAATCAAGTATAAAAGCTTTATTGTGCATTCAAGTGGACGATTATATTGATGAAAAGCGAAATGAAATTAAACAATGCGAAAGGAAAATTTCTGATAATTAGATAGAATCTTATTTTGGTTTGATTTTGAATTAATACAGTGAACAAATAAATAAAGAGAAGTATTAAAATGACACAAATTAATAATAAGGAATGAAATGTGTGACCATTACTGTATTATTGCAGTGGAGTGTTATTGGCCTAAAGGATAAAAGCAAAGTCTATAACAACATATTGCAGTGGAGTGTAAGTAAATCACATAACAAAGATTACAAAATGATACAATTTTGAATTTTGATCATCACTGACCAATACTGTAAATGTAATGGCCATCCCATTATTTTTCTTTTATTGTAAAAAACAAAAGTACAAAAAGTTATGAACTCTCTTCTTCTCTAAGTCTTGAACCTCTGAGAGATCTTCCCAACTCCATCTCTACACTCTTCAGCCATTCTCTTAACCTTATCGCCGAGCTGAACTGTCCCTTTCTCAACCTCATCTGCTGCTCCTTTTGCCTTTACACTGGCCGCCTCTCTCATTTCACCCGCTCGCTTCCCTAAATTCTCTGCGTATTCCTTCAAAATTGTTATCCATAAACGTATTTTCTGCATCACAATGAAGATCACTTCGCGGGATTTTCCTTGCACTGTTCTTGCCATCTCCTTCAGCTTATCCATTAGTGTTTTGGCTCTCTCCTCGGTTTCTTCAACCGAAGATCGCTCCACAGCATTTAGTAATATGCTTTGATCTGTATCTACACTGCTTGTCTCTTGAAGGTCTTCGTCAACAATAACTCTAAGTCCATTTGTTTCCCATCGCTTTCTAGCCTCTTCTAAGGATCTTGCTTGTTCTCTAGCTCTCTTTGCCTCCTCCTCGGCCCATGATCTGAACAACAACATATGAGATCAATCGTAATACAGTTATACACAGATCGAAAGGCTTACACTCCTTCTTTGACATTATAAACCTAATGTAGCTTGGACTGTAGAAGAAGTACCTGGCCATGGACAGGGCTTTACGTTCAACTTCTAATTCATACTGCAACTTTGAAATCCGCTGGCTTTCTTCTTCAGCCTCTTTTCGGAGATTGGAAACCCTCTCCTTCTCAAATGATATCTCCGCTTTGTTGCTCATCAGATCCTCCAGCTTCTCTTCCGCTTCACGTCTTAACCTTGAGAGCACCTCCATTTCTGACTCAACCGCGGCTCGTTCTTTCACCAACGCCAGATTCTCTTCCTCTCTCTTCTCCCTCAGCTGCTCCAGCTCTGACTTGGCCAGTTCCGCCATTTTCTCGATCGCTTCAATCTTTTCCCGTTCAATAGAAAGCTCTTTCACGAAGCTGGCATTGACATCCTTTTCGACCTCTGCAACGAGGGCGTTATGTGCAGACACGGCTTTTTCTGCCATAGATTCTGCTTCAATACGTGCCAGTTCCTCACTGACTATGTCAGAAGCCTCACCACTTGAAAGAGCAATGGCAGCTTGCCCTTTAGTGACGGGTTTATGAGGCTGAAACAATCTTGTACAACCTGAAAAAGGTGTGTGCATTATACAATTAAGTTCATGAGTGTGCAAGACGACATCTAGATGTGAAATCTGAACATACCAAATGCAAGGGCGGCGATTCCTTGCTCTCCAGTAGATAAATCTGCGATAATGGCAGGCCATGCATCTGGGTTTATCTTATCGATGTCAATGAAACCCGAGACTTCATATAGCAACTGCATAATGAAGTGGATTAATGATTATCTGCAATATTATGAAAAGTGAACAAAACCAAGCTTGATATGCAACCTTTTTATCAGCTTCTGGAAGTTGTCGTTTCTCCAAAGCCATTTTCCAGCTTATAAGATCCTGGCGTGAAAGAAGGCTGCGTCGGACAAGAAACAAGCTTAACTTGTAGAAATAAGCTCAATATGATATGCAAAGGTACTGTCAAAGTACAAAATACCACAATATCCTTAAAACATAAGAGCTACAATTTTATGCTTATTGGTTTCATGAAAATAAATTGAAAATATAGCACTGACGTCTTAAAGAGAAATCAATGCAGCCATAACTATTTATATGTTACTGCCAATGCTGTATAATGCAGCATTTATTTTTGTCGAGCTGGATGAGTTCCTAGCAACATAAATACCTTTCAGGGGAAAACAAGAATGCGCCTTCAACATCTTCAAGCAAATCACGATCAGAAAGCTTGCTCGAGATAAGTCCTGCTTCTGCCAACCCTGAAAAGAGTAAACAGAGTTTAGCTTCATATGTTATCTTCTTTTCGGGTAGAATTAAAATGCATAGTTCACTTTGACCTTGAATGGATGAAAAATCAGGGTCATCGGGAGTAATATCATCGAAAGCGAGCTCAGTAACATTCTCTATATACATAGCAGGGTACACTTTTGAGGTAGTGTTTCTGCAAGTAGTTGAAGAACAGACATAAAAGTGTATTTCACTTTTAGTACCAAAGAAGAACATTTTAACCCCACCAGATACATAAACATAATCACAAAAGTATACCTTGATAATGCACTGCTGGCAGAAACCAACCACCTGGCATATTCTCTACGAGTACATAGATCACTAGGTTGGGTGTCAGTTTCAATGACCTGGAAGATGGGAAAAATTGAACTATAAGCTGCAAGATTAACAAGTGCAAGAACAAAGCGAAGCTCTATAGTCTATACCATCAACCAACATAGCGAGGGTCTATACAACATAAAAAAAAAAAATTACCTTCAGAACTTGCAGAGCTGCAAATGCTTGACACTGGACCTGATCCGCAGCTGCAGGGACAAGAATCTTTCCAGGATTTACTTGAACAGACATAGAAGGTGCAGGAATTCCTGCAGAAGAAAATACTCTTCCACCATTTGGTATTTCCAAAGGTGGTCCATTGTCGCCAAGCTCATCTTGACTATTCATGTTTAGTTCATCTGTTGACCAATATGTTGATTCTGACACTTGAGGTTTTGAAGAGTCGATTTCTTCTGTTGTATCTATGTCTGAGATGGATGACATACTTAGTGTTCCGTTTACTTCAGGAAGCTCCTCAGTTACAGCTGAGAATACTGTCCCCGTGTCATTTAGTGGCACAATGTGAGGATCCGAAGTCGAATCCGATTGTGAAGCAACCAAAACGCCAACGGTTACAGTCTCCGTGGCAGCATAAGCATCGATGTCAGATAAAGAAGGCGGGGAATCTTCCTTCTGACTTTCACCATCATTTTCTAAATCAGACACATTGGTTGGTTCAGTTTCTGGAAGGCTATCTGGATCTTCAGAAATTGGATTTTCCGTGCCCGCAAGAATACTACTTTCTGAATCTAGAAGAATAGGCTCACTGGATGAGTCTAACAGAGACTTAGATTCAGAAATTATCTTCTCACTTTCTGCTGTCTCAGTATCGATCATCAAATCTACTTCAGGCGTATTTTGGGGAATCTTTTCAGTGGCATCTGTTTCATCAGACATGACACCATCAAATGATGACTTATCCTTACCAAGTAGTATACTTTCACCAGACCCTTCATCACCTTGCTGATCTATATCATTATTCTCTACACTCCTATCCTCGTCCTTAAGATTGCTTTCCTCACTGTTAGCTACCTTGGTCTCATCAATAGGAGTTCCATCAGATGATAAAAGTATACTTTCCTGCTGAGAAGTCAATGGCTGCATTTCCTGTTTTATTCCTGCGCTCAAAGATGATCACCATATACATAAAATCAGTACAAAAAAACTCTGAAAGAGACACTTGAACAAGCTTGAACGAGGTTCCACTTACTAGGAGTATTACGCTTGCTAAAAGATGCTGTTGCATAGCTTAGCCCAACAGCCAAAACGATTCCAACCACTCCAGCTCCCACTACACCTGAAAGAAAACTACTTCCAGATTGTTATTAGTCCACCAGAAAACCCGGTAAACTAGAGCTTCAGTCTCAGAAATCAAAATGCATGAAAAGTTTTAACCAAGCTCCATCTTAACATACAATGTACCATTTGAGTATGACTATTGAACAGAGATTAGAGGCATAGTGTTAAACTCGATGTAAAGATTAAGTGTACACCTCCATAAGAACACAACACTCATGAATCCTAAACCATGTAGTAGGATTAAGCATTTTCAAAGTGTAATCAAACATTCAGCAGCTAATTGGAACCTCGAAAACTCCGAATCACACTGAAAAAAAAAATCAAACAATTGTTCATCCGCATATACCTTCAATCCAATTCTTCTTCTTAGCTCTGGAAGACTTCTTATCATCGTTACCGGAATCGTCCCACCCAGCCAAATTATCAGCCGGCGACTTTGACGAATCCGATCCGGTCCACGAGTCAGCTTCAGGCTTCTGCGAAGCACATACAACAATTGGACAACTCGATTTCCTAACGAACCGCGACGGACGTAAATAGACGGAGTGAGATTTCCGACGAACGCCGGAGGTCAAAGCGAGACGGAGCTGGAGGGAGTTAGGTGTCCACGTGGCAGTAGCAGAAGCCATGGTTTGTAGGATAAGAAGATGTGGAGAGAATCCGTAGAAACAAGAGGGAGGATTAGGGTCTAGAATAAATTAGAGAGTAATATCGAATCAAAGCATGTGTTGTTGGTAGTTGGATTGTGTTCGTTTCGTTACACTTGCAGAATAATAGAAATGGCAAAAGAGCGTTGGAGACTTGGAGTGATGAGCCTCACACAAACGCACCACACCTAACCACGTAAAAATGCTTAAGTTTATCTTTACATGTTTAACAAGTTAAAAAGGCTAAATGCCACGTCAGCACAAGCCCACACCAAACCAAGTGATGAAACTTAGAAATTAGAATCATGAATGGAAAGAGTTTTTGCTTCTTCTTTTTTTGTGCAAGGAAAGAGTTTTTTGCTTTATTAGTTTGTAGACCTTTTTAAGTTTCTGAGATCCGCTTGTTTATACTAAGTCTCAATTTAGCCTTTTCAACGGTAGGTGATCTTGTTACTGATTACATAAGAATAAGAGAAAGTGGTAAGACAAAGTACGAAAAGTTTGTGATTGTAAGGTTAGGTTCTTGTCCCGGTTTAATCTACCGCTGTGTCAATTAGTCAAAACAATAGCGGCATGTCCTTTGGCTTTTTACCACAGCGGTAAAAGGTTCTTAATCAAACAATTTAAATAATCTGAGAGTCTAAGATGACAAAAGACATTAAGACAAAAACTAGAAGAAACTACTGTTGTTTAGCACCTTAATCGAGTGGTAAAAAAATACAAGGCTATGATTATAAGAGATTACATTTAAGTACTTGATAAAGTATTGGGGGAAAAAAAAAAGGAGAAGAATCTTCATTCTCTCTATATAATCAGAGAAGGTAAAACTGAGAATAGAGATAATCCCTGATTTTATAATAGTCTTCACACAAAGGTCCTTCTATCAGAATTTGCTGTGGACCCGATGCTCCTCCCTAAACAACCCCCAACCAATATATAACTTATAAGCCATTGTGTGATTTGCTTAATGCTTTAGCAGAGATTTGTAAAAAATGCTTTGTATTATTACCTTTTGACCAGTAGGACCAATCTTTCGTAGAGTGACATATTCACCACAACGTAAAGCTCCACCACCTGCAAATTCTACCTGAACACCCTTGCTCGACAGAAACTGCTTGAAGTCTGCGATTTTCAGATCACCAACTAGAACAGGTTTGTGTGGAGGTGCAGCACTTGGCATCGGTAGTAGAGACCTCATGTCGCTCTCTGTCTTCCCTACTTCTGAATCCACCCAAGCTACTTCTGAATCTCCCAGCTGATATTATTTCATCCTTATTATGAGACTTTTCGATGATAAATCAAAAGTTAAGAACCAGAGACAATAAAAATTACCTTTTTGAAGATCACATTGCTCATCAGCTTTTCAGATAGTTGGACCTGCATACATGGTTTACTTTAATCAGAATTCAATATTCATAAGTAAAAAGGATGTTATTAGTTTTGGGATTTCTACCTTGTAAGCACATAAATCAGAAGTTACATCCACAGTTTCCTCTATTTGAGGAGCGTACACGTGTGGACAGATGTTGTTCAAGCAGTGTTGTTTCAAATGCTCTGTAGCCTCAGCTATTGCATGCACCAAAACCTTCACATGATATAGGATTACATCACCACAAGTTTATACTGCAGTGCTTAACACTGTATATACACAATATAAGACACGACAAAAGGAATTGCAACGTACAAGTTTAAGAGGAGATACATGCGCAATCATTGACTTGATTGAGCGCCCATCTGACCGACCTTCATAATCTATTTTAACAAGTGAACAACTAACAGTCACCTGTGCAAAAGCATAGGAACAAACTAAATCATTATTTATCAGAGAAACTAGACAGCAGTTAGATATAGACAGAACATCCCTGCAGATCAATCAGATTAAGATGACAGGCACAATGAGAATTCCCATCTCTCTATTTCTAATCGAAAAGACCATTCCCTGTGCCTACCATTGAAAAAAAAATAGTCTATAATACTAATAAGAGTTTCTAGAAAAGGGAGAACAAATGAGAAGATTAGCTGAGGCCAAAATTCTCTACTGATGTCTTGCTTTCTAGATGGATAGGAAGCTCTTATGAAGTTTGTATTAGAGTTACTTACAATGAGCTCATTAGAAATGACTTTCGAAGGTCTTGTATCAAGCATGAGACTGGCAGCTGCCTCATCAAGCCTTCCATCCACATCACCTCCGTTCTGAAATGGAATATAATATTACAAATTTGATAAGCAACACAATCCACTACATAGAATGATCCTATAGCTGATTCCAATAAGGTGGTTTAGAGGTAACATATTAGGGGCAATGACATACATTCACACAATCCTCACAGACCCTAGCATAACAAACCTTACTAGTAAGCAATCAGTTGTAAACAGAAAATAAAGATGCAATTGTAAAGCTAATGCATTCAATTAAAGAATAGCACTCAATCACTCATACCAAATCAGAACCCTAAGAAATATGTTGGCAAAAGGTTTCCTATATGTATTCCAGATTCCCAGCGCATATCGTAGAAATTTCTTACATCTATTTTCTTTTTAATAGTAACAAAAATCCTCGTAAGATTCCACTATGGCATGGAAAATGAGATGAGAGGTCTAGTTGGTCGCAGATATAACAAGACCTAAATAAAAATAAAGTAAAACAAATTAAAGGAACGTACAAGCATTGCTCCTCGGTCCATATCTTCATCCTTGATCACGTAGTCATCTGGATTAATGACTTCCCCAAAGTCATCCCATACAGTTGCGTTATCATAGAATGGGAACATTGGAGCTAGGCTGCTGGATGGGGGAACAAATCCATCAATAAATATATCTTTATACGCAGGCCCGTGAGAGCTAACAACTGCATGTGTGGTAAAACATGTGAAAGGTCAGCTGTAGACCAGTATGTAGTGGCAAGAACAGCCATCAACAACAATAACTGGAGGTCTAATTGAAAAAGACACATTGTGGGACTGAGAAAGACTGACAAATTTAACCAGAAATGTATCATGACTCATGAGACTTCTAAATATAGCTTTAGCCACTTCAATACCATACACTTCATCTTAAGTTGATATTTACATGAAAAATTATAGGCCGCAGAACATTCAAGGCTACTGAATAATTTAAGATAAAAATTACCATCGTGATTAGTCTTGGTATCTATGATCATAGGTTCACTTGAATTATCATCGGGTCCATGGGAAGCTTTTATTTCTTCCTCTTTGACAAGGCTAACTCGCAAAGCCTCTTCCCTTTTCAGTCTGTTTTGCTCCTCTTCATATGCGATCAACTCTTCCCCAGCCAAAGGAACCCTCTTAGACATGGTGACTTTAACAAATTTGGGAGGTGGGGCTGACTGAAGCATGCGAGCTAAAGTGCCAAACTGCAAATGGAAACACATGACAATGAAAAATTCAAAAAATTAGCAATTTAGTTTTATGTGCTTGATTACAAATAGAAACATCTTGCAAATCCTAAGTACTAAAACGTGAACTGTGAATGCCCACATGGAACGACATCGCCATAGCAACGAAGGAACAAGACCACCGGCTAAGGTAATAAATTGGATGAAGGAATTCGATGATGTCACTTGGATATTTAGTATTCCATGTTATTGGTAGTACAGATTTAATATTTCAGCGTACTCCATTTTTTGGATAAATTGACACAGACAAGAAAGCATTTCAATGCAGAGCTGAGAAGAGCATAAAATAACTAACTAAAGCTTCCATTTGTTTCCAAATTCCAAACAGTTTATCTTATGAAATTTCTTAGCTTCTAGCTTGAATTTCATGTAAAAGTATGGTATTCCAGGGAACAGAATAATGTCTAGAAAAAAATGAAGTATACTATTACAAAACCCTCTTCTGTTCTGTTGAAATGAGTGATACGGTCAATTAAACAGTTTGTGCACAGTGATGTCAATTCCAAGAATATGATAGTCTACCAAAACCTTTTATTGTTTATATTATTTTATGTACTGGATGCAATTCATTGTTAAATTCAAGCCCTGGAGATTATCTAAAGGTGCAAGCCAGACCTATTGGTGGTAATTATATGATTTCTCCTCTGATTAAAAAGTCTGCTGTAAGTTACACGATCTCTGCCTATTGGGTACACATACTGGGTGATATATCCACACTTTATAAGTAGGACAAAATCTGGATGAACTCTCATTCAGGTTGACAAAAAAGACTATCATATATCATGATTCCACACCTACTTAAATAGCTGACCAGCACTAGGAAGAAACTACCATCAGGTCCTTACAACAATGTTGCACATTTTCACTAGAATAAGGTTTTAAAAACGTACCTGGCCTGTTTCAGTAAAGAGGACTAAATTTCTGGGATCATTTGCCCACTCCACAAATATATCACGAGCGAAACCGGCTTCAAGACTACCCATGGACGCAAGAACAACCTATATAATGAAGTTCCAAGATACAAGAAGAAAAATATAGTGCTATTAGCTGAGAAGAAAGGAAATAAAATGAAAAAGCCACCAAATTCTTTGTAGTACCAAACATTAGTGAGTTAATTATAAACCAACCTTTGGACCAGGTGGAGCATTATCCAGATCAGTCTTGTTTATCAAGAGAGTGACATGCCTGCATGGATTGAAATTACACTTAATGTCTTCTGTATTTTCTACAAAAACCAGCACAAATAAGACATTTTTTATAAGAAAATCTACCTCAATAGAAAGGCATTGTCACGTGAAGTCTCAAAGGACTTTGAAATGGAGTCACTCATCCACTCGAGGAAACTCTTAACATAGTCAATTGTGCTAGATGACACGTACGTGAGAAAGTAAATGGGAAAGCTGAAACCCCTTTGTGACCAATGCTGCAATTTTGATCAATACAGTCTCCACATAAATAGCTGAGCATTAACTGAGAATATAGTACACTAACATAACTCAACTCGCTAACCTGTTCAAGTATCAAGAGAAGTTCCAGGACTCGACCCGCAGTATCTACTGGTAATAGAACATTACCCCCAACTTCCATATGTTTTGAAATGGTATCTGATATATAAATGTTGACAAGCATACGTGATTCTGGCAGTTAGGGCTTTTCTAATACGATCGAATAAATATAACACATACATATTGAGGTACAAGCCAACCTAGGAATTCTCTGTCCCTTTGCTGACTTGCGGTTTGATTGGTATAAAGAGCATGGTATGCATCGGTTATCAGAACAGCAGGACGAATAAACGACTGTAAAACAGTTCCATTTAAATGCCTGAATTAAGATACATATAATTTAGTATCACACATTTCAGCTTCTTCATTTTCTAATTATGAACAAAAATCAAACTCCAAATCAGGTGAAAGCTGAACATGTGTACCTTTCTTTCCGATGATTGTAGTCAACAGCATATATAACATCCTCTCCGTCCTTAGTTATCTTCCAGATGCTACCTCCCAGCATATGTCCAGCAACATGAGGAGCAATTACAATACCCTCTCCTTTTCCTAATAGGACAAAACAAAACTTTGAAAGCATCCTGTTATTAGGAAGACGCGAATTACTAAAAATCACATACCAGAAAGATGGTAATTTTGTGAGTAAGTCAATCTGATGACATTCTGGAAAGCATTATCAATGTCATCCAATGTAAACAGATCAAAATCAGAGACTTGCTGCAACAGTAAGATCATCATGTAAGCATAACAGTGCAAAAACAAGATAATGCAGAAACCAATATTGATTATTTCAAGTTCACCTTTCTGGATAGATACTGATCATACATTGTGAGTAGACCTAATCTATGAACAGGCTCAGTAGCATAAACAGGAGCAGAGAGTCCAAGCTGCTTCATAGCATAAGGAAGAGCACCAAGGTGAAGCGTATCTGAATGAGAAAGCAAAACTGCATCTACACTAGAAGCTACCCTGAAACCACAAGAATCGAAGCCAAAAATGTAATTGGAATTGAAAACGAAAGCCAATTAGATAGATTGTTTCGAAAATAGAGATGTAGAGGTGGGAAACCTGGAGAGAGGCTCGAGGAGCGATGTGTCGAAGAGATCGTTCCAGCCACAGTCGAGGAGGACGTTGAAGCCATCAATGGAGACCAAGTAGGAGAGAGAATTCTCGTTGTAAACTCCACACAGGGGAGTCACCTGCACCGATGTGCCCATTTTCTTTTGCCGTTCGCCGATATAATAAACCCTAATTTTCTCCGATGAACCAAAGAAGAGCCACCGTGAAGAGAGGTTTTAAATTTGCAATAACCTCCCCGAGTAACTTTAAATTAACTTTGGGCATGTGTTACTTTGACAAATTTATCCATTTGGTTCATTTTTTCTTAGCACTCTTACAAAATATTGATAAATCGATCCGTCTAACTGCGAATATCAATAAAAATAAAATAAAACACAAAAAAATTGTATTCTTTAAACGAATATGCAAAAATTATTGCAAGCTCTTTCCAAAATGATATTCAAAAACGATTCTAAGGGCAAACCACTAAAAATGTTGTTTGCGGTCTTATCTAAAATATGAAAAAATTATACCATAATGTGGACATAGAATCTCCATCTCGCTTCGCGAACAGTTTTTAGCTTCGCTCATTCCCTCTTCCACGAGGCTTTGCTGCTTCATAAATTTTATTTTGCTTTCACGAGCTTTTGCTTAGTTCGCATGTTTTTCTTATTATGAATTATCTGATACCCTTTTAAATGTATTTAATATAATGACATATATCATAATCTGGAGAGAATGGATCATCGATACAGATCCGGTATCAAAATATAACATTCATTATGTATAGTAATGTCATACCTTTCGCTTGCAATAAGTTTGAATCTTGTTTTAGTTTTGAGTTTAATTGAACAAATGAAACACTACATTTGTTTAAACTTATGTTTTCTGATTCTATACATTTTTAGACTTACCACTATGATGTGGATCACTATATCTGATTGCAGTAGTTACCAATTTAACTGTGACAATAGCGGCTCCAGGAAGGAAGGTCTTAACCCTTGGCCCACCTATATTTTCATGGAGGCTAACTGCAACTCGGTACCCCTTACTTCAGTGTGAGGATTGTTCATCTTTGTGTGGTTTTTATGAATCTGTTTTTTGGAAACTCCTCTGAAGTTTGTATCAAGATTTTGATAGTTTGGTAGTGTTATCTACTCATATCATTTTGGCTCAGCTCAAGCTCAGCCCCTAAAGGCGTGAAGCCCATGTTTCTACAACTCCATCTTTTTTTTCTTTCTTATTCTTTTAACTAGTTCAAAACAACTGTGAGGATAGACGCATATGAATTATGTGGCAATCAGATGGTGGATGTAACTCTCATCGTAGGCTCATCAAGAAGGTGTTTTGTCGCCTTTACTCTTGTAGCCATTTCTCTTGTTGTGATGTATGCACTTGTTTGTGCTCTCTTCACTAACACTCCGTCTATTAGATATGGGCTTTCAACTCAAAATCAATTGGCAATGAATGGAGAGGTCATTATCCTTTTATATATTAGTTAAGATCCTTGTCCAATTTCTGATGTGGGACATTATGTCCAATACGCCTCCTCGAGATGATGGTTTTCTAGAACATAGATCTCGATAGTTTCGGGCAAGGATCGGCGGACCTATTATTGGGTCGAGTCGATTATAGATCGGGCTGGACATATGTGGATTGCGCTCTGATACCATATTAGACATGGGCTTCCAACTCAAAACCAATTGACAATGAGTAGAGAGACCTTATCTTTTATATATTAGTTAAAATTCTTTATTTAATCTCCGATGTGAGAATTATGTCCAATACCATCATCATCAAAGATCTCTGATCTCGAAGACTTGCTCTCTCTTTTATATTCTATGGATGGCTCCATCTTTAGAAGCTTAGTGGTTTTGTATGACTGGGTTTTTATATCCTTCTCGTTCAGCTTTTGGAGCAGCGCTTATTTTAACTAATATAGCAATGTTATTTCTCTTGTTGAACAATTCTTCTATTGATCAAGTTTAAGCTATTTATAAAATAAGTTTTGTCCAAACAAAAAAAAAAAAGTAAAATGGTACATCTAACTTCATATTTGTCTTATATTGTTATTTATCATCGAGAGAAGCACAAACAAAACAAAAATATTTATAGAGGTAAACTTTGATAGATTCTTTTTTGTTAAAACCTAAATTTTGATAGCTTTGATTCAAAGGGAAGGAAAAATATTTACATTTGGAGAACGAGGACCCTAGGACCAAACTAAACCATAATGGCTAACAACCATAGGTCCATAACTAACCATGAAACGTTTTTTATTTTCTTGATGAAAATACGAAAGTTCTAGCTAGATTGATTAATAAAACATACATAATTTTATTAGTTAACGAATATAAACCAATGTTTATAATTATATCATATATTCCTATCAAACATCATTCAAACATAAGAAAATAACGAAAGATCGGAGACAATTGATAGTTAATTCTTGGTCTAAAGAGAGATTAAGAAGATTCGGTGAACCTAAAATAGAAGACACCTACGATGATTGAGTTTCGAATTTTATAAAATACAATACAATTGACTCTAATCCATCGGCAGGTAAGGTGACCCACTTATCCCATGCTTAGAATTATTTTTAAATTGTTTGTCCCTATCTACGCCCTATGCGGCTATGATGTCTATTCTACACCATAACTAAACTTATCCTTGATGAGGAAATGAGAACTGTGTTTTGTAAATCAGTAAATGTCATTGAAATTGGATTTTATACATTTACAGACAAATAAATACATAACCAGAATAACGAATTATTAGCTACGGAATGGTTGTCGTTGACCACAGTAAATATATGAGAAAATGAAAGAAAATATTGACAAGCAAAAATTCAAAATTTTGAAACGGAAGTGAAATTAATATTTTAGTTGAAATTGAGTAAGAACAAAGTTTCTCCCATGTATTGAAATTTGAAAGGTGGAAAATTCTTCTTTATTAGTTTTATTTTAGTGAAACAAATAATATCATGTGGACTTTGTCTTTATTAAGGAAAAATAATAATGCTAACAAAATAAGAGGAAAAAACATTAAAAGGTGATATTTTATTGGTTTTGGTCAGATATGTCTCTTTTAGTCTTAGTCTTTACACACACACATGAAAAATAAGTTAGCCTATCCATGTGTTGAACTATGTATACATATGCATGCATCTGTGTATACATGAGTTTGTTCTCTCTCTTTTTTCTTTTTTTTTGGTTGGGTGGTTAAAGATGAAAAGAGATTTGTAACAAACCATCTTTTTCATCATACAAAGAAAACACAAACTCTAAGATGTGACGAGAGCTTCTTTGTGCCTATCAATATCATAAATCTCTCTGTTTGCTCTTACCTCTTGCCCACTTGGCCTCTCTCCTTTCCCTTTCTTCTCCAAATTGGTTTACTTTCCATAAATTCTTTCTAAATACAAACGTTTCCATTTCCCTCTAAATCCCCGCAAATCAATTATTCATTCATTCTTTGCTAAACAAGATAAACAAAAAAAGGCCATTGAAGCGTCGACAAAAGAAGCTGAAATAATGAAGACAACGACGCGGCTTCTCAATCTAACGGCGGCGATAGTTCTTTTCATCTACGTGGCCTTTTCTCCGCCACTCGTTTCCGGCGACCCAGGGAGGCGCGTTAGCATGACACTGGTTCGAGACGCCGCTGCTCTTGGTGCTTGTATGTCTTCCTCCTTTCTTCTTTTGTCCTCTCTATATTCATATAAGATATATCTTTCTTTTTTTGGTTAGTAGTACTTAGTAGAATTATATTATTTTCTCTAGAGTTTTAGTATCATTTTTATTTGCTGGGTTCACTAAAGTTTTTTTAACCGCATGTCACGCAACAGATACCAGTAAACCACTCTCTATCATTTTACGTTGAAAAAATTGTTCCCCACATGACACATTTATTTTAAAAATAAAAGTTTATATAACTTTTTGATTTTTTTTGCAATTGTGTAGTTTGCTTAGACGGGAGCTTACCGGCGTATCATTTAGACAGAGGCTTCGGTGCTGGATCAAACAATTGGCTTCTGCAGTTTGAGGTAATTAATTACGTCTAATTATTTCGAAAATGATTTATTTACACAAAGCGGTTTTATCCTTAAATTTGAAATAGTTGTGGTTATAAAATAATGTTTGGATAAGTATATAATGAATCATTTGATGCTAATAAACCAATCAGTCAGTAGTCATTTGGTTGGTTCGTTAAGTATTGATGTTGAAAGTTGTAAACAACTCCATTAGTAGGCAAAATAATTGAATCCAGCTAGCTTATGCTATTTTATTACACGCACAATTTATTGTCTGTTAATTAAGTAATTATCTACAAAAATAGTGATAAAATTCATAAAATAAATATTGATAACGATTTAAAAACAATTACTGTTCAGAATAATATTTCCTACACTTATAATGTAAACTAATTTCGATTCATTATGAAACCCAATCATGTTATTAGAATGTGACCAACTTGTTTTGTATAGTTAATTTCTACTTAACTTTTTTTTTGTTCGTCATACTGATACACAACACTTATTAAATACCCGAATTTACAGTAATTAGGACACTATTCATAAGGCAAAAATATTTACGGCGCCGTTTTGGTTCACTGTAGAGCATCATCGTGTCTCGAGCTAGTTGGATCGTGTCTCACGCCTTCCACTTTATGACGCGCATTTATAACATTCTCTGTATTAGTTCTTTTTTTATGTGAAACAGAATGATTCTAAGAAAGAAGCACATTTATTTTTATTCAATCCTCCATTAATTTGTCTGCAAGTATTATTTTGCAAAATTATTGGATAATAATTTAATTTTAAAAAACGTTTTAGGGAGGAGGATGGTGTAATGATATAGCATCATGCCGTGATAGATCAAAGACCCGTCGAGGCTCGACGCGTTTTATGAGCAAAACCGTCGTCTTCTCCGGAATATTGAGCAATAACGCCTCTTTAAATCCAGGTCATTTTTTAATAACAAATCTTACGTAGATGCATAAAATGACAGCAATCTAGTATTAATCTTTAATTACACTATAGTTTATTTAATTGAACATGTTTGCTTGTGACTTGTGGTTATGGTCTCTCTGTCACGTGATGACTCAAATGTTTCTGTTAAATTCAGCTTTAAACAAAAAAAATATACAGATAGAAATAATAATTTTGGCTCTTTCCCTTTCTATTAATTAATTATGGCCTTGTTTCTCATTGTTTGCTTTTGTCTTTGTCCCCTTCATTACGAATAATACGAGCACACAACTATCGAGCTATGTAAATTACATATGAATCCAACCTTCCTTGGGTTGGATATCTATTTCCAGGAGGGTAGAACTGTCAATATGTAGGTCTGGACATGTGAAGTCCAGTTTTATTTTTTTCAACATGTGAAGTCCAGTTTTATTTTTTTCAACATGTGAAGTCCAGTTTTGAGTCTGTACTGAGTCAAACAAAATTCTCAGTTACTTTTTTGGAACATCGTCATATAACTCTATATCACGCAACACACAATATTTATTAATTTATGGCTGCCATATTCATTAATTTATTTCTATATTAACTGTATAGCTGCACATTGGTTGGACTTGGACTGCGTCAATTATTGTATTTAAGTTTAGTATAAAGTTTTTAAATAATTTATGTAATCAGATTTCTACAACTGGAATAAAGTCAGGCTGAGGTATTGCGACGGAGCTTCATTTGCAGGAGATTCACATATAGGCAACGGGGTAAAAACACTTATCGTTTCCCGCTCTAAATTAAGTTTTGCTTCCTCTTAAACCGGTTTTAATAACCGAGAAACGTACCGGACGATCTAATTTATGGATTTATTCTTACTGATTTTTACCGATTGAAATGAATGACAGACGTCACTGCTTTATTTCAGAGGACAACGAATATGGAATGCCATAATTCTTGACCTTCTTCCCAAAGGTTTATCAAAAGCCCACAAGGTAAATTTCAACTTTTATCCCGGTTTGGTTCGATATTTCTGTTTAGTATCACTACCCAAATCAACGTTTTCATAATAACTACTTAACCAAGTTAAAAAATAATGTGACCACCAGATTATAGTTTAATTGTGCCTTGTTATAATGTGTTGATACTAAACCGGTCAATTCCATGAAATTAACCGGTACGCAGGCTCTTCTAACCGGTTGTTCAGCTGGTGGTTTGTCAACATTTTTGCATTGTGACAATTTCGCAAGCTATTTGCCAGAAAATGCAAGCGTTAAGTGCATGAGCGACGCTGGATTCTTTCTTGACGCGTAAGTGTTCTTGATCAAATGTTTTTGATCTTTGATATCGGTTTACCAACATATACGGTTTATATTGGTTTCACAGAATCGATGTAGCAGAAAATCGGACTATGAGATCTTTTTACACACAACTTGTGTCTCTACAGGTACTTTAGTTGAGAAAATCCAACTCTTGCTAGTTGCTATCTAAGTTTTATAATTATCAGTTTTTCCCCACAACTTTCTGATTTTTCAACATTTGGGAAACAACTTTTCAGGGTATACAAAAACACCTCGATCCAAATTGCACAGACGCATTTTATCCAGAGCCTTCTCTGGTACAATCTTAAATCTTAAATAAACTTTTAATTTCTTACCAAATTACTTTTAAGTCTCTAAATTATTTGAAAATTCTTTTGCAGTGTTTTTTCCCGCAATACGTATTGCGGTTTATTCAAACGCCATTTTTCATTTTAAACTCAGCTTACGATGTATTCCAGGTTTTTCTTTTCTCTATTCTATCTCGTTAATTTTACCGGTTCAGTTTTGTTTAAACCGGCGGTTTACGTATAAGCTTTGTTTATACTTTATACATATCAGTTCCATCATAGTCTGGTTCCACCTTCTGCCGATCTGACCGGGCATTGGAATCGTTGCAAGCTTAATGTGACCGCATGTAATCCACACCAGCTCGATGCACTCCAAGGTTCAAATCCTAATTCATCCGGTTTAAATTACAAAACCGGTAAAAAGACTAGAACTGAACCAGGTTTTCTTTTTTGCAGGGTTTAGGAAAGATATGTTGGGAGCTTTAATGAGTTTCTTTAGAGATTCTAGTGGAGGAGGAATGTTTATAAACTCATGTTTCGATCATTGTCAGAGTGCTTTAGAGGAGACTTGGTTCTCTCCTACTTCACCGAGAATTCATAATAAGGTATAAAGTAAAACTGAAACTTCATTTTTAGTCGTTTTCAATTATCCGGTTTTAAATCAGATTCGGTTTGGGTTTCAGACAATTGCTGAGGTGGTAGGAGATTGGTATTTTGGGAGAGAAGAAGAACCGAAAGAAATCGATTGTCCATATCCATGTGATAAAACGTGTCATAATCTCATTCCAGCTTCTACCACAGATTTTTTGGTAAATCTAGATATTTAGTTTACCTTTAAAAGTATTTTTTCCACATTTACTTACTGTAAAGGTTCAGTTAATCCCAACACAGGGTTGTGTAATTATATGTTTTTTTTTGTTATTCAAGGCTTCTAGTTCTAATGTTCAAGGCCAAAACTATTGCGGTACACAGTTGATTTTACTTCTTTTTTTGGGCATGGACTTAGTTTCTTCTTTTAGCATGTAGCATCAAGCCAGAACAAAGAAACCAACTCTTTCTTTTATTGTGTGTCATGTTTCTACTTTCTATAATCAGGTACTTTGAGTTGATCCAAATGATCTTATATGGTGATTTTAGAAATTAAGATTAATCAAGATTAGTGGTAGAAATATGACCAAAATGTGACAAATAATACAATATCATTCATAAATGCAATACCATCAGAGGGTAGATCACAAGCTATTTGAGGGTGTACATAACCATTCAAATCCAAATCAAGAAATATACAAAAACGTCTTCCTTATATTTGAGTGAAGAAAGCATTTTAAGGAATAAGGATCTATCATAACCAACTACTAAAAAACAAGCTGACAAAAATGTCTGTAAAGTGAGAGAGAATCCAAAAATGATATAATGGCGTAAATAATACGATATTGCAAACAAAAGGAATCACAAGACTTGGAATCGTTATACTTATACCACAAACGTTATGGGGGAAAAAACTAACAAACAATATCTCAAATCCAATCAACCGAAAAAGACTTATAAACACATATTTTCCTAAAGCTCTAAACCTAAAAGCACCAATCACACATAGCCAAATATCAATACAAGAACACCAAGACCGGAAATGAAAAAATAGAAAAACAAAGCCATGGACATGAAAAACAAGAAGACACTAACTCACACAAACTTGCAAAAAAAAATAAAAATTAAGAAAAACTGTTGTTATTGCTCCTCCTGAACTTCTTCTCCTTCGTCATCTTCATAGCCATAACCTTCTTCCTCATCATCAGCGGTTGCGTCTTGGTACTGTTGATACTCCGACACCAAATCGTTCATGTTACTCTCTGCCTCCGTAAACTCCATCTCGTCCATTCCTTCACCTGTGTACCAATGCAAGAACGCTTTTCTTCTGAACATAGCTGTGAACTGTTCGCTCACACGCCTAAACATCTCCTGAATCGACGTCGAGTTCCCGATGAAAGTGGAAGCCATTTTCAAACCCGTTGGTGGAATGTCACAGACGGTTGATTTCACGTTGTTTGGGATCCATTCCACGAAGTACGACGAGTTCTTGTTCTGGACGTTGATCATCTGTTCGTCGACTTCTTTAGTGCTCATCTTGCCTCTGAACATGGCTGATGCGGTTAAGTACCTGCCGTGACGCGGGTCAGCTGCACACATCATGTTCTTGGCATCCCACATCTGTTGGGTTAGCTCAGGGACTGTTAAGGCTCTGTATTGCTGTGATCCACGAGATGTGAGCGGTGCGAACCCGACCATGAAGAAGTGGAGACGAGGGAATGGGATTAAGTTCACAGCAAGCTTGCGCAGGTCGGAGTTTAGCTGACCAGGGAAACGGAGACAGCAAGTGACACCACTCATGGTTGCAGAGATGAGGTGATTCAAATCTCCAACTGAACAAAACAGAGATTTTTATTAGCAATTTACCATTGAAACTCTACTCTAAGTAGCTAAAATGCTACAACAAGGTGAGTTAAAGACACAATTTTGTGGCGAATCTGTTCAATTACGAATTGATTGGAAAAAGGGAAAAGAGGCTTACAGCTTGGAGTGGTGAGCTTAAGAGTTCTGAAGCAAATGTCATAGAGAGCTTCGTTGTCAAGAACCATACACTCATCAGCATTCTCCACAAGCTGATGAACAGAGAGAGTTGCATTGTAAGGCTCAACAACAGTATCAGACACTTTAGGAGATGGGAAGACGGAAAACGTCAGCATCATCCTATCTGGATACTCTTCCCTGATCTTCGAAATCAACAACGTTCCCATTCCAGATCCAGTTCCTCCTCCCAACGAGTGACACACTTGGAATCCTACAGATCATTCAAATCAACAACACATAAATCTCACAAATCCAGCTTAAACCATTCCAGAAATACATAAGAAATCCATAAATTACACAAACACGGAATTGAAGAGAACGATTTCTAACCTTGCAAGCAGTCACAGTTTTCAGCTTCCTTACGAACGACATCGAGTACAGAATCGATGAGCTCAGCACCTTCCGTGTAGTGACCTTTCGCCCAGTTGTTACCGGCGCCGGATTGACCGAAGACGAAGTTATCAGGACGGAAGATCTGACCGTACGGCCCGGATCTGACACTGTCCATAGTCCCTGGCTCTAGATCCATCAGAACGGCGCGTGGGACGAATCTTCCGCAACTCGCTTCGTTGTAGTAGACATTGACTCGTTCGAGTTGCAAATCGTTCTCTCCTTGGTATCTTCCCGTCGAATCGATTCCGTGCTCGGCGCAAACTACTTCCCAGAACTTAGCACCGATCTGGTTTCCGCATTGGCCACCTTGAATGTGAAGAATCTCACGCATCTTCGATAAGTAAGCTGAGTAAAGCAACGAGAGAGATAGAGAGGGAGAGGTGGTTTTCTAGAGAGAATTTGAACGGTTACGACTTGCGAGGAAATGAAGAAGACGAAGTGGTTGCTTTTATACTGAGAAGATAACGGAGACGAGATTTTCCTTTGGGTTATTTTGCCGGTTCTAACTGTATTGGTATATGTAAACCGTAAGACTGAACCAGAAAACTAAAACAAATTAAAATTGTACAATGCCCTACTTTGATTACTATTGAATTGGAATCTGTTACTTCTAATTTATAATTACTTGATTTTTATATGAATAAAATAGTAATTTATAAGCAATTGAACCGAAACCAAAGCAGAGATACCAAACCGGTAACGTTGGCAATTCCTCTTTATTGCCGCCACAAATGACGGAGGTAAGTAACGGCTGTTAGGTCCGTTGGCCCATGACATAAATAAATACTCTGAAAAAATAATGGAGTATTAAATTGGAATATATAAAAGGAAGATTTCGCTCCACTCAGCAAATAATTGTGGATTTTTTTTTTTCATCAAAGAAAAAAAACATTGCGTATTTTTCTGTCATTATGTGGACAAAAAGTAAATTCTACTGCAAAAGAACCACTGAAGTTTGGAACAAAACAGTGTATTTGCCTTTAGTAAATAAATCCATAACCGTTTAAAAATTAAAGTAATAAATCAAAACAATGATAAATATATCTCTAGAAAAATATTTAAACTCTTTAGTTAATTTGAACTATACGTATTATCATGAACCCTATTAAAATCTGGATGTTATGACAATAATATAAGCCTACGATTTGTTATATTTTTTATTTGCATGAATTCCACCAAATAAACATCTGATTTTGAAGAAGGGATAAGAAGAAAAAAAACAGTGGGGGTGGTAGACAGACGGATCCAGAGTGTGGATCAGATACTCTCACGCGCTAAGGCATGTGAAAACTGAGCCTTGAGGATAAAAAGGCTGCGAGATCTGAATAATTCCTTTTTTTTTTCTCAGACTTTTTAAAATTCTTGCACATGAAGCGAAGTGTGACAGACACGTGATACCAACGGAAAAGCACGTGACGAGATTACTGGGATGTAATACTAGTCTGATTAACGAATTATCCTAATCCCGAAACCAAAACCGGCAGGAATAAAATAGATCAGGAATATTCATTTTTGCTGAATTGTCCAGAATAAAACCGGCTGAATTATGAAACATTCAGACTATGTTATACAAGTGACAAGTTAATCTCAAAATACTGATAATTCTCAATTTATGTCACTAACTAATGATTTTTAATTTAAGATTTGGATTATATTCCAAATAGGCGAAACAATAATTGAGGAGTACAATAGTACACTAGTACTTAAAACAAGCACCAAATATATGCACATCAGCACATGTGCAAGTTGATTTCGGCATAGTCAAAAGGAAATTAAGAATATTGTTGTTCAGTGTGTGATCAACTTTAATTTTTACCATTTTCATGATTTCATAACTTTAATATTATGATTTAGTTTTGTGTGGATGTATAGATCGATAGCTTAATCTTTATATCAACTATTATAAATTGATTATGCAGTACATTTTAGTGCGATGCGGTGGGTCTAATCTGAACAGTAACGTGCAAATCACTCTATAATCAAGTAATCAACAATAGAATTATCAAACAAGTGAATTTGGGTCCTACAATGACTTGAAAATAAAATGAGGGACAAGCAAAAACAGCTTTTAAATGATCATGGCCTATATCAGAAGCAATGTATCAATCTCAAAGTTGGAGCAACTTGTGACGTGAGTGAGTAGTAGCCATCAAGTTACACCATATCATTTTCATAACCAACCCCAGTCTTATAACTATGCTCTTAGTATTTTTTTTAAGGTGATGGTTATCGTTTACCAACTTTTTTGATATATAGACCCTTACAGAAAAAAAGAAGACTAATCATGCTATATAGACCTAGATATTAGAGAATGAGTTATTTTAAGTCGTTAATTCGAAGCATTAGATTATACAGAACGCACGAACCAGATACTATAAAGTAGAAACACTCGACTTTTAGAGTTTCCAAGTGAATCACTCAACCAATTTAACTCCCCGAAAATATTATTTATACTATACTACTACTTTTAACATATAATATGTCATAGAAACATAAGAAACCATATATATATATAAGCTAATCAAATAATGTAATCTTTAATTTCTAAAGCTAGAACATTGTATTAACTTTTTTTCATTTTGAGTTTCGTGTGAAATAACCTAAACTTGAAACATAAAACCTAGTAATTTACAACAACAGCAAACCGGGTAAAACACAAGTAGACCCCGGCTATACGTAAATATATTTTATTTTCTCTACACAACAAAAATTCGAAATGAAGCTAAGAATTCAAGAACCGGTTTGATTCTGTTTGCTCCAATACTTCATTTCCCACCGTAAGATTCTCGTATTAGTACTCTGTTTCCTCTTCACAACCTCGTAAAACGACGCCGGATCATACGGTGGTGGCATGGCACATGGACCAGACTCCGCAGGGTGCTTCACAAGTGATTCAGTCATGAACTTCCGCTCATTCCCACTCCTAGGACACGCCATTATTTCCGAGCAAATCTCAATCGCATTCCTAGGAATCTCAGGTTTAAACTGAAGAATTTTCGAGTATTCGGTTAAAAGATGGTACATATAATCATACACATAGTCCATCTTGAGTTCTTGTTGAATGAAATCACTCGCCGCCTTTCCAATATCCTGCGCCTGTATATAACCAGAAAATAATAACAAGAGACTTAGGTTTTTGCGTTTCATCATAGAATTAACAATGAACTTAAGCTCTAATAGTGTAACATTTCATCATAGATTATATAAGAATGTACCTTTTGAATGTGGGAGTTTCCCCAATCAACAGCGAACTTGATCGAGCGGCACTTGTCGTGCTCCCTAACGGGCCAATAATGGTGAGCCGGAAGCAAACCTCGGGTGAAGAAATCATAGTAATGTGGTTTCACTAGAAGAGTCACAGAGTCACATGCCAAAATGTATTTCTCACTAACCGACCATGCAGAACCTTCTATATATATCTTGTATCTGTTACATAAAACATTCCATATTCTTTCTTATTTCATCTTTGCCTAACCCAACCAAATACTAGATTATATCATTTTGAAGTCTAGAAAATTACATTACCTGTGATGACATTGGCTCGCTAAGTCTGATTGCTTGTAGCCTTCTTTTGATTCTCGGATCCAGTCCTACAAAGTATACACATAACAGTTTTAGAAGATGTTTGTTTGCTTTGTATAAATGATATATCTTAGTTTTATTACCTGAGCATATAAACGAGCGTTCCACTCGTCTTCCTCAGAGACATTACATTTCATGAGATCTTGTCTTGTCTCTGCGACCATTGGATTACCTTTCCAATAAGCATAAGGCTCTCTGTTTACCCAATTCGTCCTTTGGTTCCCTTCTTTTAGCTCCTTCAACAGTCTCTCCCATGGTTTTATATTCACCTCCGCCCTACACAATTTATTGGGGTTTGATTGATTCATTCAAAACTATTAGGGTGTAATTGAGATAACATGAAAAATCAAGGGTGCTTTTTGGTACCATCCCCAGAAGGACCAATCAGGGAACACAATATCGAGCGTCTCCTCATTCCCGCAGTAACGAAACAACGGTGGAGGAAACGGCGCGTTAGCTCCGGTGAAATCTGCAGCTCTAACGACCGGCCAGTCAACGCAGTCAAACATGAGCTCAAGATCTGGAATCTTCCCAGGATACTTCCTTAGAAGCTGTAAGAATCCCCAGATAGTGAACACATCTCTAGTCTGAAACGCATCCTGAAACTTCTCGACGTAAACCTTCCCGCCGATGATCGCTAACCGGAAATTCGCCGTCTTCCTGGCCCGCTCCAATGCTTCCCTCGTGATCCCAGAACTCGCCCAAGGACGGAGATCCTCGTGGATCCAACGGAAGTAATCAGGACACGTGGTGGTCGTAGAATGGTTTGTAATTGTATCATCTTCTCTAAAGCTCGTCGTGGTCGGGTATTTGTTTCTCGTGCATGTCCCGGTGGTTTCGTTAGCGGAGCAGTATAATGTGAACTCGGGTTGGTTTTGTGTAATAACCGTGTTTAGTCGAGGGTATTTCGGGGAAATCGTATCGGTTTGGGTTTTAGTAGTCGTCTTTGTAGCCGTCGCCGCTTGTTTCTCTATCAGAACCTAAAAAAGCGTTGAGAAATAGAATGACATGTTACTTTAGCGGGAGACAGCTAAGCTAATTTGAGCTGGAAAAGTCATTATATGGGTCCTACAGTGGACACGTGTCTTATTTACGTGATTCGCCGACAACACCACCCACCAACAATACTAGAAAAATATCTCTCACGTGACAAAAGGCACAAAATTCAAACCCCATAAAGACACGAACATCGATAATTTAGGCTAAGTTAAGACGACAAGAGGAGTGTCGTTTTGTAGACTTACGGTGGGGTCGAGGAGGAGGCGCGTGGATATGAACGCGCCGACGATGAGGAGGATGATGAGGGAGATTAGGGCGTAGGATCTGTTGGGAGATATTCCGAAACCGGACTTGACGAAGAGAGACCAATTGATGTCGGTAAAATTACGAGAATTCCCTCCCGCCGACCCGTTCTTGGCCGGCGAGTTCCTCATCGGCGTCTTCTCGATGGAGAGAAAAGAGATTCGAAAGAATTTAGAGGAGAGAAAGAGGACAAAAAAAGAAAGAAAGAGAGAATCTTGTGAGGTAAGGAATGTGAACAATGTCGTTGCTCATCAAGTTTCAACTTTTTGTAATAGTGCCCCCAACACTTTTGGGCTTTAATTTCATAAAGTCACAAAAAAAAACCTTATGGGTTTTGGGAACGAATAAAAAATAAAAAAAAAACTTCTTGAACCTTATAGTTAATCAACATATATATTTTTGTAATTCTTTCTAAATTTATATATTTATGTAGTAGTACTTTATCCTATTTTAAGTAGGTTTTAATGTATTTTAAGTTTTTTTCTGTGTACGAATATTAAATAACAATACAACAAATATAAGTTTAAGATTTTATTCAATTTTATTTGCTCACTCGAGTAGTAACTTTGAACAATTTGGTATTTTATTGAATTCTTCGATTTCAGTATTTATGTGAAAATCAACGTATGAGACAATCTTGTTTTTTTTTTGTTTGGACATTTCTATAATCAATTGATCAATAGCACTCTGTCTGAATTCCAGTTTGTTACATCCTACCATAACTCCCTCAGATCAAGGAATCGAAATTTAATGTTGTAAAACACGACAATCTCTAAGCAATTCAGAGTTACTTTAAACTTAACAACTTAGCTTTAATTTTGGTTTTGGTCCATCGGTTAAGGGTAGTCTAAATTTATTTATTTATTTGTTATAAGTGTGATCAAAACACATGCTTCATTCATATAGTATATGTATGTTTTTATAAGATAAGAAAAAGGTGTATCATCCACGACAATCTCTAAGCAAAGCACAGTCTACTATATGAATGAAGCATGTGTTTTGCTTTCTCCGGTAACAGACTACCATTTGCAGCTCATGAGATGACGACTATGCCAAAACAAATAATATACTATAAATATTTCCTTAAATAGTTTTTTATCATATTATGTTCACATTGTCAATATAAGTTGGTTTCATTGCAATTTTGCTCCGCCAAGTCCATAAATAGATCCTACAAGAGACGAGAGTGAGACAAGCAAGAAAACGTAGCTAAAAACTCTAAGAATTAGCCACAGTCACGACCAAACTCTGATCCTCTTCTGCAATATACTCATCTCCATAAGAAATTACACGGCCAAAGGCCAAAAGCTAATTGCCCCCAACAGTCCTAATACTTCATTGAAGTAGGGAAACACTATTGCTATTCCCGCTGTCATCAACCACATACATTGTTCTCAGAGACATTTTCACTGGATTCAATCTCACCGGTCCTCCTCCTAACAATGGCAGTTTAAAGCCGTATAATCTGGCGATGAACTTGTTTTGCGGGTATTTCTCGATTAGCCAGCTCTCTATAACCGCTAAAATCGATTGACTGTATACCTAAAATGGCATTCCATGTGTTAAAAACTGTGGCAGATTTCGAATCTTGATTGTTTGTTAGCATTTAAACATGTTATATCAAATCAAAACTCTTTTAGTGCTTCTTTTTGGGTCAAACATCTATATTAGTTTTTGGCCTTTGTGTACTTAAGACCATTGGCACATTTTTTTTTTTGGACACAGTAACCATTCGCAAAAAGTGTATCTAAATATTATCTTAAACTGTATACGGAATGTTAAGAGTTTTAAAATGAGACTTAAGACTACTAGAATTTTAAAATCTAGTAGTATAGTTATTTATATTTTTAAAAACAAGGAAAACTAAAAAAATCACCCAGACACGATAACCAAGGCAAACCTTTCTTTTCAACTCTCCGACGCCGGTGAAGCCATGACTCGCCGGCATCGGGCTTTTCCCACTTTCTGACGTTGTTTTTTCCGTTCTGATCTATATTTGCTAGTTTATTGTCTTATCATCCTCTCTCATATAGCTCTTAGAAGAGCTATCTGTTTGAACTCTTATCTTTCGGCGACAAGGCACTCTCCGATCTTCACGAATTCATCTCCGCATGAACTGAGTCGAGCTCCACCGACTGGATCTAATCAAATTTCGGATAGATACCGAATCTCCCTTGTGTCTCGAGTGGATTCGAAAGCTCCAAGCTTCAGATCCAAAGCATCCTCTAAGTTTGAACCCGAGGTTACTCGCGAAACTGCTTATAGAGCTAAGCGGGTGACATGTGCCAAGACTATAATCGTCATGCTGTCCCACCGGAATGCAACTGCGTTAGATCCATTTGGGAGGACGACGGAGCCGACAATGACCGATTCCTCTCCGACCACTGACTTGCCACCGCCTTGCCGCCATAGACTTTGCTCGGGTAGTGCTGGAGACAGAAAACTAGGGTTTTCCTTGTTGGACCTCTCAAAGCTGGGCCCATATGGTATTTCTCTGAGGCCCGTTACCAGAGGTGGAGGCCCAATTTCTTTTTCTAGGCCCAGGTCTGTTAATAATTGACTATTTCCTTTTTGTATAAACGATTACACAAGAAATCGACTTGCCGAGGACTCTTGTCAAATCTCGTGATAGCGTTTATACAAGGTCTAGTCGATTTATATCTTATGGCTTTGAATTCACGTTGGTTGGTCTGTACTATGGAACACTTAGGCAAGTTAGAGTCCAAGTTTGCTGGTACATATATCTGTGACCTTATGATCCAATCTTTCAACCAAACTTTTATTCTCTCCAAACTGCCAAGGTCATCAATGGCTAGAGCTTATCATATAGATTTAAACCATAAGGGTCTTGTCGTCCCACCTTCATTGGTTAAGGAGAGATATTTGCTGCCATTCTCATCACCCTTAGGGGAGAGAATCGATCCATCATGTTCCCTCTCGAGGAAAGGAGAAGTTTTTTCTGTTTCTTTGTTCTCAAAAACAGAGAACCGTACCACCCTTTTCACCGCATTGTTATCTTCTGTAGCGGTCTGTCCAGGACCTGAAGATACAACCAGTTTTATCTCGATGAGACTTGGAGGTAGAGGAATTATAACGTCACAAGTAAAGGTGACTATGTGGCTAGCTTTCGGCCATGCCGTGAAGGCTATGCTAAGGTCAGTTGACGAGTTTGGGCAAAAGCCTGCTTCTTCTACGAGTGATTTCGTTTTAGTTGGTCTCCATATCTCTCCTGATGATCTATCAATTTTCTTAAAGCTTGTGTCTCTATCTTCATATTTGACTTGTTCTAAGTTTATTGCGTTTATATATGCTTTCGGTTTCTATCCGATTAAGCTTTTATTCAGTAATATAGTTATTTCAAAAAAATATTGTTAGAATAAAAAAATTGGAGAAATATTCTTATAGAGACGAAATAACAAAGTTGATAAAAATTTGGGGGGTTCACCTGAAGAGAAGAGAAATGTTTTTGACAAACAGTCTCATGACTTTCACTATCTAATTCTAGCCTAAATTTCCATAGGTAAAATAGTCCAACCAATTATAACAAATTTCTTATCTCATCTTATAAACTCATCACACAAGTGATAATATATATATATATATATATAATATAACTTATCACATAAGTGTTAAATTTAAAAAATTCAGCTCAACAAGTACCTATAACTGTAATAATATATTATTTAATATCTAATTTAAACGAAGTCGTTTTATGTTAGTAAAAAACCTTAGTTTTTCTGCTATATATTTTATTGTAGCTATTTCTTATTGTGAAATAAAAAAACAGCTCCGCCTCAGCAAGCGGATTGGTTTCTCTGCCATCATTGAATAGCTTTTGGTGAAGAATTTTTATCTTTTAGGTTTCATCTTTTATCTAATAAAATATTGGTTTCCTAAAAAACATTGTCAATCATAATTGGTAACTGTTTTTGGTTATATGTAATCATATATTTTGACTTTATGGCAGATGATTTAGATACAAAATCTTCTTACTAATCATTCAATTTATTTTGATGATTTATATATATATATATATATATAAGATAATATAGTTTTGGTATTTTTAAAATGAATTTCTAATAGAACTCATCACTAATTTATTGAATATGTTGATATGAAAATATTACATCAATTTAAACCATATTAAAAGTTATTATCAATCATGGTATTCCACTTGCTGAGTGTAACCGTCTAATAGTTCACTCACATGATTTTCTAATGGGTCAATGATTGATCTATGTGACTATTTTTGATAGCTTTACCTTTCTTGAATAGGTAAAGATGGTTTTGCATTGGGAAGAGTCTTTGTATGTTATCTTCTCGTTGTGTTTTTTTTATATATATTTGTGTGATTGTTGCAGACAAGGGAATCACCATTAACTCAAGGATCAGGAGATAAGCTGTGTGATTCCGCCATGAATGGTAACACTCTCCAAATTCTAACAGATTCATTAAATCTATTTTCAGTTTCTCTAACACCGCCTTCAGGAATAACTGCATCACCCTTGAAAGATTTAGAGGCTGAAACTCAAAGGAAGACATTCGCAAGGGATCAGAATGGCTTGAAAAACGATTCAACACAAGAGAATGTAAGAGTTAATTATTAACTTAAACATTATCAATCTCACTTTCTTGGTAGTTTGTTAGCTGGTGGCTTATTATCTTAATCCTCATGGGTATTCATCTATCAAATTCATTGTTTCTATGCAGGAAAATAACAAAGACAAGAATCGAAAGAGGAAAAGGGAAGAAAACCTTACTTCTGTTGCTAGCCTTGAGGAACACAAAGCCAAGGATACAACTTGATTTCTAGTTAATTTATGTAATGTTTCTAGCGAGGTGCATGTAGAATGTCACATTAACATCCCAACTTGTTAAGCTCTTGTGCTGTTTACTTTTCAGTCACTGTCTATGTTTCTTGCTATTTTCTTACTCATTTTTGAATAAACAAGAGCAGATCAGAGTTTAAACTTAGCTTTAATCGTCCATGGGTTAAGGATCATAAAAAAATATTTATTATAAGTATGATCACAACCCATTCTTCATATAGCATATATATGTTTTTGTAAGACAAGAAAAAGGTGTTTTACTGTTATCTCTAATGATAAGAATGAACTCATTCCAATGTGTACAGTGACCGGGCACAAGATGTGCATCGACTATCGAAAGCTTAGTGCAGCCACTCGGAAAGATCACTTCCCCATTCCATTCACCGACCAAATGTTGGAACGTCTCATTAACTATCTATTATACTGTTTTCTTGACGGGTATTCTGGATTTTTCCAAATTCTCATCCATCCCGAATGATCAGGAGAAAACAAAGTTCACATGCCTTACGGCACTTTTACATATCGAAAGATGCATTTCAGACTTTGCAATGCCCCTGCAACATTCCAAGGTGTATGATGTCAATATTTACTGATCTGATCGAAAACGTAATGGAGGTTTTTATGGATGATTTTCCTGTCTACAGTTCTTCCTCCACTAATTGCTTAGTTAATCTCAGTAAGGTCTTACAGCGATGCGTGGATAAACACCTAGTTTTGAATTAGGAAAAATACCACTTCATGGTTAGGCATGGAATTGTTCTTAGACTTATAATTTTGGAAAAGGGCATCGAAGTATATAAAGCTAAAATAGAAGTGATGACATTCCTTCAACCCCTAAGGATAGTAAGAGAAATATGAAGTTTTCTTGAGCATGCATGATTCTATAGGAGATTCATAAATGATTTTTCGAAAACTGCGAGACCTCTCACACAAATGATGTGAAAAGAGGTCACTTTCGATTTCGCTGATGAATTTATCGATGCTTTCCTTGAGATAAAAAAAAGCACCAATTAGTGCTCCAATCGTCCAGCCACCCGATTGGGAACTCTTTTTGAGGTCATGTGCGATGCTAGTGATTATGCCGTAGGCGCAGTCTTGGGGCAAAAGAAAGAAAAGCATTTACACGCCATTTATTATGCTAGTTGTACATTGGATGAAGCACATATGAGATACACTACCACTGAAAAGGAACATTTAGCAATCTTTTTTGCTGTAGAGAAATTCCGATCATACTTGGTAAGATCTAAGATAATAAAGCATACAGACCGTGCAACATTGTGATACCTTTTTAATAAAAAGGATAATAAACCCCGATTATTGCCATGGGTCATGTTACTGCAGGAATTTGACATTAAGAACTGAGATAAGAAGGGGATCAAAAATGGTGTGGCGGATCATTTGTCCCGGCTAAAAATTGAGACAAGGCTTCCAATAGATAATCGATTGCTAGAAGAAAACGTCTACATTGTCTTTATCATCAAGCAATGTTTGCGGACGTACAAGCCCTGCAAAAAATAACAGACAATTATACGTGGTTTGTCGATTTTGCTTCCTATGTGCTGGGGTAAAGCCTCCAAATTGTAATGGTTACGCAAGAAAAATGTTTCTACGTGAAGTAAAGAAATACCATTGGGATGAGCCTTTCCTCTACAGATGTTGTACCGATGGTTTATACAGGAGATGTATTTCGGAATCAGAATTTGCTGGGCTTCTCTTTCACTGTCACGGTTAACTATCCTGGACATTTTGAAACCTTCAAAACAGTTTCCAAAGTTCTCCAGGCAGGCTTCTGGTGACCTACGATGTTCAGAGATACGCATGAATTTGTGTCAGAATATGACTCTTGCCAGCGTCGTGGAAATAATAACAAAAGAAATGAAATGCCTCAGAATTATGTACTTAAAATGGAAGTATTTAATTCTTGGGGAATTGATTGTATGTGTCCGTTTCCGCTCTCGTGTGGGAACATGTACATCCTGGTTGCTGTCGACTATGTGTCAAAGTGGGTGGAAGCCATGAAAAGTCCTACAAATGATGCCAAGGTAGTCCTCAGGATGTTCAAATATGTGATTTTCCCAAGGTTTGGAGTCCCCAGAGTCATACTAAGTGATGTGGAACTCATTTCATCAATAGACTTTTCCCCAACCTCCTAAGGAAAAATGGTGTTACACACAAGGTAGCAACACCATACCACCCACAGACTAGTGGGCAAGTGAAAGTTTCCAATAGAGAGATCAAGAGTATCCTCGAAAAACATTGAATGTTACTAGAACGGACTGGTCTCTTGAACTTGATGATGCTCTTTGGGCTTATCGGAGTGCATATAAAACCCCTACTGGAACAACTCCTTTCAACCTTGTTTATGGAAAAGCTTGTCACCTACTGGTGGAACTCGAGTACAAAGCATTATGGGCAACTAAAATTTTTAACTTTGCTTCCAAGGCTACATGGGAAAGATGTATAGTTCAGCTTAACGAGCTAGATAAACTAAGACTAAAAGCCTATGATAACACGCAAATGTACAAAGAGCGCGCAAAAGCTTGCCACGATAAAAAGATAATTCCAAGATAATTTTATATCAATGATACAATGTTTTTGTACAATTCACGTTTGAGGTTTTTTTCAGGGAAACTGAAATCACGATGGACCGGTCCCTACCTGATGAAGGAAATCAAACCATATGGAGCAGTTGTACTTTGGGATGGAAAATATTATTATTTCACTGAAAATGGGCAGCGCCTGAAACCATATTTGGCATACTACATGCATAGTAAGAAAACTTCCATCCCTCTAACAGATCCCACCTTAAAACAAACAAGTCAAGCTAATGACTTTTAAAACAAGCGCTTATTAGGAGGCAATCCAACAAGTTTTTTTTTTTTTATTCTTGCAATTTTTATTTATTTGTTTATTTTTCTTCAGTCAGGTATGATGATGTTTTTGTTGAGTTGACTGAAAGCTGGTGAAAAATATAGAAGATGCGAATTTCAAAAATTTTCAGGACGCTGAGATCGACCATCCTCTTCAGATTGATCGATCCCTGCGACGAGAAAAGCTGCAAACCAGTTTGATGAACATGTCAATGCTCCCTTTTATCTGTAAAATTTATTCCATGGTTTATGATTTGCTTTGTTGTTCACAATTCATTATCTTCAATGTTGTTTCACATCACATTTTTCCTTTGATTTTATATGACAGCAGGACTCAATGATTTAAGTTTGGGGGAAGGGGTGTCTGCTCTTGTGTTACTAACAATGTGTTCTCTTTTGTTTCTTTATCAAAAAAAAAATCAATTTTTTTCGTTTGAGTTGTTTTATTGAGTTAAAACATGAGAACTTTATTACAATAAAATAGGATATTTAAAGGGATTTTAATATTTAATTATGATATTGTTATAGATTAGGATTATGATTATTAGATCTCTATTTCTATGAAACTAATATTTTAGTTAGGTTGACAAATCTATCAAATTATCACTAGGATTTCTAATACAGCTAGCGTTGTTTAGTTTCTCTTGAATCTATAGTTTATAGGCTTGAGCTTGTCAGCCGACGAAAATCGAAGTTGGATCTACAGATGAAAAATATCAAACCTGTTCATAAATGATGACATAGGGTCCTAGCGGATCTATGACCAAGATGATTTTCTCATGCAATATGTGGTTTATTTTGTCTTTAGTGTTTTAGATCATTGAACTGCTAATTCGGTTAGATGTCCTATTTTATTTATTAAATCCTTGCAATGTTCCAGATCTCAACATTTATTTTAATTGACTGTTATTTCCATATTTAGCTATTTTCGGATTTATATTCGGATTTTCTTTGTGACACCATTTTTAAATTCTTCATCCTACCTCTGTTTAGATCTACATATCTAAAGTGCACTCTACTTTATATGGATTCGATCCCACCATTATACTACTGTGCACAACCGCGCACTTGAAGAATCTTTTGGTTTGGGTAAAACCTGATACCACATCATTAGGTTAAATGGCTATAACACCAAACCATTAGATTATCTTTGTGGTCATCATCGATTAACAGTTAATGGAGAGCCACATGAAGACCGGTTAAGGGGAAAATACATCATCTTTGTATTAATGTAATTCCATCGGTTTAAAAAATCACAAGTTATGAAGAAACTTGTGGTCATTCTCACCTCTAAATTTGTATATCCATCGAAGTCATCATTCGGACAATATCTTTGCAGCCCCCATCATCTTCAAAGTTAAATGGAAGCCACATAAAATATCTTTTATAAGAAGAAATCTATCATAGCATCTTCAAGATTCTTCTTCTTCAAGAAACTAGCAAGTTTTCTAGCCAATATAAAATCAACTTGGCCAATCATTGGCTGAATCAATAGAACAAGCCACCATGAACATTCGGTGGATGCCTTCAATAATACGACATCATATATGTGTTCTTCATCGACAAGGACATCTTTTTTTTTTTTTTCATAACACCAACTAAGTATAAAAAGAACAGAAAATCAATGAAGTATTTTGATTTTCCACTAAAATAATGAAAACAAAAATAAAAAGTACGATTTTTTTTGTTTTTTTTCATAGCGGAAGCAAATATATCAGAACCATAATTCATAAGATTTGGATTAAGGTTATGGTACCATGATAAATTTGATGAGCGTAAAATACAAATGTGTTTAGGGAAGAATTATAATAGTTTCTCATATTTATTCATTAGTCAATATATGACAATTTATACAAGATCATATTGTCTAACAAATTGTTTAGATACACGATAATATTAAATTTAACTATTTAATATAGACACATATTAACTTTCCTAATAACAATAAAAAAATATTCATATTGATCTTGTAATTCTGAGATCTCCTAATATATTGTGTTTGCATCGAAAATTTTATTCCATAATGTCCCAACCGCTTTTGACAGCGATGCAGTCGTCGCCGGAGACAACATAACTATTGAATATTGAATCAGATTCGTCCTGATTCGTCCAATCGGAATTAGACAATCATACATGTATAAACCCACTTAGACAATTATATTCAAGTACTTTAGTTCAAGTAGCAAGTATCAAGCCGAATTAAATTAGTTTACAAGTAACAAGGTGGATCAACTTACTTGCAAGTAATAAGATTTTGAGCAAGTACTTGCTTCGGACAAGTCAAGTATCAAATCGAACAATCTGTTACTTGAACAGAACCAAGACAAGTTGCAAGTATTTAAAAATTAACAAGTACTTACCTTATGCCCAGCCCTATTAAAGCTAATGAACTGCAAGAAAAAGGTTTTTTTTAGTGTCAAACAAAAGCAACAAGAAAAGTTTTTTGAGTTACAAACTTATAATGGATATCACATTTATTTATCAATTATAGTAGGATCCCTGCCTTACTCAGATTTCTGATTGAATATATAATTTACAATCGCTGCAAATGGTTGACTTAAAGTAGCAAGTTGAATGAACATTCATCTAATATTTTACCATTTGAGATAAATAAATTAAAAAATAATTTAATCCATTCAGCTAAAAAAATTGAACAAATGCACAAATTACTAAGGAAAATTATTCAATTTATTCATCTACTATTTTGGAGTTGAATGAGATCCAATTCAAAAAGTTTTCAATTGTTTTTTTTCAGTTCATTCATTTAGTTGCTATCATTTGCAGCCCATGAGATGACGACTATGCCAAAACAAATAATATACTATAAATATTTCCTTAAATTTTTTATTCTGTTCACATGTCAATAGAAATTGGCTTCATCGCAATTTTGCTCCGAGAAGTCCATAAATAGATCCTACAAGAGATGAGAGCGAGACAAGGAAGAAAACAAAGCCAATAGTGTTTTCCTCTTTTGCAATATACACATCTCCATAGGAAAATACACTGCCAAAGGCAAGTAGGAAAACACTATTGCTACTCCCGTTATTATCACCACATACATCGTTCTTAGACACATTCCTCTTCCTAACAATGGCAGTTTAAAGTTGTAGAATCTGGCGATGAACTTGTTTTGCGGGTATTTCTCGATTAGCCATCTCTCCATAGCCGCAAAAATCGGTTGACTGTATACCTAAAATGGCATTACATGTGTCAAAAACTGTGGAAGATTTCAAATCTTGATTGTTTGTTAGCATTTAAACATGTTATATCAAATCAAAAATCTTTTAGTACTTTTTTTTGGGGTCAAACATCTCTATTGGTTTTAAAATGAGACATAAGACCATTGGCAAAATGTTTTAAAATGAAACATCTCCTTTTTGGTCACGGTAACCATTGTCAAAAAGTGTATCTAAAGATTATCTTATATATAGGGAATGTTCAGAGTTTTGAAATGAGACTTAAGACTGCTAGAATTTTTAAAATCTAGTAGTATAGTTATTTCAAATAAAGATTGTTAGAATAAAAAATGAGAGAAATGTTCTTATTGAGACAAAATAACAAACTTGATAAAAAGTTGGTGGGTTCACAATTTTTTTGACAAACAGTCTCATGACTTTCACTATCTAATTCGCTCTCCAAAGAGTCCAAACTTATAATAAATGTCTTATCTTATCCTATAAACTCATGACACAAGTGTGGTTATAAAAAAAAAAAACTCATCACATAAGTGTCAAATTTCAAAAACCTAGCTCAACAAGTTCCTATAACTGTAATAATATTTTTTTTTCAATATCTAATTTAAACGAAGTCGTTTTATGTTGGTAAAAAACCCTAATTTTTCTGCTATATATTTTATTGTAGCCGCTTTTTATTGTGAAAAAAAAAACTGCTCCGCCACAGCAAGCGAGTTGGTTCCTCTGTCATCGTTGAAATAGCTCTTGGTGAAGAATTTTTGTCTTTCAGGTTTCATCTTTTATCTGATAAAATATTGGTTTCAAAAAAAAATCGTCATCATAATCTCCTCCATTGGTAACTGTTTTTGGTTATATATTCATATATTTTGATTTTATGGCAGTTGATTTAGATACAAAATCTTCCTGCTAATCCTTCAATTTTATTTTGATGATTTGTATATATATAAGATAATATATTTTTGGTATTTTAAAAATAAATTTCCGATAAAACTCATCACTAATTTTGTTGAGTGTGTTGATGTGAAAATATTGCAGCAATTTAAACCATATTAAAAGTTATTATCAATCATGGTATTCCACATGCTGAGTGTAACCGTTGAATAGCTCACTCACATGCTTTTTTAATGAGCCAAATGAAATTGGTTTAAATAATTCTGCTATAGAGAGAATTAGCAATAGTCTAGACCAACGGACAACTTCTAAAGCCCGCCATATTCTTTTCAAATTTACGATTTGTGTTGTTTTTTTGTAGTTACTGCGAGTAATCAAGGATGAGGGATTTTCGGGGTGAACGTCTATCGATGATGGTAGGTAACGAATTCGAACTCTCTTATATTCCTTTGCCAAAAAATCGAAATGTCTTAAACGACGTTTGGTACAAAGCCATTGTCGAGACAAAACCGCTAACGAATCCCAAATCAAGACTCCGTGAACTCTATGTTCGGTTGCTTAAGGATGACTTTAGGACTCCTCTTGATGAACTCAAATACGACAAAAATGTCATATTTCGACCTACTCAGCCAACATGTTTGAAAGATCGCCTCAATATAACGATTGGCTCCATCGTCGAAGCTGATTATAAAAATGCATGGTGGACTGGTTTTGTGGTCAAAGAGATTGATGAAGACAAGTGTTTGGTTTGCTTTGATTCATTATTATCTGATATCATTCTGTTTGAGAGAAAACATTTGAGGTCTCATCTTGAGTTGCGTGATACTGAGAGCTCAATTACATGGTGGGCCATTGCATCAAAACGCAACCATGAGGTAATAATGTGATTCTGATTTGACATTTGTGTCTCAATTTTGTTACTTTCCTGCCATTATTATTGATTTTTGAATTTTTTTTTGGATGTGAAAGCATAATAAATTATTTAACTTTTACTGTTAGTTCTTGAGGAGGTTGGCTGAGGAGCCAATGTTTAGTCCTGGAACAATGGTGGAAGTGAATACTAAGTTAAGTGAAGTTGAAGACTTTTGGGTTCCTTGTATGATTATTAAAGAGATTAAGGAGGAGGATGATGAGTATAAGTATTTAGTCAAGGTTTGTAAAGAGGTCTTGGAGTGCAATGGTAGGAGAACACTCCAAAAAACCGCTGATTTGCGTAGTCTTAGGCCTAGACCGCCTCATTCCGAGGTTCAAGAGTATCAATTGGAGGAATTTGTTGATGCATTTTATGGTATGGGATGGCGTCAAGCACGAGTGGTGGAAAATGAAGTACGAGTCATGGGAAGTGCCTCTCAGAAATGGTGTTTAGTGCGTTTCGAGGCTACAAAAAAGGAATATCTAATTAAAATATCGGATGTTAGGCCTTCGAAGGTGTGGGAAGATGGTGTTTGGAAGGTATTTATCATTCTTTTCATTGATTGTTGTCAATGATTTATCTCTGTGACTATTTTTTATAGTTTTACATTTCTTAAATGTGTAAAGATGGTTTTGCATTGGGAGGATTCTTTTTTTTGTATGTTATCTTCTTGTTGTGGTTTTTGATCTTTGTGTGATTGTTGTAGACAAGGGAATCACCGTTAACTCAAGGATCAAGAGATAAGCTGTGTGATTCCGCGATGAATGGTAACACTCTTTCAAATTCTAACGGTTTCTTCAAATCATTTTCAGTTTCTGTATCATGAAAATTGATCTTATAATGTCATTGTTTTCTAGAAAAGGAATCTGATTCATCTGTAATCCCGCCTTCGGGCATAACTGCATTACCCTTGAAAGATTTAGAGGCTGAAACTCAAAGGAAAACATTCCCAAAGAAGACACTTGTGGTAAAAAATTCAACACAAGAGAATGTAAAGTTAATTCTTCACTTTCTTGGTAGTTTGTTAGCTGGTGGCTTATTATCTTAATCCTCATGATTATTATTAATCTATCAAATTCATGGTTTCTATGCAGGAAAATAACAAAGTCAAGAATCGAAAGAGGAAAAGGAAAGAAAACCTTAGTTCTGTTGCTTGTCTTGAGGAACACAAAGCCAAGGGTACAACTTGATTTCTAGTGAATTCATGTAATGTTTTTGGCGAGATGTTGCACATCCCAACTCGTTAAGCTCTTGTGCTGTTTACTTTTTAGTCACTGTCTATGTTTCTTGCTATATTCTTACTCATTCTTGAACAAACAAGAGCAACTCAGAGTTTAAACCTAATTAACAACTTAGTTTTAATCGTCCATTGGTTAAGGGTCATAAAAATTTATTTTATTATAAATATGATCACAACCCATTCTTCATGTAGTATATGTATGTTTTTATAAGATAAGAAAAAAAGTTGTATCATCCATACAATCTCTAAGCAAAGCACGTCTTCATGACAACACTCTCAATAGGAATCTTATCTTCCGGGAACGCACAGTCCACCGGTTTTCCTTTCTCCGGTAACAGACTACACGGTTCCGGTGTCACGTTACTCGTAACTCCGGCTATATCTGTACAGTTCCACTGAAGCTTCTTCGATTTAGGAGCCAAAGAAATACTCACATTCGACATACAAATCCCTGTGAAAGGATCGTTCTTGATCCCTTCAAGCCTCGCCGCAATCGTAACGTTCTCCGCAGTTATATCACGGTAATTAATGTTAGTCACCACCGGTAAAGCCTTTGGGTCCCACTTATCATCCACGTGTTGGTTATACGCACCACTCATCCAGAAAACGTATTTCATCGTCTTCATTGTTATCCTTCTTGCAAATATGTCTTTCACGTAACCGCCACGTCCAACCGCGGTTTTGATTCTGATCGCTGATTGCGTTTGGATAAGCGTCGTGTCTTCGATTCTCACGTCTTTGATTCCACCGGACATTTCGCTCCCGAGTGCTACTCCTGCACTGTCCGGTGAGATGCATGTTAGCCTTCTGATCGAAAGTTGCTGCGTTGGCATCGCGAATTTGATTCCGTACTCGTCCCAACCACTTTTCACGGCGATGCAGTCGTCTCCGGAGACAACGTAGCAGTCTTCAATCAAGGTGTTGGTGCAAGAATCTGAAAACATATAAGTTGTGACATAATTGATAATCATACCTCAAGACGTATGGTCCAAGAAAGGATTAGGGTTGTGAACGTACCAGGGTTGATTCCATCGGTGTTAGGAGAATCGATAGGAGCAAGAATGGTAACGCCTTTGACGATAACGTTAGTACTATACACGGGATGAATATGCCATGATGGTGAATCGATTAACGTAACGTTTGAGATCTGAAGGTTGTTGGAGAAAAGGATCTCGATCAGGTACGGTCTCGTGATGGACTTGAACCCACCGCTCTTGAATTTTTCCCACCAGTACTTCCCTTGCCCGTTGATTGTCCCATTGTTACCTATATATTATTATCAATGACTTAATAGTTTGATCAATAAAATCGTCCAATATATAGTACTAATTAACTCATGGTCTCTTTATGATTTGATGAATAATATTTGTTTTTGTGTTTACCGGTGATAATGACGTCAGTGAGGTTTGTGCCCGAGATCAAACTAGCGAACCTTGGTTTTGGTGCGTCCCTTCCTCGTCCGTATGATGGCAACGGTGGAACCACGGGGTATTCAGATTCATCCTGGTTTGTGAAAACCGGAGTTAACCAATATGTGTAAATTTTAATACACTTGATCGACCATATGTGGACGCTACAATATTTCATTTTTAATTTCTTCTTTTGGTTTAGATATTGGTTCAATTTATTTTTTTGGTTTTGATTTGGTTTATTTGGAGATTAGGGTTAATACCTGAGAAGCTAAGAGAGTTGCTCCTTTTTGGATACATAGAGTGAAATGGCTGGTGAGGTTGAAGCTTCCGGTGAGCCATGTCCCGGGCGGGACAATGAGCTGGACTCCTCCGTCAGCAGCCATCGGACTAAGCTTGATGATGGCTTCTCTAAACGCTTTTGTGTTTGAAGTTTTTCCGTCCCCGACAGCTCCAAAATCGGTTAGAACGGCACGATGTTTCCGGCAATTCAATGCTGAATATTTGATACCGGTTTGTGTCGTAGGACGGGACTCCATAACCGGAATACCGGCTAGAGCAATAACCACTAATATACACAATGTTGTTCTGATCATCTAAGAAAAAAACCCGGTAATATGAAGTATATATCATTTTCCCAATGAATCATCAAAAATCTTAAGAATGATACTAGACAAAATAATATTAGTTACCTCAAATTTTCTGGATCTGAGGAAGAGCTCCATTTGGCAGAGGAAAATCGAATTATGACTTGTTTGATTGCTAATTCTCAATCAGTCAAAGATTAATTTATAGAGAAAGAAGTAATAGTTTATGGTAACAATGTTACTCCAATAGATACGAGACATGTAAATGTATCGAAATAGTCAATACAATGAAATTTATCAAGTTACCAAAAAGAGCATAGGAAATAAAACGGTTTGCATCGAATAATATTTGTTTTTCCTATGATAGAAGTAGTATCCTAAATTTTGAATAAGACCAAATTTATTTATGAAGGAAAATTTTAAAAAGCCAGATATTAGATTTGAATAATTCTTTAAAAAAGGACGTCAAAAAGAAAAATCTTTTAAAAATACCATTTTTTTTTCTAAAATTACAATCAAATCATAGCGTTTTAATATTACCACAAGTTTGTGTCTAGAACCCTTATTTATCATTTAGAAACATTTTCTTAAGTTGTAGATTTTCTTTTAATTTTAAACACTAGTTTGTGATAATCTTTACGACTTTAATGAGTTTTAAAATATAAAACGTAAATATGGTAGGAACTTCACTTTAGAGTTAGTGTATAAACAATTCATCCTTTTATATTAAAAGCTAATGAATTGCATGAAAAAAAATTTCAGTTACAAACTTGTAATGGATCTCACATTTATTTACCAATAGAGTATAGGATCCCTGCATCACTCAGATTTCTGATTGAAGATATATTTTACAATGAAATGACGAGTATGCCGAAACACATAATATTTTATATTTATTTTGAGGTTTATGCCATACATTTACAACCAGGTTTTGCCATTTTGTAATTGGGTTTTTAGCTCATGTCCTTTGTCGATGACAAAGGTATTGTGATTTGTCGATTTTATTTTTCATGTTTTAGAGATAGACAAAGTTAGGTGGACAAAAAGTGATGGACAAATTTTGTTTATCATAATATTTCGAATATATATTTGGTAGGTGAGATATTTATCTTATCAGAAATTTGAAATTCAAATTTGTTTGAATATATATGGACAATATTTGATAGATAAAAATTGATGGACAATAAATAGATGAATCATCTATGATGGACAAAATTTGATGGACTAATTTTAATGATAAACATTGATAGACAAACTTAGGTGACAAAAAATGATATACATGTTTTGTTCATCATAATATTTCGAATTTATATTTGATATGTGAGGTATTTATCTTATTTGAAACTTGAAATTCAAATTTGTTTGAAAATGTGTGGACAATATTTGGTAAACAAAAGTTAATGGATAAAAATAAATAAATAATATATAGTGGACAAATTTTGATGGACTAATGAATTATCAAAATATGAGGGTGTTTTGGTTTTTGCACAACAAAATAAATGGCATATTTGAAATTGATCAATTTAAATGACATACCTTATAATAAATTATCAAAATGTGTCCCATTTGATAAAAATCTCATAAATATTTCCTTGAATAGTTTATTCTATTCACATATCAATATAAGTTGGCTTCATCAGAATTTTGCTCCGACAAGTCCATAAATAGATCCAACAAGAGACGAGAGCGAGACAAGCAAGAAAACAAAACTAAAAACTCTAAGAATAAGCCACGGCCGCGTCCAAACTCTGATCTTCTTTTGCAATATACACATCTCCACAGGAAAATACACTGCCAAAGGCCAAAAGCTAATTGCCCCCAACACTCCTAATACTTCATTGAAGTAGGGAAACACTATTGCCACTCCCGTTGTCATCACCACATACATCGTTCTCAGACACATTTTCATTGGACTCAGTCTCACCGGTCCTCTTACTAACAATGGCAGTTTGAAATCGTAGAATCGGGAGATGAACTTGTTTTGTGGGTATTTCTCGATTAGCCATCTCTCCATAGCCGCGAAAATCGGTTGACTGTATACCTAAAATGACATTGCATGTTTTAAAAATGTGTGGAAGATTTTGAATCTTGAATGTTTTGTTACCATTTTAACATGTTATATCAAATAAACCTCTTGTAGTACTTTTTTTTTGGGTCAAACATCTTCATTAGTACTTTGAACAATTTTTTTGTTAATTGTTAATGCACACGTCAAAACAAAATAAAGTTTGCGTTATGTAGTGTAAAGTGTTAACCAAAACTATTTTTTCTAAATAATAAATAAGTTATGGTTTGTTATCTAAAATGTGACTACACATCACACATGTAAACAAACATAGAAGTTGACGTAAACGTGTTGGTGTTTAAATGGTACCTGATATCCACCAACTAAATGAAGAACAATGCAAGCATTGGCGAAATCGACAAGCCAGAATGGCTCATAGAATCCGAAACCGGTCAAGAGATTTCCTGGTGTGGAATCTCCAAAGGCCGCGTATCCTAAACATCCACAACAGAGGAAGAAGGATGTTGTGATGAATACCGCAACCATTGAGGCTTTCTTCATCGTTTGTTTCTCTGCCGGTGGCGATCTTAGTGTGTCCTGCCCATAATTTTCATTCAACCCACATAAAAATAGGTTTCTTGATCAACCGAATACCAACTCATGCAAGTACAATTTATAGAACCTTTGAAGATTAATATATATGAAGGAAAATTATTGACCTGAATCTCAAGAAGTATGATTGAGAAAGGATAAGAAAAGGCAATGTTCCCAATAGCTTGGAACACTAACATTACTTTTGCACCTCTGTTTTCTGCTGGATTTCCCTTTATACTTCCCTCAAATTTTTGTTTTTCTTCATTTCCAGAAAACAAAAATATATATTCAATAGTCTTTCATCTCCAATTAATCAATTGATTTTATCACAAAAAAATGAGAGATGAGTTATATAAACCTATGATTTGGGCTAGGGAGAGTCCGATGCCAATGAAGGAGTAAGTAAATGACATAATCGCAGCAACAAGAGAGAGCCATATCATGTTGTGGAAATCAGGTATTTGTGACATAAAGATTTGAACCAAACCAAACAAAAGCATGAAGTAGTTGTTGTTGTCTCCAAAAGAACATTTTGCCATGTGTCCTTCTCTATGATAACAGTTCGATTTCATAATTGCTCTGTAATGAAATGGAAGAAACTCTATATATATATATATATATCAATATTAAAAATAAGTTTTTTTATCAAAGAAAATATAAAAATAAGTATAAAATTTCTAAGAAAAAAAAACATATTATGGTTTACATATATTACCTAATGCAAGTAGCTGTGACAATGGTATAAGCAATACCAGTACCAACAAGGGCAATGTATACAACGATCCCACATACGATTTCATTCTTCTCCCCTGCAAATTAAATTACTTATCAAATTAAATTTCAATTAAAATAAAAAGTGTTATCATCAACCGGAGAATGATCACATGCAGAGCCGGTTCTAAGACCAAGTTTTGGGACCTCAAAAATCTCTTATGTATTTTACGCTGTTCAATATATATACATTAAAGGTTTTAGAGCTTATATATATATATATATTTATGAAGTTTAATTAGGTGACCACTAGAAATATGAGTTTTGAAGTTGACCTAAGTGCAGTTTAACGGCTTGAGAGTAAGAGTTAAGTCGGAGGGGACCGTTGTCAGGATCGGGAAAACGGTAGCAATCAGAAAGAAGAAAAACAGAGAGAAGAGTGACTCCGGCGAAGACAAAAAGGGAGGCCGGACCAGCGATCCAGCCGAGCTCCGACGTGGCCCAAGCCAACGACAACACTCCTGCTCCTATCACTCCTGTTATTATATGTGTCACCGCCGTCCACAACGTTCCTTTTTTTGTTTGTTTTTAATTAAGAAAACACAACATAAGTATTAGGACTCATTTATCTATATATGTAACTAATGGTTTATGATTATTTATATATTTACCTGTTCTTTCAGAAAATGAATCATGAAGTTGAAGTTCGGTTGATCTTATAACTCGAGACTCGTTAGCTTCTTTGTTGTCCATAATTTTTTTTCTGGATTTTGATCTGAAGAAGATGAATGTGTTTAGTTTGTGTGTCTCTACTATTTATGAAGGAACACGAGATGAATACATTTTAGCTTATCGAGGAAAGAAACCTTCTTGTCTGAGTGAATTGGAATACAGGTGTTAGTTTGTCTATAATTATAAATTCGATATATATCAAATATTAGTCGATGGTCACATCTACTATTAGTCATTGACTGGACTAGTTGTACGGTCGGGTGGCCCAATTCTTTTTTCCTTGTGAGAAGGCGTGAATAACAACAACATTTAGCTTATCTCACAACTTTAAATATTGTCCATTAACAATAACTTTATATAATTCCTTTTAGAAAGAAAAGAAAGTAAATCAGTTTTATAATTTTCATCCCACGGAATACGAAGTTGTGTGATTCATATATGTTCGTCTATGTATAAAGTTATTGATCAACATGCATGATATAGATCATGAACCTTTTCTTTTACCCAGCTTTTTTCTAAACATGCATGATATAGATCATGAACCTTTTCTGTAAAATATATAAGAGAATTCTTCTAACTTACACAATGATCTCAAGCGTTACTTCCTCCTTTTGGTGAAGGCAATTAAGTTTACCAAAATGAAGTGTATTGGTGCGTTTGCCTCAATGGGCTCGCCCTTATCTCCTACACTATTGGGAGTTTTTATTTGCGTTTAGCATTTTCGGTTTGTCCGACCACTTTGTTGGTTGATGTATTTGTTCCTTTGGCTTTTTATGCCTTGATGTATACTCCTCGGAGTTTAAATTTTGTTATTGAAATGATAAAAATAGGTTTGACAAAAAAATAAGAGAATTCTTCTTTGATCACCCAATTCCTTACACATTGGTATCTGAATCGAATAACTCCCACAGGTCAAGGCCATATCGTGTCGAAAGGAGAAAATGATTAAAATAAGATCCAAAGGAAAGAAAGCTATGAAATAATAAAACCAAATTATAATGCAGAAAAACAGTATACATATCTGAAGAAAGACAAAAGTGAGAAGAGGTGCAACAAAAGAATTTTGGGGGATACTCTCATAGTCCCAAATATTTTGAGAAAAATGTATTTACAGTTAAGAATATGCATCTTAACTACTTCAAAAAATAAAAAAAATCTTACTTTAACCAATATCGACATTAAATGATTTTTTTTTTTTTGTAAAATATATAACTTACAGGAAATTAAGTTTTCAGGCCAAAAAAAAAAAAAACAGTTACAGATTTATCCTTTCCCACTGTTAAAGCCTACCGTATTCCGCCATTGATATACTACCACAACTGTGAATGTGATTAAGCTAAGAGAAGCTTGTTGTTGGGGTTTTTGGGTTTCTGAATTCTGAGGAGGACAAGTAAGTTTCTTTATTCAATTTTACGGTTTTCGATTTTTCTTCTTTAAAAAACTTAGGTTTTTATTTTCTTCTTTAATCAAGGATGAAGCACGTTCCGAGTGAAAGGCCATCGATGATGAAAGGTTGTGAATTCGAACTTACATATAGAGAGAAACCGAACGTTTACAAAACTCGAATTATCTTAAAAGACGTTTGGTACAAAGCCATTATCGAGACAAATCACAATTCTAAACTCTGTGTTCGGTTGCTCAAGGATGACTTTTCCACTCCTCTTTCCGAACTCACCAAGAATGGTGCCTTGTTTCGACCGATTCAGCCTAAATGTTTGAAATCTCGCCTCAGTATCAAGATTGGCTCCATCGTCGAAGCTGATTATAAAAATGCGTGGTGGACTGGTTTAGTGGTCAAAGAGATCGATGATGACAAGTGTTTAGTTTGTTTTGATTCATTATTATCTGATATCATTCTGTTTCAGAGAAAACATTTGAGGCCTCATCTTGACTGGCTTGATCAGAGGACTTACACTTGTTGGGTCCTTACATCAAAACAAAACGATGAGGTAAATGAATTGTGTCTCAAATTTTGTTACTTTTTGATGTGATAGCATAATAAATGACTTAACTTTTACTGTTAGTTCTTGCGGAGATTGGCTCAGGAGCCAATGTTTAGTCTTGGAACAATGGTGGAAGTGAATACTAAGTTAAATGAATTGAAGACTTTTGGGTTCCTTGTATGATTATTAAAGAGATTAAGGAGGAGGAGGATGAGTATAAGTATGTTGTCAAGGTTTGTAATGAGTTCTCGAGGAAAACACCAAACAAAACCGTTGAGTTGTGTAGTCTTAGGCCTAGACCGCCTCCTTTTGAGGTTCATGAGTATCAATTGGAGGAAGTTGTTGAGGCATACAATGCTACGGGATGGCTTCAAGCACGAGTGCTAGCAAATGAAGGACGAATCATGGGAAGTGACTCTCGGAAATGGTGTTTAGTGCGTTTCGAAGCTACAAAAAAGGAAGTGCTAATTAAAAAATCTGATCTTAGGCCTTTGAATGTGTGGGAAGATGGTGTTTGGAAGGTATTTATCTTTCTTTTTAACATTGGTTTCAGTCAACACTAGATTGCTATTTATGGTTTATGTTATGCAGGAAAATAACAAAGATAACAACCGAAAGAGGAAAAGAGAAGAAAACCTTACTTCTGCTGTTGCTAGTCTTGAGGAAGACAAAGCAAACCTTACTTCTGTTGCTAGTGTTAAGGAAGACAAAGCAAACCTTACTTCTGTTGCTAGTGTTGAGGATACAACAATGGTTCTGCCTTTTAAGAAGAAGTTACCAATTTGGAAAACAATTGAATCAATGGAAGTATTTGAAGCATACCCACAAAGTCCTCATTTCAGCTCAGTAGTGGGAACAAGAGACGAAGATTCACTTGAAATGTTTGCGGTTGGTAAGATGTATACCTTTTTTGGTTTACTTGAGGAAGTCAAACTTCTGCAGTACGATAATCGCATAACCTCGTTACTACGCCTCCATTGTTCCTTTGCCGAGTTAGAGAAACATGGGTTCGATGTAACAGTGCCTCAGGCGCGGATCAGTAAGCTGTTTTCTCTTAGAGATAGTAAAGCAAAGAAAATGGATGAACTTGAAGGTATCAAGAAAGTGACTGCAGAGAAAGTGAGCTTAAAAATTGAGAACCAACGCAAGATTCTCGAGCTGCAAAGGATGAACGAGGAGTTGGACAAGGAGATAGCTCAGAGTAAGTCATGTTCAGTGAAGATTGTCCAACAGCTTGAAGATGTGGAGCTTCAGTTTCAGACTACTGCGTCAGCTCAATGGTAAGAAGTTTATATGACCTTTAAGCTTAAAACTCTATTTTGCAAATGAAAAACTTAGATTGTATGTAATTGAAAAGACATCATTGGCTCTTTAGGACTTGAGGATTATGAATGATGTTTAGTTTTTAACTTTTGACTAACTAACTTTTGAAAAATCAAGAACCAACTACTCAAGGATTGTATTTATGACTGTTAGTGACCACTAATGGAATGATTATTGTTAAACCACTTTGCACTACATAACTCATATTGCCTTCTTTAATAATCCATGGGCTTACGTCTAAAAGTTGATAAGAAAGAAAGATAAAAAAAAAAAGCATTTGATTACCTTTTTATAAATGAGTGAAGAAAAAACCAAAACAACTTTAGAAAAAAGTAGGCGTAGTGAAGAATATTGCAGAGCTGTCCATTACATTGAAGAAAACATACGTCACATGTCTCAACCTTTACCAAAAGCCACCACAAAATTTTGTCAAATGTCAATCAATACCCATTTTCTTTCTTTCTTTTATTATTCCCTTCAAATTTTTATATTCTATTAAAAAAAAACACACATATCAAACTCTTTCCTTTCTCGATCTCTTCTCTTGCTTGTTTCTTACAAGATCCGAGACGAAATGGCTCAGGTTTGTTTTTTTTTCTTTTTCTCATTTTAATTTAAATTCTGAAGATGATTTATCTTTTTCCTATCAAATCGTTTTTTACTTTTATTTTGTTTTTTTGTCTTTATAGAAAGTGGTATTGAAGGTTTTAACCATGACCGATGATAAAACCAAGCAGAAAGCCATTGAAGCTGCAGCTGATATCTTCGGTGATTATTATTTCTTCTTTTCACTAATTACTTTCGATTGATATTCGATTTTAGTTTATGGATTTTACTGCATAGTAATTTTAGGATTAGGAAGACAAAAAAAAAAGATTAAACGAGTTTGCACCTGTCTTTTGTTTTCACTTGATAAAGTTTGGATTATTTGACTTCTCAAACTTTGACATATTAGTCAACGAGTGTACGATGAAGAAAGACATCATAGGGAGATATACTTACATTTTGAAGGCCCATACTTTATGGGCCTAACAAATCAGGATTAGTTTGGGCCTAGCTAAGAGTGATTCGGTAAAAACGAAAACGTCTCATGGAAACTCTCCCTAATGAATGTGTGAATTTATGGGCAATTATAGATTATGGGATGGTAAGTGAACAAAACTTGTTTAAGTATTCCATTTCCATAAAATTCAAAGCAATGAATGTATGAACAAGTATGATACAATGTAGTTTATGCTAAGAGGATTGTGTTAAGCAGGAGTTGATTCGATAGCAGCGGATATGAAGGAGCAAAAACTGACGGTGATCGGTCTGATGGATGCGGTTGCGGTGGTAAAGAAGTTGAAGAAGGTTGGTAAAGTCGATTTGATATCGGTTGGACCGGCGAAAGAAGAGAAGAAAGAAGAGAAGAAGGAAGAGAAGAAGGAGGAAAAGAAAGAGGAGAAGAAGGAAGAGAAGAAGGCTGAAGAACCTAAGAAATAAGTAACTCAATCAACTATTAAAAACCCTAAATTTTTGTCTTCTTGATTTCATCATAATTAGAATATCGCTGAATCATTGAATAATATAAGATGTAATATTAATTATTCAATAGTTTGTAGTAATAAGTATTTAAAGTTTTATTTTCTTAGGGAAAAAAACAAACTAAATTGAATGTGAATTTACTAAACCGAAAAGGCTTCAAGATTTGTTTAGGATTGGTGTAATATTTTACAAGAAATTATACTTGTTCTAGAACAACAAAAAATGTTTTACAAATTTTATAAAAGGTGACAAATATTTTATACACACATATAAAAGTACATTATACTGTAAACTTTCCTTGAAAATATTTCCTTCCACATACATATTTGATAGTTGATACAGCATCATTCCTTCTTTTTTTAGTGAAATATTAATTAACAAGATTGGTTAATTAACTGCAATCACAAATAATAAATAATAAACGGATGAATAATGTCGAATTAATAACTCTGCCAAGGAAAATATGAACAATTACGTCTTTCCTTTGTGTGAGTGTGTGTGTGTGTTGTGACTGCACCTTTCTTTTACTGTAAATAGCAACTATTACATTTCTGTTATAGAATCATCGACATAAATTATATCCCGCATTTAGCATATATATATATATATATATATTGATATATTATGATTAAACGGATTCATTCACACTTAAACTTTACCAATTTACATCAACGATCAAACTTTACGGTTTCGATAAGAAGCAAGATTCGCGTAAAGAAATGTTACAAGTTATAAAGAGTCTCTTTTAGGTTAGGGCTTCACAACTAACGTAACGTAAATATCCCATATTTATTTCTCAACATTTCTCTAACCTTTCGATTATTAACCTCATATGACATCATGGGAGTTGGTGATTCATTTTTGTCTCATAAGAAAACAAACCAAGAAAAAATAAAACAGAATCAACAAATATGTCTAACTCTTATGTATGTCCTAAATTCATAATTTGAGATTCCGATGGTTGGTTACCCGGTTTAAGGTACATACTGTTTTGAAATCCTACATCATGTAACCCGGTTTGATGACAGTTGTGCTGAGTAGCGAACCGGTTATACTCCCTAATTACGGTTAATTCACTTTAACAATATTCGATGGGACCCACTACTATAATTCAAAGACTTATTCAATTGCCATTGAATCCTATACTTCAAAAACATTTGCGTTACCAAACTTGTAAGAAATTATGTGTTAGTAATGTATTTCCTAACAACAGCTATTGGTACGTTAAAGTAATCCAAATCACCTAAAAAAACAATTAAATATTAATTAGAGTAAACAAATAGACAAATATGAGAATGATGAGTTGAATGTAAATATAAATAACATGTGGATTTATTTAATAAAATAGAAAAACATTTATGATCGTGCCTCAATGATACTTAAAAAAAGAAGAAAATCAAAATACTTATATATATAAGAAAAGAAGGCGAGTCATTTTATGACAACGAGGAACAGAACATCACTCTACCAAACAATTCCATCTCAATTTCTTGAAAATTGACAGTTAATCTCTCAAAAATATTCGGTTGTTTCCTCTTTCCTCTCTCTGTTAAGTATATAACAAGAGTTCTGAATCATTCTGTTTCTTTTCAGATTCTTTTTTTCTCTTGTAATCTTTAGTTGTTAAACTTCACGTCATGGCCCAAGAGGAACCCAAGAAGGTGTCAGAGACCGGGTCAGAACCAGCTCCATCACCGGAAATTCCGGTGGAGAAACCTGTTGCTGTGACTGATGTTGCTCCTCAGGAGAAGCCTGTAGCTCCACCTCCTGTTCTTCCATCTCCGGCGCCGGCTGAGGAAAAGATAGAGGAACCCAAGGCTATTGTTCCCATCGTCGCTAGTAAATTACTAATTTTTTAAAAATATAAAGATTATTATTACTCATCTTGGTTGAGTGATCATGACAAAACTTCTGTCAAAATATAATTTATATGAATTTAACTGATTAGAGTCAAATATATATGATTTTTATAAATTATTACTGATGAAGCTTGAAACCTTTTTGTTTCCAATCCATTTTTATTTTCAAGTACTTATGTTTTATAACAAACTATTGAACAATTAATAAGGTTGTGACAAGAAGAACTCAAATATTATTGTTATATTCTCTAATGTTCTGTTATTTGTTATTACTCTCTCAGTTTTATTGGGTAGAAAAACTAACTTTTGGAAATATTTTGTGTGGCAGAGGAAGTCGAGGAAGAGAAGAAAGAAGGGTCAATTAATCGAGGTAATTAACGAAATAGATTCATGACGAATACTAATTAACTATTATAAAATCCGAAATAAAAACGATATGTATTTAATTAATTAGTGTTTTGTGTCATATTTGGGGAGTAATTAATTAGGTGGTTTGGTTCCCGCTTTGTATAAAAACTGAAAGCCGTTTTTAGTGATAGGAGAATAATAAAGGTTATGTATGGGACATATGTGTTTATCTTCGTCTCTTATATTCCTACGTACTCTGATTAATGATTGATTTTGTTTAAAAAATAATTGGGAGTGAAGATGCTGTTCTGGCTAGAGTTGAGACAGAGAAGAGGATGTCACTTATCAAAGCGTGGGAAGAGGCTGAGAAATGCAAAGTGGAGAACAAGTAACGTTTTTTTTTTGTTTTTTTGATATATCATTTATATAAACAATCAAATCACTGATTAGTTTTTGCAATTAAACCAAGATATCATCACTAAAAGTCTAAAGAAAATGTTTGACACAGAGCCGAGAAGAAGCTTTCTTCAATTGGGTCATGGGAGAACAACAAGAAAGCAGCTGTGGAAGCTGACCTCAAGAAAATGGAGGTATGTTTTACGTTCATACTTATTAATATTTTAGTTAGAGATTTCGAGACATTTTTTATTTATCCCGGAATCAATCATAGGAGCGATTGGAGAAGAAGAAGGCAGTGTATGTGGAGCTGATGAAAAACAAAATAGCTCAAATTCATAAACAAGCAGAAGAGAAAAGAGCAATGACCGAAGCTAAACGTGGAGAAGATATTCTCAAAGCGGAGGAATTAGCTGCCAAGTACCGTGCCACTGGAACTGCTCCAAAAAAGCTTTTTGGATTCATTTGATTTATTAATTACATCGATGAATATGAACTTTGCTATAGTGACGTTTTTAGTATGCTTAATATGGGTTTTAACTTGGCCACATAAAATGTTATAAGGTCATATGGAAACATCTTTAATTATATTACGTTTGTTAATTTGATTTGTATATTAAACAGCTTTTCATTGGAAGGCTTTTCTTATACTAAGCTTTATGAATTGGTTGGTACGTGGGATAATATATATTTTGTTCTTTATGGAGTAGTTATGATCGCATGATCTCATCCCTCTGGTCCCCTAGCTATCATAAATGTGGAAGTGGTACAATATGTAAAACGGGAACAAGGTCCCATAATAGATTGTTACATTTATTCTGTTTAGTTTCAAATGTTTGCAGCAAAACAAATTATGCTAAACCCCAAATCTTATTTCGTCAATAGAAAAAAAAAATTATGCCCAACTAGATTAATGTATTCAGATCCTTATATATATTCAAGCCAAGCTCTGAATGTAACATAAAATAGTACCAAACATGGAACATCACTGTAAAAATATATATATGTTTTTTTAGTTCCGAACATATCATAATCAGTAACGAACGCCCACAAAATTACAAGTGGTTGTCAGGTTTAGTGATAACATCAAATTTGTGGTCATTTAACAAAAGAAGAGAGGCAAAGGTAATGATTTTACATTGACTAAATATATTAAGCCCACATTTGACCAAAAAAAGATAATAAGCCCATAAGAATAGAAGGCCCAAAGCCCAGGTAAAGGAAAGAGCTAGGAAACTAGGGTTTTGTTGGGGAAGCTTCATTGCTTGACATTTGAGTCTGCCTCTCGCATATCTCTATCGACTTCACACATCATTTGCCTCAGAGCTCCAAAGGAGAGCAGCGATCAGTAGCCATGGCTGAGCAGGTTCGTTTCCCCCTTAGCTTTCGTTTCTACACTCTGATGATAGATTGATTGATACTCACAATTCTCATTCTCTTGTTCCTTTTGCAGACTGAGAAAGCTTTTCTTAAGCAGCCCAAGGTTTTCCTTAGGTAAATTCATCACATAAAACAAAAATAATCTCACTGTTTCCGATATGGTTTAGTATGATTAGTATTAGTTTTTGTGTTTGTTCAGCTCGAAGAAATCGGGTAAAGGAAAGAGACCTGGAAAAGGTGGAAACCGTTTCTGGAAGAACATTGGTTTGGGTTTCAAGACTCCTCGTGAAGCCATCGAAGGTTTGTTCTCTAATTATCTATCAACGATAAAAGTCTAAACTTGTTTAGTATCAGAAGATGACTTAGCCTAACTAATTAGGGGATTAACAGTACAATTAGAGATTATGTTAGTTGGTGTGGCACTGAATTTCACTGAGTGCTTGTGTTGATGAGATTTGAAGCCAAAGCTAAAACATTTGAGACATGTTTTCATAACCTTGCTTTGGTTTTGTTTACTATGGGAACAGGAGCTTACATAGACAGGAAATGTCCATTCACTGGAACTGTTTCGATAAGAGGACGTATCTTAGCTGGTACTTGCCACAGTGCCAAGATGCAGAGAACCATCATTGTCCGTAGGAATTATCTCCACTTTGTCAAAAAGTATCAAAGGTAACAATTTCAAGATTTGTGAAAACTCTCTTCTTAATAAAGAGACCAAAGCTTTGAACATCCATGTTTTATAAAACAGGTACGAGAAGAGACATTCCAACATCCCTGCTCATGTCTCACCGTGCTTCCGTGTCAAGGAAGGTGATCATGTCATCATTGGCCAGTGCAGGTAAATATATAAATTGGTTGATTAAACAGAGTTTTATTATGATTTGGTGTGACGAATCTGATTGTTTTGTGAATTTGATTATCGTCAGGCCAATTTCAAAGACTGTGAGGTTCAATGTGCTTAAGGTGATCCCAGCGGGAGCTTCTGCCATTGGAAAGAAGGCATTCACTGGAATGTAGGAAGTTTTGAACCAAGTATGGAGGTTTTTCTTTGGTTTGATTTCGGTTTTGGAATGTTTTCTTTGTGATAATCTCTTTTGTTGGTGGAGACTTTGTGGTTACTACCACAGACGTAATAGAAATCTATGCACTTTTTCGTCAGCTTAATTTTACTATATTCGAACTGTTTTGTTGTCTTTTAGTATCTCGAGAAAGATGGTTCTTTGTTAAGTTTGTAGAATCATTAATTCAATAGCACAACATAGAAATTCTCAACATGTTTACATTTTATATAAAACCTCACCTACCAATAACACTCCTTGGCTCTTTCTAGTGTCTTCGAAAGTTCCTCTGCTAATTTGTGTATGGACTTGATGAGGTGGGTTATGTTGTTGATATGAAAGATGTCGTAAAGTGTTGTCCCAAGTTCAATAGTTATGTACTAATGGCTGAGGTTGACATAAGGGTCATTGTGTTTTAGTTGCAACTTTTGACAACCTACGACCGACATTTAGATGTATGACAGATCTTTGAAAGAGTGATTTTGATAAACATTAGAGCTCTCCCTTAGGTTTGCCAAGCCACCGAAAATGTACACATTCTGACTACGTGTTAATCAGCTTTTGGACGCTTCTGTGTTTATTGATAAGCTTGTGACGCTTCCGGAAGAGCAATTGCCATTGCGGAATCAAATAAGATAAATACAATACCTGAGTGCAATTGCCATTATATTATCTTTGTGAGTTGGTATTATTTGTGTGACTTTTAAGTCTTTAATCAGATGAATATTAAAGTCGTGAAGTTAAAGCAAAGGACTGTGGATAAACAATGTCTTGATTATATAACCAAATCTTGATCTTGATACAATTCTTTTGTAAACTAACCTTTTTCAGAAAACTTTTGTTTTATTCCTGCGCGAATAATAAAAATAGTTAAATATAGATATTTTATAAAGAAAATAAACAATTATCTCTAATGCTATAGACGATCAAAAAAGAAGAAGGTAGAAACGAACATGCCTAAAACATTGATATTTTAGATTTTAATTAATTGTATGTCCTAATTTAAACTTAGTTGACAATTTAAATGGACTTATGTCTTTTATATATCACTTTGATGACAAAAAAAAAATCACTTTAGACCCTATTTTATTTTTAGTGTCGAATTCCTAACAATATACTGGTGGGAGAAATAGTTTCGATTGATTGAAGTTTTTCTACTGCTGGATTTTTCTAACAATTTTTCATTGTGTGAAGATGTGAAACGCATTTAACTTTGGGATTAGTCGGTTTAAAAAAAAAAAAGGAAAAGACACGTAGCACTCACCAACCATATAAACATGATTCTTTAAGAAATGTAGTTCACAAATTGTGTCGTTATAAACTTATAGTATTACTGTGAGTTTTATGATTAAAGTTAGGACTTTTTGCACATGATATTTTTCTCTCTTACTGAAAATCTGATAAACAGAACTATACAAGAATTAAACTCTGACTTAGAAAACAAGAATAAAAGTCTACGACATCTGACTTTACAGTTACCACATAGCTAGATTGATTAGGCTTTTCTCTTTTCATCAATCATGATGTCATTTCTTTTTACTGCAAACTCCAAAATAAAGGAAATAACTGTCTCGTGATAATAGATTCTCAAGATAAGTACCAAACAGTGTCAGGGCTAAATGGCTAACCAAATTCGAAAGGCGCATTAATTTATTATATATCTACCAACAAACTAGCAGCTACTTCTGCAATCATAATCAAACTTAAAGAAACTTATTTCTTAAACATGAAAATATAGTAAAGAATATAATAGATTAGTTACTCAAAATTTCTGGTTAACAACACAAAACATAAAAAACGTAGAACAAACAAAAAAAATCCTTTATAAAGACAGATCAAATGCTCTCACAACTGCATCCAAAATCAATCTTAGATAGTTGATCAAATTTAATAATAATAATAATAAAAAGAAATTAAGAAGAAGAAACATCATCATAATTCATAAAAAAAAAGTAATGATAAATTAAGAAGAATACTATGGCTTTCTTTTGCCCACGTAAACCTGCAATACTCCATCAGATCCCCCAGCCACTAGCGTGCACTGGTCCACACCTGATTGCCTCCAACAGACGTTACTCACAAACCGTTTATCCGAACCAGAATTCATACCAACTGGTTCAAACCCGTCTACCCAAACCGGCTTCCTCCACCTCCTATCGTACACGAACACCCTATTGTTCTCCGATCCACAACCAAACAGCGCACCGTTTCTCCACACAGATAGCCCCACGAAGTTCCGAGTATTCACATGCCCTTCGTACGTGCGAATCACGCGCCCGTCCTCCACGCTCCACATCTTCAAACACCCGTCCGTTCCGGATGTCACAACCGTATTGCCGTCGAGGAACCTCACATACGACACCGTTTTAGTATGTCCTTGTAAAGTCAACGCCGGGTCAACGAGTTTCCTCATATCGTACACGTACCCTCTCCGATCAGCGCATCCTACGGCCACCGCTGGTCTACCGGAGGGATCAAACTCCACGCAGCAAACAGCGCTCCCGCAAATCCCCGCCGGCCGTACAACGCCGATAGATTCCTCCGGCGGACACCTCGGATCCCACACCTGCATAGTCCCGTCGTCTGATCCCGACGCGCCTACAGCAGATGAACCACCGTGGCGCGTGTAGTCAACGCTCCATACGCGGCGGCCTCCGTGCTCGTCTCGTTCGAAAACCGGCGTTCTCTTCTCGAGATCGTACTCCGTCACAACGCCGTCGTAGTCTCCGGAGCCGATAACACGACCGCCCGATCCAGGTCTCCACCGGAGACTACTAAGCTTCGCCGGTGTACAGATGTAATACTCGCAGGCTGTTGCTTGATCGACTAAGGCTACTCCTCCTCCTCCTCCGGCGTCGGCGTTGGTTCTTAACAAAGAAGAGAGGCCGTAAAAACGAATCTTTCTAGAAATTCCGGCGGTAGCGACGATATTATCAGTGGGATCGAATTCAATAGCTCCGACAACGTCGCAGGCGGAGGAGGAAGAAGAAGAGACGACGGTGGATAGAGAAAAGTCCCATTCGTATCTTGCTTCTTCTTCTTCTTCTTCTTTGTCTTCTTTTTTATCTGTTTCTTGATGCTTCTGAGAATGAAGAGTGTTCATATGAATGTAGAGTAACGACTGTAGCTTCTGGGATTTCGGACCAATCGAAAACTAATCCCATTCAAAGAATTTTTTTTAAATACATTATAATAAAAAATATTCATTTTAATATGCTTTTTTTTTCCCTCAGTAAATAACTAAATATGGCTTATTTACCAATTGACGTATGATGTTATTTTATCCATTCGTATACTTTTATGTCAGAGAAAGGTCCCATTTAATTCTATTTCAGGTAAGAAAATGTGAAGTGTATTGGCGTGGCTACTTATATAGCCAAACATGGAAATTTCAAATTTCTATCAAATTGATGACTCGTAGTTGGCGAAAGGACGTTGATTAAAATGTTAAAGAGGGGTAATATTTCGACTAATCATAATACTCCACTCTCCAATTAGGCAATTAGTTTGTAAATGTTCGTAAATTACAATGATGACTGATCTAGTTGTGGAACTAGTCTAACATTAAAACCATAAAGATAGAAAAATCGTTTTTACGTTTACTACACCCAAAACTGAGGATTTAAGATAGTAAAGAGTTTGTTATTAATGTTCGACTTAGGATTCTCTTAACTTATGCCCGGTTGGTTTTACAATGGTAGGCATTTAGGATGTGAATTTTTAACAAAAATTGTTGTTAAAGTTGTTACAAAAATGTACAAGTTGGTTGCACACAAAAAAAGTGTACACCTTTTGAGGATCTTCTTGAATAAGACATAGCATTTTTCCAGCCTTATTGCATTTTATACAATCTTTTATTTCACAGCATTTAAACAGTTTTTTTTTGTATCAATATAAACCATAAATATAAATAAACGCATATGAAATAAAACTTTAAAGACGCCAAATTTATTTTCACCAATGCATCATAATCTCTGATCACATTTCATCTTTTTGTTTTTTTACAGGAATCACATTTCATCTTAGTAACTCACTTTTACCCTTACGGGAGCAACACTAATATTAAAAAGATCTACTTATTCAAACGTGACTCTTTTATTATGAACTGATATAGACTCTAGACAACCATACAAAATACAATTTAAAGTACTATCTTAGCCAAAATCGATGTATTATATCAAGAAGAGTCGGGGCAAATTTTGGAAAGAGAAAAAAACGGTGGTAGGTTTTAATTTGATACCTAAGGAAATTAGAGAAATTTTGTGGATAGAAAAGTGAGGACGAGTCATACGTGTGATATGTACCACCTTTAGTCACGTCCTCTTTTTATGTCTCTTCGTTACATCTCAGCCTCACGTCTTCAGAAATCAAAACACTTGAGCTGCATTCTTGGACCCACTCTGCTTCAAGGAATGGATTCGATTCGATTTATTGCCATTAATTCATATTTCTCCAAAAATACATACCTACCTAAATATTAAATTTCACCAACTAAAGTGTTGAAAGACAATCTAAACGGTCCTTTTTAGGGATAAGAATCACACACACATGTATATGTTATACACTAAATGAAAGGTGACCAAACAAACAAATAATCACTAATAACCATATGTTGTTATATACTGTATATATTCTGCCCTAGCATATAATTTTCCCGAGTAATAGCACGAGTAAGTAGTAACCATATTTTAATTTGTTTACAAAAATCAGCGGATCGAAATTTCATAAACATAAAGGTTTACTAATCGTGCATATTAATATAATATTTTGTTTTGAATTCGTTGAAGTAAATATAACAACATATATTTCTTGTCATTTATGATTTCTACTAAGAAAATCTAACTATATGTAATAACGAATAACAGTTCTATACATGATGTTACAACGTTCAATTTTATATGGAACACACGAATCTATGACAAACGATTCTATATCTACCACATCGTTGCAAAAACAAAAAACAAAAAAACAAAAAATCTACTACATCTATGATGGAACATTTTCACACACGAAATCGAGATGAACAATTTTACTTAATTAGGGCATGGTGAAAATTTTGATAAGCTCAACACCCATAATTTATAAGAAGATATTGTACTATAAAATCTGACCTTAGATCTAATGTAATAACCGCATTAAACCCTATATCAACAAATTGGCCAAGGTGCTTCCTCATTACTATATTCATTTAAAAATTAGATAATGTTTCCATTATGTTCATTTATCAGATTCTGTATCATAATAATTCATAAGTAACTTGTATCAAAACACTACATTCAGAATAAGCAATGATCTTTGATCTTCACTTTGTTCTTTTGTGATTCTTCTGCAAAGCTGATGAGTCTCAGAAGATCAACATTTTTCCTTTGGGACACATCACATTTGGTTCATATATACTTCATACCCTCTTTTGTTTATATAAAATTTCATAACCAAGAAAAACTGTTATCTAATACTAATTAATTCCCGATAGTAGATTTAGTGCGGATATTATAATTACTCTCAAGCTTTAGTGATTAAACTTCTAACTTGAAATAAATCTAAACAAAAAATTTAAAAAGAAAACTGAAATCTATTTTGAGATAACGGAATTTGAAATTGTTTAAGCATGATCCAGAGAGAAACAGCATACATCAGAAACAAATTTGGATACACACAACACAAGTCAGAACAACCCACAAGAAAACACAAATAACCCTAAAAGTAAGGTACCTTCCATAACAAGAAACATTGCCAAAAGACAAACAGTATATAGTTTAAGAGTACATTTTAGAGATGAAGAGAGCTTACTTCGTCTGCTTTCCATAGCCCACTGTCGTACATAGACCACCTCATTACCCCCTGGTCGTTCCAAACCATCTGGCAGATATCACACGCATTCTCCGTACAAGTAATAAACTGCTTCAGTTTTGACGCCTTCTGCAGTATCACCTCATACTGCTGCTGCTGATCCACCATGACGTGAGAATGACTGATGTTGAGAACCTCGAGGCACTTTAGCTTATCCAATAGCTTATCGAGGGCGGCTTGGTCTATTAGAGTGCATCGGAGACTGAGAACTTTCACCTTCGGGAGGTACGAGACAATGCTCTCAGCGAAGAGGAGGTCGATGGGACCCATCACCTTTAGCTCCCTGTACTTTCTTCCATTGACGAGCATTGAAAAAAACATATGCGAGTTTGCGAGGCTTTGCATTGTTAGTGATTCAAGCTTCTTCCAAGAGTTCAAGGCTTCATATATACTACTCCCCGGTATTATTCTGTCCCAAGATGGTAACACTAAGCGTCTCAAGTTTGGACACCTACGACAATTGAGTAAAACCATATGATCGACCGGTTAAAACATTGTACACGTAAACAAGACAAGAGTTTAGGTCTAATCGTACAATATGTAACTAAAAGTCTAGAAATCTATAAAGGGTTGAACAGTAATTAAAAATACATACCTTTTTGCGGTGTAGATAAGCATCTCATCAGTGAGAAACAATTTGTGATGGACAATCAAAGTATTGATGTTTCCCTTGCTAAGATTTAAGGAGACTTTCAACACTCGAGCCAGATCCTCATCAGAGCGAGGCTCCACGAAAACATAGTTCTTATTATCTTTGAAAGGAATAGATTTATCGGGAGTGAGATAAACCGTATCCCACATAACAGGGTCACAACACACCGTACGCCACCCACTACATACATGAGCTAGTCCTGAAGTCAACTCATCGATGTTGAAATGGTTCTCGAATATCTTTAGTAAAATGTCGCTGTCCATGTTCTCCCATCTCTTGACTAAATTTTCGCTGTCATTATCCATTTGTAGAAACCTGAAAATCCATAGAGATTTTGATTGAGAATTGTTGTAAATAATCAGTAAGAAATGCATATCAAAAGCTATTAATTTATACAATCTAATATAAATGAAACATAACTCTCTAATCAATCCCCCAAGAACATTAATTTATGTGGATATATATAATCAATAATTCCGTGAGACTAAACTCGAACAAAGTATCATTGTAAACGATACATATTTACATAAATGATAAACGACGAAAAAAACCCCAAACATGAACAGATGTCACGTTATGGGTCCTTAATACGAAACAAAGTCACAATCTCAAACCCTTTGTGACACAGAGAAATCAATATTGTGACGAATCTAACATCAAGACTCAATGGGGAATTACAGTATTAAGCGAGCTGAGCAATTCCTAGAAAGATAAGATCGTAAGAAACCCCACATCCGATTTTCATGGTTGATTTATCGTTATTTCCTACACTGTTGCGAACATAAACCTTAATTATTACCACACATCGATGTCCACAAGACAGGAAAAGAGTCAAACCCATACCTTAATGAAACGATGACGAAGGGGTTGGAGAAGAGAAGAAACTGATGGCGACTCTTGTCAATGTCTGAACTTCAGTTTATTAAGGATTAGATCAAAATATGATGGCGACTCTTGTCAAATATTTTTTCATTTGATTTATGTATTCAAAGTGCAAATTTACTTAGAAGGAAATAAAATAAAATGCAGATTTACTACTACTATCAATAGATTACATGTTTGACTACTTTTAAGTTCTAACTATAGGTGGTGTTCACTGTTCCATGCATGGAAATAATTAAAAAAAAATCTAGAGTAATTTAAAATTATCGGATAGAACACAAACAAATTTTTGAAATTTTTTATGAGCTCTAAGGAAGAGTATCATTCTTATTTTAGTGAGAATCATTTATTAAAGGATGATTTCCTAACCAAATGTTCTCCCTAAATTCTACTTCTTAAACACACAAAAAAAAGAAGAAGAAGACAGACTCCTACTTAACACCAAATCTTTTCAAAACGTATTTGGTAAAGTCCCTCAAACTCATCTTTATGAGAAATGCATCATTCTTCTTTGATCTCGTCAGTAGCCAATCAACCAACTTAGTAAAATGTTTTAAAACAAAACAGAATAACAATGGTTGCTCCTTCAGTGTCTCAAGTAGTTAAGAAGACAAGAGAAAACTAGACAAATGCTTCAATTCTGATAACTGCTAAGTAAGACACTCTCTGTTTCATAACGCATTTGAATCAATCAGAATACATACATAAAACTAAATACATAACATTCTTCATTAAAAAAAAAAAAGACTCAAAGGCGATCAAAATCTAAGATTATTAATTAAAGATGATTCGATAAATGTAAGATTTGTGCTATATATTTAAATTGAAAAATATGAAATCTTTGCCAGCTTACATATCACATGTATACTAAATCCAAGTATCCAACTCTAAGAGCTATGATTTTTCGTTTCCTATATCTTGTTTTCATATTTTATTTTCTTGATAAATAACCTGTTTTCGAAAACATATCTCTAGTTTTTAAAAAAAAAAAAAAAAAAAAAAACTAGAGATTTACAAGTCTATTAGGGTTTACAAGTCTTCTATATATATTGTTATATACATAAGCCACTCTACTTGAGCTGCACGAAATCGAAGGAAAAAGAAAATGACGACGATCATAAATCTTCCAGAGGATTTGATTGAGGAGATTTTCTCAATACTTCCCACGAAATCCATGAGAGAATCGCGGTTAACTTGCAAAACGTTGAACACTTTATCCCAAAGTCCGATCTCTGCGAAATTGCGCCTTGGTAAAAAAAGAAGCAGCAGCGGCAAAAGAAGGTAAAACTAGGATAATCATGTTGGTGGATTACAGTCTTCATCTAATGAGCGTCTTCTTCAATGGAATTGACATTGATCCATTTTTAGAGAAAAAAAGGTATCTCAGATCTTTAACTGCGAGGGTTTATTGCTATGCATCTTGAAAGACGATTTTAGGGTTGTGGTTTGGAATCCGTACTTAGGTCAAACAAGGTGGATTGAACCTAGATATTTTCAATTCCGTGAAATGGTCAGTTACGCTTTCGGATACGAGAAAAAGGAATCTTGTTGTAGCTACAAACTGTTGAGGTTTATAAATCGTTATGAAATATATGATTTTGACTCAGATTTATGGACCACTCTTGATGTGACTCCACCACACTGGGGTCAGATGTTTGGTGGCGTGTCTCTTAAGGGAAACACTTACTTTCGTGCTTCAGAAAGGGGTCGAGGTCGAGGCTTTAGAGTAGTAGAACACATTATCTGTTTTGAATTTACAAGTCAAAGGTTTGGACCGCTTCTGCCTCTACCCTTTAGTATTTGGGATGATGAGTCTGTGAGTTTATCTTTTGTTAGTGAAGAGAATCTTGCGGTTTTACGTCAGTTTTACGAATCAAGTTCATATGAGTTATGTATTACGACTGAGATTGAGGCCGAAAAGGCGTCGTGGAGCAAGTTCTTGAGAGTAAAAACCGACTTTAGTGATGATCCGTTTATGAGTGGAAGTTACTTCATTGACGAGGAGAAGAAAGTCACCATTTGTTTTGATGGGAGGAGTTACCACAGAGTTTACATCATTGGAGACGATGGATACTTTAGAACATTGGATGTTGGAGAACCTGCCGGCAGAAACTGTATGCGAGATTGGTGCGTTTATGTTCCAAGTTTAGCGCAAATCAAACAACGTGCAGGAGGAGAAATGAAACAAGAAAGTGATTTAGAAAAGTGTCGACACAATCAAAACAAGTCGAGACTTGCTGCATTTGAAAAGCAAGTCAAGCAGGAGCATGATGAGAGGAAAAAAACAAAACCTCATGAGGGAATATAAGGAGAAATCACGCCATTGTTAAAAGCTTAATGTACATATGTCTTATCATTATTTTGTTTCTTCATATCTCATTGCAAGATTTGCTAAGATGTTTTGAAAAATAAATGAAATCTATTTCTTTTCTCATATACTTTATTTGACTATGTTTGTTTAGAATAACAAAACAATGATGATGATGATGATGATGAAACAGAGCTTTTCATCTGTCTCTTTCTTGTTATGAAGTCGAAAAATAGCCTTTTAAATGGTTATTATTACATAGAGATGTTTCGTATAGATAGCTTCACAGTAAGCAAAAGAAGATATGAGAAACTAAGAGCATATTGTTGATGGTGGCTCTTCAGGCTCAGACCCAGGCTTATTAATTATCATCATTTTATAATTTTGGTATTTGGTAAAGTCCCTTAAACACATCTTTATGAGAAATGCATCATTCTTCTTCCCTCTCGTCAGTAGCCAAGCAACTAAGACATTTGCAATATCACTCTCATTTCTAGCCTTCATCAACTTAGTAAAATTAGAGCGAATCTTGTGATTCACATGTAGGCTTTATCTAGTGTAGGATTAACTTAGTAGAAAATTCGTTTTTAGCCTGATCATGTATATATATGGCTTGAGGTAAAATCAAACTCTTTATTTAGTTGTATACTATTATCAAGTACAAAGATCATTACAACAAAAAGAACAATAAAAAACAGATCAGTTAATGAGAAAGTGAAAGACGTTCGATTAGAGACTTTAACCGGGACAAACCACTGATAAGTTTAAACCGGATGTTCTAACCAGAATGAGACGGAAAAGAACTGGAGCTAACACTTGAGCCACGACCAGTACTGAGCTGAAGAGCCTCCAAAGCCTTTTGAATCTCCATGTTCATTGCACTGTCAACACTTCCCGAAGACAGTTTCTTGTGAGATTTCTGGAGATGAAGCTTCAGTGAACTGCTGCTTAGACCTGCGTTCTTACCACAAACCGGACACACTTTCATTGTTGGTTTCCTCTGTCTCCACTCCATTGACACTCTTCCGTGACATTTCTTGTCGAGGTTAACTAACATCCGAGCAAATCCGTCATTCGGTTGAGCTCGTCTATGTACTTTTCTCAGTTTGCTCCATGCTTCTAAAAGTGTGAGGTTCCTGAATAATTAATCCCACTAGTAAACAAATGAGAAGAAGAAATTGAAGATTTCTTGTTAATGTTTTCAGATCTTGAATCGTGCAAACTTACTTTCGGAGCATTAGGTAAGCTAGCACTACAGTTGCGCTTCTACTCCGACCTTCGAAGCAATGAACTAAAATCTTGCCGCCAGTTTCTTCGCCATGGTTGATAAAATCGAGAGCTTCTTGAAAGATGCTCTCGATCTTTGAGTCTTCATCATCGGTTATCTGGTCAAAGGGAAGACACAAGAAGAGAACGCCTCATCTTTATAGATGCATTTTTTACCAATTCCTTTGGTAAAGAATACTCTAATTCAAGAGACTACAAAGAAAAAATTTACTTACTGAGAAATTTTGGTACTTGAAGAGATCCGGGTATTGAGTATCCGACTGCCCGATCTCATTTGCGCACAAACATAGAATATGAGTTATACCTAAATGCTGAAGAGTGTAAATGGACCTTGCAGCCAATCCTCCCCCGATAAAAAGATTATCTTGTATCATTGATGGTTTCTCTGTATTAGCAGCTTTACAGATCAATGAGATCCTCTCAAGAATATGCTCAAGTCTAACCTATTATGAAGGAGAAGGCAAACAAGAGACAATGTTTGGATTCAGATGCCAAAAACCAATCACATTTGGGAGAAAGGAAATAAATGAACTCATAATACCTTTAGCTCGTAAGCATCGGTGCAACTGTTATTATCACTTCCCTCAAAAAAACCAGTGTTGAAACCGTTCTCTTGGCAGAGTTTCATAACTTCATTCCGCAGTGTTTCATTCCACTGGTCTAGTTCTTTATTAGACTCAGCATCAATCTGGAAGCACCATGAAAATAATCAAGGAAGAGAAAATGGCTGAGTTTTTCCATCCAAAAAGACATAGTGATCAAAGCTCGAAGCAACAAACCTTTGCAAATTTATGGAAGTCGCGGAGCTTTGCTGCCAAACGCTGACTGCTAAGAGATTCTCCACCTCTACTGGATCTTCCCTGCCAACTTTCCCGTGACTTAGGCGAACAAGCATCTGAGCTTTCTTTGTTTTCTGAAGTTGGTGTCCTGGGGACTGACTTTTGTATATCTGACTCACTGTTGTCTGAGCTGTTATCACTAGTCACCCGATCTTTTGAAGGAGATGGAGAATGATTCACCTCATGCCCATGAAACTGTGAAGGCGATTCAGGAACAGCAAAATCTTCTCTGTCAAAATCTGCGTACATTGTTTTGTCCATCATACTGAAAAAAGCTCGTAGCAGCACATCTAATTTCTGATGAAGGGTGACGAGGAATATGTGAAACTCTTGCAAATCCCTGAGACCAGCGCGAAAACCATTTCGAAACTCACGTACAACTGGCGTTACTACATTCGATCGAACGTCATTAGATGTTCCTTCACCATCTTCTGGCTGGGGACATCCTAAACTTCCTTCTGTTATCTCATGCAACAAATTCGAAGAATATTGGCTACTATTGAGGAGTAGCTCAACTAATCTTGGATAAATTTCTTGGTCGCTTGTCCGTTTTCCAGCCGGGGGACGCCGTGGAACACCCGAGTCTATGGCAACAATGTGAAAATCAGCAGCTACTGATCTATCAGACATTGGACTCATATAACCAGTGTCGTAGGATTTAGGCGATTCCATGATATCAGAAAAATCAGAAGATTGCGAGACCAACATTTGGTCACTGACACTTAATCTGGATCTGCTATCTACGGAAGAAGCTCTTCTTTCCCTTTGAATAGATCTGTAGTCCTTTGGATGGTACCGTTTGATGGCGGAATCAAAAGCTTCTTCAAATGAGCATTCAGGATGTTTTGTTGAAGAAGACATGATACGGTCTGTTAACAAAAGATTTGCAGGGTTGCCACGCCATCTCAGCTGACGACAAGGTAATCTGTCTTCGTTCCTAATTACAAGATCTAACACCAAGATTCTCCCTAGCGCTGCAGCAGCTCTCTCTGCTTTTTCTTCAGTTTCAAAACTACTCATGCTCTCTAGCATTGGACATCCATGAACATAACTGCCATCACAAAATTGAGAATCCAGCGCTTAGAAGAGGGTTTTTTTAATGCAAAGATCTCACTTATTAACAATTGTAAATTTGAATGTGTGGGATAAAGACATTCCCCTCATTATCCTTTTAGGCCAGCCTATATTTCTCTGTTCAAAATTATTGTTATTGTCATTTTAGGCAAGACTAGATTTTGTACCTCTGTTCAACTATTATTATCAAGTTTTATCCAATGAAAAGATTCCACCTCATATTTTTTTATTTAAGATGTGTTATTTCATATCTAAGAACATAAAGCTTAGTATCTTTCTTAAAATAAAAAATTAAATGGTATACACTATATTAATAATTTCTTATTTTTAAATCTGGGTTAAACGCTAAAGCAAAGGATGAAAAAAACTATCAAGATAGAGAAAAGTTATAAATAATAAAGATGAATCTTGTGCATTCACCTCATTAAGAGAAGACAACGGCTGAGCTCAAGAGCTTCCAAAAGTTCTGAACATGTCATTTCACCAACCTCATCTCCCTCCGAAGTCGCTTTCGCTTGCGCTTTTTCAGTAGCTTCTTTGATCAGTGTCCACTCAGGATTACAGCTATGTATCACTCTAGCCTGTCACACAATGATTACTCATTAACGAAAAGTCCTGAAAAGAACACCAAAGAAAGTGAAATAAGCTAGTAAGAACCTGCGGAATCTGCACCCCTAGCCACTTGGAAAACTCATAACCTAAACGTTCTGATTGCGTGGCCATCCTCGACGATGAAAATTTAATAACTGCTGCTTCTTCCTTTCGAGAAGCATCTTCAGAGCTGGAATGATTGAACAAGGCAAAGAAAACAACTCCTCCAGAATTCACAGTAACCTAGTGTATAAGAAACATACATAAGAAATTTCATCTACATATATAGTGTCAAAAGATCCTAATAATGATAAATATATATACCTCAAGCGGTTTACACTGATCTTCTTCAGAATGATCAGTACTACTACTATGTTCAGTATGGTGAAGCGAAGACAACATATTCCATGAAAAAAAGCTCGAATCGATGTCCACAGTAGAAGCTTTACCAAGCCTTTCCCACAAACTAACTTCTAAAGTCTGTTTACTTGGTGGACTTTTAGGATCAGAATTCCTTTCTCCTGCACTGGATAATACTTTCTATCAACTGTCATTTCCTAATTTGGAAAGCTTCTCTAATACTCTCATAAAATTCCAAATTTGTGAAAACTGTGATAGACAATTAAACAAAGTCTTTAACCTAGTGACCATATCATCGATGCGGTGAAGACGATGAGGGAAGCCAGAGGATCCGTAAGTAGCGCTACGTTTACGAACTAAATCCAACCATTGGGTAAACCGATAAGCTGGACCAGAAGCTATATCTCCTAACATGTACAATACCTGCAAATTCCTTCCATAAGAGTTTTTAATTTTAAACGAAGCTTACTACAAACGAATCGAGAATCAAAGGATCGGAGTAAATTTACACGAGAAGTGACGGTGAGAGGAAGAGGAGAGTCGTGCTCGTCAGGGCAAAGGTCGAGATCTTTCTCGTCGTCTTTCTCCTGAGATATCACCATTATTAATATCAGATCATGAAATCGGAGAAAAGTTAAAATTAAACAAAATCTGGCTCTGCAGAGAAAAATGTGGGGGTAATGATGGTTGCAAAAAGTGGGGGTGATAATGATAATTGATTAAATTTGGGGTATGAATGAAACAGAGAAAAATTGAGGATTTACTTGAGAAAATGTTTGATCTCGTTTCTTCTCAGCTTCCGCCATTGGAAACGCTTCTTCTAACAATTTCTTTTTTAATTTTAGAAATGTCTTTTTCTTCAAATGTCAGCTTTGTATCTGAGAAGAGCAAGTCACAAGGTTTTATATTAATAGCTTCTCGGACCAAAAAATAAAACAAGACGGATATTTAAAAATTAAAATTATAATAAGATCCTTTATTATTTCATTAAGTACTCTATAAACTCTTATTTTCTACATATTTGCAGATTAAACACTCGTATAAGCCAATTCTTTTTTCCTTTTTCGTCTAATATAAAATCTAGGGTTTTATGAGCTCTCCTTAAGTTCGCCGAATTGCTTCTTCAATTTTTCATCTCCAAGAATCAATCGTCTCCGAAAAAACTAATCTCAAGGTAAATTGAATCGGATCCTCTCTTGTAATTGTTATTCAACTTTTCCGGCAATAATTCCGATAAGGTTTGTATTGTTTTCAGTGTGATTTTTGGGGGAAGATGAATAAACGAAAACGTCCGGATCCAAAATCATCGGGAGGTGGTGGTATAAACGAACAACATGAGAAGAAGGTGTTGGATATGATTCGGAAGAATCAAGGAATGGGAGCAACTACAGCCGAATTGAAATCAGATAAAACGATCCCACCAGCTCTGATTACTCGATCGATCACTTCTCTGAAGAAGAAGAATCTCATTAGAGACGTTCCAGACATGAACAACAAAGGTATCAAACATTTTGTAGCGATGGAGTTTGAGACTAGTAAAGAGCTTACAGGTGGGGATTGGTACATTGATGGATCTCTTGACCTAGCGAAAATCGAAGATTTAAAGGCTAAATGTGTTATGATACTGGAGAGGCATAGGCATAGGGTTGTTACTTTGGATATTATCTGTGGCTATTTCGAGAAACAGGAGAAGTTGAGTGTTGATCAGACTAAGGAGATTCTCAGGAACTTGGTTTTGGATAATGAGATTGTGGAGGTTAGGAGCAATGGATTGAATGAGTTTGCTGCTACGAGAATCGGAGAGCTTTGCTATAGAGTGAATGGTAATGGTGAAGCGAAAGGTGGAACTTTTGCTTCGATGCCTTGTGGTGCTTGTCCGAGGATAGGGCTTTGTTCACCTGACGGTGCTATCTCCCCGTCGACTTGTGTTTATTTTCAGAAATGGTTAGACTTTTAGCTTTGCTTTTGTTTTTTGGGTTTAAATAATACTTCCAAGATGTTTACAATTTTTTTGATGTTTTGTTTCTTCTCTGTTAAACTACATAAGAGAATGCTTTTGATATCTAATATATATTAGGAGTCGAGATTGTGATTTGAGAGAGTTGATGTAGGTGAAGAAGATGGATGAAGCTTATCGGTTTCTTTGCGGCAAGCTTCCCATAGTTGTTTCTCTATTCCTAGTTTCTTTAGCTCTAGCAAACCTCGTTCCACTGACAAAGATAACAAGTTTTTAGACTTATTGTGTGATTGAGTTAAGACAAAAGGGAAAAATTCAATTGAAGATGATTATTACCGTCGACGACATCTTGACAAGTCGGAGATTTTCCTTCATTACGGCTGATCCAAAACTGGAGACGTTCATCAGCAATGTCTTCTTCCACACCGTGCAACTTAGCTCTACTCCAGAAGTATGTTAGCCATGCCTGCATATATATAACCAAACCACATGGGTTCCTCAAGTTTCAGCCATTATAAATTTATTTACCAACCACATTATATAACTGCATATATAGGTTGATCATAGAAAAACCGTGAACTTTATAGTTTGAATTATATGGCATAAAGAAAAAGTTACCTGCTTAAACGCAACATCTTCTTGTTCACTTTCTTTTAGCTCTGCATTTGAGAAAGGTGATAGCATAGTAAGAATATCATCAAGTTTAAATATCTGAATGATCAATGGAGACTCTTCTTTTACCGTATGTCTCTAGAAATCTGAGTTCTCCATGCCCTTTGGAGTCTGTAAGATAGAAGAACAGAGAGTTTTGTTATCACAACAAAGAGAAAATGACTACTCAAATCTCTATGACTAGTAAAAGTATACCAAATTTTTCATTTTGTGCTAATTGACGGATGATACCTTGACGAACCAAACTCGGTGTTCTCGTCTGGGCGATTGCAAGCATAACGGCATCCTCAACCTAAATTTCATAGCATATAAGAAGTTAAAGAAAAAGCACTTGGATATTTGAAGAGGAACCTCACGATTATAAATGTAAGGTAAATGAAAAGTTGAGAAACAATGGTAGATACCTTTAAGGACGCTAGCTCTCTCAAACCCATTTCAACTGAAAGCCTACTTTCTATATTCCCTTCTCCAGTTAGATCACTTAAAATTCTATCAGTTTTAGTCTCATCACTCCCACCTGATCAAATTCCAAAGGCTGGTAAGTAAAGATGTAAAAGTAACAGGGAAACCTCTGCCATTTTAGAAGTATAGCAAATTATTTAGATTACTAGCCTTGATCCTGAGACAACTCCTTGGCCTTTTGTGCTGCGGAAATGACCAGTTCAAATGGAAGAGGAGCTAAAGCCGACCAGTTTTCATGTCTGGATGGTGCTATGTCAGAACAAATGCCTACATATCAGGAGAACACATTCTCAAGTTACAAACTAACAACGCAAAGAAAAGCTCATTTATTGTCTTTTGGAATTGATGTTACACTTACCATGTTGAACAGCCAAACCCCAATACCGAGCAAGCCAGCATCTCTTCAAGGCTACTTCCTCCTACATGATTGTTTTATGTTTCCATACAATCAGAGATCTTTAAAGGTGAGGGATAATAGTACTATTGAGGCTTTCGTCAACATATACCATTTCGTCCTGTGTTAAAACCATTCTTTGATTCGTTGTACGAAGAGCATTTGCTTCTGACTCTGCTTCTTGAAGTCGTACCACAGCTGTTGTAGCCTCATCCTTTAGTATCTGAACATAAATACATGCTTTCATCGTGCAGATCACACTCTAGCACACACACATTATGTAACTAGAATAACAGTATAGCTTACCTGAATTTCTGAACGGAGGGAAACAATTTCCTCCTTTTTCCCAGCTTCTTTCTCATCAGCAGCCTTAAGAGCAGCCTGTAGCAGGTAACCATTATTATGCCAGACATTTAGTCTAAATTGTTAGGCTTCACAACAAATATATATATATCTTACTTAGTATGGCATCAGAATAGTAGAATATGTGAGCTCGACTAAAGTAAAGTAAAAGTTAATTTTATTGCTCTACACACTAACCTCTCTTTGGCGCAATGCCTCTTCCTTCCTGAAGGAAATCACAATTCATCATGATGCATTATATAAAGAAGAGAAAATAAAAGAAGAAAAAAAGGGTCACAGGCTCCCCACCTACTAAACAATTTGGCCTCCAGAGACACTCCTTCTCCAAGAGAAGCAACCTTTTGGGACAAGACAAAAAAACAAATGAATCTATGACAACATCTAGGTACATACATGTCCTTCCAAGTTAAATTACTTGAATGTATGAAAATTCTATGAAGTCTACTCGTCCTAAAAATAGAGTATAAGTGCATTGCATTTGCATATGGCCTCAAAATTGTCAGCATCTTTACTTGGTTTGCCAACTATTTCATTATGTTTGGTCAATCAAGGGGGATCAAAACCTGTTTCTCAAACTCTCTAGCCCTGGCTTCTGCTGCCTCACGTAATTCTTCTGCACGGTGAAGCTGTAATCCAGAACAATTGTTATGAATGAACAGCTTATTATTAATGAAAATGAAAACAATTTCCAATGACAAGACAATGAACCTTCTCCAATACAATCTCATTCTCCTCTTGTAGCATATCCATCTGCATATTAACCTCAAGTCAAAATCTGCTGATATAACTTTAACCAAAAAGGTTCAAAAGAAATGTGCACATGCATACTTCATCACGAAGAGCTGAAGCTTCCCGCTGATACCCTTTATCTCTTGCATTTAGTAACGGTACATCGCCAAAATATCTGAAAACATTAAATTAATCACAACCAACACTACGAAATAAGCAACATGTTTATTTGACTATACAATACGAAACGCGATTTCAGAAAAAAAAAAGAGAAAGTTAAAATAAATTCTTCACCTTTGATCTCTGTCAAGTGGAGGTTTCATAGACGGCATCCAAATCGGAGACGCATTCGGAATAATGGATCTACCAAACGTTGATGGCCTACCCGCCGAAGAAGAACGAACTGAGTTCACTTGCTCCGTCACGTTTCTTCCTATCTAATTAAATCATTTATAAATAATATAAAACACAAATAAGCTCATCTCATAATCAAAATAGATCCAAAAATATGTTTATTTTTTTTACCGCAGGTGACGGCGATCGATTCCGGCGATAGAATGAAACCGCCCGTAAGTTACTGTTTCCGTTGATTGTTCCAGAAGAAGGAGGTGCGAATTTGAATCCGTGAGCTTCATCGTCGTCATCATCATCATCGTCTTCCTCATTTCCATTGCTCTGTAAAGCCATAACCTTCGCTAACCGTTGAGCCGCCGCCTTTGTGGCTACGTTCTGTGTTCGTTTGACGGTGGATAAACCACCGATGCCAACGAGCTGCTTCGGATGAGCGGGAGACATCGACGGCGACCTTGTTGATTCCGTTCCGTTAGATGATCCGCTCCATTGACGTCCGTACACTGGGCTACTCGGCCTTCTGAGATCCATTTAAAAAATGAAATTCAAATTCGTTCGTTGTATTAAAGCATACACAGGAGAGTTAGATTTTATAGCGGAAATGCTAGATTTTCTCGAGAAGAAAGAAAAAGAGAGTAAAAAAATTTCTGGGGGAGATTTGGTAAGCAGTTTAAAAAATGTGGAGTGTTTGAAACGACGGCGTTTGATACGGAGAAGAAGAAGAAGAACACATGCGGTCATGCGAATGTTGTTGATTATGGGAAATTTGCCGGAGGAAAATATGGGACCCCAATTAGTCAACTGTGGATTTGATTTTATTGTTAATGAAAGGTAAGTCTATTTAATAAGATTTCGTTGACAAAAATAGAGTATAATATAAGATAATCTATAGTTGGCCAAAAAATCTATTTCGTTTTGGAAATGTATTTATTTCACGCGGATTATGAAAAGATAAATTCATCCCTACTTTATAACAAAAAGAAAAAAGATAAGTCATCTCTAAAGATATGATGATCTTGCTTGTTAAAGACATCAACCTAGTCACAAATTGAACACACAATTTTCCGTAATCCTTTTGAGTCTCCATAAACATGTTTTTTTTATTTTTTAAACTAAATTTCAGTTTCCTTATCAATTATACAGAAATTACACTAAGATAAAAATGTTCTTATGTACTTTCACTTCCATTTCTTATTTATAGTTTAAAGTTTTAAAAGCAAATCATAGGGTTAAACATGTCATTGCGCATGTTAACTCCAACGAATTAACGAACTCTACGCGCGCCAAAGAGAAAATTCGAACTGATTCTTGTAAAATCAAGCCTGATGTACTCTTGTCTCCACCTCCCAAGAAGCCTTGTGTCCCAAGCTATAAGGATTCAAAGATGAAACTTTTACAATTCTTGAGATAGGTTTAATGGAAAAACAGTGTCGAACACAACCCTCGCAAATACATGCCGAATTTCAGGAATATCGCCAAAATATAACGAACTATACTCGATCTTGCTTCCTTGCTTCGACTCAAATCCCATTTGTTTCTCTTCTTTTTCCACACACATGAAGATTCTCCCTGCTCTAAGGTACAATTGTAACGGTATAAACACCAAATCGGAATACGGTGCTTGAGGGTAAGCTGCCATAGCTTTTGAGATAAAATACGCATCAGTCATATGGTTTAAGGCATCTTTGATGGATGCATCAAGATCCATGACCTCGTCCAACAAGGTTTTCAAGTCGACGTTTTCTTCGGCCTCAAGTAGCTCGAAGAAGCTTCTATCGTGTGGCCTAGTGATCTTCTTTGTGATTTTCACAGCTTCTAGAATATCTCCACAGTTGTGAACAGCAAGACTAAACGCAGCTACCACTAAAGGACTTCGAGGTTTATCAGCAAGTGCTTTGTGAAACGACAAGATTGCTATCCTGTTAAATTTTTCAGATATTTATATAATACCATAAGACAAAAAAAAAGAATGTATAAAATCAGAATCTATCTTACCATAAGCTGGTGTGACAAGGTTTATCAGGCGCCAACAATTTATCCAAATTAGCAAAGAGAGACTGTATGATAGAAATTCATTTTTCAGTAACTTGAACTCTATGTTCTAAACGTTCAAACACATGTACAACTATTTAAGAGAGGTTTTTCTTACTGACCAGAAGCATGTTAGTCCTTTTGTCACGTCTTCTGAAACCACTTCGTGCAAGATATGCTGCCTGTGAAATCAAAGTTAGATATACAAAACAAAAACAACAAAAGAGACACGATTGATACTTACCTGAATTGGTAGAAGAATTTCTAGTATCCCAAATTTCCACAGTAACCTCAAAGAAGCTTCTGCTGATCCATAAGCTAACATGTAATTCATTTCCATCAAGATCCTTCCCTGAACATTTGACACATAATCATTCATGAACACGATATAGACTAACACATGGAGTAAAATAATGTAAGCCTACCTTGTCAAGTCTTTGTATTAGGAAAGAAAGGTTCTTAATAAAATGAGCTGTTTCCTTGGACAATCTGAAACCTAAGCGGGCAGCAATTCTAATTGCACGAAGAATACGAGCTGGAAATAGCATAAATGATGAGCTTCATAAGTCTATTAGTCTTAAGAGGTTACACAGAAAGATTTTTTATTTTATTTTGACAAACTTACCACAGTCCTGTTGAAAAGATGTGCCAGCATGAATCACTGTTCGAACCTGTGATTGTAGTAGACTCACATTGAGTATATCACCAAAACTGGTCTGAAATAAATCTGAAATCAAAATTAATGTAGAATACATTCACACTTTAGCTTTTCTGAGATCTTCTATTCCTCCTAGATAGTCATATACGACTTTAGCATATGGATCAAACATCAACCTGAGATTGGAAAAACAAAGTAAACACACAAAGAGAAGAAGGAGAAACTACAAGAATCACTAAGTATTAACAAGATGATACCCATTAATTGTGAAATCACGCTGCAAACAGTTATTCAAACGGATACAGTCTTCGTCACCATCTGAGCCACTTGATTCTTTGGATTCAGTTCTCATGTTTCTCGGAGTATTCTGTGCCGAGGTACTAAAACTCGAAACCTACTCAAATAAAAGAAAGTTAAAACCACAGTGAAGTGAACTCAAAAGAAAAGAAAAAAAACTAGTTAAAAACAAACCTCTACTATATCATCTCCAATGTGTACGTGACATATAGGAAACCTTCTTCCAACAATTTCACATCTTGAGAAAGTCCGAACAACCTAAACATGATCGATGCCAAAAAAAACAAAAATTGGAATCAGATTAGGATAATGTATAACAGTGAGAAAAAAAACAAAGGCCAACCTCTTTAAGTTCAGCAGAGGTGAGTATATCGAAGTCTTTTGGTGTCCGCTTCAGAATAAGATCCCTTACACAGCCTCCAACAAGGTAAACATCATGTCCTAGAGATTTACAGAAAACAAAGAGAAACTTTTATCAAAACCAGTAAGTTGGATAAAGTTTTGAAACTTAGAGAAATCTAATATAAAAATCATAAACCTTTGTTCTTAAGGCCATTAAGCACTTGTCTCGTGGGTTTTGAAATCATTGAACTGCTTAGTCCAAGGTCTTTTGAATTCAGTTGCTTCCACTCACTATCCCCTTCATTTGCCAAATCAATAAAATGAAACGAAAAGATAAGAAACAACGAGCGTTACGCTGAGCAAACAATAACTCCAAGAAAAGGTTGAATTATCCGAATTATTTCACACAAAAGAGGAGAAAATAGCAATAGCTCAAGAATTAATTAGTACATTGTAGATTAGAGTCTAGTCCTAACATTATCCAGTTTATACTTAACACATTGGAACAATGAAATTAAGACAAAACTCAGTAAAATCATAGACTTTAGCTTACTTGTTCCATCAGCAACCTTATCTTGACGATCAACGTCCCTGGTGAAACCATCAGATTCATCCGTTGTCTCAATTGCAGCAGCAACAGTGTTGAATCGAATCTGGGAGCAAAACAAAACGAATTAAAAAAAAAAAAAAAACATATAGCAAAATCGAATATATTTTTATAATTGTATTATAGGTTCATATAAATAGCTCAAAGAATTCACCTTCCTTAAACAGTGATACTGGAGACTACGAATAGGGAAATAGGATCTGCAAGTGAAACCCACACTGGAAATCGCCATTGAAATTGAAAAGTTTCACCATTTCATCATGAAAAGTTTCAAACTTTTAGTTCACTGAGAGAATTTAGGGTTCTTCTTTGCTGAGGATGAGGCCGGAAGGGGTTTTTGGCCGATTACCACGCGCCACGCTCCGCGCGTCTATTTGGCACTTAAAACTCTTGCCGTTTCTATGTTCCTCCTAAAAACATCTTGTCGTTCGTATCCACCATAAGTTTTTTTTTAATTATTTATCTGAAAATGTCAAAGTTTTTAAAACGGGACCGAACCGGCCGGTTGAACCGGTTCGACCTGGAACTGCTTAGTAAACCGAGTCCGAGTAATGTTCAAACCCGGATTTCTGTAAAACCGGAAAAACCGATCTTAAACCGGTAGAACCGGTGACCCGGGTTGATTGTAAAACCCGGTTTACCAAATTTAAACCAGAAATTTAAATATTTAAAGTTTTAATTAAGTGACAATTCATTAAATTGAATTCAATTAGTGATTCAGTTATAAATATCATATATTGTTTCTCATATTTATGGAAAATAACATGCTATCTATTTACTTTTACATAAGCACAATATAATATTTATTCCATAACATTACGTAGATGATATCTTATTAATTTTGTTGAAGGAAATAAATTAATGTATTTTTTCTGAGTTTTTTCTGTTTTATTTTCTACATAATATACTTTATTTAAAATTTTGTGTGAATAATTAATCTTTAACGTTTAAAATATTTTCATTTAATTTTCTAACTTATCCTTTTTACTTTATGATTTAACATTGGTTTAAAATCTTCTATTTTTAAGAGATATTGATTTTTTTTCTGCTGATGTTATTAGTTATTTGTTTTCATATATATATATATATATATATATATGTATGTAATTATAAACCCGGTTTAATTAGTTGAACCGATTTGATCAGCCATTTAATGATATTTCCGAGTCGATGATCGGTTCGGTTTTCAAATTTTTAATGTAGTTTACATTTGGAAGATTGACTAAATTTTGATCAAATGTATTAAATTATGATTATTATCGTCTTGTCTCTTTTCTCACAATTGAAAATTTAATTGTCGGATAGTGTTAAGAAAAAAAAAGAGTAGTAGATTAATTGAAATTAGACAAAGCCTAATAAAGAAATCTTACAAGAGCTCTGAAGTATGTCCACAGACACGTGTCCACTATTCAAACGCCTATTTCTTAACATCTCTCTCTCTCTTTCTTCGTCTTCCCCTTCTGAGGACGATTCTCTCACACATCCATTTCTCCAGATAAAAAACCTAATCATAAAAAAAGCGCATGTTAGTAAGATATGCTTCCAGAGAGTTGAGTAATTGACTCCTAAACCCTCTCTTCTTTCAATTCTATCTATCACTAGCCATGGCCGAGTTACAGTTAGTAGAAAGTCACCAGATTAACGGCAGTTTTATCCCGCCGGCGATAACCTCAGCCGAAGCACCGGAAACATCAGCGGCAGTTTCAGTCGGATCGAAGCGATTGAGAAGACCTAGCGTTAGGTTAGGTGACATCGGAGGCGACCAGTACCAACACGTGGCTTCTGCTGCTGCGTACGATTCGCAAGTGCGACGGCCGAAATGGAGACCGAGTGGTGGTAACAGAAAAGAGCCGAGTGGGAAGTCTTCGTCGTCTAGGACTCGAACCATGACGAATTTGAGCTCCGGTTTTGAGAATACCGGAACCCTAGATGAAGATCCAATTGCAATTGGGACTTGGCGGGTTAACAAATGGGTCAAATCATCGGGTGGGGATACGATGACGACGACGGCTACAGCAACAACAGCATCAGCAGCTAAGCGAGTTAGGTCGAATTGGACTACGAAACTCGACGGTGTTGAGCAAGGAGATGAGAAGTTTAGTGGAGAAGAAGAGGAGGAAGATGAAGAAGAAGATGAAGAAGATGAGGAAGAAGAAAGGTTTAGAGATTTCAGCAGAGAAGATTCAGAGAGTCCGATGAAAGAAAGGAATAGGAGAAGGTATGAGAACAATAGGGAAGTTGAGTTGTCAGGAGATTGGAGAGGAAGACAAGGAGTGAAGATATGGTTACAAGAATTAGGGTTAGGAAGATATTGGCCAATGTTTGAGATGCATGAAGTTGATGAACAAGTTTTACCATTGTTGACATTGGAGGATCTTAAAGATATGGGAATCAATGCTGTTGGATCTAGAAGGAAGATGTATTGTGCTATACAGAAGCTCGGCAAGGAGTTTTCGTGAGAGAGTTTTTTTGATCTGAGGGTTTTTAACTGTTGTGTTTTTTTTTTTGTATTTTGTTGACAGCCATTGACAATGTAAGCTGCAATGTGTCTGAAAGCTTTTGTGTTGTTTGAATTGTAACATTAGTGTCACGGTAGTGTTAGTAGAGGAAGAAGAAGAAGTAGGATTTTTACTCATTGTGATTTGTTGTTGTAGCTTCTTGTTGTTTTTGGTGTCTTTTGGTTGGGAACTTATTTGACCATTAATCCAAAACCTTTCAATACAATACTCGAGCAATTGTTGTTTCGGAGTTATAAAAGAATCATTTAACAAGATTACTACTATACAATTGAGCTCTTAAGAAATCTCGAAAAACATGAAGAAGAATCAGATCAAATGTAGCATCATTGTAAACAAGGCTGGAAGAAACTGCTCTGGCGCTTGAGCTCTGAGAAATCAGATTTGGGTGTAACGAGCCTCACATCAGAGAGATATGGAGAAGTTAAAAAACTAACACCGCATTTGCTTGCATTTTTCCAGGATGCATCTCTTGTTTTATTGTTATTCTTCCTTCAATCCAGCTTGATGTCATTTTCCTTCTGTTCTATCTTCTTCGGCTCTGCCGGGAAATATTTGATTCCGCTAAGGTCACCTACTTTGCTTATAACCTGTCCAACACAAAAATAAAACACTGATTCAAACCTTGTATTGCATTGAAACCGAGCTCTATCAAAGCATAAGACCCTTTCTTTTCTATGTTTCAGACGTACTGTAAGTTTAACTGCGGGCATTGTGAGTGAAAGAGAGTATGACTTAACCTGGTATGGCTTTTTAAGGAGACAGCAGGTAATCAAATGCAAGTGAGTATAAATGCTATTTTTTACCTCGAGGGCTCTTATAAGATCTTCTCTTGAATGAGATGCAGAAATGCAAATACGTGCCCTAGCCAGTAGTAGAGGTGTAGCTGGGAAACCAACGACCACCACTGCCACCTGTTCAGTGCACCCACAAGTTAATCATTTACTTTTTGTTAATAGAGTTCTTAGATGATACTAATCAATACAACTTACTTTTTCTCGCAGACATTCCCTTGAGAAAGATGGGATTTTTGCTGGGTTGTAAAGCATTATTGGCATGACTGGGGAATCATTGTCTCCAAGTACCTCAAATCCCATCTTCTGCAGCTCAGCCCGGAAAAAGTTGCTGTTCTCACGTATTCTTGCTAGCTTCTGTACCCCTGCTCGGTATTAGAGAAGAATGGGAGTTTTAGGTAATGAATCCTAAACTGACTAGATTGATTGTGCTCAGTGGCCTGAAAAAGATCAACTAATGGACACGATGGGAAAGAAATTAGAATACCTCGGTTTGAACCGTCCTCTCCCAGAATAACTTTAATGGCAGATATGATTTGTTGCGCGGAAGGAGTTGGTATGGATGTTGCGTAAAGGTGAGCTGGGCACTGATGCTTCAAATACTGGATGAGCTCCTATAGAAGTTGAACATAAGAAATGATAAGAAACTGATTAGTTTTTGTTGAATTCGAGAAGTGTACAACTTTTACCAAAGCATCACATGATATGAGGTATAGATACCGAAGGCCTTAGTGTGCCATTTCAACAGGTTCAAAGTAAGTTTCGACTTTTGAGTGAAGGTTAAGGCTATCTAGAATCTTTATGAGGTTAACTAGAAGGTCAGGATCTTAATTTACTAAGACAAGCTTAGACCTTAGAAGATTTGCAAAGAAGAAGATCATTAAATAAAGACAAATGTAAGCACTTGTTAACCTTAGATCCAGCAATATAGCCACCGCAAGACCCAAAAGATTTAGTGAAGGTTCCCATCATTACGTCCACATCAGCTGTGTCAACGCCCAGGAGTTCACAAATACCCTTTCCTGTTTTACCAATTGCCCCAATGCTGTGAGCTTCATCCAAGTAAACATATGCCTGGAACGAGGATAGAAGATAAGTAAAGAGTATCTTTTCACGCAACAGAAAACTCCAAATGGCTTTAGAAAATATGGCATTCCAAAGAGTAATTTAGTCTTGAATGTGGCACATAGTGAACCAAGTTACTTTTGCAAGGGGTCTTGCACACAAAAAAAAACGGTTACAGTTATCAGCCGATTCCCAAAATCGGTAATTCAGGAATGTTGCTTTACCTTATACTTCTTGCATATGGCGACAACTTCGGGCAGATGACAAATCTCCCCTTCCATACTGTAAATACCTTCAACAACAACAATAATTTTCTTCCATGGTCGATGAGTCCTAGGTTGACCTTCTGCAATTTGTTCTCTCAAAACTCGTTCCAAATGGGAAGGCGCTAATAAACAAAAAACAAGAGAATATACATGTAAGCAATCCAATTATTTGGAAAGAAGCTCTGAAGCTGAAAACACAACAATAGCTTAAGCTTACTGTTATGCTGAAAAACACGGATAGTGGCTCCTGAACCTCGAGCACCATTGACGATCGAACTATGGTTCAAAGAGTCACTGATTATCAACCCTCCCTGCGTATAAGGCGTCACACGAAATATTACTTAAAAAAAAGATAAGCAAGGTTGGTTTCAGAAAAGCGGCAAAATAGGCTTCTATAACAAAGGGTAAAACCGTTGCATACCTTTCCAATCAAGACTGGAATGATAGCCGAGTTTGTTGCATAGCCCATACCAAAAACAACAGCAGCAGGCTTTCCAACAAACCTAGTAACACATTCCTCAAGTTCTGCATGCACAGATGTAGTTCCTGATGGCAGGAAAAATTTTTGTCAAGAAAGAGAGACAAGAAAATGGTTAATAGATCACAAAGACACCGTACCTGCATCAACACGAGAGCTGCATGTACTAGCTGAAAATTTCTTCAAGGACTCAATAACACGAGGCGTACAATATTCATCAAAAGAACCAAACCCAAGATAATTGTAAGACCCCAAATTGAGGCACCTGCTAGTCTTTGTTGTTCGCCTACACAGAGTTGACACCAAAGGCTTACTCAGCTACTATTTTTAATGTGGAATTCAAAGCTTTCACATTCTCTCAACGAAACCCATAGAAAAAAAAAGAGGAATACAAGACTCACTTAAACGTCTTGTTGTTGTCATTAGAGTAGCGCTCAACCACATCAAACCAGGCATCAGGTGCACTCGATATAGGCCTTTCAAAACAATCCTTAAAGCCAGTAAACATATGAAACAAAGAAATCAGAAACGCGCGAAATAACACACGGAAGATTCATAATTCTTAGAGCTTACATAGTCAAAGCTAACAATCAAATCAAAATTTAATAGAAGATCAAATGAAACGAAATGGATTTGAAAAACTGATGATGAATTTTTACTTGAATCCGATGATACAATCGCCTGATATAGAAATCTTCATGCCCTAAACAGATCGGCGCGTATCCCTATAGAGAGTAAAATTTGACCGGAGTTATGAGTGTATTAACGCGTACATTGATTGATCAGCATCTACGAAAATTAGAGATGTGAAAGATCGTTAAGAGACCTGGAGATTGTTAGTGAGCCACCAATCGAGGAAGCGGCGGAAGAAATCACGGAGCTGGCCAAAAGCAAATAGCAATCCGTAGCTGAAGTAGGTTGATACGGCGGTTAGATAAGGGATCGTTATCATTTTCTTCAAGCTCTTCTTCTTCTTCTGCTCCGGTCAATCAACTTGCTCTTCTCTTCTCTCTCTCCGTCGCTACACCGAATCGGAGAACGAATTTAACGAGGAGATCTGCAGATTTTTTATTTTTTTTTTACTCTCAGAAATCGAAAGTTGAGAGAGAGACAGAGATTTTGAATTGGAATCTTTTTCCCCTCCGTGAGATACAGAATGGATCGGATCCTAAAACCATTTATTTTCTGTTTTCTTTTGAATAAAACTTAAATATTAAATTGTTAAATACAGATCATTTAGGGATATATTCTTTAAAAAAAAAATAGAAGCTATGTCTATATGTGAAAGAGTAATTCGTAAGTAACTATATTCTCACAGGAAATAAATTAACAAAATTTATCTATCTTTTTTTTTTTGGTCAAACAATTTATCTATCTTTTACATTTCAAATTTTGTTTGTTAAAGTTATTCGCCTATAACTTAGGAACAAGACCATGAATATTTTTGAGTCTCAAAAAGATAATTCATGAGAAAACCAAACAAGCCTGTAGTTTAGTGTCGTTAGGTCGCGAGGCGATTTTACGCGGCTTGGGCCTTGTAGTCAACTAATTTAACCAAACTTGATCAATGGGTTGGGCTGGGATCTGCTTTGGGTTCTGAAATTAATGGGCCAGAATAATAAAAACTAAGGCCTAAATGTAAGAGCTATCTGTTAAGAACTTAAAAGTTAAAATATGAAAAAGAGGTCCTACCGGGAGTCGAACCCAGGTCGCTGGATTCAAAGTCCAGAGTGCTAACCACTACACCATAGAACCAGATGCTATATTGTTTGTACAAATATTATTTATTGGTTTAAGGTATTTTTCTTAAGCTTATATGCCTCCCCAAAAGAGAAACATATTTTTAGGTTTTTCTTTTGATAAAGTACATGATGTGTATGAATTTGTTATTTCTTGCTGTTTATGTTAATATATTATTTATATATAAAATAAAAAAAACTCCAGAGCCTTTGATAACACAAGCGAGACTATCTTTATTTATAAAAAAAAATCATTTTATTTAATAAACCATTTACTTTTCTTATAATTATATCTTTTTCTTATATCCTAGTGTATTCATTACTGTATCATAACACTTATATGATTAATTACAATTACCAGTTTAAAATATAAAATTTTGATGAATATTGTATGTGGATTTTAAAACAGTGAAATGAATTATTTATTAAAAAAAATATTCGATTCAGTTGCAGTTTACTATTTATAGTTTGTTGGATTTTTTGGTTGCAGTCGCTTTAGCCCACCCCTAAATATGGTTTGAAATGCATTTAGTTTCTAACCCTTAAATTCTCTAAAGAATTCGATTTCATGCATTAAGCTTTATATATTAGAAAGCTCCTTTACATCTCTCTCATCAACTGTTTTCCATGTGAATCATGCATCAAGGAGTAGATGGGAGATTAATGACAGTTGAAAGAAAAATTTTAATGATATTTACAATTTGACAAAAACAAAAAAAAAAATTCACAGTAGCAGCCAGAGAAGGAATTCTAAGAATAAGGATATGTCATTGTTAACACCAAAAGGGTTTCTCCTTTCTCGAAAGAAGGTTGCATTACTTACATCACTCCGATAGATACAATGCCAAGTCGGCTTTTGAGGGGGGAATTGCATCGTGCATGAACCAACCAAGAGAATAGAAAAGAAAAATCAATGCTTCCTTCTCACATTTCGATTTGATTAATAAATATGACTTTTGGTTTTGATATTCAATGTAACTTTGTTTGTATACGTTTACTTTTCATCGTGCATGAACCAATCGAAACTGCATGGCTGCGAACTAAAAGAACCGAGTAGAAAGAAAAAAAACATAATTCGGTTTTTTTTTATTTGTTTTGGTTTAAGTTACGAACAATTCTTATACGATGGATTTTAAATTTGTTCTTCGATTTTGATCCGGTTTAGCAGAATATTAAACCGAATTGAAAATAGTTTGTGTGTGTGTGTGTGTGTCAACTGCCAACAATTGAAATGGGACAGATTAATATTCAGCCCACTCCGAATAAAGAACTATGATTAATTTGCATATTTTAATATAGTTGAGGCAGGAATAGATAAACCTTCGTTTAAATACGTCCATACACCTAGAAAGGCATGAAAATGCTTTTAAAAATATCATTGATGAGATATATTATATATATGAATTTTAATGTATTAGAGATTATCATTTATCATTTGTGGGGTATATATAGCTTAAGTTTCATAAGTCGAAAAAGAAGCCATATGTGTGTAGTTTAAATTTGTGTAGTTCCCGGCATCGGAGCTTTTTTACTTTTGATTGAAATTTTGTTGGGCTTTAAAAAAAAAAAAAAAACTTTAAACTTAAAAAAATTTATCGAAAAAAAATGTGTAGTTTATTATTAACAAACCAAAAATAAAGTAGTTTATTATTAACATATACAAATATCACATAGATTTAAATTTATGTAGTTTATTATTAACAACCCAAAAATAAAGTAAAAATAAACAGAAATACTCCACAAGTATATAACTACACAAGTTGCCAAGTGTTCTATCAGATTTTGGGGAAGGCCATCACTTTTCTTAGTGTGTGACAAAAAAAAAAATAGAAACAAATTTTTTTTCTTTTTTTTTAAAGTGAAAGAGAAAGAGAAAAAATAAAGAAAAGGGAACAAAAAAACAACAACAAAACAAAGGATTGACATTATCTCGTTTTCCTTTACATGGGAGTGGAATCATCACTTATATATTGTCCAATAAAGCCTTCAATAATTAGAGATATCATTCCACACCAAAAAAATCAAATTTGGTACGTTACATGTAAATCTTATCTCCTGTTTTTATGAAAACTTTTTTAAACGTTCTTCTTTATTATATGACTCCAATAATTATTTGTTAAAAAAATATCTTTTTAGAGTTCAGATTTGAAATCAGTTTGATCTACTTGGAAAATATCTTTTATGCTAGAATTCTCTCTTTTGGTTGGAAAACCCTGTAAATATTTCTAGTCGAATCACCTAACCGGTACTGACCATATATGTCCCAACTAATGAAAAATGGTTTTGAACTAATTAAGTGTATAATCTTTGTCAAAGTCTTTTTTAGAACGGTTAAACAACCAAGAAACGAAGTAATCCAATCGATATCAGTTAGAAACATATATATTATATAACTTGTGAGTAGAGGACAACCCTTAATCTTGCGTCGAGCTGAGTTTACCAAAACAAGCAAAAAAATTTGAGTTTGACAAAAAAATTTGGTATAAAAAGTGAAAAAGACGTTTGTGCAAATTTATTTATTCTTAAACTCGATCGATTTACTTGTTCTTCTTGATATGGGCTTGTAAGTTAAAACAGCACTAAACATTTGGTACTACTTTATTTGATAATCAGGATTTTCTTTGTGTCGAATTTTGAGATGCCAATATTTTTCACATCAGTACTTGGCGATGAAGTTGACCATTCCTTACGCCGAACTATTTGTGAGTTAAATGCTCGCTCTTGTTTTCGAGTTACACGTTTAAATACATAACTAAAAGAAGAATAAACAGGAACTTAATTAATTTTAATCATAAAAAAAAAATTCCAAGGCGAGAAAATTCAACTTTTAAAAAAAAATAAAATAATATTTAGAAACAAAAATAAAAGTGATATTTTTCTAGTGGCAATAACAATTTCGGCCAATCATTTCATATCCTCTTCAGTCTATCTTTATTATTTCTCTTTTTATATTGGGGCCTCAAGATAAAGCCGACGTACTCGTTATCTTCATGCATGTTTTATTTAAATTTTGTTTTTGTATCTTTTAAATATAGTATAATATTTGCATGGAACACAATCCCACGTCACGATTCACAATGGACATGGTTAGCCATGATTTGCCAAAAAGTTTGGAATGTAAAGGATTCATTTATCCCCGTGACGTCATCAAAGCAATCGATGGAGATTTCTCCTGGACTGCTCCTTTCTTCTTGGGCATTCATTGGTCAGATAATAGTATATATAAAACTATTATTAAAAATTGTGAAGTTTATAATAAAATAGATTGTCGAGGCAACTAGTTTTGATGTGAATGTAAATATTTGTTGTATTAAAACTGAAAAGTATTTCAAGGTGCTTGAATAAGAAAAATGAATCTAATTAAACACCATGCAATTGTTCTTTCTTGGGCTCATTATTCGATTAATCAAAAAGCAGAGTTGATCAGAGGAGGAACGAGGGATGCATGAAACAGTGATGAGACTTATAAACATGTCTACAAGAAACTATAAATAATTAATTTGCATTGTGCATCGGACATTCGGACTTGTGATTTAAATTTTAAGCTAAAAAAAACACGTTGTTGTACCTTTAATTTACTGAGATTTTCCAATATTTACCAGGTCCGGTCCATATTATTAGTTAACTAAACATTAGTTAAATATGTTGTTAATGATTTTTATTAGTTAATTTCTGTTTTAGAGAATAAGAAAAATTCAAATTCAAATTTGTTAACGCATCCTATACTTTTTAAATATATTTTTGTGAAATTAAAAAGAGTTTCAACAAGTTTTAATATCATTTTTATATTAGTATTATTTGTAATTTTGTATAAGAAATAGAAATAGCATTAATTTTATTTTGCCTAAAGCATCGAAAAACGTCGGACCAGCTTTGATAATTACATTATAATATCATAGAGGGAGATTGTCACTAGAACTGTAAAATTTAGACACAAAACAAATGTAGTTCCGAGGGATCCCCTGTTTTAAAATGTTTAACATTGTTATTCAATAATCACTCGCTCAGAATATCCGAAAAAATGGTTAGTCCAAACTTCAAGTAAGTATGGATTTATCTAAACAATATTTTCACTATGTCCTTGAAAAAAATCAAGTGGTAGTTATCTAATGATTCTCAATTGAAGATAATTTATCATGTTGGTCTAGACCAAATATCGAATTTTTTTAAGCCCAGAATTTTTTAAATTGTGTTATTTGAATAGTTGAAATAGTGCTATATTTTAAACCCATTTAAAAAAAAAACCGAGTAATGGATTACTCGACGGTTACATTCATCCTAAAGAATTAGTCGAATGTTAAAAGCGTGGTGATCCACGTAATTATAATATATATATAGAGAGATTAATATTGTCCATTTAGTTTTTAACTTTTACTAGGAAAAACAAACCATCACCATAAAAGCATGAACTCAAGTATTTTATGTTTAGTGAAATAAACGTGAATTCAAGTAAAACTGAATAGATTATTGAACTTGGGCTACATACGAAATGTTAATGATTGAGAGAAAAAAGCAAGAAAAAAACAAATATTTTCTTAAAACTAAGAAACGTACATTGAGAATGAAAAGTGAATAAAAGTGAAACGGCAACACGTATTTACGTACATTATCACGTGAACTAATTTTCTCGGAAACGTAATTTAAGCGAGAGCCTCGTACGTAATCTCTTATCCCGTTTTCTTGATGAATGAGAATTATAAAGTAGCATAAACCATATAAATTAGTTTTGTAATATGTTAAATTGATCCACATACAAACATATATAGGCATATGAGAAATAGGTAGAATCTAGACATAAAAGCCCTTAAAAGAAAGAGTTGGCATAAACCGAAATCGACATGCACTATTTGTGAAAAAGTTGTTTTGGTGTTGATTGGTTCAGTGAATAGTTTTCTAATTTCGAAAAATTGAGATTATGATGATAAAACATTTATCTTGTTTTTTGTTTTCCATTCCCACACATTCCCATTCTTTCATTAGACCTCCCCCTCTATATATACTTCAAGTCCCCAAAATGCTAAGGTCGTACCATTAGCTTTTTATTTAAGAGAAACACTTACAAACTATAAGATCCTTCTTACTTCTCCTTAATTCCCAAACAAAACTCTAAACCAAATATCCACATTCATGGCTATGTTCAACACTCACAACACATGGGCCTTTGTCTTCGGCTTGCTCGGTATGAGTTTTAACGTTCATTTCTCTCTTTTTTTCCAGTCATCAAACTCAAAATCACTATATAAATTATAACCTATATCCAGATTTTGGTGTCAATTCAAAACCGGTGTATATATATCTATTAATTAACACTAATTTCATTGTGAATCGTGTAATTTTCAGGAAACCTCATTTCCTTTGCTGTTTTCCTCTCTCCCGTGTAAGTAATTACATCTTTTTACCTCACAATGTTCTTGTTTCTTCATATCTGTCAAAACACATGAATATATGATATATTTATGTTACCATCTAACTTATCCAGAATTATATGTAATGATCATATGATACAAAACCAATTGAGAAATTAAATTAAATTTTAGATATTGATTCCATATGGATACATATGCAGGCCAACGTTCTATAGGATTTGGAAGAAGAAAACAACAGAAGGATTCCAATCTCTTCCTTATGTGGTGGCGCTCTTCAGCGCGATGCTTTGGCTCTACTATGCTACTCAGAAGAAAGATGTCTTCCTTCTTGTCACCATCAACTCCTTTGGTTGCTTCATCGAAACCATATACATCTCCATCTTCGTTGCCTTCGCACCCAAGAAAGCTCGAGTATGTTCATTCCTAACATATCTACATCTGATATTTATAATATTTATATAACATAAATTTAACATATATATTGATATTTTGGTGTAGATGCTCACAGTGAAGCTCTTGTTGCTAATGAACTTTGGAGGGTTCTGTTTGATTCTCCTACTCTGTCAGTTCTTAGCTAAAGGAACCACACGTGCCAAAATCATTGGAGGAATCTGTGTCGGATTCTCTGTCTGCGTCTTCGCTGCGCCGCTTAGCATTATCGTAAGTACTAGTCTCTAGCTAAGTACTGTTACATACACTAAATGAAAAATATATATGATTTTGATTAAACTAAAGTTTTTGTATATTAAAAAATACAGAGAACGGTGATAAAGACGAAAAGTGTGGAGTTCATGCCCTTTAGCTTATCCCTGACCCTTACCATCAGTGCTGTCGTGTGGCTTCTTTATGGTCTTGCTCTTAAGGATATCTATGTTGCTGTAAGTCATCATCATTATCATTATCATAATCATAATTATCATTATTTATTTGCATGAAGTGGTTGCTTTTGTTTCTATTTACCTGAGCCTATGAAGCTAATCATAGCTAAAGAAAGATATGGATTCACTTTTGTTCGGTATATTATTGTCGTCTCATACATTTAAATATCCCACTAAACACTAAAGATACTCCCTTTTTGTATTTTTAAAAAAGAAAAAACCTTAAAGATTTGATATTTTAACAAAAGAATTCTATCTACATACTCAATTTCTTAATAATCAATACACTACACGTAACCTTCATAGACATATTGATATAAATCTATAAAGCGTAAAAGTTCATATATTAAAATAAAAAAGTAATTATTATTGCTTTGAGCACTAATAAATTTATCTTTTTCCCCTCTTTATATTTTTCTGTCAATTTTCGCAGTTTCCGAACGTGCTTGGGTTTGCTCTCGGTGCACTTCAAATGATACTTTACGTGGTTTACAAATACTGCAAAACGCCGTCGGATTTGGTTGAGAAAGAACTTGAAGCCGCTAAATTGCCAGAGGTGAGCATCGATATGCTGAAGCTAGGTACACTGGCCTCTCCTGAACCATCAGCGATTACAGTCGTCCGATCGATAAACAAGTGTAACTGTAGCGATCGGAAGGCTGAGAATGAAAATGGGCAGGGAGTTAAAAATACTTCAGCTACATAAGTTATTTAAGGAAACCTATTTGACTATTTTGACTTTGTACCCGTTCTTGATTTACCCACCACCGTCCACGTGTACCCCCGTCTCGCTGTCGTAGTTTCCTGAGTTTGTCAAGTGTGCGAAGTCGAGGATTAATTACTCGGGAATTAACATTTTCTGAGTTAATTTGTTCTCTTCTTCTTTTAGTTTTCCATTAATGTAATTTTTATAAATGATCTGTTGGATATAAATATTTCTTATTTTCCAGTTCAAAAACTATTGAATCCTGAGTTTCCTATATATGTGCAAGAGAATTTCAAACCATTATTCTAAAGTGAGGTTTAGGTTATTTTTGAACTTTAGCCAAAATTACAAGCTTTTTCAAACAATCAATTTTGAACTTCCATATGTCACTAAAACAAACTCCATATTTGATGTATAATGTTTGTGATGGTGATTTCACCGTGTTTAAAATCCGATTTGAAAATTCATGACTATCAAAGTATCAAGCAAAATATTTTTATGGACCTATTAATAATTTAGTTAAAAAGTTTAATTGTAAATTGTAAATAATAGAAAAGGGAAAGATCCATCCAATCGGTTAGCGATATTTTTGAGATATAACAGGCCTATTATTATTTTATCAGATTCAAAGCCGCAAACATGGATGTGCGCTGTTTGTGTTCAGGGCGAGCCCGATCCTAATTAAGAAAAATCAGGGGCGGTTAAGAAAAATGATTACCCATTGTTTCCAAAAAAAAAAACAAAGCTCTTACATTATATGTTTAATTACATATATTTACCTCTCTCTTTTTCTTCAAACATTTACTCCGTAAGCTAATTAGTTTTTTTCTTTTCTACTTTTATTTATTGTATAGTTTAATGGTTATTTTGTGAATGTACACCCCATATACTTCTTAAATCTTTTGCTGGAATTAAAATATTTTCAAGAAAAACTAATAACACTGGAAACGTGGTGTCCATGCATAAAATACAATTAAATTATAATTTAATACTTAATAACTAATTATTCGTATAAAATATTGATTCAATCAATTTAGATCATTATAAACAAATTAAACTATAAACTACAAAACTCCACAAATGTATATGCATGGATACTCATGTAGTTTGTATAACAGATGGCACCACACTGACCAAGGCTAACCATATTTTTTCCATAAAAATGAAAATTAATCTTGAAACCTAGATTTGTTTCCAATATATTATTTTGCCAAAAATAGATTCAAGTTTGACTTTTTTACCAGTTATCACATGATGCAATGTATTATAAAATCTTTTATATATGGTTAAAAGAAGAAAAAGAGGAAACTAAAAAAAAAGAAAGAAAATTATAATATTAATATTTTTTATCTATAAATACTACAACTAACATGCACTTATGATTATCACTGTTTTGTTTTAATATTTTATAATCAGTGTTTTGATCCAATTTCATAGTTTTTCGGGGGAAAATGTTTTTGGAACAAAAATTTAGCGCAAGTTCGTCATGGAGCAGGAACGATGATCTTGCTTTTGAGAGAGCTCTTGCAATATATACTGAAAAAATAGAGAGTCGTTGGGAAAGATTGCTGCCTCTGTTCCAGGGAAAACTTTAGAAGAAGTTAAAGAGCATTACAAAATTTTAGTTTGTGATGTTATGATGATTGAATCTGGGTGCGTACCTCTTCCTGATTATGATTTTCCAGAAGAATCAAATCATAATTCTAGTGATAAAGAAAGAAGCATTTGTGCTTGTGATAACAATCACAAATGTGAGTTTAAGCAAGAAAATACATCAAAACCGAAGCAAAAAAGGCAAAGGGGGATTGCTTGGTCACTGGACGAACACAGGTTTTTACTAATCAATTGTTTTTAATCGATAAAATATATGATTATTTTGTTTAGATAGGAAAATTTATGTATGTTTTTTCTAAAGTGAATATTTTTTGAAATATTGAATCTTAGTGTATTTTCTTTTCTATGTATTTTTTTAAATTTTTTTGATATTATGAGCTGAAATTGTTCCAGCTATGTGTTGATTCTCACATTAATTTTCTTTTTTGCTTTTTCCGAGGTTAGACAATTTCTTCTTGGTTTGAAAAAATATGGGAAAAGTGATTGGCGTAGTATTTCTCGTAACTGTGTGCTGACAAGAACATCAACTTTGCACGTCTTAACGCAAAGACCAGAAACAAAAAGAGGCCCAGTATTCATGACATCACCGATGTAGACGGCAGAACTATCACATGGCAAAACAAAAACAACAATGTTGTTGCTACTTCCAACACTCAGACCACTTCACAACCATCATTAGATCTTCCTATCTATGGCACATCCAGCATGTGGAATACACAAGTCACTCAAACAAGCATACAACCATCACTCGAGCATCCTACTTACGGTGCATCCACCATATGGAACACACAACAACCGAGAGTCAATATTCCTGCTATCTATGGTATGCCAATAATAAATCAATCACCTATGTTCTCACCTTCTGGAACAGGCATGAATCACTTGGCTCCACCTCACATGACTTACGGAGTTCAAAATCTTTCGGTACCTTACTCCTCAATTCCAAATAGTTCCTTCTATATGGGTTCAGTTCCAAATAGTTCTTTCCATATGGGTTCAGTTCCATATAGTTCGTTCAACATGGGTTCAGTTCCCTACAATATGAATTCTATACCTGATTCTGGTATATAAATCGTAGTTTTGTGTTTGCAAACAAAAACAAAAATAAAAATCTTTCTCTTGTGTTTTGTTTGTTTGTTTTAAGGTTTTAAATAAAAATAATGGACTATTTCTATATATAAAAAGGATATGTAAGGGATATTTGATATTCATCTTGTTTTTATATATCAATCATTTTCTTTTTTCTTGTTGTTGGATATATTGTTCATACACATCTTCTCTTTGTTTTCCGAGCCTATAGTGAGTTACAGACAGAGTTCGAAAAGATCAAATCTTTGATGATTCCATCATACATGATTGAGTTGCGAAAACTTCTAGATAGGTATCCTACATCTAAACTGAATTCTTTCTGGTTAAAGAATCTTTTTCTAGCTGCTCTGGAACAATTAGGAGATTGTGTAGAAGAAATATGGGGTTCTGGCGGCAACATGCTATGGGGTGGTGATCCCGCTTATGGGTCAAATCAATACGTTATAAAAAAAAAAGATTGAAAAATAAATTTCATCGATATCATAAGTATCATACCAAATCCCATCAATCAAATTACTTTTTCAAGAAATACGAGACAGCTAAGTTATTCAGTGATAAGAAAAAGAAAAAAAGTGAATGGTGATTGGATTGATAATAAAATAGAATCATGGGTCGCGAACAATGATTCGATTGATGATAAAGAAAGATAATTCTTGGTTCAGCTCTTATGTGTCTTGAACTTATACTGAATGCAGTTCATATGAATTTATTTCATAACTTTTCTAATTTTGTTGATATTTTTAGAGTTATAATTCATTATTATTTTATAATTATTTTATGTGAATATAGTTGCCACAAGATATGTAAATCATGTAATTGTCAATGTTTTGGAGCTTTGCATCTCATAACTAATCGATTATAAAATTTCATGTCCATTTTAAAACTTGACCTATAAAATTCCTATCAAATTTCCATCGTGCATGAGAATCATCCATCATTTATCAGAAACCAAATATATAAACGAAAACTATCCATCATAAATTATATTTAGTACTTTTGATCAAAGAACTAAATAAATTATATTTAGTATATGAGAACAATTTATCGTCCACTATATATTGGTGTCCACAAAATCCATTTATGGTGAATAATTGTTTCTTTTGATAATGTAATGGTGAATAGTTTTAAACTTCTAATATACAATTTTTTTTTAATCAACAGAATATATTTTATAATTTATTTTAACTCAAATATAAATTATTTAAGATATAAATTGTAATTAAAAGAATATTGTTATAATTTCCCCCCAAGATTAATCTAAACTAAAGATAACTATGGTATTTAACATGTAACAAAAGAAAATGATATATATTTCTTAAATTTTAGTTTCAAAATATACCCATGCAATTAAGGAAAAATAATAGAGCATTTAACCAATTATTTAGAAAGAAGTTAAAATTATATTAAAATAAATAAATTAGAGATGTTAAAATATAGAAGTCAAAACAAAATATTTGGCCTAAATAAAAATCGAAGACGGAAACTGGAGCGGCTCGGGCATCTTTGTAGAAAAACCTCAATCGTCGAGTCGTGACGGTGAAGGAGACAACCAAAAGGCGATTCCTTCTGGTTATGTCGTGATTTGATCTTATTCTCTGAGCATGTGATTTGGAAAACCCTACTTTACATCTCCCGATTCTAGCTAATCCATATTTTCAAGGTTCGTCTTTTTCTCTTCTTCTTAGATCTGGTTCAAAATCGAATTTTCTCAATAGGTTCTAGCCAATATTTTGTTCTAATGCGTGATTTTGATACTTGGAATGATTATAATCTGTAGATTTTTGTTTCATTGTACTGTTTTGAGTTTTTGATTCTTTTTCTTCTTGTGTGATGCGATTATTTAGCTGCAATTGTAACGTTGTGCAGAGTTCAAAGAAGTTTAGAGGATTGACGGTGAACTAGGTTTTTGAGATGTCGAGCTTTCGGGTGGGAGGAAAGGTAGTGGAGAAGGTTGATTTATGTAGGAAAAAGCATTGGGTTTGGCGCTTGGACGTTTGGCCTTTTGCGATTCTCTATGCCGTATGGTTGACTACAATCTTGCCTAGCATAGACTTCACTGATGCTCTCATCGCGTTTGGTGCTCTTGCTGCTTCTCATATCTTAGTCTTGCTTTTCACTGCATGGTCTGTGGATTTCAAGTGTTTTGTCCAGTTTAGCAAGGTAACCCTGCAGTCTAATTGGCTCCTTAGACCGATTTAAAAAAAAAAAAAATCTTACATGAATCCTGAGTTACATGTTTATATTGATTCACAGGTTAACAGTATCGATCAGGCAGATGCATGTAAAGTTACCCCAGCCAAATTTTCTGGTTCTAAAGAAGTTGTGCCTCTTCATTTTCGTAGCCAAGTAAGTTCATTCAAGAACTTTTGTTCAGTGATTAATTTGTCACTAAACTAGTCTCCATGAATTGTTTGGCTTTTAAACTGGTAGCTTTTTGTTGTCTGTGTTACTAGTTGGTTTTTGTGATATATGTAATGTTCTGTTTTTTCTCTCATTGAACCAATGATATATGTCTCTGCCTTTTCACTCTGCCCTAAGTTTAATGAATTTTAGCCATATACTATTTTGAATCCTCTTTGGCCTGGAAAGGCTTGATTTTTTCAGTACCCTTGTATCTCATGTTTCTAACAGTTTTTCTTTTACTGTCTGTAGGTGACAGGTTCATCATCCTCTGGAGATACGGAAGAAATTTTCTTTGACTTCAGAAAGCAGCGTTTTATATACTCAAAAGATTTAGGAGTCTTTTCCAAGCTTCCTTACCCCACAAAGGAAACATTTGGTGATTATTTAAAATGTACTGGGCATGGTACAGAAGCTAAAGTTGCCACTGCCACTGAGAAGTGGGGAAGGAATGTGTAAGTCACCTTGTAATTTATCTATCACAAGTTAACTGTAAGGTTGCTAATTGATCTTCGTGATTGCCAGTTCTTTTCCGATTGTCTCTTAATTTGCTAGTTCAGTTTTTCTCTTATTGTGTCTAACCAACCTGTTTTTTAAACGCTTCTTCTTCTGAATACATTCAAAGTGTTGGTTTGTTCTGTTATCTGGTTTAATACTATGTTTCTGTGTCTTACAGATTTGATTATCCGCAACCTACATTCCAGAAGCTAATGAAGGAAAACTGCATGGAACCATTTTTTGTATTTCAGGTGTGTTTACTTGATAATGCATGTATCTTAGAGTTCTTTTTTTCATAGTTTTGTTGCTTTTAGTAATGTGCTTCCTCTTTGCAGGTTTTCTGTGTTGGTCTTTGGTGCTTGGATGAATTCTGGTATTACAGTGTGTTCACCCTATTTATGCTTTTCATGTTCGAGTCAACAATGGCAAAAAGCCGCTTGAAGACATTAACCGACCTAAGACGGGTTAGGGTGGACAGTCAGACTGTGATGGTGTATCGATGCGGGAAGTATGTAATTGAAAACCACCCAAGTTTACCTTAGAGATCGTTTCTGTATTCCTGCTGTGTCTGAACAAGTAAAATTTTAGGTGGGCGAGGCTCTTAGGTACGGATCTGCTGCCAGGAGATGTTGTGTCCATTGGGAGACCTTCGACTCACACTGGAGGAGAGGATAAGACAGTACCAGCGGACATGCTTTTACTGGTAGGAAGTGCTATTGTAAATGAAGCCATTTTGACAGGCGAGTCAACTCCCCAATGGAAGGTATTTTCTTTCCTTAACTTCATCTTTGTTTGTTATATGGCTTAATTTCCTAATTCTATTCTCCGGATTTGGGGTTTGAAGAGTTCAGAATTATCACATCGTGTATTGAATATATATATATATATATATATATTTTGTCATCTTGTCAGTCTGATTATTGTATCAGCATCTTCTCTCACAGTAACGTAATAGGTTCTTGTCATTGTTTGAAACTATGAATCGTCATTATTAACTAGTGAACAGTAGTTATTTTACTATAGATATTGCTTAGACCCTTGCATTATATGGTCCATATGTTTAGTGACCTATGTTTCACTGAGATTGTATGATTGCTATTATAGGTTCCAATTGCTGGCGTAGGATCTGATGAAAAACTATCGATCAAAAGGGATAAGAATCATGTTTTATTTGGCGGGACCAAGATCTTGCAACATTCACCTGACAAGGTATTTCCGTCTCCGCAATATCAAACATTCCTTCTTCGTGTTTCCTCCAATCCTGTGTTTCATACTAATTTAATGGTTGGGGCCAGTCCTTCTCTCTGAAAACCCCTGATGGTGGCTGCCTAGCTGTTGTTCTCCGAACTGGATTTGAGACGAGCCAAGGAAAACTAATGAGGACAATTTTATTTTCTACAGAAAGGGTTAGAGATCTTTCCTGTATTTGTTGTTTCATTTTCGGCATGTCAGAAAATTTTGATCTGATCTATTTGGTGTAAAATTAGGTTACTGCAAACAGCTGGGAGAGTGGTCTGTTCATATTATTTCTAGTTGTGTTTGCGGTGATAGCTGCAGGTTATGTTCTTGTAAAGGTACGCCAATATTTGTTTCAGGTTCTTATTCAAAATAAATATGTTTATTTATACTAGTGATGTTCTTATTCAAATAAATATGTTTATTTATACTAGTGATGAGAGAACTCTTTTTGCAGGGGCTCGAGGATCCTACTAGGAGCAAATATAAGCTTTTGCTAGGCTGTTCAATTATCATCACCTCAGTGATCCCACCCGAATTGCCTATGGAATTATCCATTGCTGTCAATACATCATTAATTGCTCTTGCACGGCGTGGGATATTTTGCACAGAGCCTTTTAGGATCCCTTTTGCTGGGAAGGTAGCGTCTGTTGTACCTTATTTGGCTATTTATTGGTGTTAAGTACTCTAGCTGTTGAGCCTTCGGTACCCTGCAAGGAATTAGTATTCGTTCTTGATTATACTGTTGTCTGATTAGTGTCACACTTTCCTCTGCTGACAGGTTGATTTGTGTTGTTTCGATAAGACTGGTACACTCACGTCAGATGACATGGTAAGGTCAAGTGAAATTTCTGGATATATGCTTGCTTGATTTTGTTTATGATAAAATTATTTTCGTTGCTGCTACACAGGAGTTCCGAGGAGTTGGGGGCTTGTCTGATTGTGAAGAAGCAGAGACTGATATGAGCAAGGTTCCTGCACGCACATTGGAGATTTTGGCTTCTTGTCATGCCTTGGTCTTTGTAGACAACAAGCTGGTATGAGTAACTCTATTTCTTTTCCTTTTTCATGTAGAGAAACTCAATTTCTTGGTATCAGTTTTGCTGCTGTTCCTGTTTCTGGGATTAGAAACTTCATTTTTGTGCAAGTGTTGGATTTTTTTATCCTCCAGATTATTTTGGTCCATGCGCATTATATTTCCAATATATTTGATTTCCATGTAGCGCACGAGTGCGAATAATACAAGATACATTTACTAATGCTCATCTTTCTGAAACCATTTGTCCTTTGCTTTTGCATCATTAATCATCAAAATAAAATCTGTCATGTTATTCTCGTTTTCAATACTTAGGTTGGTGATCCTCTTGAGAAGGCTGCACTTAAAGGAATTGACTGGAGTTACAAAGCTGATGAAAAGGCCTTGCCTAAAAGGTGATTCTTGACATATTTATTAAATACTTATCATCTTATTGATTGATTCTTTGTCTATGGTGGCTATTTAGCCTTGTGAATGCTATGCGTATAGATTTTAAGAATAAGGGATACTGCTTTTAAAATAATGGTTTCTTCTTAAAAGTTGATGGGAGTTAAAGTTTACATAGAAAATATTAGCTGATAGTATTAACGTATCCTGGGATAATGCTTTAGTCTCTACGTCTTGGCATCTTGTGTACCTATCAAATAGCTGATAGTCTCAGTTCTATTTAACCTTGAAAATATGCTTGCACAAGACTAGCCTAGGAAGTTGGTAATTTTTTGTATTATCTATTTAAAGAGGCTTCTGCACACATTCGAGGAGCTTTTTTTTATTGTAATATGTTATCTGCTGCAGAGGAAATGGCAACTCGGTGCAGATTATGCAGAGATACCATTTTGCTTCGCATCTGAAGAGAATGTCAGTTATCGTTCGTATTCAGGAGGAATATTTCGTGTTTGTGAAGGTATTGCTTAATACATCTTTCTTGTACAATAATATTTTATCAGCAAATCCAAATGTTTGATGCTAATATAAACCTAATTTGTCAGGGTGCACCAGAGACCATCCAAGATAGGCTTGTGGATGTGCCGCCATCATATATCGAAACATATAAGAAATTCACACGCCAAGGATCTCGGGTTCTTGCCCTTGCGTTTAAGCGACTTCCTGATATGATGGTAGTTACTCATGCTCTCACTCAAGTATCTATTGGCTTCTTGAAAGAACTTGATTCATGTCATTTACGTAGAAAGTTGTGTCAGTAATATGCCTTGCAGACAATAGACAGTAGAATTTAATTGCTCATCTTTGAGGTTTTCGTGTGAGTCTCTAATGTACAACCTAAATTTATATCAGAAGTCTGGACTCCTTTAGTCTGTAGGTGGAATATTTAGTTATCTGTGCTTTCACACTTTCCATACTTCTTGATTTGATATTTTCGTAGTTAACAATATAAATAGCCAGCTTCATTTTGTTCTGTATTATGTATACTTCTGCTCATATGCTTTGAGTGTTACTTTACACATATTCTATATTATGATAACCAGGTCAGTGAAGCTAGAGACATGGACAGAGATGCCGTTGAGAGTGACCTTACTTTTGCTGGGTTTGCGGTAATGGGATAGTGCTTTATGCGCTTATGCAGCTTTATATTCTTCATATGTTTGAAATCTAACCGATGGTCCGGTATCAACATTGGTTCATAATGGTTTACTCTCGCATCACAGGTCTTCAACTGCCCCATTAGATCAGATTCTGCCACCGTCCTGTTGGAGTTGAAGAATTCGTCCCATGACTTGGTAATGCACACATAGATTAGTGGACCTCTGACCACCACCAGTGGTTCATTTAGTTATTTTTCCTCTCAGAACAATTAAGAAAATGTAATGTATAGATTATAGTTTTAGGTTCTTTGATTGCCTTTTTGATAGTCTGTGTGCCTTTGCTTTGCTGGAGGCTCATTCTTTCTTATATAATCAGATACACGGGATGTCTTATCCTGCTTTCATAATTCCAGGTGATGATAACAGGTGATCAAGCTTTGACAGCTTGCCATGTTGCAAGCAAAGTGCATATTGTATCAAACCCAGTTTTAATTCTTGGTCGATCAAGGACTGATGATGAATACAAGTGGGTGTCACCTGATGAGAAGGAGATCATACCTTACAGGTGCAGTCAATTTTAATCACAGTTACTGTAGAGTTAGAGCAAATTCGTACTCTCATCTTGTTCAATCCTACGAAGTCACATGATACAGTATATGTTTTTCACTATAGTGTATGTGAGCCTTAGTGTTTTGCCTAGTATTTTGCTCTGCTATGATGATTGGTCAAAGTCGAAATGATCTGACACTTAGATGGTTTCTTTCGATGTCGTTCTCCTGCTTCTGACTCATAAAGGATGACCTAATTTTTGTTTTCAGTGACAAAGAGACCGAAACCCTTGCGGAGACCCATGATCTATGCATTGGAGGTGACAGCATTGAAATGCTACAGGCTACATCTGCTGTTCTGCAGGTCATTCCGTTTGTTAAGGTAAATACACTTTTGTAATCTTTATCACTTGGTATTACTTAATACCTACAAATGAGAAATTCTGAAGGTTTAATCATTTTTCTTTTTCAGGTTTTTGCTAGAGTTGCTCCACAGCAGAAGGAGCTGATCTTAACGACCTTCAAAGCGGTAGGAAGGGGGACTCTGATGTGTGGGGACGGGACAAATGACGTTGGAGCATTGAAGCAGGTAACACAGATATGAATTTTACTGAGCAGATTGAGCTTTAGCATTCCAGATGCTAAACAAGTGATGCATATAATCTATTTCTTTCGTTTGATTCAATACTTTTGGTTCAAATTTGAAGGCCCATGTTGGAGTTGCCTTACTGAATTCTATACCTCCTCCCTCTCCGTCGGATTCGTCTAAAGATGATGCAAAGTCAAAGTCAAAAAAGTCCAAACTGCCATTAGAACCAGCAAGCAAAACCGCAATTCAGAATGGGGAAGGATCATCAAAAGGAAAGATGCCGCCCCAAAACCGCCACTTAACTGCTGCGGAAATGCAGAGACAAAAGTTAAAGAAGATGATGGATGAACTAAACAATGAAGAGGCTGATAGCCGGTCAGCTCCCCTAGTCAAACTTGGAGATGCATCAATGGCATCTCCCTTCACAGCTAAACATGCGTCGGTTGCCCCAGTGACAGACATAATCCGACAGGGTCGTAGTACACTTGTAACAACCCTCCAGATGTTCAAAATTCTCGGTCTGAACTGTCTAGCCACGGCTTATGTCCTTAGTGTTATGTACTTAGACGGAGTGAAGCTCGGTGATGTCCAGGCTACAATCAGTGGAGTATTAACAGCTGCGTTTTTCCTCTTCATTTCTCATGCCAGACCACTTCAAACCCTCTCTGCAGAGCGACCCCACCCAAGTGTTTTCTCCTTGTACCTCTTCCTCTCCCTTCTAGGACAGTTTGCTGTTCACTTGACTTTCTTGATCTACTCTGTGAAGGAAGCTGAGAAACACATGCCCGAAGAATGCATCGAACCAGACGCAAGTTTCCATCCTAATCTGGTGAACACAGTATCGTACATGGTGAGCATGATGCTTCAGGTTGCAACATTTGCTGTGAACTACATGGGACATCCCTTTAACCAGAGTATCAGAGAAAACAAACCATTCTTCTACGCACTCATTGCTGGAGCAGGGTTCTTCACCGTCATCGCCTCAGATCTCTTTAGGGACCTAAACGATTCACTCAAGCTGGTTCCATTACCTCAAGGTCTGAGGGATAAACTTCTCCTCTGGGCTTCACTTATGTTCATCATCTGCTACTCATGGGAGCGGTTGCTCAGGTGGGCTTTTCCCGGTAAGATGTCTTCTTGGAAACATAAGCAAAGAGCTGTCGCTGCAAATCTCGACAAGAAGAAGGAAGTTTAAGAGAGCCAGGTTAGGTTATGAATCCATACCATTTTTAACTCCAAAGAAGTTCGTTTTTTTTGCGATCTTGTTTTGCGGCATTTTGGTTAGACATTTTGTTTCAGTTTCACAGTTCACTTATTATAGTCTTCTTCTTCTTCTTCTTCTCATCTCTTAACTTATTTTGTTACTCTCTGTAAACCAACACATTCTCATATCCTTGAAAACTCTTAAGGATTTAAGATTATATTACTTTCCGCAATTTTTTCACTTTAGACTTTTTAATGTAACGGCAAAGATCAAAAGACGACAAACATTGAGTAACAATAATCATCTGTTAAAAAGGTCCACGGTATACTTCAAGATATTGACACGCGTCAGTGAATCATTAGTGTTACTATACTGATTTCGTTTAAAAAAAAAATTAACTTTAGAAAAATACCAATAACGGCAAAATTGAAAAGGGGGAATAAGAGAAGTTTTTAGGGATTTTTGGCGGTTTTAGGGCTCTATTTTTCTCTCTCTTCTCCGCTGGCTTTTATTTTTATTTTATTTTCATTTTCCGTCCGCTTTGTCTTCTTCGTCTTCTTCGTCTCCATACTCTCTACCTCAATCGTACCTACAGTGACGCTCTGATCCCAAAATCTCAGTCCTATTTAGCTTTTTTTTTTGTATAGAATTTTAATCGCGATCCGTGATTTTCAATGGCGCCGGTGATTTTAATGCTGTGAAAAAAACGAGTAACGCCGTCTCAGTGTTTTTTTTTTGGTGGTTGTTGAAAAAATGTCGCCACCGAAGAGGGAAAAAACCCTAGCTTCGATTTATTCTCTGTTGAGTTTCTTCTTAATTCCTTCAATCATTTCTAGTTTCCTGATGATTCTCGAGCTTGATTTGTGACTCTTATCTTTTGATTTTTGAAATGGTTTTATACAGAAATCTGGAGAGGCTTTCTAGGAAGAGGAGTTTAAGGAGCGACGTGAAGGATTCTGCTTCGGTGAATAACAAGCGCGTTGCTTCAGATATTGTGAAGAGAGAAGCAGAAGAAGAAGGAGACGAAGGAGAAGGAGATAATAATGAAGGTAACAACATCTCTGGAAACGCTATGGTTAAAGTCAAGTTAGAGATGCAAGACGAACCTGGGCTTCTTGTTACCTGTGGAATCCAGAAACGAAAACGACTCTCTCGTGGAGCTAAATCTAATATCAGCTTTGAGGTTCAGAAATGTAAGCAGCCTGTGTCAGTGTCTCGAGGCTCTCGATGGCCTATTGAAAGGTATAATGTAGATTTATGAACCAACTCTAGCCTTTATAAGATCATTTGCTTGAACCATTTTTTTATTTCTTTTCTTTTTGTATTGTTGTTATGTTGCCAGGATTAATTTTGCTGAGCAAACATTAGCTGAGGTATTGAAGGAGAATGAAGCTACTCTTGAGAGACCTGTTTCTCGATCACAGTTACGAGTTATTGCTCGTAAGCAGATAGGTGATACTGGGCTTTTGGACCATTCCTTGAAGCATATTGATGGCAAAGTAACACCAGGTGGTGATGAACGGTTTAGGAGGTGTTACAATACAGATGGAACTATGGAGTATTGGCTAGAGAGTGCTGATCTTGTCAAGATTAAACTTGAATCTGGAATCCCTGATCCTAATTGGGTTGCCCCTTCTTGGTTTAAGGTTCAGACTGCAACACATGAATCATCTGCTGTATCTTCAAAGCTTCTTATGGGAGAGATTGAGAAAATGAAGAGGTACATATGCTTGCTATACTCTTTAGCTTTAAACTTATTGCTTTCTTTGAAAGTTCAGAATTTGATTGGAATCTCATTTTCTTTTGTGGTAAACAGTGATATCGAAGAACTTGCAGCAAAGCAAAAGTTACCAGATCGTGCTGAGGAAACTGAGGTGACTTTGAGATCATTTTATTGTTCTGTTTGAGTAATGTGTTTAAGATGTGTATATTAGAGATTTAGATCTCTTCTGTTTGCATTTCTCTGCAGAAACTGCACAAGGATTTAATGAGTTGGAAGGTACAGACTGATAAGCAAATTGCGGAGATCTCAAAGTCCTTGTCTTCAACACAGGTCGAAACTAAAAACAGCATAGAGTATTTGTTTAAAAGTTTCTTGACCAGGGATGATCTTAACCTGATAATGCTTTTTTGTCTACCATATCTCATTTTTGTTTTCACAGTGCATGTTCAAGGAAATGATTTCATGGAAAGATAAAGTAGAGAAGCAGCTGGTGGGAATTTCAACCTCGCTGAAAAATCTGCAGGCTAACGGGAGCACGTCATTCAGTTCAGCTCCTGAGAGCTGGAAACATATGTTGCAGAGTGGCAGTTTCGAGGATTTTCGTGATTTTGAACCATGGGATGACCTTATCGATGGTCTCCCAGAGGCTGTCAGGCCGGATACATACTCGCTTTTACCAAATCCTTGCACAGACCTTACCTTGTATGAGGAACAGTCATTGCCCAACATTGAAACGCAAAGGACAGAGAGGTTAGGACAGTTCCTTCGTTTTTTGGTCCCAGTGTAGCATTTATGGTTTAATTATTTTATTATTTGTCTAATATTTTGCTGCATGACCAGAGATGAATCCAGAAGCTCGGATCAGGACAAAGCTGAATTGACTCCAGGTTCTTCGATGACGGCAGGTCCAAAATCAGATATTGATGACCAATCTCAGGTGAGGGTGTCAAAGATATTAGAAGCTTTGGTCTGGTGTTTTAGTTGAATTGGATGATCAATTTTGGAATCTCTTCTAGTCTCTAGAAACTTCTCGTATCTAAGTAGATGTCATCTTTACGATTTCCCATCTTCTTCACAGTCTTTGGCTTCATACACTAGAACACATTTGCATCTTCTGATACAGGAAACCTTGAAGGAGTTGGTGACTTGGAAAGGCAAAGCGGAGCAGCAGCTAACAGAGATATCAAACGCTGTCCTTGTTCTTCAGGGACAGAATCAACCCACCTGGCGTTATTAGTAAAGACACAGATTCATCAGTGGTTCCGCTCTAACAAATCGATTCATCTACATAGAATCCCTTAGAGATATGTACAGGGTTTCTGATAAAAAAAAACTGAACAAAAAAAAAAAGGAACAAAGAGATTAGAGATCAGTAGGCATCTGGAAAGTTTAGGAACAGGTAGGACTTAAGTAAGTCATATAGAGATGCTTGAATAGTACTGGTTTTGCTGTATATTCTCTCTAATCACTCTTATTCTACAATCAAAGCTTAGTATTTTGAGATTTTAGCCTCTTGCCATATGCTTTAGTTTTGTTTGGATTATTATTGCTTAATATCGATTTGTGAAGATGTTCAAAATGTCTAGCTGGTTTAATATCGATGTACTTCATTTCTTTTAACAAGTTGAGGAAAAAAAGGGAGGAAGCAACCGCAACCAAATCTATGTTAAATTCCATGGTAAAATATACAAAAGTGTGCAAGGATTTGTGAAGACAGGAACTTGATGTTAAAGAGGCAAAGCATAAACCAAAACGAGCACTAAAGATAAGCTATATAGGGCATGGAACGTTTTGTGCAGCAAACAAATCCAGCTTTGAACACACAGTTGGAGGAGATTGACCAATAGTCGAGACAGAGTACAAATGCTATTGGGACGAGAAATCTTTGAGTCGATGTGTGTAGTGAGGCTTAAAACTCGGTGTCGAAACAAGTCATGAAGACCTTTGAGACCATGGTCCTTGCAAAAGGGATGTAGCTTAAGCTATACCTGCAGTTTTATAGAACAGTAGGGATTCTCAGAGATGAAAGTTGCTTTTTGTGACGAACTCAGAAACCATTTAAGTAAGCTTTTCACCAATTCCTTCCTAGTTCAGGCTAATAAGTGTTTTGATGATTGAATCAGGTCATTTGCATTTGTGACTGTATGCAGAGACCTTGATAAATACGGAGAAAGTTAAGATAAATGCAAGAGCTTCGTACCAAATTAGACCAGAGAACTCAAGAATGATAGCCAGCAGTGTCAGAAGCTTGTTACGAACCTGTACAGAAAGAAAATGACAAATTATTACTTAGTCCAACAAGGCATTTTCACTACCTAGTTTTAATCCAACCTTCACAAAGCTCAGAACATTGCATATCCAGTAAATTGAATAGAGAAAGGCCACTTACATAAAGAGCACAAAATAAGGCAATGATAATGCTTGCTAGATACAAAGCAGTAGCGTAGATACGAGCAGGGTCAAGCATCATAGTCACCTGCCGCTGTGGGCCTATAAGGAATGCTGTGCTGCCATACAAGAATGACACGAAACTTAAAAGCTAGGAGCAGAGAACACAAAAAACGGAGAAATATTTGTACAAACAGAATACTCAATGCGATATTACAAGCTACGCTAAAAATTCAGTACAGACCTCCCAAGTGCCATCAAATTTCCTAATGTAAATGTGATGCCAAACTTGACCGGATTGAAGAAAACAAGCATCGACTGCATTTCTCAAACAGGTAAAAAAAGTTATTATATCACCACCAGTGAAGAGCTAAGACTAGCCAAAGGACTTCACTCTCCACAGAGGTGACGAAGGATAGAGCTAAACCAATCTTAAAGGTAAAAAGGATTCCTTTGGATACAACTTGTACTTACCAAAAGTGTACATGTCAAGCCTGCTGACAAACAAATTGCAAAGCCATAGAATCTCTATTTTCATGAGGAAACAAAAAAACACATATTAGATCAAATCCAATTCAAGACACTGAACAAATTCATGTAAACGAGAGACAACACTACAGCTTCATAGAGATATATCTCAGTTAAAAACCTAACACTTGTTTTGGTACTAGTAAAAGAATGAAACTTTATCATCATTCTCCTTCACTACATCAAATTCTATGTGATGATGAATGTGAGAATTTAAAAGTGAACATAGAACTGTTGAATACTTATCTCAAATCTCTGCATGATATTTATCACTTCATCTACATCCTAATTTAGTAACAACGAGCTTAGCTTCGCTAATTGGATGAATACACAGTTCGTATATGAAACCCAATCGAATTCACACGAATGCATAGGACTTGATCGAAAAGAACCTGTTTGGTAGATAAAGCGCAATTGCGATTAAGATCTTCCATGAATGAGAGAGAGTTTTCTTCCTCTGCAGCTCGTTCTTCGTCTTCAACCTCCATCCCTACCAATATCTTCATCTTCTCCAAAGCCTGATTCATTTTATCCATCTTTGTCTAGTGTTAAGCTCTTTTATTCCTAGATGTGGTGCTCAGATCTCGCGCTTCTTTCCTCTTGAAATGTGACAGTAGAGCTGAAGTATGGTTGGATCTCTGAACAATTTCTTCGAAGTGGAAAATGGAAGAGACGCTTTTCTTCTAAGTATCGTTCGTTGAAGGAGAAAAGAAAAAAAAAGAGGCTTTTAGCCTGTTGATACGTAAAACAAACTTGGGCCAAATTTATGGATCCATTAAGCTTTTTTTTTTCTTTTTTTTAAATTTCACAATTTCATTTATAATCTAATTTTAATTATTTTTACACCGATTCGACTCGAAATCAATTTTTATTATTATTTATAGTATTTATTAATTTATACAATATTAATTTATAGAAGTTTTATTGGATTTGATTATTTTTCAATTTTTCTGTATATAATATAATTATCTTTTTCATTATATTTCTTTCTATTATATTAAAATTGGTCAATATTATCGAATTTGTTTCTAAAATATTATTATAGCAAGAAATATAAAATAAAACGGTTGTTCGCATAAATGATATGTAACATTATATTTTGCTTTTACCTATATATAATAGTAGTAGAATTTTCATTTTACTTTTCTATATATAATATGATAAAATTGGCATATTGTAATTTTTTGTAAACAAAATGAGTTTAGAAGAAAATCATATGTAATAATTTGTTATATTTTTTATTACATAAAATTTGTCAATTACTATGTAACTTCCCAAGTAAATGACATTAATTTGAATTGAATTCCAAATAAATTGCAAATAAATTCTAGCAAAAACAAAAAAAAAAAAAAAAAAAAGGTACAAAACTAAAATTAAATCAAATTGAGTTGAAATTTGGAATCCGGACTCAGAAAAAATAGGCCGTTTAGAGGAGAGCTCCTTAAAGCCTTTCTCATTTGTCTTGTTCTCTTCTCTTCTTCACTCTCGTCTTTCACCTGACATATCAACTCTCAGTCTCCGGCGAAATTCTCCGTTTTTTCTCTGTAAGTTTTTTCTTTAACGGCATCGATCGCTTCTCCACTTACATTTCTGTGCTCGATTTTTTGTTTTCTTCGTCTGAAAATTACCCTAATGTTCTCGATTTTCAAGGGTTTTGTGCTATGGGTTATTTTTCCCCTGTTTTTCTTAGTTTTATGTAACGAGATCTGTTTCATAGTGTTTTTTCTTCGGTTTATTGTGCTTAGTCGCTGATCGGAGTCTTCGACAGCAAAAAAGCCCTTACCTTTGAGTTGCGTTTCTTATTTTTCTGGGGTTGATCTAAAGTTTCTGCTTTGATATTATCTTGCTATGCGTTTTCCTTATTTGAACATCTCGTTTATGATATGTGGTAGTGACTGTGTGTTTCTTTGATGGTACAGGTTGAAAATGAGTTCTAGGGCTGATCCAAAGTCTAAGGGGAAAAACATACCTCAGGGTGGTTCTAAGCCAGAGGTTCAACAGTTGGTTCATGGTCTTGCAGGGACGAAGCTAGCTCCTTCACAAGATGATGGAGGTGATTGGGAGGTCATTTCCAAAAGGAACAAGAACAAACCTGGAAACTCGTCTGGAAAGGCATGGACTTCTCAGAGTTCGAACCCTCCTAGAGCTTGGGGTGGTCAGCAACAAGGAAGGGGTAGTAACGTAGCTGGGAGAGGGAATTCCAATGGTTGGGGAACTAATGGTAATGATGCTAGGGTTTCCGCTGGTAGGGGAAGTGGTCGAGGACAAGGATTGAACAGCAGAGGGTATGATAACAACTATGTGGCTCCCCCACTTGCAACTCGCCCACCTTTGGAAGGTGGATGGAATTGGCAGTCGAGAAGAGGTGCTTCTCAGCACACAGTTGTGGAGGAGGCTCCAAACGTGGAGGATAATGTGGCTAACCCTTCTGAGGAAGAGGATCATTCCGATGGTTTGGATGATTCTGATGACGACATTGCGAGTGATGACTATGATTCGGATGAGAGTCAAAAGAGCCTTGAGTCACGAAAGCAGCAGAATAAGTGGTTCAAAAAGTTTTTCGACAGCTTGGATATGTTGACGATTGAGGAGATAAACGAACCAATTAGGACATGGCATTGTCCAGCTTGTCAGAATGGACCTGGTGCCATCGACTGGTATCACCTGCATCCTCTTCTAGCTCATGCAAGGACAAAAGGATCTAGACGAGTTAAGCTCCATAGAGAATTGGCTGACGTTCTTGACAAGGATCTACAGATGAGAGGAGCTTCTGTCATCCCCTGTGGTGATATTTACGGGCAGTGGAAAGGTTTGGGTGAGGAGGTAAAAGATCATGAAATTGTCTGGCCTCCAATGGTCATCATCATGAATACTAGACTTGACAAGGACGATAACGATAAGGTGAAACTGAAACTTCTTCTGTCTTTTTAAGTTTTTTTCTCTCTTGCATTTGTGCTGATCTTGGTTGTGTTACATTGAAGTGGCTTGGTATGGGCAACCAAGAGCTGATGGACTACTTCGAAAAGTATCCTGCTATTAGAGCACGCCATTCCTATGGTCCACAGGGCCATCGTGGGATGAGTGTTCTCATCTTTGAGAGCAGTGCCACTGGCTTTATTGAAGCTGAACGTCTCGACAGGGAGTTAGCTGAACAAGGGTTAGATAGAAACGCTTGGGCCCGTCGTCGCGGTATGGTCTCTGGAGGTGTACGCCAACTGTTTGGCTTTCTTGCGACTAAGCAAGACCTTGACGTATTCAATCAACATTGTCAAGGTACCCTCTCCCAGATATTCGATATATGTTTATAAAGTCTTGGTCCTTGTCATCTTATGTAATTTATGTATGATTCATTAGGTCAAGCAAGACTGAAGTTCGAAATGCAATCTCACCAAGAAAAGGTTGTGAAGGAGCTAAGGGTGATCACCGAGGACAACCAGCAGCTCAACTATTATAAAAACAAGGCCACAAAACAGACCAAGCACGCCAAGGTGCTCGAGGAATCTCTGGAGATAATGAGTGAGAGGCTTCGTAAAACTGCTGAGGATAATCGTATCGTGAGACAGAGAACAAAGATGCAGCATGAACAGAACAGAGAAGAGGTATTGTCTTTTCCTTGAAAACCATTAACTTTGACATTTTTTTTATTACCTACTGATTCAAACCTTGGTTGTTTGAAGATGGATGTGCAAGACGAGTTCTTCCAGCAATCACTCAAAAAAATCCATGAGAAGAGAAATGCTAAGGAAGAGAACTTCGAGTTAATGCAGCAGCAAGAGCGCGCCAAGGTTCAGCAGAAGAACACTGAACCCTCTAGCAACAATGGTTACCGAAAAAGGTATGTATACATTACTTACAGAAACACCTTTTATGTACAAGAGTAACTAAACTGTTATGGTTTTTTGAATATGTTGCAGAGCTGAGGAGGTTTCAAGCTGTATAGAGCTTCAAGAGAAAGAGATGAAGGAGTTTGTGGAGGAGAGGGAGAAGCTGGTAAAGGAGCAAGAGTTGAAGATGGCAGAGATGAAGAAGAAGCATCACGAGGAAATGTATGCGTTGGAGAGAGAGTTTGATAAGGCTTTGGGAGAACTCATGAACAAGCATGGTGGCTTTGAAGATGAAGATGACTAAGACCGGTCCCGGTCTGGTCTGGTAAACTCAAGACAAGACTTAGTTTTCTTGTTTTGCTTTTGGTATGTTTGCCTGAATATTAGGAGATTTGAGAGAGACTCCATTTTTAATAGGCAAGTTTTAGGAGACTACAGACTATTATTCTCCCTTTTTAATAGAAGGATCTAAGGCGTTACTCTAGTTAATTAATGTCTTAAAGTTTGATAAATTTTTGTCTGTTGAACAAATTCTTCACATCTATGCTGTTTTCGAAATATAGGGGCACAATGAACAAATTCAAATAGTTTGGGCAGTAATAGTAAAATATCTAAAACAAAGAGGTGTTTAGATGCAATTATACTTTAGTCTGGAGCGACGTGGTTGTGTCATAAAACGGATCTACTTGAATTGTATTGGAAGAGCATCGTCACGACTCACATAACTAAAAGATTTACTTTATTTCAATCTTCTTTCAGATTTATACAAAAACAATATAATATAAATTAAATATTTGGATCCAAATCCAATCCATAAATATCTCTCTATCGAAATCAAACTCTGTTTTTTTCCCAACAAATCTCCTTCAGACGAATTCACATCTCAGCTTGATTTGAATCCGCCGTAAAAGTAAACAAATCCTCCTTCTCGATTAGCTAGATATGGCCCCGCCGGCAGGACAAACGGCGGCGGTGGCTGAAGCTGCTGGAGCTGGCGGTGCTGCTCCACCGCAGCAGCAACGTGGCTTCGGTTCCACAATTTCCGGGATCGTTAGAATCGCCGTCTTCTGGTATTTTGCTTCTAAGTTCTTTTCACCTAAACAGAAACCTATGGATGCCACTACTCAGTCTCACCTCATGACTAATCTCTTTCAGAAAGGCGAATCATTGGTAAGTTATTTATAGTATGAACAGCTCCAGATTCATAAATTGGATTTGACTTTTTTTCCAAATCTTTTGTAACACGCAGAGTTTGTTCTGTACACATCTTTTTGCTTGGGTGCTTTAGAGTTGTGATTGATTAGAGGATTAGGGTTTTGAAGATTTTGTTTTGATTCTAAATTTAACCAATGTTTTTATCTACAGGATATGTGGTTTTACCTATCAGAGCAAGAGAAATTTAATGACTTTGGCAATGAAAGTGCACTTTTTTGGCATGAAACTAATATACCTTATGCTGTATGGACACCAGAGAGTGTTAGGACCTTGTCACGGACGTATCATCCATCTGAGGTAGAAAAAGTCACAAGCTTGACTCTTTAATATATTTAATCTCCAATATCACTGTATTAGTAATGTTCATTAAGTTAACAATGTTATTTTGTTCCAGGCTCTACAGAATAATGGAAGTCTGTATGCTCATGTCTTCTTTGCTCGATCTGGATTCCCTATAGACCCCAGTGACCCTGAGTACCAACCTCTTAATAGTTTTGGCAGGACGCATGGTAAGACTTTTTTTTTAATCTAAAGAACTCTTTTTTGACAAGAATTGATAATAATGTTTCTGTGATTAGCTGATTTGGAGTGTTCTTTTTCACTATTTCAGCTGTTGCGACGTACTTTCCAAAGCGAAAAGTTGATAAGAAGAAGAGTCTCTTGGGAAGTGCCAAAGACTCTGCTGAATCCCAACCAGAAGTTGAGGTATGTCTCTTTGAGTAAAAATTGCATAAAGTTTTATGTTATTATCTTGAAGATGAATTCAATACATTTGTAATGAACTAACGCCAACCGCACTTCGCAGAAAGTTGGTGATAAGAAGTCGGATTCCAAAGAAGAGGTCCCTGTGGAATGGGTTTCCCTATGGAAACCGAATGTCACAATTAACCTGGTTGATGATTTCACCCGGTAAGTTGGTTATGTTACTTTGTGTAGTAAAAAAAAATGAGATTCCAGACACACTCAATGAATACCAAAGTGCAAAGATAGATATAATAATCTTGTCATGATCCCACTTCTTGTCAAAAATAAATAGCAGAGTCTTGAAAACTTTACTGGTAGACTAATATCTGCTTTCACTTTCATGACAGCTATTCACAGAATGCTGTACCACCAAACGTTGCTCCTCGTATCCTTCAACTTTTGGCAAATAGATTAAATGCTTATTAGTATTATTTTTGATTTTATACATTATTATTATTATTAGGTTGAAAAAATTATAAATATTTTGGTCCATGTCTGGTTGTAAGTATTTTCTGCTTGTCCAATATGTGTTATGTTGTGCTTAACTTAAGATTTGCAGACCTACTGGTAGAACCTAGCACAGGAAATTACTTTCCCACAGTTTACTTCAATGAGTTTTGGCTACTAAGGGACAAGTTGATTCCAATCAATGAGACAGTCTCAGAAGTACCACTTCATCTGGAAATAAGCCCCATAAGCATGATGAAGTGGCAGCTGTTTCAGCAAGTTGATCAATCTTTCCAGATGCAGCGTAGCTATGGAAGCATGCTTGATGGTGAATCTGACGAACTCAAGGTAAATCTGGTCCTTTATATTCAGTCAGCATCTTCACATGAACTTATCATTGCCCTTGTCTTTACACGATTCTTGGTTTCTTCCTGGAGCTAATTGTAAATATTTTTTTGATGTATTACAGAAAGTGTTTTTGGAAGGAAATCCCTATCTTTTAGGCATCACGATGTGTGTTTCCATGCTTCATTCAGTGTTCGACTTCCTGGCATTCAAAAATGGTAAGTCAAGACCCAAATGTTTCCTAACGATTTTAAGAAAGATTGTTGAAATTCACTTATCATTTTCCTACCCTGCAGATATCCAGTTCTGGAACAAGAACAAATCTATGGAAGGACTATCTGCAAAGTCTGTTGTACTGAACTTTATCTGTCAGTTTGTCATCTTCCTCTACCTGCTTGACAACGACACTTCATGGATGATACTGGCTAGTTCCGGAGTTGGTGTCTGTATTGAATTCTGGAAAATAGGGAAAGCCATGCGTATAGAGGTACTTTTAATATTTTACATAATTCATTTCTGATGTTGTTGCGTTACATAAAAGCCTTGTCTAACATTTAAACTTAACAGGTTGATCGAAGTGGAATGATTCCAAGGTTGAGGTTCCATGATCGTGAATCCTATGCAAGTAACAAAACCAAGGAGTATGATGACATTGCCATCAAATTCTTATCTTATGTGCTCCTCCTCCTTGTTATTGGCTTATCCATATATTCTCTCGCCTACGAACGCCACAAGAGCTGGTATTCGTGGATATTGTCTTCACTAACAAGCTGTGTCTACATGTTCGGTAAAAGCCTTCACCATCTTCAATACAAAAACTGTCGTGAATCTCTCTTTAGGAAATTGTTTTGAGTTTTGGGTTATTTGTTTTGCAGGTTTCATTATGATGTGCCCTCAGCTATTCATCAACTATAAGCTAAAATCAGTGGCACATTTACCATGGAGACAGATGACTTATAAGTTCCTCAACACCATTATCGACGATCTCTTTGCCTTTGTCATCAAAATGCCGATTCTGCATCGGCTTTCTGTTTTCCGAGATGGTGAGTGAACTCTTATCAAAATCTTCTCTGTACTTGGATTAAGATTTCTGAAACATGTTTATATAATTGATATCTCTCTCTCTCTCTCTGTGTTTTTCAGATGTGATATTCTTGATATACTTGTACCAAAGATGGGTCTACCCTGTGGACAAGACACGTGTTAACGAGTTCGGTTTTGGAGGTGAAGAAGATGAAACTGCAGAGAAGAAGTTGATCACTGAGAAAGAAGAAGAAGACAAGAAAACAAACTAATCTCTTCTTTTGTTGTTTGTTCTCATTTTCTATACTGATTTTAGAATACTAAGCTATAGTTTCTTAATTTATTTTTGTGTTTTTGGTTTCACTTTGAAAATTGTTTTGTTAACGTTTTATGTCAAACTTTCAAACCATATTATAAAACAACTCCTTTTGTTTTTTGTAAAAAAGGAAAAAAAAAACATTTTCACTAGCGAAACTAACTTCTGAGAATTGGTAACATCCAATCACTAGTCAGAAAAAAGTTGTTAAAAGCACAGTTAGATCAAACATAAATTTAAGTTTACAGTAAAAATGAAAAGTTTAGTCATTCATTGACTCATGAGAAAGAGCAGTTCCCAAGTTGAGAGAGTTCCTCCTCATAGTTCTCCGGCCAATCCCTCCATTGCCATCTCCTTTCCTCATCATTGCCACAAATTCTCCATAGTCTATTTGTCCATCCTACAAAAGCAACCACCATCATAAAACATTATTTCCAAGCTAAGAAACAGTAAAGATGGTTTGTGTACTATTATACTCACATTGTCTTGATCAATGTCTTTGATCATCTCATCAAGATGTGAATCGTTTATACCAAAATCCTTCCACGCCTGTTGAAGCTCGTCAATAGTGATGTAACCACTTGCATCTTTGTCAAAGAAGGAGAATGCAGCCACTAGATTCTCCTCTCTCTCAAGCTTGTTCAAGTGGACTGTTGCAGCTAAGAACTCTCCATAGTCAATTGTTCCACTTTCATCAACATCGGCCTAACACACACACACACAAAACTCAGAGCCAACACGTTTAGTTAAGAAGAAAAGAGCTGTTAGATTACCGCAGACAAGAGTTCTTGGATCTCTGATTCCATAAGCTCAGAGCCAACACGTTTCACAGTGTCTTTTAACTCTTCAAATGTGATGGTTCCACTGTTATCTGTGTCTATCATTTTGAACAGTTCTTTGAGCCCACCGATTTCTTCCTCAGATAGTCTCTCCGCAATCACACGTAAAGCCATCTTCTTAAGCTTGTTCATTGCACAGAACTTTTTGAGACGGGACAAAACTGCACAGTCCAAAGGTTTATCTGGAGCAACCGTATCATCCACAATCCACGGATGACCTGACACAAGAAAACATTTTAATCAGCAGCTTACAAGAAAAAACCTCATCTAACTTTCTTCGAAGCACGACGAAAACTTACACAAAACTTGATGAGCAGTTAGTCTCTTTTTAGGATTGCTCTCAAGCATTTTCTTGATAAGATCCTTGGCACTCTCTGAAATACTTGGCCAAGGATTGAGCTCAAACTCCAGCTTTCCTTGTAAAATCTTTCTGAAGATTCCTATTTCACTTTCTGTATACAAAACATGAGAGAGTAAACACTTGATGGAACACACTGCGATTATAGTCTTTGATGAAGAAAAGAAGGCATTGGAACTGTACCAGCCCAAAAAGGAGGGAAACCACATAAAAGAATGTAGAGGATAACTCCAGCACTCCATACATCACATTCACGGCCGTAATGCTTATGTAAAACCTCAGGTGCTACATAGTAAGCACTACCAACAAGTTCTGAAAAGGTTTCTCCTGTAAAAAAACTAGAGCTTCATATCAAACTCATTCCACTGAAACAAACACTCACACAGCATTTGAAATTCAAACAATACTAATAGATTTTGCTAAGCTATATCACATTTACCATATTAGAGGATAAAAAAGAAAGAACAAAATTCAGACCTGGTTTATGGAAAGCAGAGAGGCCAAAGTCAGTAGATTTAAGAGAAGCATCTTCATCACAAGAAGCAAACAAGAAATTCTCAGGCTTTAGATCTCTATGCATAACTCCAAGAGAGTGACAACCCTCAACAACACCAACAATGGTTTTAATAAGCTTAGCAGCTTCTTTCTCACTATAATGACCTCTCTTCACAATTCTATCAAACAATTCACCTCCTTCACAGAGCTCCATCACAATATGCACGTTTCTGGTGTCCTCGTACGCACCTTCTATACGGACAACGTTGGAGAATTCAGACAAGTGATGCATAATCTGAATCTCCCTCAAAACGTCGTCGTAGTCTTCTTGACAAAGGAGCTTTCTTTTCGGTATGGATTTGCAGGCGAGCTTTTGACCTGTCTGTTTATGGGTACAGAGGTAAGTGATACCGAATTGGCCTTGTCCGAGGACTTTACCAAGAAAGTAATTGTCTTCAACGTTTTGGGTCTTGTAAGGAAGAACCCATCTGGTTCTTGGTTTGTTTGCCATTCTTGAGAGTTTGATTGATTGATTGATTTCTTGTGGGTTTGGTTTAAAGAGAGGAAGGGGAAGAAGAGAAACAGTTGAATGAGGAAAGAAACTGACTTGTTTAAGGCATTGAAGATGAGAGAGCGAAGTCGAGAGTTTGGAGAGATAAAAGACCGCTTTTTGGAATATGATTGATTAGCTAATAATAGCTTTCCCTTTGAGATTTTTTTTTCCACATAAAATGAAATTTAAACAAACACAATGAATGCTTTGTTGAAACTTGAAAGATAAATGAAAATATATTTTGTTAGAAAAAGATAACACGAAAGATAAATAAATAAATTATAAGATATTAGATACTGCAAATTTTGTATTTTTCTATTTTCTTTTACAAAGTCAATTAAATATACTTGTTTTTAGTAAAATAAATATACTTGTCAATACATTTAAAATCTACAATATTGTTTTAACTTTTAAGAAATGAAATGATATGATATATAAAATATAGAATGACTAAAGAACTAATTGCAGCGAAATAGATATATTAACTGAATATTTTATAGCAATAAGAAACTAATTTAGTAATCTTAAAGATTTTACCAAAAATAATAATATTTAAAGTTCATATATTTTTTATGTATAACACTTGGTCAGGATATGTATAACATATGATGTACCTACTAAATAAAGGCAAACACGTCTTCTTGTCTTGAATATTGCTCTTTGAAGGTTTAACCAAAACATATTTTATAGCTCTTTAAAGTCTAAACTATTGACCCTATGTGTATTCAATATTGGGATCCCAGCTTCACCCTTTCCCAAACCTATGTTTTTAAAATTTTAAATAAACATATATATTGAAACGTGTATTTTGTGCATATATCAAGAGTTGCAATCAGTTTTTTAAAACACACAAGTAAATGACAAATTCATTCTCTTTCCGACACATTCGTACCTTTGTCTTTGTCTCATCTTTGGGTGATGTCAATGTCATATTGACATCACAAGCGAGATATTTCCTTCTCGAGGAGAAAATACCAACTTGAACTCTTCATGGCGATAGAGTAGCGAGAGAGTCACTCCTTAGTCTCAGAATAGGTAAAAGTAACCTTTAACAGAGGTTGATAAACAAGTGTATAAAGAATATGATACCAAAAGTACAAACCCTAAATTTTCTTCAAAATAATAAAACAAAGTCTAAAAACGACTTGTCTTACAATTGTGGTTGTGAAGATGATACAAAGCATTTTGTAGGGCTATTCCTGGCTAGAGTTTGCAGAATTATAGATTCTACAACAGTAATTGATATGAAATGGGATTGTACACAATGGACGACCACCACTATGGTCTTCCTTCTTTTGAATCCCAATAAAACCACTAGGGTCTTGAAGCAGCTTAATTCTTGTCTTGAATTCCAATAAAACCACTAGGATCATCGTTTCTGGTTCATAGCAGCCTATTCAAGATTGAAAGAAAGTAAAAATATGAGACTTCTTGAGAAGAAAACAACAAATTAAAGTTTCTGTATAATCAACAAGAATCTGAGGAAAGTAGAAGATAGATACCTTTCGAAGTTTTTGCATGACGGAGTCTTCATAAGCTTGATAACCAGCACCTACTATGTTGCTTTGCGGTTCTGCTTCTGCAGATTTCTTAGCAGTCAGAAAATCGGTTTGCGATGCTTTTTCAAGAGGTACAACCAGCAATGGATTTGAGAGATCGCCACACAACATTCTCGTCGCTGCAACCTATAATAAGGAAAGAAAATAATTGAATGAATCCATGATTAGAGATATATATAACGAAATAGAGAGAAACCAAAGTTAGAGATAGTACTCACAGCTCCATCTTTTGTAGCCATTACAATAAGAGCAGAGCATTTCTTCTTTGTACTCCTAATAACAACATCTTCAACCTCACCAAACTCTGAAAACACTTCTCTTAGCCTTCCCGCTGTATACCCTTCACCAATTGTTTCCCAAGAAACTTTCAACATTCTCGCTTTATCGAGTTGAACACTAGCTCCAGCACTACTTGCATCTTGTTTTCTCTTTTTATCTACACCCCTATCTGGAGTTTCAAAACAACCTCTCTTCTTCGAATGTCTTGCGCGTATCCTCTCTATCTCCTCCTTAAGCTTCCTTGCGATTCTCTCTTCTTCATCATAACCTTTAGCCACATGATCAGAAGAAAAAGCAGCACGCTCCCTTTCCTCCAGATCTGACATCATCTTACGCCTCTTGGAATCAACTTGCGATTTCTTCAGTAGCTTTTCACGCTGGACTCTAAGAAGATCATCAAACAGCTTCCGTGCTTTCTCGTCTTTGAGAACCTCATAAGACGTCTGAAGCCTCTGAAAATTCTCAGGAGCATCAGGATCATCTCGACATTTATCTGGATGCAAGACCAAAGCTTTCGCCTTGTATGCTTTTGTAATTTCCTTCTCGCTAAGGTTCAGAGCTTCCTCTCCAGAAGGTAGCCCTAGAACTATATAGTGATCAACAAAACCCTCCATTTTTCTTTCTTCTTCTTCTACTGCAGAGAACCACAAAGGAGTTAGTAATCTAATTGAAGTTGTACAATAACAGATAATGCAAGTGAAAATTATCTCTCAATTTCAAAAAGAGAGAAAACTTTAAAAACCCTAGGAGATGAACTTAAAGACACATTGATAATTTTGGTGAAGTCAGAGAAATTTGATCAAAGAAAAGATAAAAACCTTTTTCAAACATCAAAGACAAGAGTTTTAAGTTAGTAAAAGACAATGAAGTCAGAAATTTAACCTAAAACCTCAATTGTTCTTTTAGATTTCGAATAAAACAATCAAGTCACAAACATAAATTCCAATTCCTACCTTGTCAACTCCTAAAACCTTCGACTTGTATCCAATTTCTCAAGGAGACACCCAAAACAATACAAATCCGAAGACAAACGGAACCCTAGAACTGGAAGCTTTCTTCGAAATTATCGAGCAAGAACAATCGGAGAGAGAGAGCAACGGAGTATACCTATGAGGGATTTGGTGTATCAAAGAATTGATCGCCTGATTCGATTGGGCTGGCTTCCCTTACTTCTGATTTTATGACGGCTTTGCCCAATTTCAATTTTTAATACCCGATCCGGGTTAAACCGATTGGCGGTTGTACCGGCGTTTATTTTACTTATTACCAACCAAAAAAAAGTTTTAGGGTTTATGTTGAGTACACTCACAATCCAAATACTCCCGACTTCTTCACCACCGGAGCCTGTACCGTCGGCACAACAAAAAGCTTCAACGCCGGTGGTTTCTCTTCCTCGCTTTCTCGCTCGATTAGTTTCTCACAGGCAAGCTTCTCTGATTTTCCTTTTAGACCAATTAGTTCCTCCGGTTATTTCGTTTCTAAGCGTCAAAATTTTCCCATTTCGAAGGATTCTGTCGATCTCAGTGTAGATCGGAATCAAGTAATAGAGTTTTGATAAACCTAATTTAGGTGGCATTGTGCAGCCGTTCAGCTGAACATACTCAATTACTTTGATTTGGGTTAATTCATTTTTCATTTCACATTGATTTCTGTAATAAGAATGTCAAATAAAAACTTCTTTTTTTTTTGTGATGTAATTTTTAGGATTATTGTGTAAGAGAGTAGGAGCAATGGGTTGGAAAGCTGCTGAGAAACTCATCAGACACTGGAAGATACTTCGAGGGGATAATGTGAGGACGATTCTTGTTCTTATGGTGATTCACTAGTTTGCTTTCATTTGACTTGGTGTTTCTAAAGGTTGGTTTTTTATGCAGGTTATGATCATTCGCGGCAAAGATAAAGGCGAGACTGGTACCATTAAGCGTGTCATCCGATCACAAAACCGTGTCATTGTTGAAGGGAAGAATCTGGTAAGATAGATAGTCTTGAATTTACAATTTCCATCTTTGTTTCCTTGATTACGTTGCTGGAGTATGAACTAAGTTAGTATTGAATCAGAATCATATCACTAGTTAGTATTGCGTTTCTCTGATGTTTTTTTTTTTGCTGTATTTGCAGATCAAGAAGCATATAAAGGGAGGCCCTGATCACGAAGGTGGGATTTTTACAGTAGAGGCTCCTCTTCACGCCTCAAATGTCCAAGTTGTTGATCCAGTCACTGGGTATGATCTCACTTTCCACTCATGTCATCAATTACTCTTTGGCTCAAGCGAGAGATTTTCTTATTTGTCTGTTATCTTTTCTACCACAGGAGACCTTGTAAGGTTGGTGTAAAGTACTTAGAGGACGGAACAAAAGTTAGAGTAGCCAGAGGCACAGGCACATCTGGTTCGATTATTCCTCGCCCAGAGATTCTAAAGCTAAGGGCAACACCAAGACCCACGACTGGTATGTAGAAGCTTAACATCTTTAAACATGGCATTTACGTATAGAGTTTTGGAATTGTATATAGTGGGGAATGGGATCTCTTAGCTAATTAGGAACAAACATAATCATAAATCGGCTGTGAGATTAAGATGGAATCGAAACAGCTCGTTTGCTATGCATTGGAAACATGTGCTACATATTCTGAATCTGAGGTAAAGGGATAGATGCATTAGTTTCCTTCTGAGATCAAAGAATAAGCATGCTTCCTTAGCTTGTCCTTGTGAGATCAAAGATTAATTTCATTTCTTTTTTTGCAGCTGGTCCCAAGGACACACCAATGGAATATGTGTGGGAGCAGACATATGATGCAAAAACTGGAAAGGGCATGCCTGATCTTTGAGTCACAATCTCCTTACAGTTTCAATGTTGCTGCTTCCAAAACGATTCTTGTTTTTCCCATCCATTACAGTTTGATTTTGGTCAAGAGCTATAAGATGATGATGTGTAAGGTTTTGTTGAAGAACCTTTGTTACCACTGACTGAAACGAATTCGTTTTCGTTTTCTTTCATTGACATTGTGACCTTTTCAACCAAATAAAAACCAATGGGGATAAATAAGTTTGCAATACACTAATTTCAGCATTGCCTACAAAAGACTTAACAAAATATACAAACAATTACATCTTTAATACAACTCCCAAAAAGTGAAAACATATAACAAAAGCTATAATCCTATGATTATGTTCTTCTGTTGACTATAAAACTCTCGAAACGTGCAATAAAACTAAAATTTATGAAAAAAGGAAAATCAAAATTGTTTTTTACTTTTTTTTCTTTTTGGGATGTTTTGTTTTTGGAGTATTATTAGTGGTCTACAATGAAAAAAAAGGAAATATTGGAGGACTTAAATGTAAATAGTTTGGGCTAATCGAATAAAGATCCATCTCCATCTTCTTGTCTTGTTAACAAAGAAAACTCGAGAGGATTTATAAGATCCCATTGTTGTAGCAAGCAAACCCAAGAAACACAACTCTCTCGAAGACGACCGCTTAATTAATCTGATTATCATGGAGAGATTACAACGAATCTTCGGAGCTGGCGGTGGTTTAGGTCACGCATCGCCCGATTCTCCGACGCTCGATACATCGGAGCAAGTTTACATCTCATCTCTCGCCCTCCTCAAGATGCTTAAGCACGGTAATCGTCAAATCCCTAGCTCAAATTTACCTAAATTTTGTTTCGCTCTTCATTATATTTGCTCTTGCCCTCTTTGCTCTAGAACTCTAGGGTTTCTAAACTTAATTAGATCTGTAATAGAGTGGAATTGAGAATATTAGATTTGATAGAAGTTATTGGAAATTGGCAGGAAGAGCTGGGGTTCCTATGGAAGTTATGGGATTGATGCTTGGAGAGTTCGTTGATGAATACACAGTTAGGGTTGTGGATGTGTTCGCAATGCCTCAGAGTGGTACTGGTGTTAGTGTTGAAGCTGTTGATCACGTTTTCCAAACTAATATGCTTGACATGCTTAAACAAACTGGAAGGTTAACAACTTCTTCTTCTTCTCTAAAGCTTAGCTGATTTTTTTTTACTATTCAGAGTCTGATTCTTCTTTGTATCTGATGTTTCAGACCTGAGATGGTTGTTGGTTGGTATCATTCACATCCTGGATTTGGCTGCTGGCTTTCTGGTGTTGACATTAATACCCAACAGGTATTGTTGTTTTCGCGAATCCACTCATTGTGATACTCATTGTGTTCTTTATATACACTGTTGTGATTGATTCTTGAACTTGTCCAATTTGTGTTTATTGGTGCTTTTGTAGAGTTTTGAAGCATTGAACCAGAGAGCTGTAGCAGTGGTGGTTGATCCGATTCAAAGTGTGAAGGGTAAAGTGGTGATTGATGCTTTCCGCTCGATTAACCCACAGACCATTATGCTTGGACAGGAGCCTCGTCAAACAACGTCCAACCTTGGGCACTTGAACAAACCATCGATCCAGGTGATGATCATTTAGTGAACTCCTGTTTTTAACTTGGAACAAAAATCAAAGGATTTCTCTTTCTGATGTTGGATTGGGATTTCACTACTATGCAGGCTTTGATTCATGGATTGAACAGACACTATTACTCAATAGCCATCAACTACAGGAAGAACGAGCTTGAGGAGAAGATGTTACTTAACCTCCACAAGAAGAAGTGGACTGATGGTCTGACACTAAGACGCTTTGACACCCACTCCAAGACTAATGAACAGACGGTCCAGGTAAGGAGAAAATGTGGTATCTTTTTATTTGTTTCAAGCGTATTTTTCATACTCATGATCATTGACATTGTCTTTATCTTGTGTTTAACAGGAGATGTTGAGTTTGGCTGCGAAATATAACAAGGCGGTTCAAGAGGAGGACGAGTTGTCACCAGAGAAGCTTGCGATTGTGAATGTGGGAAGACAAGACGCAAAGAAGCATCTGGAAGAACATGTCTCCAACTTGATGTCATCGAACATTGTTCAGACACTAGGCACTATGCTTGACACTGTTGTCTTCTAGAGAGCTTCTTACTAGTAGTAACTCTGCTTCAAATCATTTGGCCAGAAAGTTTGAGCTTTTGTTCTTATTCAACTCTCTCTCTTTTATGTCTTTATCTCTTACCAGATGATTAGTTTGTATTGTACTATGTGATTTCGTTATTTTCATTAAGGCCAGAGATTGAGATTGAGATTTCTTGCAGTTTATTTCAGATTTGATTTTCCTCCTCTTTTTAGAATCTATCCTGCAGTTTTTCTAGATTATATCCGTATTAACCAAATTATTCAAGTAGTTTTCAGCATTTTATAAAAGGAAAACATATCACGAGTTCATTTTATATGTAAGATGGAAAAAAACTCTCGGTAAACCTCTTAACCATGGGACTCGGTTTGGCCATGGTGTTTTGTATCTGTAGATAAAGCATCCAAAAATTGAACCTAGTTTTGGCATTGTCTACAGTACATCTATCATTTTAAAGACTACAAGTCTACTAGTGTTGGTTTAGTGATGAACTTGAATGAACTTAAGTTTTAGTGGTTATATTCTCTGCGTGCTTCAATATTATAGACTTTAGTTGAATGGTGATGCGACACCATCTATATTTTACCACAGGCAATCAACACCATGACACCATCTTTAGTTGTTAGTGAAAATCATCTTTGAAATTGTAGCCGCATAAGCTTCATGACGACTGTAATGAATAATTGTATACAAACAAAAAAAAAAAACAGATTCTCCATAAACAAATGCACATGAGTTCTTGTCATCTTGACCACCGACGAGTTATTAATCAACATATTTATTTTCTTGCCTTGGCCTTTATTTGTGATCCTGAGTTCCCGGAAAAAATTGCATCAGAACCTATAGAACAATACAAGGTTTACGTGGTTACAAGGGAAACTGTAGGATTAAATAGTTATGTTTTTCCATGCTCTTTGTATTTCCGGTGAATGGAAGCTTATTTTATTGATTCAAAACTTTGATTAGTTGTGTGGCATTATGGACCCGTATAATTTAGTTATTGTTTTGCTTTGTTTCAACAAATCTGTCCATGACCACTGTTACATTTGACATAGAATTGAATGAAATTGAATTACTTTCTGACATAGATTTGCTTGTCTCCTCCAAAGATGTACATTGATTATGTCTACTGCTCTTACAAGACTCCATTGCGTTGGCCACGTGAGATGACTTCATCAACACTGCTGAAGAAGAAAAACATAGTGACTTAAGCAAAAGATTTGAGAATTATATTTTTCTTTGTTTAGTTTGATTTGTTTCCTTTAAAAAAACTCTACAGATAACATCGTTTCACACGAAATTATATTTTCCCTTGGTTGTTATAACTTATAACCATTCCTTCTTTTTATCAATTAAAAAAACAGCTGGCAAAATTTTTATGGGTGTCCATATATATATATATTACACAGTACAGCTTCTAAAATCACTGTGCCCATTTTTATCACCTTCACGGAAAAGAAAATGGCGACAGATTCAAAACGTAACGAGAAGCTAACGATTCCATTCAAAACCAGAATCGCTCTCACCGTTATCTCCACCTTCACAGATAACGCTCAACGTCTTGACGGAACTATCAACCGCCGTTTCCTCCGTTTCTTCGATTTTCCCGCTCCTCCAAATCCTAACCCTATCAACAACGTCTCCACCTCCGATTTCGTCGTAGATCCATCTCGTAATCTCTGGTTCCGATTGTTCACTCCGCATGTCTCCGTCGGCGGTGATGAACGTATCCCCGTCGTTGTTTTCTTCCACGGCGGTGGTTTCGCTTTCCTCAGCCCCAGTGCAAGACCTTACGATCATGTATGCCGTAGATTCGCTAGAAAATTACCGGCTTATGTGATCTCCGTTAACTACCGTCTCACTCCGGAACACCGTTATCCTGCTCAATACGACGACGGATTCGACGTTTTGAAGTACCTCGAGGAGAATCACGGCAAGATTCTTCCGGCGAACGCTGATCTGTCGAGATGCTTCTTCGCCGGAGACAGCGCCGGAGGAAACATAGCGCATAATGTCGCGATCCGAGTTTGCCGTGAGGAACGATTATTCACCGCTGTTAAACTCATCGGACTAATCTCGATCCAACCATTCTTCGGCGGTGAAGAGAGAACGGAGGCGGAGAAACTCCTCGTCGGAGCTCCTCTCGTGGGAACGCATCGAACGGATTGGTGCTGGAAGGCGTTGCTTCCGGAAGGAGCAAACCGGGATCACGAAGCGGCTAACGTAAGTGGACCAAACGCCGTTGATATATCAGATCTGGAATTTCCGGAGACGATGGTGGTGGCGGCCGGGTTCGATCCGTTAAAAGATTGGCAGAGAAGTTACTGTGAGTGGATAAAGTTATCCGGGAAAAGAGCAACACTAGTCGAGTATCCAAACATGTTCCATGCGTTTTATATCTTCCCTGAGTTACCGGAGGCGGGTCAGTTAATCATGCGGATTAAGGAATTTGTTTCCCAGCGCGTGGCTTCACTCTCCGCTTAATCATAGACCTACCCTACCTTTATTATTATGTTGTTGTGGTCCTTATAAAAAACCTCGATAATGATGATTAATTATTAAAATTAGCTCGATTAGGTCGATGTTTGTCCTTATTATTATGTTTGTCCTTATGCCTTAGTGTTATAAAAACGGTGTAGGCCGATTATAAAACTAGTGTTCTATTTTAAGGTGAATGTGTTTGTATTGTGCTCTTAGATGTTGTTTTAAAAGCTTGAGAAACTTGTGTCAAATTCAAACACGTTTCATTAAATATTTTTAGAGGTTATCTTCAATTGGTCAACTATAACTAGATGTCAAACACAAATGTTTCTTACATTCTAGGTACTTGCGTACTCATTAACTAGTTTTGTTGAATAAGAACAAGAAAATTGATTGCTTGTACGGTGGGATTCAAGAATATCGCAGCCTCCGTAGGTGAGAACCATCTCATAACAAAGAGAAGTAGTTGTTAGTTCGGTGAAAAAGTGAGCTACAATTAATATGCATCTCTAGCAAACAATCAATGCCGATACTTGGATATGAGCTATAGCCTCCTATATTTGAATTGAGTTAAGTTAATCAGTAGACATTATGTATGTCTCAGTTATTTTTGGTGCGTCTACATTTTCATTTATGTGTATAGTATTTTACAAAAAAAAATCATACTTAAGTACTGTAGGGTACGCTAAACCAAACAAAAAGAGAACCATTTATTGTGTCTGATACAATATTTTAGTTTACATTAAAGATGGTCCTGTATTGTAATCTATTAAAATAACCAGGTTCATAGTTGATAACTTTATATTATTGATCGATGAAACCCTCTACCTACTTCATGTTTTCACACCATTTTTAATTTTTTCCCACTAAATGCGTAACGTATTTAGAAGATAATTTAATAAAATATTTAGAAGAAAAAATTGTGTAACGTACGTAGGAACGTTTAAATAATTTATTTAGAGAATATTAAATAATTTATAAGTAAAGAGAAAATGGTTAACTTAACCATTAAAACAAACAAAAATGGTTAAATGACTTACCGATCGTATTCGTACGTTTTTGGTCGACAATACATCATCCGTAATCTGATGGTATGAAACGAGTCAAACGAGTTATGTGTTAACCCATACCTTTCAATTATTTATTACGTGAACTGTTCCATCCCTCTCTTGGAGATTCTGACATTTACTTTTTAAAGTATAGAATGCATAAATACAGATAACAAGATAATTCTAGTCACGTGTCTAATCTGCCCAAAATTAGAAGATATGGTTCATTCTTTCTAATTTACATTATACATACTAGATTTGCAAGTTTAGAAGTTAACCAATTTACATTACGTATTTTTGATTCATGTAAGAGGAATTTTTTTTTCAACATATAAAAGATTATGCATTTATATCCATTTGATATGTTTTAATAAAATTTCCAAAAAAGTAAAAAATATTCTTGTTAATGGCAAAAACAATTTGTGAAAACTGTTTTAGAAAAACGTGGGAAGTCAAATTACGATGAACTGATTTTATATTGGATTTTTAACTATTGTTCTAGTAAGTAGTAACTTAAGGATGATTTAAGTGTATTCACAAGAAAAAATGGATGATTTACGTGATTTATGTAACTTATCATGCTGACTTTAGATCGGGTATAAAAATTGGTGTAGCTTAAGAATTTGTCAAGAGAAAAACTTTCATGTTAAGATGTTTGATTTCAGACTAATATGGGCCTTAAACGAACTTTAAAGTGGGCTTTATGATTTTAAACAAAAAAAGCCATGATTCGTCGACTAGTTTCATACAGACAAAACACAATGATCGACAAGGTCAATTTCGCAATTAAATGCAAATTTGAAGCGTCTTTCTCTTGGCCGACAAATTTCTATTGCTTCATTCTCCGTCAATCTTACACCGGCCGTCTACACTCTCCGATCAGATTCAAACCGTAACTGCTACATACACTGGCCGTAGATTATTATTCCACCTCCTTCGGCCGCTTCTTTAGCTTCTAAAGGTCATTCCTTTTTTCTTCTTCTTCTGGATAGTGCTTTTGTCTTATGTTGAATTGCAGAAATAGTTGGATTAGTCTTATCTTGCTTTAAATTGAATGTAGATTCGAACTCTTATTCGAAACTAGTTGTTTAAATGTTTGTTCATTAAGAAATCGTTTTGAGTTCTGTTTTTGTTTTGCAGTTCCTGAGTTTCCCTTTTAAGTACCTCAAGACTGAAACTTTGAAGTATCATCAATGTGATTGGAAGTGAAAGGTGAATAAATGCTGAGAGAGAGCTAAGTGTGGTAAAAAGATGTCATGGATGAAAGGTAAATCATCTGGTTGGACTGCCTTTGATCTCAAGCAAAGACAAAAACAAGGTCTTGAAAGCGATCTCGAGGATGATCCATTCCCGCCTGTTTCAGCTAGTGCTAATACATCATTAGATGTAAGAGGGAAGCTGAGAAGAAACCATGAACCTCCTTCTGAAAAGTCTTTCTCGTCTGTGCTCTTACCTCCTTCGAGATTTCCACCATTGACAGAGAATAAAGATTGTGGAAACCGAGAAAACGGTGGAGGTTGTAGAAGTAGTAAGAGACCTGGTGCTTTGAGTCTGCCATTAAATAGTCATGATTCAGCTTTTATGAAGCTCAGGGAAATGAATAGATGGGCGGATGATAACTTGATAAGGGATATATTGTTATCCACAGATGATAATTTTGAGATGGCCTTAGCTTTTTTGGAAGGAATGGTTTCTAGTAACGATAAGAAAGCTGAGCAGCCAACTTCGAAGATTGCTGGCAAGTATGATCTGCAAGAGAGTGATCGAAGTTTCTTTTTGGGGAATGCGTCTGAGGATGAAAAGCTCTCTAATGATATATCTGAATTAGATAGTATCATTCAGCGGCTTCAGTCCATTCCTATAGAACCTGAGTGGGAAGAAGATGATCTCTATTTGAGTCAACGAAAGGATGCACTGAAAATGATGAGGTACTACACAAAGGCTTGTATCCTTTTTATACTAAGTTGTTTTAGCATTCATGTGGATTGTCTACCCAATGTAGAGTTCATGTTACTTAAATTTTAAACCTTATGCTTAAATTTTAAGCTTCAACTACTCAGTTTCTCACTTATCCTTGAAGATAAGTATGTAGAGTAATTCACCTTTTTTTCTTTTGAACAGATCAGCCTCAAACCATTCAAGAGCTGCCCAAAATGCTTTTATGAGACATGATCATGCTTCTGCCAAGCAGCATTCAGAGAAAGCTAAAGAAGATTGGTTAACCTATGAGAAGCTAAATGCTGATGCAGCTAAGAAGATAATAGATATAACAAATAAGAATAACGACATATGGAAGTTGGACCTGCATGGTCTCCATGCAACAGAAGCTGTTCAAGTGTTACAAGAACGTTTGCGAAAGATCGAAGGTCAATTCACAGTGAACCGTTCAGTATCTCCAAATAGAGGTAGGTCAAAGAATGCAGCTATGCGATCTGCTTCACAAGAGCCTCTTTGTAGATTAGATGTGGAAGGCATGCACTGTCAGAGAACTGTTTCTAGACAACCACGAAACTCATTGCAGGTTGTAACAGGTATGTTAATTTCCCTTGTTTAGGTATTATTGTAGAAGGGTTCGTGGATAATGTTCTATGGCCATTGTAGGTATTGGTAAACACAGCCGTGGGCAGGCTTCACTTCCTCTAGCTGTGAAAACATTCTTTGAAGATAACAGGTGGAATAAACTATTTTTATCTTCCATTTCATGACTTTGCTATTCATTATTGTAAATAAGGAGCTGAGTAATGAGATGTTGCTTTGCAGGTATAGGTTTGATGATACAAGACCAGGAGTTATCACAGTGCGGCCTAAGTTCCGACACAGCTGAATATATATGATTGATTTCAGATTTAGCAAATACATTTGTGTTACTTCATTGTTGTATCATCTCTCTCTAAGACTGACTTATTTTTGTAAAATATTCCCTGTGCCAATCGATTAGTGTAATCAAACAGGTCAATAAACAAATGTAACTTAAACTGAGGTTTTCTTTTATATATAAACAAATATTGTTTTTTTTTCACATGAATAAACTGTTTAACAAGCCAACAAAAAATATTATCTACAAAGTCTCATTTGTTAAACAAAAAACCTCTCTTCTTTCCCTTCTTTTTCTGCAGAGCCTGCAATGAAATTACAAACCAGAATAATCAGCCATTGATTCTCCAGAAATGAAATTTGAAGTCTTTCTATCTACTAGATTGTCTCTGATTTTTGTATTGTAGAGATTGTAACGAAAGAGAACAAAAAAATGAATTTACTGTTTTGAAGAACATTTTACCTTCATGATAAATAATCTCAGGGTGAGTACTAATTCATCTCTTGAGCTGCCAAAGACAACAGAAGATTAAAAGCTTGCAATGGGATATTAAACAGACATATAACAACCAATATGAACACACAAGACCATATCATTTATTGGATCAAAGTGTGATATATTATCCCCTACACTTGTGTATCAAACCATACTGATATTCAAGCATATATCTGATTTTGTAAGAAATTTAATTTCTACTTACCAGCTAAGCTCTGTTGATTCATTATCTACTCGTAAGGAATGCTCACTACCATCAGAACCAGTGATAACAAGTTCTGCAGGTTGCCCAAACGGAATTGTTACCTAGAGAGGTATCAGAAGAAAATATTTTAATATTAGTTCAAAGCTTGTTGCTTTCCCTATTTACAGAAAAAGCACTCACAGAAAAAAACGATAGAAGCAAATAAGGTATAAAGTCTTACAGCAGTAGAAGCTGAGAATTTTTCTGCAGTTGTGAGATCGTCATTACACTTGATACTGTAACCATCTCTCTTAATAGACAATGTAGCTGCTTCCCATATATCCAGGAAACCAGTCTGTTCAAAGCCACATGCATGTGAAGGAATAAATAATTCAAGAAAAGCCATCGAATAAAAAGCCACAAAATATGCAAGTTGAAAAAATGTTTTACCGCAAGGGAAACTTTGTATGAAGCATGACCAGTACGAAGAGTCTTTTCTATATTGGTCTGCATCTCTGGATCTGTGAAAACAAAAAGAGGATTACCGTTACCTATAGGTCTGACAAGAAATAATATTAAGTTCTCTAACAATGCTTCAGATATAAGGGATAAACTAAACAAAGCTTACAGCAAGCGATCTTGCGATTATCATTGGCATAAACCTTCACAAGCTTCCCCTGAAATCAGAAAGTAGCGAATGAATAGTGCAAACCCCATGAAAAAAACTAAAAATCAGTCAGTAGACAACAACAATGTAAGCACATCTAACACAAGTCGTAAAGATTTTAGCATGAAATATATATCCCACAAAACAAAACGGAGAGTAAAATAAAGGAAGCTAGTGTCTAGATCAAGATTCCAGAAATACCACAATCCTAATCCACAGAGCAAAAAAACTACTCAACATATAATTCCCATTCATATAAAAAGATATTAACCTTGCGGTTTCTGTCATCCAAAGGCTGAACTTCAATAGCAAGATACAGATTAACATCATCAGCAGTGACAAGATAATTTGGCTGCTTTGCTCCTGCATTAGAAGTTTGTTGTTAACGACTAAATTCTTGTTTCCATATGAAGTTAGAAGAAACAAAAGGGAAAGAGAAATAAAAGGGAAATATACCATCAATGTAATTCACAGATCCATCTTCTAGATGACATACCCACTACAAATGGGAGAAGAGAAGAAGATATATTAGATGCAAATCAACATAAATAAAAAAGTGTTTCCGTTTTCTATTTAGCACTGACCTCAAAATTACAACTTGTTGTTCCATTAATGGAGTAACCACAAGCCTGAAGCTCATTTCCAGGATAAGCTTCTCCAGAAATTTGGAGGTCCTCTACGGCTGGTAACGGGTCATCATCCCCAGCTGTCAACAGTGGTTTAAAATATTGAGACAAGTGAAAAACCGTAGTGGAGTTAGTATTATATTAATCATTACCCTGAGATACAGAGGAAGAACGTTCTTCAAGAACGGGAGATAAAAGAGGAGAATTTGAGGAGCTTGGTTCATCAAACGCAAACACAAATGATGGATTATTGGCATCATCGACCACTGTCTTGCTGATAGGCTCACGAAATTGAACATCCTTAGATTGAGTTTCGTCTACTTGCTTCAGGCCAGGAAATTCATCCTCACTCGTACCTGGTTGCACAGGTATCTCAGAGGCTGCCAACTGCCTGGTACACACGAAACACATTTAATCATTGACCAGTAACTACAGTGCATACAACCAGGAGAGCACTAATAAATTGTTATCAAATTGATCATAATCATAACCACACTTAAAAGGTTGTAAAAAAGGACGAAGTTAAATGATCTGTCACCTCATGACAAATCAAGAAATAAGACATAAAACATGAACAGCACCTTATTCGACCTATGACTAATCTGATCCATTTGAGAATTGAAATCATCATATCGCCAAGAGTAAACAAGAAGTTAAAAAATGTGAGCTTAGAAAAAAAAAGCCGCTGAACAGTCAAAGTGCAGGAAGAGAGATATCACCGATTAGCTTAGAAAAAGGAAATTTCAGAGTAAACATGAAAGACTCAAGCGTCAAGAGCAAATTAAATCAAATAACTTGTCAGCGTATTTTTTACGAGTCAAGAGTCTTAGTCAAATTAAATTAAATAACTAGAAAGAAAATTTGTAAGAGTCAAGAGTCAATGATAAACAAAGACGCAAGATGTCATGGACTTGTTCCAACCTAACATGACATGTGCCTTTAACTCCTTTTCTCCCCTCGTGGTAGGTAAGTCAAGACCCAACCCTAAGAAAGAGAAAGAAGCTAAATGCCTTGCTTGTAGTTCCTTGGGATAATTTACAAGTGAAGGATCCCCACAGCAACTACATGTATAGTCTTCATGAAATATTGAGAGTCTGCTCATAGTTTGCATACAGTTTAGAATAGCAATCTTAGCAGGGAAAAACTCACCTGTTCACAAGAGGTGAAAACCTACTAGAATCATCAAGATGGTGATTCCTCACAGCTGAGTCACTTGGCTCATCTGGATGCTGGCGCTCCAAATTCCAGTCTTTTGTTGTATGATTATGGGAGTACATGGAATCCTTTGTCTGGTGGAAACACGAAGAAATTTAAGATTCAATTCACTCAAGCTTATGTTATATAACACTGAGGATTATGAACGTACGGAGTGGGTCAATGCTACACCAGCTGAGCGCGATGGGACATAAGGGGAATCATTTGAGCGGTTCCCATCTGACTGCCATGGTGCTGATTGATACTCTGACTCCTTTAACTTAGTCTAGTACAAGAAAATATCAGAAAAAATCATCTATCATAGATCAGTGGGCAATACAGCAGATTCCATGTTAGGAATAAACAGCAATCACAAATGATGCAGACACTGAGATTTAACACCAGATAAGCCCACACCCGGATAACATACCTCAGTAAGAAGGAGCTTTTCTTGTAGATGCTTAAACAGAACCTAAATAAAAATGACCATAGCTGTAAACGTTATTCACTAACTTTAACAGAATAAAATGCAAAACAATCTCACTTTCAAATATAATGGAGCAAGGAATATTATCAGCCATTTAACTTCCTGATCAAATTTTCTATGTTCTCTGGCTCTCAATGACTCCACATAAATTCTATGTTTCACATAAAATGCAACAAGGGCTTATGTTTCCTTATCCATGAAGATGAAACTATGTCAACCAAGCTCTGCTAACTATCGATGTAAAAATCCCATAAATGCACTGAAGGAGACTTCAAGTAATGGCCATGTGCACAGGGAACAAAAAACGATGCATAGTTTTTTGGAAAACCACTCAAACTAATAGGCTACAGTATGCAGTTTAAAAGTTATAGATAAGATTTAAAACTGACTACCAGAACAACAATTTTAAGGTTCCGACACAAGTTATAATAAAATGATCAAAGATAGCAACATACAGTACTTTAGATTTTGGATCTTACCTTTACATTGCTGACAATAGACTGAGCATCAGAGCCATGCGGTTGGAGAGAATACTCCGATAGAAGAGGCACCAAATATGATACAAATGTAGAACTCTCTTGCTGTGTAGCCTGAAAAAAAGGCATATTTCGCTTCAACTTAGAGTTAACCAAATTTCACATAGATATATATATCAGTTGCACTATGTTCGGTCTAAAAATATGATGAAACTGAGGGCCCAGAGACAAATCATATCTTGAAATTGAACGATGAACATTTGGTAATAGTTTGATGCAACTGAGGATAATTCATGGTGTCCAGCCAAAAAGAATACCAAAGAAATAGAAATGAGAGATTAAGCCATATATATGCCAGAAAAGAGACAACTATTGCCATAAGCCCACAAGTACAAGACCATAGTACCTGTAAGGCATATGTTAGCCGTACATTTTCCTCGATTATCTCTTGTCTGTAAGAGAGAGCTTTTGATGTAGCTTCATTAAGTTCTTGTTGTTGTTGATCATATGCCTGGTTACAACAGCAAGAATCTTTGAGCTTCCAAACTAAAAAAGAAAGAAAGTACGAGATGAATTAAAAAAGTAAATAAATAAGAAGAAAAGGCCAACCAGACGCATGTAGGCAAATCGCTTTTCCAGAACATATTTTTCATTGCGAATTTGGGATTCCTAAAAAGAATACCTAAAATGTTAGTCAGATGATTTAGCACAAAATCAATAAAGAAGGCTTTATTGTCATTTACTCTTATGGTTGCCTGGGCTTTCATTTTGGTTGAGCTGATTGTTTAGGGTTTTGCTCTTGTTTTGTGCCCTTAACGAAGCGAACATAAAAAATCATTGAAAAACTTATATTTGGCTTGGATCAGTAAAGAGTTTGCCATTTTGCTGGTCTCTAAGTAGCAGCAAATCTATCTTTCCCATTAATAATAACCCTACTCTGTTTATGGCAAACTTTTATTGATCCAGACCATAGTTCACTTCTTGTTATGTTCACTTATAAAGGGGAAAAAACCAACAACAAAAGAAACCTGACTCAATCACAAATAAAATCCCCAGGAGCCACAAAAGTAACATCAAAGCCTAATAATCACGTGTAGAGTCGAGCAGGACTCACCTTTACAGAACAGTAAGTCAGATATTTCCTCAACTGCAAAATTTCTTGTTCGTTTTCCTTGACCTTGCGAATGAGTTCCTGAAGAAGAGGTACATAGTCAGGTAAACAATTTTTCAATTTACAACAAGAAAACCAAGACATAGTCAGTAGTCAGTGTGATATAGACCTGATTCCCCGCATTGCCCGTTTGATTTACTTCAGGAACTGCCATAGATCCATGAGTAGACGAGTTGATATGTGTGGCATGCTCTCGTTCCAACCCCATCCTAGCACATATTAGATCTCAAACATTATTCACATTTATGTTCATGGAAATTCATCTAAACCATAAGATTTACAAGTAAACTCAGCACATGCCAGAGTGGTAGTTAGTGTTTCAGTACCCCATAGGAGACGATGATCTTGTAGATGAAAAATCAAACTGAGAAGGACCAGCACCATCTACAACTCCTCTGAAAATGCCATTATTTCTATTTCCCTCGGAGTGGCTTTCAAAACGATCACTCACAGTAGGTTCTTTGCCATTAGCATTCACATGAGGGTGAACCAGGCGGGACACACTTGTAGTATTTGAGTGATCTCCGAGATTAGATGTTTGGAGCAATGATTCATCTGATTTCTAAGCAAGATAAAGAACACTACCATGTAAATCACAAATTTACCAGACATGATGTAAGAGAGATAGTAAACGCATACCATAAAAGCAAGTATCACCATAACTAAAGGAAAAGATCCTCAAAGAATATGATACTTACATATCTAGCAAGTTCCAAATTTGTTCTCTCAAGCTCAGCCTTTAGACTGCTTGCCTCCTTAACCTGCTTAGAGAAATAAGAAATCAAATCAAACTGGGACTAAACCATGATCGTGCAGTGGCACAATGCTAAGAGACGAGAGAGAAAACTAGACCTGTTGCTTGATCATAGTTCCGGCTGCTTCAACAGCTTTGACGACCTGTGAAAAGTTGTCATTTTTAAACTCGTTCATGGGAGAGTTAGAAGAATCTTGGAGTCCCACTCCGGAAAATCTCTCGGCCAATCTCTCCTCATGGCCGTTCTCCATTCTCACCTCTTCACTCGAAGCTGATTAAATCCCAAAAGAACTTGACGAAAGGACTCTAATTTTCTCCGCTCTTCTGTTCTTCTTCTCAATGATCATAATCTCACGCGGATGAAACAGGAACAACCAAAACCCCAAAACATTTCCCAAATAGGGAGGAAAATTCAAAGGCAAAAAAGGGAAATTGAGCGTGTAGATTTAGAAAATTTTGGTAATGATTACAAAGCAAATGATAAGAACCAATTGCGCAATCACACGAGAATGAGAAACCCAAATAAGAAAAAGGAAAAAATTGGATTGAAATGAGAAGAAAATTTCGTCTCTTTCGTCGTCTTCTTTCAAACAATCAAAAACTCTCTGTCTCTATCAGTTTTTTATTCTGGACTGGGAAGTGTGATGACCTCTGGGTTTTAAATATGTTTTCACTTTCTTCTTAACTTTCAATTAACATTTCTCTAATTATTTTGGACCTCTGGGTTTTAAATATGTTTCAGTTGTTTTCCTTAATTTTGATTAATATTGCTCTAGTTAGTTTTTGGTAAAATGAATTTAGACCTCAGGGTTTTAAATATGTTTAATTTTTCTTAATTTTGAAATTAAGAATTAATATTGCTCTAATTAGTTTGTTGTTAAAAATGAATTTGAACCTCTGGGTTTTAAATAATTCTCATTTTTTTCTTAGTTTTGAAATTAATAATTAATGTTGCTCTAATTAGTTTCTTGTTAAAAATGAATTTGGACCTCTGGGTTTTAAATATGTTTTACTTTTTCTTAATTTTGAAACTAATATTGCTCTAATTAATTTGTTGTTAAAAAAATGAATTTGGACCTCTGGGTTTTAAATATGTTTTACTTTGTTTTCTTAATTATGAATTAATATTTCTCTAATTATTTCTTACCTAAAAATGAATTTAGACTTCTGGGTTTGAAATATGTTTCCATTTTTTCTTAGTTTTGAATTAATACTGCTCTAATTATTTTGTTACCTAAAAAGGAATTTTGACCTCTGGGTTTTAATTATGTTTCTTTTTTTTCTTAGTTTCGAATTACTCTAATCATTTGTTGTTAAAAATGAATTTTTGGACCTCTGAGTTTTAAATATGTTTTACCTTTTTATTAATTTTGAATTAATATTGTTCTAATTTTTTTGTTACCTGAAAATGAAGGGATTTCTAGGTTTAAATCTGTTTCCATTTTTTCTTAATTTTGAATTAATATTGCTCTAACTATTTTGTTACTTACAAATGAATTTGGACCTCTGGGTTTTAACTATGTTTCAAATTTTTTCTTAATTTTGAATTAACATTACTCTGTTAATTTTTTACCTAGAAGGCTAAAAATGAATTTGGACCTCTGGCTTTAAACTAAGTTTCACTTTTTTTTCTTAACTTTCAATTAATATAGCTCTAATTAAATGAATTAGGATTTTCAAATGATTTCAAGGAATCTCCAGATCAACAAATTATGCTTCATTAGATTTTTTTTTTTATTTATTTTTTTTATCACTCTTCGTTAGATTTTGAAAAGAGACTTTTTATAGCAAAGAAAATATTCAGAATCTTTACAACAAAAAGTTCTACAACTGTGTAGATAAACAAATGTTGTCAGTTAGATAACTGCATAATTCTAAGCTTTTTTCCAAGTTCTTCAATTTAAGTTCCCTTGATATGAGATAGAAGTTTGGTGAGTAACACTGCAGATTGCTTGCTCTGTCCTGCCATCCATACTTTGAAATCAGGAACATCAACAAAGAAGTCTATGTCGCTCCACTTTTTGAGATCTGTCATAGAGAATGGTCCATGTCTTTCTCCTTTAGGGAATTCATACCACCACATCACCTTCTTTGTATCATAGTTCTCGTAAGCTTTGTCCTTTTCGTCCTCCTCCTCATCATCATCATCACCATCGCTCAGTTCGATAATCTCTAGTGGAGTAATTGATTGAGCTTGAGGTTGGTTAGAGAGATCAATCACTGGAATACTTGACTGTTGCTGAGGGACTTTGGCATCACTGATAGTATCATTGTTCTGTGTCATGTCATTTTCTGGCTCCTCCTCCACATCTTCATGGAGATCTTTGTCACCTGCAAACACATACAAACCTTATCATCTCGTTAACTATTAAGAACAAAGAAGCCTGGCGCCGGATGGGACGCACCTGCATCATCAAGGAGTTTGGAATTCTCTAGTGACTTCTGGACACTAGAAAATGGTGAATCACTTAGTTGTTGTTCTTCGTCGCTTTGAAGAGCCTCAATGGAAGCCTCAGGGTTTGGTACATTTTCTATTTTCCCATCATCAAGTTCTTCTGCAACAACTTGGGGAACAATGATGTCATTTTCTATTTTCCCATCATCATCTATACACACAGGTTCAAGTTCTTCTGCAACAACTTCGGGAACTTCACGCAATAGCCTCGACTGTTCTTCTGGTTTCTGAAGAATCTCTCTTTGATCCAGATACTCGGATAGTGTAATAGCTAAGAAGTCAAGAAAAAAACAATAGAAAGATTCACATTATACAAGTAAATAAACAATATGTACATATCGTAAAATATTAATGATGCTTTATAAGGATATTCTCTTCGCTTTCCCTTTTCACTGGCGAAACAAATACGCCTTTGTAACAATACAAGTTCTCTTGCAATCCACTAAAAGACACCACCAAAAGTTGAGAGTTAGTTAATGAAACACAAACAGAAATCACATTTTCTGGGTAAGTGTTTGCAGCTTCATACATAATCTGACATATAACAACCATGATTTGTTTGATCACTATAAGGTATCATAATATTCACTTTCAAAAGGAGAAAGTTAGGAGAAGCAGTAATGAATGAGACATACATGTTGTGTCACATCTTCATGTAAACTTCGAGCCTTTTCTTCCATATCTGCCTGTCCATGATTAAGTTGGATTTAAATTAGAGAACAGAAGAAGTAAATATTGAATAACAAAAACATCTATTAGAGAAAGGTCTAAAAACGAAAAATCTGCATGTTGACTGTTGAGGTACCATTAACTACTAAAAGAAACTTACAACTGTAAGTCTCTTAGCAAAGCTCTTCATTCTTTGATCCAATTCTTCACATTCCTCCTGCCAAAGTTAACATAAATTTATGATAACTCATAAAAAGTGAAGCCCAATATGTCAAGTAAAACCTATATTTGCTGGAATGGAGATGTGATTAGCCGTTAGTTAAAACAAGATAATGACATAAGATCGTATATCTCCAGATCACTACAGCATAAGAAGCCTATTGCCTGTTTCAAGACACAGGGCAACCTGAGGACTCATGGTCTGAAATCAAAAACAAAAAGGAATCCTGGAGTAACTTTTTTCCCTGATTGTCACCGATCAGAAGCACAAAAGTGGAGCAAGCATAGTTCTTAAAGTATTACCTGAGAGAAATCATCATCTGATAGGGAAGAGGTAGGAACATCTTCTAGATAATAAGTATAATTTGTAACCTGAAGAATATGACCATCAAGCAGATTTCCCTCCTCCACACCTAGATAACACGAAAACAAAAAGGATCTTAACCTCCTACAACAGAACCAAATATATATTTGATGAAGCTGACTATCTAAGAGATGTGATCAGTGATAACATCGTTAAAAGAATACACAGATAAATAAGACACTTCATGTTAATGTTTTTGACTTGTACAACCAGGAATCAATTGGAAAATACCTGTCACGTGAACAAGCTGAACGGGATTCTTGATCCTCACAAAAGCCCCCATCATTTTACTCTCAAAGGTCTCAGGAGTCTTTGCTAGTTCCTGGACCAGACTCTTCCTTAAATACAGAAGCTTTACATTATCCCTAACTATAGCAGCAAAAGTCCCTTTAGGCTTTTGCACAACCTCTTTCTTCTGTTTTTTCACCTCACCTGATGCAGACAATCTCTTTTGTTTATCATCCTCTGAAGCGTAGAGATCATCATAGTACGAGTCGTCGTCATCATTCTGATTCTCTACATAATGCTTCTCTAACAAATCAGGGACTTTGAGTATGTTTATCTTCGGACACTCAAAAAGCAAACGCAACTTATCATCGCAAGCTACTGTCTTTGTCTTCTTCTTCTTCTTCTTTTTGGAAGAATCTTCATCTTCAGGGTTTATCCTCCGGATATAGTTCAATATAATCGTTGTAACATCAAACTCTGAAATCTTGTTTGTGGTATCTTTACCAAGCGACTGAAGAAACTCAATGAGATTTCTCGAACCCCATCCTACAAATTCCAAAGTTTTGGGTTTTCTCAACCTCTTCTTACTCCAACCTTTCACTTTTCCATTGCTATCATCCATCTTAAGTTATAACCCTGTGATGATTAACCAAACAAAAGAACAAAAGTCAGAAGCTTTCGATCGCCATTTACAGAAATTAACCTAGAACGATCCTAGTTACGACGGGTTTTCCAGTAAACTAGCATACTAGTTTCGAAAATTAAGAGCAGAGGAGAAAAAGGAAACAAAAAAAAAATTTACACTGACAAAATGCAAACTTTGACGGGGTATATGAAACGACACGAACGAAAGACGAAAACTTTTGAAATGTAAGAGTGAGAATCGTCGAATCGGTGACGACCCTCGAAGATGGATTTGACGGGAAGCTCAAGCTCCGTCAGAATGTATGATTCGGAGGAGCCGCGGAACGGTGAAGAGAAAGAGAAGACACTCTCGGAGAGACGAAAGACAGAGACTTTCGATGATGAAACGGTATTTATGTCATTCGATTTAATTGTTTTTAGTTAGCTGTGTATTTGGGTCAGGTCTAGAGATGTCAAACGAGTCGGTCCATGCCCAATTCGGTCGTGGATAATTTTATTTAAAAAAAATAAAATTAACAATTTATAAATAAAAGAGAGAAAATTGTAAAAATAAACTTTCATGTTCAAAATGAACACGTTTAAATCTTGGATTTTCAAAATGTCGTTTAAATATTAAATTTATTGATTGATTTTCAAATAAATACTAAATTTTTGTTGATCAAGCCATAGTAAACATGTTGTTAAGTAAACTAACAAAACTTTATTACGCAGCTATCAAACTGTTAACAGCTCCGTCTATTCTAAACGACGGGGTTTTTTTATCATAAAACGACGTCGTTTTGGTAGATTTGATAGGAAAAAAAGATGCTGCTACCTGGACTCGAACTCTACTCCTCTTTAAAAATTCAATGATACATTACCATCATAACTAACACATTATATTGATTATTTCACAAACATATATTTTAAATACCTATAATCTCTGGTTTTCATGGGTTAATTATTTACTAACAAATATTTAATCTTTATTTTAACATTAAATCAAATTTAACCCTATTTAATATAACTAAAACATAAAATACCCAATTTTATTTAAAAAGTGAATTATATTTTATAATTAAATTTATTTATTAAAAATGAAATAAAGCTAATATAAAAATATCTAATATAGAAAATGAAATTTTATATATGGAAAATAATATATAAAACATGTAACATCATTTTCTATATTACATATTTGTTTTATTTCATTTCATTTAATTATATTTAATTATTTATTTATTTATTAAAAATGAATTCTATTTATTGAATTTATTTATTAAAAAGTGAATATATATATTTATCACTTTCAGTTACAAATCTTCAGGTACTCTGGAAAAGTTCATCACTTTCAGTTCGCGAAAGTGAATACGATAATGCAAGAAGGCTTACTTGGATATTTTCCCAAGAGTGTGAATACAATGATGGCGCAGGAACACTCTTCTCTATAATCTCTTATCTGCTAAGACATTAAAGGTCTGTCCTTTTTCTCATTACACTTGATCAAAGATGGAGGATCTCCATGACGATACATAGATAGAGATGGATATAATGTTTACACAACGTGAAACAACATTATCAGTATTGAATAAGATAATTTGGATGTGCAGGTGGAGTTCTTAGTTGAGAATTCATATGGTTCTGAAAAGAAAGAAGAAGCTGCATCTAATTAAGAGATCTCAAGGAAACTCAAAGACATCATACATTCTGAAGTGAAACAATACTAATACTCATTACATTTCATAAACGTAAATATACAATCAATAAACTCATATGAACCAAAGTTAAAGAAAAGAATCACACATTCAAATCAAAACAAGCTAGTTGTTTTTTGAGCTTAAGTGTCGAAGACTGTCGCAGCAACGGCCTCACATCCATTGAATCCAACTCTTCTTTCTTCCAATCACCAAAGAATCTTTTGTGAACACCCCTTAGGAAACTCAAAACACACGCCAATGGTCCATACTCATCAATCTCATCTCTCTTCTTCTCACCCTCCATATTACTAACGTTGCTTTTGAAATACGTATACTTGCGGATCTGCAACAAGTTCTTCTTATGATCAGGCCAAACAGTACGCTTATCATCAACGATCACAACCCCACGTTCATCAGCCAACACAAGATCAAGCGTCTGCAAACCAGGACTCTCTTGTCTTGTTACAACTCTGTTCCCAAAGTAAACCTTGTCCGGATCAATCAAATCCAACACAAGCCGAGCATATTCATAACCACCCTTTGTGTAAACATAGAGAATAAACATCTCATTAGCTTCTTTGAGAAACTGATGAACAAAAGGTCTCAGCTTTATCAAAGCTTCATCATCTGGTGAATCACTGTTAAACCTCCAAAGATCGTTCCTTGATTCAGCTTCCTCTGTTAGATACTTTTCAGATTCAGGAAGCTGTGAAACCCTAACGGTGTGGATAAGCGTGTGGTCCAAGTCGAGTACAAAGTGAAGCTTCTTCTCTTCGGTCCAAGCGGTTTCAGAGACGAGACGCTTCGTAAAGGTTGTAGCTTCAAGGCTCATTCGCATCTCTGGGTAGATATAATCGAATGATCTCATGCCTTCTTCGGAGTTGTCGACTGTTGAATTGCATGAGATGCAGATTCCGTAGTGGACGAACCAGTGGTCGCAATTAGGACAAGGAGGAGACTCGTTGATGATCTCTGGATCTATCTTACGTCTTTTGGATTTTTGGTTCTAGATAATGGTTTTCGACTAGAGACATGGTTTCAGTGAATCTGAGAAAGAACCTAGCTAGTTCGAAAGGAAAGAAAAAAAACCTAAATTTCCCAAATATCAGAGAGGTAATCAAAACCTAAATCGAGAATCACCTGAAATCTAGTAAAACCCTAGAAAGTGAGAAAATTGTTGGATTAATGGAAATAAGAAATCTCAGGTTTTGGCTAGCGTTTATATAGAGAGGAGAGACTTGAGAGAGTAACGAAAAATAGAAAACTCTGATTTGTTTCGTTTTTTTATCCTCGCCACGCGCCAAACTCTCATCCTGTGAAATTACTTTTATACCCTTCCTCTTGCATTTGTAAAAGTTAATGAGCCTTATTAAGCCCTTATACACTTCTGATCAGACTTTTGTAAACGGTACTTAATAACTAGAAAACTTTCCAATGATGTCATTTAATTCTAGATGTTGGGTGAAATCTAAGATATTATTTCCTTTTCTCTTTAGTCAACCTTAATTACTATTGGTTAAGAAACATGTATTTGTTGTTTGAACAGAATAAAATTTGGAAATTTGGATATAAAATCACTTTTTAAATTTTGTTGTCTATCTGTATTTTTGTTTTTGTTTTTTTTTATGTTGATCTAATGTTTTTGAAATATGAAATTCTAATTAACCTTCTAAGTCCAAAAAATAGATTTTTTTTTTTGAAAAACCAAATACTCTTGTTGATGTAGAGTCTTTAATTTAATTATAGGATTTATGGAAATATTATATTATATCTTTGTTAAACTAAAAACCAAAAATACCCTAACTAATGATTTTCAACTAAATCAATAATCAACTAATTAGGTTAAATATTTAGTTATATATCCGAAACTAATTTATTAAACATTTAGTTATATATCCGAAATTAAATTATTTACAATTTAAAAAGATTTAGTTTCCTTATTTTCAGAGGAGTAAACAAAACCCAAATTTAAATTATTATTATTATGGTTCATTATTTTCATTATGATTTTGTATATTTCAAAGATATAAAAATTTGAATATTTATAATTATTTCTTTATTTAAAGCTCATTGCTATGTCGTTTTATGTCGCTCTCTACAAGAAAGTGACGATTGATAGATTGATGAGGATATTGCTCATGGTATGACTTATCTCCACAAAACAACATTGCCATCGGGTATATCCGCATACACAATATGTTCATCAAAATGGGTAAGTTAGATCTTAGTTTATTATATTTTGTTTGTCCATTAAATGTATATATTGATTTTTAGTTATTTTTTAAACTTTTTATTTTATAGGATATCAATTTTTTGGATATGGCCTTGTAGTATCAAAGAGATTTGCAGAGTTTTCGGTGAAAACCGATATCTTAGGATATGGTTTAGCTTTATCTGAAATTATCACAATAGAGATAAGAGAATCAAAATTCGCAAAAATTTATAGATTTCACCAAAAAAATCAACAATGGTGAAATGTAACTTGTGTGCACAAAAAACCAAAGAATAAATATAAAATTTAAAATATTTAAGAAAAAAATATATTTATTTTTTGTTACAGGAAAAAAGAATCAAAATTCTTTAATTGTGAAGTTTTAAATTAAAAAAATAAAACTAATTCATTTTATTTTGTTTGTAGCGCCCGAAGGATTAAGGGAAATTTTCATGTGACTCATCATCCTTTACTCTTTGTGTTATGAGAGAACCTATGTCTCTGATTTCTTTCCTTTTTTTTTTGTCCTCTCCACGCGCCAAACTCTTATCCTGTCAAATTACTTTTATACCATTCCTCCTACATGCATTTGTAAAAGTTAATGGGCCTTAAATCAATCTTATGGTACTCTCATATATTGTTGTATCCATTTTTCTAATCATACTCTTAGTTTTATAAACGGGAGTAATAAATAGTAACATTTACTACTTTTTAACCTTAATTACTGTTGGTGTTGGTTAAGAAAAAAAAACTAAATTTTAATTTCCAATCATAAGTTCACACTTCACAAATCAATGGCTACTGGCAAGTCATACGAGTTGACTATAATCCAACATGTGTCAACGTCTTTTGGTTTTGGACCTAGTATTTCATTTCAAATAGGTTTTAGACAAGGTTATTATGTGATCAACACATGACTCTTGGAATGTTTATGTCCGCGTGCAGCTATACTCTTATAGTCTTATGTGTCGACCCTTTCATGAGTCTTTTTTTATATCTTCAACTCTTTCGTTTTGCTATGCAACCAAATGATTAAGAAATATAAACACTGTGCCAGAACTTGGTTAGTTAAGTTTATTCTGTAGGAGGAGAGATTGTTTCAATAATTAGGACTTTGCCTTCTCTGCTAGATCTTTCTCTTCATCTTCATTGGCTCCTTGATGACCATTTGAGAAAAGAAAAGTTTGCATAACTGATCTTAAATATTAAAATGTATTATTCGCAGCATTTGTTGAGTTGCATGATTAGTTCGTTCTCCATAAATCAAATATGCTCTTTGAACCTATTCCATTTCCATCATAGCAAAAAATACTATTTTTGACGTTAATTTGCTTTACTAAGAAATGCGAAATGGCTTTTCTTGCTTGTTTAGTAAAGTGACACTTTTGCTTTTGAACAATATCAATCAATCAATGGAAAACAACACTAGAGCGGAAAATTCTTACTAACGTGATTTATGATTAATAAGAAGAAGAAAAAACACAAGTAAAATATCCATTTATCCATCAATCTATTTGATATATCAACCTATTGTAATCAAAATATTCAACACTAAACTTCATAGGTTCGATTGGATTGGATATCAGTCTATGAATTCTGACCCATTTCTTCTATATATCAACCTATTTTATAGAGATCTTCTGGGGGGGGGGGGGGGGGGGGGGGTTGTACCACTTTTTAGATTTGAATTTGAAGACAACAACATGTTATTGACAAAAAAAAAAACGAATGCAGTCCAAAAAATGTGTACATAATTTATCTAAGAGTCGAATATGTGTATATCTCAATGTTCCATGAGCTATGCTACTCCTCTCTACGTTAACGAGGAAACAAAAATTATCCGCTTTATAACTTTCCAAAAAATGTGTTGTTTTGTTTCTGCCTAAAGATTTGTACAAGACGTGTTACAATCTACTACTGACAATACAATGAATATTCCACCCTGAAGTAATTGCATCATTATCCCTATCATTCCAAGCTTTATTTAAGTAAAATACAAAGATAATGATAAAGCAATAATGCCTTTTGATGTCCAAGATTTTATAATGAGAAGATGCCCTTTTAACAATTCTTGTTCACGAAGCATCCTTTGTCTGTTGGTCGCCACATCGAACTCTAAATTGAATGAACCAAACCATTAATTTCATGTAAACTTTAATATTTGTTCTGTGACTTCTTTATGCAATGGCCGGGACCATCTTCCATCTACCAACTTCTTCCACTACTCCTCCTCTAATCAGCTTTTTAATTAAGGTTATTACTATAAGCTAAACCATCAACTAACATCTATAGGCACATAGCATCATCGTTCTCTTAAAGCTAATTACTTTATTAAGCAAGGAAAATATTGACAGCTAAGCTTAAACCATGGAAGAATTTCGTTTGTTATATTATATATTCAGCATATTCGGCATCTAATAGTATGGAAACATGGTAAAGTACAAATCGTAGTTGAAAATATATCATATCTATATTTGGTATAACGGTGGTTGACTTTCTTATTGATTTTTAAATTGTTTATTTGAAAATAATAGTTGTTTGTTCTCTCGTTTTTTGTTTAAATAATAAAAGAATATAAGTAAATTCAATACTGATTTATCAAATATCCAGCTAATTTAAAAGTCGGTGATTGTAGATGTAGATTTTTTCTCTAATATATCATTTGTATAATATAATATGTTTATGTAATTTTTAAAATATGTCACCGGTCACTAACTAACTCACTTGTATACTTTGCATAAATTATTCACTGTGTGTATGTCACCAGGCACTTAAAGTCACCAATCAGTTAGAAGTATATTATTTGTAAATTATATTTCATGTTTTAAAATGTGTTTTCATCACTTATCTATAGTATTAGTATTTTGAACAATGTTGATAGCAAATTAATCAATAGTTATGAAGCATATTACACAAAATACCACTAAAAATAATAAGTGATTGGTTGAAAAACACATATAAGTCCCACTTAAATTTTGGTTTCCATCAAATTAGAAAAATTACACATAATTCACATTGAAATTTAATTATGAATATTAGATTCACACAACTAACAAAATCCATTTCCTTTATTTATGGATTACAATTTATATATTCGATACATGCATCTAAAAAATGATATGATATTGATTAAATAGACAAACTAAAAAAAAAAATCTCATATTTAAGATTTTTATTGATATGTGCATCTAAAGTTTTAGATTAAAACAGTGTTATGCATGTAAATTTATTAAAATATGTTCATTATATTTGCGTGGTTAATTATTTAGGGACAATTCTCAATTAGATCCTTTTAAAGATTTATTTTTAAACAAAAATTTACTGTGAGTGTTTTTTTAACAGTAAGAATCCTTATTTAGAATTAAAATTTTAAAGAAGACTATTTTCGATATTTTTATCAATTATTTAACATAGTAAATTTTATTAAAATCTTAAAAACCACAAATAATCTAACATATACATACAAATAAAATAAACAATAAATTTTTAAACACAACCAATTCAACCAATAATACTTGATCACGAGTTAATGTAAATTTTGTTTACTATTTTTTTGGATTTTACCGAATTTAAAATTAACAGATTTTTAAGTGAATTTGGTACATAATTGTGCAAGATCATCAAGTTTACTATATCAATATAAATTTTGTTTATTTATATTTTTTAGATTTTACCGAATTTAAAATTAACAAATTTTCAAATAGATCTAATACATATTAATGCAAGATCGTTAAGTTTACTATATTAACTATAAATTTAGATCAGAGTACGACACAAAAAATGTTTATATATATATAATTATAAAATACATAAAGTAAACGAAATTGAAAGTACTATTATTATTTTATTATTTTATAATCTAACGAATCAAAATTTACGTAAATATTTTTCCATGCTGCATAGCGTTGGTTTACTATTAGTACAATTCTAAAAAAACAAATCTAACTACTAAAGATCAAATTTTTCTATTAGGATTAAAACCATCATAGTATTAAACTAATGGAGTAATCTAAAAATTTATCTTCCGAATAAAGCAATGGGAAGACTAAAAATATTGAAATATAAATTTAAAAGAAAGCGACAAAAGAAAGAAATAAAATAAATTAAAATCTTGGAAATTAGAAGTCCAAAAAAAGGTTCTGTAGTGGAAATAAATCCGAAAGGAGGGGGGGCCATAGGTTTCAGCTGTCGAGTCGAATCCAATCGAAATCGAAAAATCGAGTCATCTCCGCCATTACCGTCTTCTTATTTTCTCTCTCTCCGCCACCTCTCTTCATTTCTGACGATTCTCAGATCCTCCGATCCGGCGGCGTTACTTTTGCTACACTTGTCTTCATCTTCTTCTCCTTTTTAATTTTATTTTGTTCGCCGAGAAGCTCAAGGTAAGACGGAAATAGCTATAAGCAGCTCTCATTTTTGTTTTCCCGTTAAAGCAACGATTTGTTTTCAGATTCGTTTCCATCATTTTCTTCCGATTCCGCATGATCTGTTGAGTAGCGTTCTTATTTCGATTGAATTTTGATCAAATGCTGCATATAAATCTATCCATGGCCGAATTATCTACAGGTAATTCCTGGAAACGCGTTGATGGATCTGATGTTTAGCTACGGATTGGGAATGGCTTCGCTGCGTTGATTTCTCTCTGGAATCTGTTCGTTGACCAGCTCGATCGAGAAATATTTTTGGTTTCTCAGGAGTTTTAGGGTTTTTGGTTTTTGTGTATGCCTCCCGATCACTGTTCATCTGTTTCGTCCGCGGAACTCAAGAGCATAGAGGTTATTAGCTTACGGATATGCAGAAGAGTGGAGTAAATCGGAATCCTTCTTTAAGAGTAGCCATTCCTCAGGCACAACAGTCGCTTAGGCGTTTAGGTTTTTGCTCTCAGATAGCTACCGGCGGATCTCAACAGTCATCACCTGTTGTATTCCCTGAAAAGAGAAGCAAGAAGGTGAAGGCATCTTCGAGTCGCGGTGAGGTTACTAATGATCCACAGGTGAAACCAAAACCTGATGAGCATCGGATTGATATTGGTGGAGGGGATGAGAAATCAAATTTGTTAGGTAGTCTTGTTTACGCCGGGAAGCTTGTATTGGATAAGAGAAAATCTGCTAGTGGGAAAGATGCTACAGAGATACAGCAAACATCTTCCACGGACGTTTCTAATAAAAAAGCAGTTGATGCAAAGCTTACTAGCAAGGCTTTGGTTTGGGGTTCTGAGTTGCTACAGCTTGACGACGTTGTTTCGGTAAACAATCTCTGTCTATGGAGTCGTTAAATCTATGCATTGAAAAAGCTGAGACAATAAACTAATCTCTGTGTTTGTTATTTTCTCCAGTTGACATACAATGTTGGTCTTAGGCATTTCACTGTGCATTCTTACCCAATGGGAAAGGGTTCTTGCTTCTCGAAACCAAAGAGAAGCCGCAAGGATTTCCGCTTAGTTGCACCTACAGTAGAAGAAGCAGTTCAGTGGGTGGCCAGTTTCGGAGATCAACAATGTTTTATTAACTGTTTGCCACATCCTTTAGTCTCAAAGAAACAGGCTTCGTCTGAGTTATTTTCGGTCCCCATCGATACTCCTCCTGAGTTGGTCTTCAGGTGTAAGAGTGCACCCAAAATGCTTGTCATATTGAACCCTAGGTCAGGGCATGGACGATCTATCAAAGTTTTCCACAATATAGTGGAACCAATTTTCAAGGTAACTTCATTTTTTTGTTCTATTAGGATGTTGTAGTGCTACATCATCACATTGTTTCCCACTTTTAGGTACTATTAGAACTTGGGTTTTGAATAAAGTTGTCTACATCTTCTGTGTCCTAAAGAGCATCTCCATATCTCCCATCCCATTATGCTTTTTGTATCTTGTGTGTGATATTTTAAACTGTGACAGCTGGCTGGGATTAAGTTGGAGGTTGTCAAAACAACTAAAGCAGGTCATGCGAGAGAGTTGGCTTCCACTTGTGACATTAGCTTATGCTCAGACGGTACCACTGCTTGGTCTATTCACTGAATGATATGTTTTACACAAATCTAGCTTTTAGTATGCATGTATCTTTATCCTACATATCTACTATTACTTAAGAGATCTTAACTTTCTTCCAGGTATAATTTGTGTTGGAGGTGATGGAATCATCAATGAGGTGTGATAGTTAGCCTTCCTAAATTATGTTCATTTTTTCTTTCTATTTTTTTAGGAGTTAAGGTCAAAGTACTGTTCCTGTTATACCATACTTCTTTTTTCTTATCTGCTCTATTACACACCCTAGTGCCTTACTGTGCTTCTGAACCAATTTTTGTATTGAAACGGAGCTTTATTGGCTTATTTCAGCGTGCTCACACCACTTTGCAAGCATGCTGAATCATTTTTAAGAGTTTAGTATCCTCCGGAGCGAGGACTTTGGGATGCATCTTATAGGGAAATACTTGCTCGAGTTGAAATACATGAGAACTTTCTCTCTTGATTTTTTCGATTTATTTAGAACACTTTAGGTAGATTAAGATGCATGCAAAATAGAGCCTTAGATGTTTAACATCTCCTAGATTCTATCTACTTGGAATGAACTCTCATCTCATGCCCTTCCCTTTTCCAATATTGCAGGTTCTTAATGGTCTACTTACTCGAAGCAATCAGAAAGAAGGAGTTTCTATCCCAATTGGAATAGTACCTGCTGGTTCTGATAACTCGTTAGTTTGGACTGTTCTTGGTGTAAGAGATCCTATTTCTGCAGCACTTTCTATTGTGAAGGTACCCTGAGTCCGGACTAATATCCTATTGGTCCCTGCTTTGTTTTATCCGGCCACCAACATTACTTAGCTTCTTAATTTATGCTTTCATAGCTCAGTGGATTTTATTTTTGGTTTAGGGTGGCCTAACAGCTATTGATGTCTTTGCTGTTGAGTGGATCCATACGGGTGTTATACACTTTGGAATGACTGTCTCCTACTATGGTTTTGTTAGTGATGGTAAGTGAGAATACCTTTTTGCTTTGCCTTGTAAGAGCTTCCATTGATAAACAGTTTCTTAAGTGTGGTTAGTTTTGATTCTGTTTTCCTAGCTTCTTTGTTCATTTGCTGTGTCTGCAACTGTTTGCGTCTTTCATGTATTTCAAGGAGAATTTTATGAATCTTTCTTATTGTCGTTTTCGAGTGTATCTTTTAACATTTCAACTGTGCCAGCGTGAACACTATGTTGACTCCATAAACGATTGCTTGCCATAGCAATATGCAATAGTCACAGAATATACCCTACTCTCTTCTGATGTTTGTAGGCTGAAAAATCCTCATAACTGTACTTTCATGCATAACATATTTGTGGCATTCACTTGCCATTCTAAATTTATGGTTTTAAACTGTGCTGTCATTATCTATTTGCAGTTTTGGAGCTCTCTGAAAAATACCAAAAACGGTTTGGTCCTTTGCGTTACTTTGTTGCTGGATTCCTCAAGTTCATGTGTTTGCCAAGTTATAGCTATGAAGTGGAATATCTTCCAGCACAAAAAGAGGATGAAGAAGGCAAGATTCGACTCGAAAAGGAAGCTGTGGATGTGCAAGATCTCTACACAGATGTAATGAGGAGATCAAGCAAAGAAGGATTGCCTAGGGCCTCCAGTTTATCAAGTATTGACTCCATAATGACCCCAAGCGTAGGCGAATTAGACACGAGTAGCAGCACACATGCCAGCACTGAGCCGTCTGAATATGTCCGTGGAATAGATCCTAAAATGAAACGCATGTCCTCTGGAAGAAGAGACATACCAGCTGAGCCAGAGGTTATTCATCCTCCATCACAGTCAACAACCCCTAATTGGCCAAGGACAAGGTCAAAGTCGAGAATAGATAAAGGATGGATGGGTTTAACATCTGTGCAGGATCCTCCGACTCGATGTTCATGGGGGAATACCGGTGGTCATGACAGGGAAGATATTTCGTCTACAGTATCCGATCCAGGTCCCATCTGGGATGCAGGACCCAAATGGGACTCTGAACCGTCTGCTTGGGATGTAGAAAACTCGATCGAGCTGCCTGGCCCTCCTGAGGATATAGAAACAGGACTGAGGAAGCAGAGCATGACACCGAGGTTTGAAGATAAATGGGTTTCTAGAAAGGGGCATTTCCTTGGCATCATGGTCTGTAACCATGCTTGTCGGACAGTGCAAAGTTCTCAAGTCGTGGCTCCAAATTCAGAACATGACGATGGTACAATGGACATGATATTGGTTCATGGGTGTGGAAGACTGAGGTTGATTAGGTTTTTTATACTTCTGCAAACGGGTCGACACCTTTCTCTTCCGTATGTTGAATGTGTAAAGGTAATTTGTCTTTCCTATTTTATTATTCACGGTTACTGCAGTATGTGATGTGCTAGGAAATGCTAATCAAACGTTAAAACTCAATACAAATAACAAGTCTACTAAGAGTAGAGTGTAGTTGATAAAATGCATGGCGGCGATTGCAGGTGAGGTCGGTGAAGATAAAGGCGGGGAAAAATACGCATGACAGTTGCGGTATAGATGGAGAGCTGTTTGCATTGCATGGTGAAGTGATGTCGACAATGCTACCTGAACAATGCAGACTGATCGGTAACGCTCCCGAACGACATTCCTAGTTATATTAATCTCAATTAAATTGTGAGGATGGAGAGAGAGAGTTTGGAAGTTTATATATCTGGAATTTTTTTTTATTGTTTTTGTCTTGGTCGGTGTCAAGTTTACAAGTATGTGTCTATGTGATAAGAGAAGTAACATGAGAGAGTATACCATCTCCATCCTTTTGTGCCATAAGTTACATAAAAATCCTAAACTCTTTGTATATTCTTTTGCCCTTTTTTGTGTGTTTTGAATTATATATGTACTGTATGTGTTTTCCTACAACAATTTGTCTGTGCTTCCTTTTCTTTTCTCTTGAATTTCTCGCCAATTCTTCACACATGTTTCTTTTTGTCCATCTGTAACACAATTGATATTTGTTAATCATGCTAAGCGTAAAGTGTTGTTGCTCTGTGATATGCCTATTTGACAAGTGCCAGTGATCTGAAAATTCCAACGGTCAAAAAGTGAAACTCTAACAAGTGCAATAACAAAGCTATAACGAATCTGGATGTTATAATTGGTAATTTATAGTCTACCACAACATATTTGGTATGTATTACTATATCCAACTACGTGAACTTTATAAACGTCCATTTGTCTTATACGTGGAAGAGTCATCGGATAAATGTTATTGAAAGATATTTAACTGACACAGATTTTGTTTGTCTGACTACTCAAAAAGCATCGCTTGCATTAACCAGAAGCCGCACGTTCCTCATCCCGTGAAAGGACATACGTCTTTCTCTAGCTGGTCTTCTTCTCCTTTCCTTTTCACTTCCTAGTATTCACGCTTATCCTTTTATTAGTCACTATCCATTTCATCCACACGTTTTTTTGTCTCTATATTTCATTCACACGTTTATTGGTTTATTTTCCAGTTATCATCCAAAAAAATCATACTCTTAGCGTCCAGATCAATATGTGAATCCATATTTTGACATCAAAAGAAGAAATAAATGCTTACTTTAGCATCAGTCTTCCTACTAACAATAACATAAATTAGAAAGCCTTTTAACCAAAAAAAAAAGAAAAAGTAATAATAACACAAATCTATAACTAATTATCATTTGAAAATATTAGCTATACTTAATAATTACTTATAGGGTAAAATTTCATTTAAATCGTGAACTTTGTCAAAGATCATTTTAAACATCAACTTTCATTAATTTTATTTTTTATATATGAATTTTTGTTGACCCAACCAAATTGGACATACCGTTAAGTCCACTAACAGGACCACTGACAGACGTTACTCTGTCAATTAAACAAGTTCCGTTAGTGAAAAACAACACAAATCTACAACGAATTATCATTTGAAAATATTAGCTATACTTAATAATTATTTATACCATAATAAATCTATATAAACATATGATAAAATCTCTATAAACTAATAATATTAGAATCAATGTATTTCATAATATTTTATTAATTTATCAAGATTATTAAATTATAGAGATAATATTTAGGTCAAAATAGCAATTTAGAATCGAACAAAATTATTAATTTAATAAGATATTGATGAATTGAATATTAATTTATAAAAGTTTAACTGTAAATGGATGTATCCCATGTTATAAATTTAAAATTTATAAAACAAAAAAAATTAGGTCGTAACAGTAAACTGTTTTATTAGTCTGATTTAGTATAAATAAAAAGTATAAGAACGAAACTGAAAACAAAAAAAAAAGTTATATTTGCCACTTGCCCAATCTTCAACAACATTTCTTCTCTGGGAACTGATATGAGTAGCTCCATCGCTATGTCACCGGCGATCGTTGCCGCCGTTCGACCTCCAGCCTCTCACGACTGTCTCTCCACTTCCGCCACTTCTGCTACTGCTCCCATATCTCTCAAATCTTGCATCGTCACACCTCTCTCGCTTTTCACCTCTCAATTTCGAATCAAACACACGAGCTCAACAAGAACTTCTAGATTGACGACGATTCGATGCGACGTCGCAGTAAAATCAGCTGATTCGGTATCTTCACCGTCATCAGAGGAAGAAATCGAAGCGGAAGCGAAAGCGAAGATAGGATCTAGGGTTAAGGTAACTGCGGCGTTGAAGGTTTATCATGTAAATCGAGTACCGGAGGTCAATTTGGAGGGTATGGAAGGTAAACTCAAAGATTACGTCGCCGTGTGGAAAGGGAAACAAATCTCAGCTAATCTTCCGTATAAAGTTGAGTTCTTTAAAGAAATTGAAGGTCGTGGTCTTGTTAAATTTGTTTCACATCTTAAGGAAGATGAGTTCGAGTTCATTGATCCTTGATTAAACAATTAAGGCAACTACTATTTTGTGTTCACTGATATCTTGGGAATGGAATGATTTGTATTGTATTACCTTTAGCAATCATATTACATAAAGGTTCTTCACCACCATTGATGTTAATTGATTCATTTGCCTTAATCTGGATTATTTGTTATCAAGTGGCTTGTTAACAAATTTATGCTTGATTTTGGATAAATCAAACATGGACTTACATTATTGATAGATTGGAAGAAATGAAAAGTTTTGATCTTGATATGGATTCTTTATCCATTAAGGGTAAATTTAGGATGTGATTCAAGATCCAACTTGGGATATAACACATTTACTAGATTTGGGGTTTGTAATTACGACTAGTAGCATCATGGAAGTATATTGAAACGAAAAAAGATTGGATTTTGATCATGATGGTAAGGGTGATTCGGGTGGAGATGAGACTGAGTCTACTAGATTGAGTTAGGACATGAGACTAACATAGTTGACAGTATCATGTTCTCAAAAGGTCTCATCCACTAGTTGTATTGAATGGATTATATTATAATGTGTGGATTCATATCTATGATTCATTGTTCTTGAGCATAAGAAGTAGTGTGTTTCTCGGCCCGTATCATTATATTTTGCCTTTGTTAAAGTTCTCGGCCCATTGGTTTGCTATTCTCATAAACTTGAAAGACTTGTCAAAAGTAAGATGCAGTATTTTAGGTAGAGAATCAAATTTAGATGTCGTCAAGTAAACAAGTACATCATCATAGATATCACACGAGTTTGTCATTATTCTCTCGGAGGAGAAATAATTTATTTTGTAATATGTTATGATTTTTATGAGGAATATAATTATTGTTGCTCGACTCTAACGTACTAACACGTCCATGTATCACGTCTTCCAACGTTGAACGTTTATAGTAAGATTTTATTAAAACTGGAGTAGATGGAGATTCGAGCTCCCACATTAAAAAACAAGATGAATAAAATAATTGGGATTACTAAACTCAGATTTAGTGACAGCACATATAGGCCAGGCCAGGCAAGACCATGGTGGCAATGATTGATTTAACTTTATAATGAGCTACTACTGCACTTTGAAAAGCAAGTTCAGCCAATAATAAGATGGGGCAAGTCAAAACGTTCTATACCCGTAATTGTAGGTTTATCATGTCCAAAATTTGGCTGTCATTTCATTTTTTTAGTGACTGTAATTTTGTCTTTCAAAGTTGTTGCAATCATCTTCCAAATCAAAACTTTATTATACCAAATGTTATTTAATTAATATCTATGCAGAAAGTTATTTTTCTTTATGTTATCACGTAATTCATTTATATCACATACGATTTTCTTCTTTAATAAACGAAAAAACATGATTTCGTTTCTTTCTTTGTATATATTTTTATGAATTTTTAGTTTACTAGACAAAAAAAAACAACAGCATTACAAGATTAAAAATCATGTATTAACAATAATCTAAATAGAAAGTAGAAACATCATAACTTGACTCTTTTACTAACTAATTTTCTTTAGTTTTTAGTTTTTGAGTTGTGTGAAGGCCCCATCAAATTAGGTAGTCAGTTAATGTCAAGCCAAACCTTTTACCATTATTGTTGTCCATCCAACGTTGGTCTATCAAATATCACTATTGTTTGTTTCGCTATTACGAATACTAGGTATCAACCCCGCGCGTTGTCGCACGGATAATATAAATCTTTTAAATAATTTTTTTAACATTTTATAATTTCAATTATTTTAAAAATATTTAATTTTTGATATAATTTCATATTAACTTACAATTTTTCTATTTAACAAAAAAAAGATTACGGATAAACAGTCTTATAAAATGTATTATTTAATTTAAATATATATTATACAATTAACTTCGCATATATAAATATTGTTTTAGCAAACAACAAAATCATCACTGATTATCTCCATTCTATTTTTTTGAGGTCGTCTTAATAATGGATTTTCATCTGATGTATCATCCAGATTCTCATCTTTCAAATCTATTTATACTTTAGATGCAAAATCATCATTGATTATCTTTCTTCTATTTATTTAAACCTGATTTTTGTCTGATGTATCATCGAGGTTTTCAACTTCAAAATCTATTTCTACTTTAAACGTGATAACTTGTTCTTTGATTCGCCTTTCTCCTGCATTTTTCCCTTGGACTCTAGTATATGTTGTAAATTCATCATTTTATAGCTTCTTTTTTTTTGGTTTCTTTACATTATGTGTTTTTCTAGGAGATGTGATAGCTTTTTTCTTTTGAGTCATTTTGTTATTTGACTCTTTTTCTTCAAAAATAAGTGTTTATGAAGCATTCGTGGGACACTCCATTCTACATACAAGAGTTTTTTTTTGTTTTTGAATTCCACATGGTTCATGCATCATATGTTGTTCAACTAATTCATAACTTTCTGGATCAATTTGTCTATCTGGTAATTTAGCTAAAACAAACTTATCAATATCTTAGAAAAAGCAATATCACGTCCAGTTTTTAGTCATATAAGTATATGTGCATGAGCAAATTTACGCTTTTGAAACTCTATAGTATATACAACTGTATCAATTAAAATATTAAATATTAAATATAATTATAAACATTTATTATAATAAATTGTATAACTATGTACTATATGTGATAAAAAATTTAAAATTTGGACTTGGAAAATAAATAGAATATGTAAAAAATAATACAAACATGTGAAACCATAACATTCAGAATTGAGTCCAGTAAAATCAAACACTAAAAAAATGACTGCAAACAACATATATTGAGAGAAAGACAGATATACATACTTATAAAATGGAATAACAAATTGTTTAATTGATGAAAGAATTCTCTGGAGCTATAATGATTCACACACAAACAATGAAATAAATATCAACTTAGTTTAAAAGTCATATTTATTGGCAAGGATAATTTTTTTGTTTTCGACAGAAATGAAATCATTTAGAAGAAGTGTTAGTTTAAATGAAAATTAAAGGATGCAAATTGGAAAAAATGGAACAATTATATTTTTCGTAATTAATTGTTGGATACAATGAATATATAATAAATTTCCTGATTCAATGAATCTTTTATTTAGAGGAAATAACAGCCATAGGATTAAAAGAAACAAATTTTAAACATTCGATTAAAAGAGATGACATCAACAAACTATTTTATAATAAATTGTATAACTATGTACTATACGTGATAAAAAAAAATAAAAACTGAGACTTGAAAAATAAATAGAATATGTAAAAAAAAATACAAACCTGCGAAACCACAACATTCAGAATTGAGTCCAGTAAAATCAAACACTAAAAAAATGATTGCAAACAATAGATATTGAGAGAAAGACATAGATATACTTATAAAATGGAATAAAAAAATTTTTAATTGATGACAGAATTCTCTGGGGTTATAACGATTCATACACAAATAATAAAATGAATATCAACTCAGTTTGTTCTCATTAATATAATTATTATTTGCCGTTAAAAAAAAAGAATATCAACTCAGTTTAAAAGCCAGATTTACTGCCAGATATATTTTTTTTTGGACAGACATGAAATAAGTTAGAAGAAGTGTTAGTTTAAATAAAAAATTAAAGGATGAAAATTGGAAAAAAAAAATAGAACAGTTGTATTTTTCGTAATTAACTTTTGGATTCAATGAATATATAATAAATTTCTTGATTCAGTGAATCTTTTACTTAGAGTAAATAATAACCATATGATTAAATCAAGGAAATTTTAACCATTAGATTAAGAAGATGATATCAGCAAACTCTAAAAATAGATTTGCTATTATATATAGATTGTATAACGATGTACTATATGTGATATAATTTTAAAAATTAAGATTTGGAAAATAAATAGAATATGTAAAAAAAACAAAAAACTTGCGAAACCACAACATTTATAATTAAGTCCAGTAAAATATAACACTAAAAAAATGACTGCAAACAACAAATATTGAGAGAAAGACAGATAGCCATACTTATAAAATGGAATAACAAATTGTTTAACTGATGATATAATTCTCTGGGGATATAACGGTTCAGACACAAATAATGAAATGAATATCAACTCAGTTTAAAAGTTAGATTTATTGGCAAATATATATTTTTTTTCCAACAGAAATGAAATATGATAAAGTGGAACAATTGTATAGTTTAAATAAAAATTAAAGGATGCAAATATGATAAAGTAGAATAATTGTATTTTTTCGTAATTAAATTTTGGATTCAATGAATGTATAATAAATTTCATGATTCAATGAATCTTTTACTTAAAGTAAATAACAACCATAAGATTAAAAGAAACAATTTTTTTAAGTAAATAACAGGCATACGATTAAAAGAAACAAATTTTAACCATTACATTAAAAATATGACATTAACAAACTCTAAAAATAAGTTGGCTATTATATATTATAAACAAAACACACCACCAGAATTTAGTATTGAATAATCCACATCAGCACCCATGCAACACATAGAAAGCATTGCATTATAAATCTTAATGTTTTTCCGAAATAAATAATCAAATAATAATTTTTTAAGGACATTAGGCGGTTCTTCAATGTTAGACAATTGTACAGGCCCTTGTTTACAACAAATAGAAAATAATGGTCATTTTGTATTATGATCATTTTCTGTGCTTTCAACAGGCCACACTAAAGCATTACAATCACCACATCTTTTTAATTGTGGTAGTATAACATTATCACAACCATGCTTGTTGTAGTTCATGATTGGTTTATAAAAATTAATGAAATATGTGCATGACTTATCAAAACAGTTAATTTTATTATTTTTGGTTTGTGCATTGGATATAATAAATTAAGAACATGATCTCATAAATATATCAATTTAGATAAATGGGTAAATATTATATACGTGTCTGAAAAGTATCTAGTATATAATCTTACGTGCAATCTTATATAGCATTAACAAAGAGAAAAAGTATGATCAATAATAACATGTAATCTAAGATTACGTGTAAGTTCTATTGTTCTGACATGTGACACATATATTTACAAATGAAAGAATCGATGAAAAACTTGTAAGGTATTATTGTTAAATTGAGAGAAGAACATATAGACATACTTATAGAATAATAAATTGTTGGTTTGATAACAAAATACCCTGGAATAATAACAAATTAGATACATATTTTCAAATATAAGTACAAACTCAGTTAAAATGTGAGATTTCTTGTCAAAGAAAATTTTTTTTTTTAAAGAATTTTTTTTAAAAAGAAATGAAATCATTTGAAAAAGTGTTAGCTTTTATAAAAACAAAAGAATGTAAATAAGGATAAAATAGGACAGTTGTATTGTTTTATAATAAATTTTCTGATTAAATGAATTTATAAAAAGAATTCTGATTCAGTGAATTTTTTATTTAGAATAAATAATAGCCATATGATTAAAAGAATCAAATACTAACCATTAGATTAAAAGGATAACATCAACAAATTCAAAAAATAAATTTATTATTATATATAGATAATAAAGTTATATTTTGATATTGGATCGCTTATTTATCCTCATACTACGTTATCAAGCAAATTGTTTTAGATACTTTGGAAAATAAAATTGTAGATGGATTACGTATAGACCGATAAATTATGATTTTGCTTGTGACGAATTTTCTTATGTTACTTTAGACATGAGATCGACAAAACAAAATATTAGTGAAACATTTATTTGCATATTCTGAACCTAATCGACAGGGGTCCATGATAATAAATTATTTAACATCTAAGCAATAATCACATATTAATGATTACATCTCCATTTCCATTATAGCACCGACAGTGGCTTCATATTCAAATATTTTCAAATTCCATCAATAGATTTCTTAAGAATTAATTTACAAACCGTGAATTCAGTTGTGCATATGTAAACCCCTTTAAAAGCTAGTATTATTTGATATGCCGAATTATGAATTTGCATATCATAAGAATTTGAATTCAGTTATATGCAGTATTTTAAGAATTGATGATATCATAAGCGATAAGACGTTCCACAAATGAATCTCTTGAGTTATCGAGCTGATCGTCATACAAAATAAAAACCATATGAGAACCACATGTAGAGACAGTCGGAGGTTACATTTTCAAACACATAGACACTAAATGGTAACAACAGAATTGTGGAATTATTGAGGAACGTGGAAGAATTAAACAAAATGTTACCAGTTGTATGTTTAAAAATTCTACAAAAAAAGTTGATGGAAGAAGCGACAGTTGCCAAAACAATCCGTTCATAATAAAATGTTGGAAATACATTTTTTTGAGAAAAATACAATAATTACAAAAAAAAACTAATAATAACAAATAAATTAAAGTTAAATTAATTTTTAAGGTTTTGTTTTGCAAAATTACCAAATCTAATCAAACTAAAATTTAGGTATGAACATTTGGGTATATGTCTGAATTTGGATCGATATTTAGGATTACATATATTTTGGTACTAGAAATTGAAAATTATTCAAATATTTTAAAATTTTGAGTTCTGGTGATAATGACTTAAATTAAATAAAATAAAAAAAGTTTGGCCGCATTGGTCATCAGGAAATTTGATAATCACATAGAAATAAACAAAAACTATATCTTTAAACGGTTACTAACATTTTAGTTTACCTTTAATGTTTATTTCAACTATCATTAAAACCATTTATTTGAACCATGTTTCATTGACTGAAATTGAAAAAACAAATTTACACCAAACTACATATATCCATTATCCAAATATACTCCCAATCAAAACCTAAATGGTAAAAATAAAAATAACCATATACAGAAGTTTCATTAGATGAAAACAAAAGAATGGTAAGATTTGAATAATTTATTTCCTTTATAGTAAATGTAAAAGTAAATGATAAATATGAATGAAAGTGAGAGCATGAAAAATGAGGAACCCAACAAATTAAATGAAAAAATGTATTTGGGAATTTGAAATAGAGAGAGGGAGAAACAAAGGTTAAAAAGACTCTCTGCGCCTCCTTTTTTCCTTCTTCTCTCTTTCTTCTTCCGTCTCTCTGCTCTCTGCTCTCTTCATTTTTTTTACTTCGCCATTGGAGAAAGCGAAATCACTTTCAACAAAATCTCTCTTCCTTCTCCTTATTACATTTTCTTCTTTTCTTAGGGAACATACAACGACGCTGCGAGTAAGCTTTTTCTCACTCTTCCTTAAAAATTTGTCCTTTCTCATTATCAAATCCTTTCCATTTCTTAACTTCACCAAATTTTGATTTCCCATTATTTTTAATTCTTCGTTGAGCAGAAAAATCAAGCGGAGTGAGATTGGCGTATGGGAAGAAGAAAGTTAAGACCTTTTTGCTGGTACGGCGCTTCATTTCCTCGTAGTTTCTTTCTTTAATGTTTCCCTTCCTAGATGATTTCTGGGTTTTAATCTATTTCCCATTCGAGATTTCAGATTGAGAAAAGCGGAGATCTTGAGGCTGTTTTTTTTTGAGATTTTTGTTATTTTGGTATGGTGAAGAGTTGAATTTGAATGTCCTCCATTGCAAGGGTTTCGTTTCCGCCATGACCACCAAGCGAGCCTACAAGCTACGTATCCTTTTGTTACACAAATTTTCCTTCTTTTTCATGTTTTTCTCGGTTTTCTATTTTTAGGGTTTTGTTTTGGGGATACAAATGCCGTGCTTGATCTGCTGCTTTTATCTCATGTGCACGAGATCTCTGTTCATCTTTTGATTTTGTACTTTCCCCGTGGAGTAATTTAAGACCTCTCGAGACTTGTCTGTTTGAATTTAAGACTATAAGTCAAGTTGAGTTTTGACTAGAGTCTTTTATCTGCTACCATTGCTTTGAATGCCTTGACTTTGTGTGATTTAAAGAGGAATTTGTGGCACATTCTGCTGCTGTTAATTGTCTTAAGATCGGAAGGAAATCATCAAGGGTTTTGGTAACTGGTGGGGAAGATCATAAGGTCAATCTCTGGGCTATTGGTAAGCCCAATGCCATTCTGGTCAGTTCTCTTTCTGCTGCTTCTATCTATCCTGGCTTTGCCTTGCTGCATTATGTGTTGGTTATTAGTTAGTACAAGTGTTCTAGGAGATCCTCTATTACTGAGTGTTTTATCAGCATCTCATTCTATTGTGGATGTTTGTGGTCAGAGCTTGTATGGCCACTCGAGTGGAATTGATTCAGTGACATTTGATGCTTCCGAGGTCTTAGTTGCAGCAGGAGCTGCTAGTGGTACTATCAAACTGTGGGATTTAGAGGAGGCAAAGAGTAAGTTTAGTAGTTCCAAAAGACGCTTCTTGTTTGACTCGATTTGAATTCTATGACTACTTATGCATTCTTTCACTTGCTTTGATGAGTAGTTGTCAGGACTCTCACTGGTCACCGGTCGAATTGCATCTCGGTGGATTTTCACCCTTTTGGTGAGTTTTTTGCGTCTGGCTCACTCGACACAAATCTGAAGATATGGGATATAAGAAAAAAGGGTTGCATCCATACTTACAAGGGTCACACTCGAGGAGTCAATGTACTCAGATTCACCCCAGATGGTCGCTGGGTTGTATCTGGAGGAGAGGATAACATTGTGAAGGTTGGTAGCTGCTTTCATTGTATCTTGTCTATATGATTAGTTGGGATTTCTATTTGGGAGCATTTAGATGAAACTGCACTTTTGGAACTCGACAACAAACAGGCTTTCTAGAGTCCCTTTCTGAAAGAAAATAAGCGTTTCTCAAATTTGGATGACGCTTTGTAGTCCTTTTATGTGTGGAGGATAATTTACGAATATTTAGTGTCATTTTAAGTCTGGAGGATTACTTGCGAGTACCTTAGTGTTACCTCTCTGCACTTGAGCTGAATATGCTGTAGGGAAGTATGTAGGACACACTGAATTTTGCAAAATTGGACCATCTGACCAAATATTTCTCTGATGCTTAATCTCTCTTGTTAACTTGAAAGAAATTTACCAGGGACCCTTTTTTTAATTTTTTCGGTGTTTAATGGATCTGATATGCAGCTTGTCTTTACCAGGTGTGGGATTTAACAGCTGGAAAACTGTTGCACGAGTTTAAGAGTCATGAAGGGCAAATTCAAAGCCTAGATTTTCATCCTCATGAATTTCTGCTGGCAACAGGTTTGTGTTACTTGGGAAAAATTCTCACACCGACTCGCTCTTCGCTTTTGGGATGATACCAACACAAATAAAACAGCTAGGCTAAGAGTTTATTGATCACAAATGTATGTTGTGGTAACCAGCCCAGCCATACCCGAGTATTTAGATAGCTGTGGCATGGCTTCATCTTCTTCTTACGTAATTGAAACTTCTGTGGCCAACTTATCTTTTTTAGCTTTTTGTTTAGAGATCTGGGAGAACATATGCATCTTATGTAGTTTTCATTTTCTTGGACATTATAGAGGGTATGTGATAACAAATAGATTTTCAGAATGGTACTATATGTTGACTACTTCTCTCTCTCTCTCTCTCTGGCAACGTTCACCTAAATTTTTACATGGAAGATGTGAATTAATATAATTATAATTATTTAGAGCATTCTGTTTTTGTTTGTGGTAATAGGTTCAGCTGATAGGACTGTAAAATTCTGGGATCTTGAAACATTCGAGCTAATTGGTTCTGGTGGACCTGAGGTACTAGTTGTTTTACGCTTTATCATATTTGTGGCATTTGATTTGGACTCTACCTTCTAATATTCTCATTTTCACTAGACTGGTGGGGTCCGTTGCCTGAGCTTCAATCCAGATGGAAAGACTGTGCTTTGTGGATTGCAAGAAAGTCTCAAGGTAAATCCTTTGATATGCAGTACATAGTTTTGGGATTAGATAAGTTTTAATCCTTCGAGGATTCTTGCTTATGTTTACTCCTTTGCTTTCAAAATACACACCCCTACTTTCCTTACCTCACTTCTTTCGTTGAATCCTGTGCAAATTGTAGATTTTCTCGTGGGAGCCAATTAGATGTCATGATGGAGTGGATGTTGGATGGTCAAGATTGTCAGATATGAATGTTCATGAGGGAAAGCTTCTTGGTTGCTCATATAATCAAAGTTGTGTAGGCGTGTGGGTTGTAGATCTCTCGGTATTCCTCTCTCTCTACATGTTGTTGGTTTGTTGAATTGTAGCTATTGGCTGTAATATTTACGAACCCACTCACTTTTGGATGCATTGTCAGCGTACTGAGCCATGTATGGCTGGAGACACTGCTCAATCTAATGGTCATACAGAGAAAAGATCTGGCTCAGGAAGAGATTCAGTAGTTCTTCATGATAATAACTCAAAGACTGTTCTTGGGAAGCTGTCCGTTTCTCAGAACATAGATCCTTTATTGAAGGAAACAAAGTCTCTCGGCAGATTATCTGTTTCTCAGAACTCTGATCCGTCGACAAAAGACACAAAGTCCATTGGAAGGTCATCAACAACCCAAAGTTTAGATTCTTCGATGAAAGAATCAAAGCCTCTCGGAAGGTTATCGGTTTCTCAAAATTCAGACGTTGCTAAAGAGTCAAGGACGTTTTCATGTATGCTTGCTTCTATTATTTTTCTTTCCTTTTCTTACTTTTATCACAGTCCTGATTAAATGACATGCCCATTTCTGGTTTTATCTGCTGTTTGAAGCCACAGGAAGTTTACCTGGCACTCCTCAGAGGATCAGTTTGACCAGTGTTTCAAAAGCCGCTTCGGGTGTTTCGACCACTGTCTCTAATGCTGCAATGTCAAGGAGGAGTTTTACAAAAGCTAACCCAAAGGCGAATCCTGTCAATAAGGCAGCAGATATCGTTCCTGTGATTGTCCCCAGAGCAGACCCTAGAATAGATCAGGCTACTGAATCCAGAGCAGAACTTGACATAATTGCAAGAACCATGCCTTATTCATTGCAGGCGGCTGATTCACGGAGGTCGCCTAGCAGCAAAAACAACCCAGATATGCCAAATGGTTCGGTTCTTGAAATGTCTGGGCCTCAGCCAGTTGAACCAAATAATATATCTGATGGGGGTGGAAAGGGTGGCATGCAGGGTGCAGCTGAGCGGAACATTAGTGATTTCAGATACAAGAAATATGGCAGGAGTAATTCAAGGTCACGGATTGGATCACCTCCAAGAAACCACGACGAGAACTGTATGTTTTTGTGCCTTCAAATAATTACCTCTATTAGTGCTAATATGAATGTCAGCTGATAGTCTTACGCTACCTTGGCCCCTTAAATGTGGCCTATGGGGTTAATATTTATGAGGTTCTTACTCCAGTTGGAAGAATGCAAATAGTAGAAGGAGTCCGTTTTAAAGAAAATATGTTGGTTTTAGGTGCAACATTTGCAGATACGAACTCACTTTTTTAGTTGGCCCATGTAAAGTTTCCGTAGATAATCTTCTCAGTATTAAGCTTTAATCTTTGTTTCAGATGACATGGTAAGCCACAAATCAAATAGAGACCCAAGTCCCACTGAAAGTCAGAAAGGAGGTAATTCTTTCAGCCCAGCTTTTATCTTTTGTTTGCAACTGAATTGGTTCTCATTCGTGTGTCTACCATATCAGGAAGATTTCAGTCACTCATCATGAATAGGGAGAGAAGAGGAAGATTTTCAAACTTCGAGGGTCCTGTTTCGAATTTTCTGAGTGGAAATGTGCCTGCTCCAAACATCCGCCCTTCAAATATGGTACACTAGCCTTAGATCTTTCTTTTTTCAGCTTGAGATCTTGATGCAATAACACACTGGCTCTAAATTGCAACAAAAGAGGGAAATCGGAATAAGAGTAATGAACAAAGAGGAAATCTGTTTCTGATTTATTTAAATTCAAATGGCACTGCTTCAGAAGCATCTTCATAGACAATTACTAATTTCCAACAACACATCTATCTACTCATACTTTTGCTCCTATTACTCTGAGATCTGGACATAATACATATTTGTATTTCCTTTTGTATAGTTCAAGCAGAGAGGAAGCCATATGCCAGTTGAACAAGGGAACGAGTCTCCTTCTGAAGATAATATTGTGGAAAACATAATGGGGAAGCACGATCAATTTGTTAGCTCTATGCAGTCTCGCTTGGCTAAGTTACAGGTAAGATGAAACCAGTCAAGTTGTGACAATGTTGTTGGCTCAGTCCTAATTAGACTACTAGCTTAAGTATTTATTTTTGAGTTTTTCATATGCTTATATATATCCACAACTGCTTAGCATTTCTATTTTAACACTTGGCATGTTGAAGATCTTTTAGTTTTTGTATCATTTTAACTGAGAGTAGAACGCTGGACATGATGTTCTCCTGTTCTTGACAAAGCACAGAGCATGATTGAAAATTTTGGTTCTCGCTTGCTTGTGTTCACCTATTTACCTTCCCACTGTTGGCGGAATTTATAGTTGGTTGAGATGCCAGGAGATTCTTAAAGATTTAAGGATTGGAAAGACGCGTAGTTTATTCTGTCCTAAATGGTTTCATCACAAAATATGCAGGTAGTTCGTAGATATTGGGAAAGGAATGATGTAAAGAACTCGATAGGTTCCATAGAGAAGATGGCTGATAATGCTGTAAGTATCTCCTATTTGTATCAATAGCGGGATATCTGAAAAAGATGATCCACTTACGCATCACTTCTTATTCACAGGTTACTGCGGACGTACTGGGTATAATAACCGAGAGAAATGAGATTTTGACACTGGATACTTGTACCTCCCTTCTTCCCCTTCTAACAGCTCTTCTAGGGAGCGACATGGATCAGTAAGCATTCACTTTTCTTGCTAAGCTTCTCATTTCTCATGGAATATATACTGAATAGGCTTTGATTTTACGGTTATAGATACAGTTGAATTTGTTCTCACAATGTTTGCAACACCATGTTATATTTAGGCATTTGAGCGTTTCCCTGGATTTGCTTCTTAAGCTGGTGAGAATGTATGGGTCACCAATTTACTCATCACTGTCAGCTCCAGCATCAGTTGGTGTAGATATCGAGGCTGAGCAAAGGTTGGCTTGTTTTCAATCTTATCTAAGCCACTGCGTATCATAATTTCTGATAGCATACAAGAGTCCTTGGAACTCAAGATATTCATGTTTAAACTGATATGTAGGATGGAGCGCTACAGTCGTTGCTTTGTAGAACTAGAGAAAGTCAAAGCATGCCTTCCCTCTCTAGCAAGGTAAGCGTCGTCTGTAACTTAGTGAAGAGTAAAGATTCCATAGTTTTCTCATTAAGAATCTATATGGCTCACTCACATGTATCTGTGATGGGCTTTTGTGTAGAAGAGGAGGTTTGGTGGCCAAGTCTGTGCTTGAACTGAACCTAGCATTTCAGGAAGTTTCATCGTAACCACTCTCGAGTCTTACAAACCCAGCAAAGCCCGTGTTCCTCGTCTGCATCATCCCAAGTCCCAACCCTCTGGTTTTTATGGTGGATTTGGTTCGAAAGGGAGTCTAACAAAACATAAAAAGGTGGTAGTTACTAAGTTAAACCAAAAGCGTTCGGAAGGCTAAAAAATCCCTCCCAACTTAGCTGCTTCTGGTCACTAATTTTTGTCTGCATTTGCTCTAACTTTGGTGTGGAGATTGAGAGAGATCAATTTAGGCTGTGTATTGTTCTTCTAGTTGTTTTTATAATAATACTAGGGTTTCTACTCTTATGAAAGAGACATGTTCAGTGTTCTTTTAACACTGCAATATAAATTTTCTCGGTTTCTTGGATTTAGTCTCCATCTTCAATCCTATGTTCTTAATTATCAGCCAACTGGGGTTAACCCCTACATGAGCAAAGCTGTAAAACAAACAAAGAACCGTGGCCTTTTCTTATTTTTACCGTTATCAAATTTTTAACTATTCTTTTTATTATTGTTTGATCAATCTTTTTCTTATGCGAATAAATATGATACATGGAAGCATCTCCAGATCTAGACCGTTAATGGGAATCGTTTAAAAATCAACGGTGGATTAAACGGTTCACCATATAATAATATCAATCCACAAAAGTCAAGAAGTAAAGCAAAGTACTTACTTATCTCTCCAACACCGGAAGAACAACTAGTCATATTGATAATTTGATACGATTTTCTTAAATTTTAAATTGTTTGGAAAAATGTATTTTCTGAAACCAGGAGAAATAAATAAATAGCAGTGGGGAAGACTATCGAGTATATTAAACCAAATTATCAAAGTAAGTAATTGATTTGACGACAAAAAAAAGAAAAGTAATTGATTTTTATCAGAATAGTCTATAGTACATTTCAAAGAATTTCAAATAGCAGATTGAAACCTTCTTGAACTACCATGCCACGGCATTCGCTTCCTCATTTAGTTTTAGGACTCTTTTGGTCAGCTTCCACATTACTCGCCTTCCTATTTTTTTTCCCTTCCTTAGAATTCAACCAATGCATTTATTTTTAGATGTATATTTATATTATCTTATCTTATTTGAAAAATATACTTATATGTAATACAGTATGTGTTTGTATATTATCGAATTGACCATAATATGTAGTCTAGTTGTTTCTGACTTTCTGTTAAATTTTGTTTTGTTTTTTGGAAGAAAAACTGTGAGTTAAATATTATTGATGTGTCTTTATCCAAATTTATACTAGTATTGTCGATGTATCTCTATCTAAATTCAAATCTTCATAATATATGTTATTGACAGGAAAAAGAAAACATGTTGATCGAATAGAGTCAACCCATTTGTACGAGCCTACGAGGCATTTAACTGAAAAACTTTTATGTATATTCCATTAGATCTTTATAATCAGTTGTAAACTTGTAATAAATGTTTAAACCGAAATTTAAACCCTAAACAGGAAATAAAACATAATAAGAAAAACCTCGAATTATGGAAAAGTTTACTATGATTATAGGGGTTTTTTCTCTAAGTACTACGAAAATTGAATAATTTTTTGTGTCCTGCAATTTAGACACAACCTTGGGGCCATATACCATAATTTTATGTTGATAGTTGAGGTCTTGCAAAACCATAAATATTTTGTGTGTACTCTGGATAGAAAAAGTAGGCATAATATCATGATGCCATAATATGAGTTCTTTAACCGTTAAGTAGAATGACAAAAATCTGCATAGACGGGTTTAGTTTTCTCAAATACTAACAAATTACGAAAATAATAAATTGGAATGGGAGGGAAAAGGTTTTTAAAGCTCACACCAGCAGCTATTAATGGTGATATACTTGTATGAAATTCCTTAAAAAATGTAATGTTGAATCTCAAAAAAGAAACATGAACAGTTTATAAAAGGAGAGGAAACACATATGTATATAGCAGAGGGGAAACACATATGGATATAGCGGAAGACTGAAATATCAAGAGCACAAGTTACCAATAGTTTAAAAGTTGTTGGCCTCAAATGCAGGAAATAGAATGCAGCAGTCAAGTGCCCTCGAAACACCGGATCATGTCTTCAACGGTTGGCTCTCGAGCCCAGCAAAGCCTGATGGCTTTAAGCAGCTTCCCATTGCCGGCCCTTGGAAGGCTTCGTGTCATGTATCCGAATACTTCTTTTAACTTAATTCGTTCCGACAATAATCATTTGTCTTCAACAACAGATAGCAAATTTGATCGGGTCCTACAAAATAAAACTAAGAGTTAAAACTTTTTTTTCTTTGACCTTTTATATTAATGTTTGTAGATCTCAATCAAGTATGTTTTTGAAGACACTCTATTTTTTTTATTAATATTTGTAGATCTCAATCAAATATGTTTTTGAACAAAGGTAAAGTACCATTGCTTAGTGGATGACTACACAAAACTTGTTAAATATGTTTTTGATATATCTTATAGAAAAACTTCCAAATGAAGAGAATCGAAAATTTGATCAAGTTATAGACTTTAACTCATACTCTATTCGTAGTTGCATTATAAGTATCTTTTAAGATTTTATTACATATATGATTTTTTTTATTTTAATACATCCTATTAAATTTTTAATTGGTCAATAGATTAGAAAATAGAGATAAAACTGGAATTTTAATCGAATATCTGCTATGCAAATGTTAAAATACACATATGAGAAACACACATTAGAATGCACTTAATATGAAGTGGAAGAAGTAATTTTTTCTTCTCTTTGTTTTACTTTTTAATTTCGTATATAAACAATTGAAAAAAATGTACATAATTGACATAGTCGAGACACCATTATTAATAATATTGTCTGTTACATTTGAAATTTGATATTAAGTAACATATTTACAGTTAATTTAATATTTTAAATAAAGGTAAATGTAGTAGCCCTAGACATTCGGGTACTCGTTTGGGTTCAGATCAGGTCTTCGGATTTTCGTGTTTTTAGGTTTAGGGTTTGAGATACATTCGGTTATTCTTATTTTTCGGATCGGATTCGGTTCGGGTTCGGCTATCCGAAATATTAAGAGAACAAAATATTAATAAATTTAAATAAAATTTGGTTAAAACTGAATAAAATTTACAAATATGATTAAAAATTGCAAATACTATAGTTATTTTAGATATTTTGACTATTTTAGTTTTAAAATAACTGATATATCTAGGTTTATAATTTTAATTTTAGATAATTAGATTATATTGAATATAAATATAATTAATATATATATATATATTCGGATATTTCGGATACCCATTCGGTTTTTGGTTCGGTTTGGGTTCGGATTTGGTTTTTTGGATTTAGAATTTGAAATACTTTCGGGAATTTTTAAATTTCTGATTGGATTCGGTTCGAGCTTTTTTGAGTCAGTTCGGGTTGATAATTCGGGTCTAGTTACTTTTGCCTAGGACTAGGTAGTGATAGAGGTCAAATCAATGTATTTTATTTTAAAAGAAATAGAAGGAGAAGAAAAAACTTACCGAGAGTAAAGAAACATAATAAACCAAAACTAGAAAAACAAGAAAAAAGGACAATCTCCATAAACTGCAATAAACACAACAGACTATAGATTTTTTGAGAAAACGAAATTGCTAAAACGATGTAATGGATTTGTCATCAACTACCTAATAAAAACCAAAGAGATTAACTTCAACTTTTAATATTTAATTTAAAAATAATAAAACAAATGGAAAAATGTGAATTTGACTGTGAAGAAGCAATCCCATGTCTCTGCTCTGCGTTACGGTAAGAGACAACGACCAAACAAGCTTTTTTGCTGTACAACTTACTCTTCTTCACCTTCTACGAACTTCCTTTTTTCCCGATACTAAACTGTTCATTTTCGTTTGTCTCTTTTGTAAATTTAGATTCTCTCCCATATACTTTTCATCATCGCATTAATGGCCAGAATCTAAGATTAATTTATATGTTAGTGTTTTGATTAACATGATCAAGCTAGTAAATTACATCCATCGATTCAGTTTCTTTATATATATATATATATATTGATGCTACGACAATTTTTGGTGAAAACATGTACAATCCATCTCTTATAGGGGACTCGAGATGCATGTATTGATTTTTTTCCCTGACATATATTATAAGCTTTAAGCCTCTAACATATTACGTAAGGTTTGATATACATTTAGGTGTCATATTCTTAGTAATTTGAAATAAGTTTTTCTTTTTGTTGTTTACAATTCATTAACACATTTTTGTAACCTTACTTATACTGACACAACCGGTAGCAGTAGCACTAACTCAAATCAGTAGTAAAAAAAAAAAACTTTGGTCAATGTAAAATCATTTTAATGTCAATTGTCAAATAGGAGGTGATAGCTCCAACCGGTTATTCAATGTAGTATGACGAAACTGTAGTGTAAACTGTCTAATGATGTGACTCTCTAAAGAAAATTAACGAAACATAACTAAGCAGTGTACCTTAGAAGATATCAAAATAAAAAAACAAACAATAATTTGTGAACTCGACAAATTTTAACAAATTGTGAAAATCTATTGTTAAATTTATTAAAAAAAGACTTACGTTCTTGTTAATACTAGTGTGCATGCATCTTCTGTTATATGATGCGGATATTCTAATAGTTAAATCACTATATAAAGCCACGAAATGTTACCAAAATTGATGTGTAATTGTTAAAGTTATTATAAGAGATCATCATGTAGTATGAGATGATTGTTCCACAGTTACATTGATTCTGTAATACTATTAACTCTTTAAATCGATCTTTAACAAAAACTCTATAAATCGGTTAGAAATTGTAACTAAAACAAAATAAGTAGTGGATCCCATGGATATATATATATGTAACTATTACAAGATCTTGCGCCGCATACGTCTCATTTTCTCCAACTGCCTCTTCTATATATTGCGTATTTTTTTCCGCCTAAACTTACTGCTATGTGGATTAGTAAATTGTAAAAAACTCCAAAACAGTAATAAGATTAGAGATAAAAGGTATACACGTGTATATGGATAATCATAATAATATAATTAAATTTAAAACTGAGAGGTCAACATCACTCTTCCTCTTGGTACAGCTCTAACAACAAAGACAGAGATACTGCTTTTATAAGTAGTCTTCCTTCTCCTTCTTGTTTCTTATATCTTCATTCTTCACATTTTGACTTTATTCACTCTGTACCTTTGCAGCTCTCTCTCTCGCTCTCAATTCTATCTTTCGACCAAAGAAAACAAACAAAAATGGGATGCCTAATGGTTATGGAGCTTGGGAAGAAGAAGAAGAAGCTAGTCAAAAGCATTTTATGGAGAATTAAAGCAGAGATTAAGAAGATGAAGAAGAAGATGAGATCATCGCCAAGACACAAGAACAAGAAACACATCAGTTTCAACTACGATCCTCTTAGCTATTCTCTTAACTTCGACTCTCTTTAATTAACTAAAAAAGACTACATTATATAAAATGTATGTTTCTTCTATATCAACTATGAAATGTATGTTTCTAGATTTGTTGTTATTCTATGTATTAGGTTATAATTAACAGCTTGTTTGAGTTAATCACTTTCTCGTAGACTAATTTTGGTATGAGATATTTCAGTTTATCGTTCAACTTCTAAAATGGAAATGGGAATTTTACGATATTAAATTATTCAATCTCTACAATCATTTATTACACTTGTTGTAGGTAAAGTTATTCTATAATCTCCCAATGATTCATATTGAAAACAAAAAGAGAGAATACAGAATTTATTCGTAATCATATCTATCGAATATATTCCGTAAGATTAATTTAAGAAAACAATACTATTAAAAACACTAAAAAGAAGAAGAGAGGACCATTAAATATGCCGCAAGTCCATCGTAACTTGGATTATTATAGTTATCTATCTAAAGAAATACTCTCATACCCAAACAAAAATATAAAAAATATAAATTCTGAAAGAAGTAAAAATGAAAAAGTGAGATGTGAAAGAGAGAGATAGAAGTAGAAGAAAATAGGGACTGAGATTCTCTGAGGTGTTTAGGCACAGTATGCGAGAAGTTGTAAATTCAGTTTCCCATCACCCTAAAACCCCTATAAGTCTTCTGCACCACCCCACATGCCTATCTTCTCAATAGCCTTTTCTTACTTTTACCGTTATCATTTTTTACTATTCTTTTTCTTTTTATTATATCTTTTTTCTTATTATTTATAAAAATACTTATATCGGGCCGGACCATTGATTCATAATTTGGGTGTTACTCAAAAAAATCCAAGGCAATAAATGGGCCTCATTACCACAAAGCCCATCCAAACAAAGAACCGCGAACAATGTTTTACATGGAAACATACACAGATCTAGACCATTAATAAGAATCGTTTACACAAAATCAACGGTGGATTAAAACGCCAGCTCAATGATCCGTGTCAAAGCCGAAAATAATAATTTAGCGGGATTATATTGGCGCCATAACATTAAGAAAACAAGTTTCATTTCCCTCTAAAATTCTCATTTTCTTCTCCACCGCTTCTCTGAATCGTTTCTCATCGAATCGAATCGAATTCTCTCGAGAGCAAAATCTCACAGAAAAATTTCTCTCAAATCCGACCTTACGCGACTAAGAAATGGCAGGCGCATCGACGAAAACAAACGCAGCAAAGCAGAGGAAAAGAGTCGAAGCGGACACTAGCAGCAACACTACCTCTACTACCACCTTACTTCGCGCCAAAGATGGCAGTGCTTTCGCTCTCTGGTTCGTTCTTCTTCTTAATCTATTAATCCATTTTTGAATCGGAGTTAATATTTCGAATTAAGATCTGAATCGTTCGATTTAGGGTTTTATAGTGATGATTTTAGCGATGGGGTTCTCACTAGTTTTTTGTGGATTTCAGTGAAGCATGTAACAAGAGTGTAGCTGTAGCGCTTATAAGCATGCACAATTGCAGTCTCGATGCTAAGATCAGAGTGAATCTGGGTATATCATCTCTTTCTGATTTTCCCCTTTGAATTTATTGTATTTGTGTGTTTCATCGTCTTATATTCTCTGTGTGGTTTGTTGTTGTTGTTGTTCAGAAGCTCAAGTTGTGGAGACTCAAGCAGAAGCTAAGAAGAAACCTGCAGAGAAGTATAAACTCGTTATCTCTTATTTGAAAATGCATGGTTAATGGTTTCTATATGTGATCTTGAATTGATTGTTATTGTACGTGTTTGTGTTTTCAGGAAGAAGTCATCATCTGATGAACCTAAGCCAAAGAGAATCAGAAAGGGTAAAGATGAAAAGAAGAGCTCTTCTACCTCAAACAAGACTAAGCGACCTCTTACTGCTTTCTTTGTCTTCATGTAAAATTCATCGACTCTGACTTGGTTTAGTTGATAGTTATGTACGCTTAGTGATGAAGCTGATATTGCCTTTCATTTTTGCAGGAGTGATTTCCGTAAAACTTATAAAGAAGAGAATCCTGGTTCTAATGTTAAGGATGTAAGACTATATAAGTTACTGAGTTCATTACTGCATTTGAGTACTATTCTTAGTGTTTAGGTGATTTACGAGGCTGTGCTATTGTTTAGGTTGCTAAGCAAGGTGGTGAAAAGTGGAAGTCTTTGACTGAGGAAGTGAGTTGCTCGAATTTTGTTTGTTGCTTTGTTTTATGGTGTTGTGTTTTACTGTGTTCTTACTCTGGTTGTGTTGATTGATCATTTAGGAGAAGCAAGTTTATCTGGACAAAGCTGCTGAACTAAAGGCAGAATATAACAAGTCACGGGAGAACAATGATGCTGATGAGGAAGTATGTGTTTCATTATTGATGAGCTGTGTTTTTTCATTTTTTCTTTTTATTACATGGAATCTTGTGCGCTAAGACGGTTCGATGACTCTTTCAGGAGGAGGAGAAACCATCTGATGGTGTTGATGATGCTGAGGAGAAAGAAGCTGATGATGCTGAGGAGAAAGTAGCTGATGATGCTGAGGAGAAAGAAGCTGATGATGCTGAGGAGAAAGATGCCGATGAGACTGAGGAGAAAGAAGTTGAAACTGAAGATAGTGATACCAAAAAAGCTGAAGGTAAAGAAGAAGTGGATGAAGAGATTTTGGATGACTACTAGAAATGTTAAGCTCGTTCTTGGGGGTCTAGTCTTATCGAAATGGATTTAACTTCTTATCGCTTTGATGCAATGTAAATTCTCAGTCTTTATTATCGTGAAATTACTTATCTGAAGGTAGTTGTGAGCAAGTGGATTTTTTTTGTAGTTCACGGAAATGGTAATTCCTTTTGTTTAGTTAAGTAACGAAGCTTATGTTTTTACCAATGCTATAGAATTGAAAGTTTACGTTTGGTTTTGAATCCATGCTTTAAAGATTAACAGTGATAATAATTTATTAAGTGATAAACTTGATAAGATTGAAACAATAGAATTGTAAGAAATGAGTGAAAGGACAAATAGAAGATATCATCTATTTTGACGAAATTGCGTAAAAGTGATAGGGAATAAGATAAAGTCAGCGTTGGACTGGCCACTTTTAAAATGAGAGCTTGTTTCACTTCATTGTCTTCCTGCAAGGTGGTAATGGCTTGCCACACAAGCAAAGGTTATGCAGATAAGCAGCCGCAGGAAAGATGTTGAATGGTCTTCCTTGTGGAATCAGTCCGCAGAATCTGTTGGATCTGAAACTCGCATGTTTCATTGTCTTGATGTTCAATAAGCTATCTGGGATTCTTCCTGTAAGCGCATTGATGGAAAGGTCAAGCCAGTTGAGCTGAGCGAGCTGTCCTAAAGCTTGAGGTATGACTCCTGTAATGTGATTCCTTGAGATGTCTAGTCTTGTAAGTTCAACAAGGTTTGACATTGAACTTGGGATTTGTCCACTGATTCTGTTGCTCCCTATGTTGAGAACTTTCAGGTTCAAGCTATCTGTGAAATCAGGAATCATCCCTGAGATTTGGTTGTTGGTGAGATGAATCTCTTCCAAGAAGCTGCTTGTCTTGTTGTTTAACAGGCTTGAAAGCGACCCAGTCACAAGATTTGAACTCAGGTCAATGGAAGAGACACCTTCTGGCAATTTCAGCTTGGAGAGATCGAACTTGAGCTGGTTCTTTGAGAGCTTCACTTTCTGAAGATTGGTCATGCTTGTGAGGAAAGCTGAAACATCACCTGTCAGAAAGTTGTCAGATAAATCCAGCGAGGTCAAGACGGTTGGTCTTGTTAGCTTTGGTAAGGTTCCTCTCAATTTGCAACCAGCTAAGTTGATATCTGAGAGTTGCTTGTCTCTGATCCAGCTTGGAATTGCTCCAAGATTAAGATTGTTGTAAGAAAGATCAATGGAGAGAAGAGAAGGAAACCCTTTGCCTACAACAACAGGGAGAGGATCAGAGAACATGTTTCTCGAGAGATTGAGAGACCAGAGATTCTGCAGTCTTGTAATGGACGCTGGTATGTGACCAATGAACTTGTTGCCGCTTAACTGAAGACTAGTGAGTGACTTCAAGTTGCTGATTCGATCTGAGAGTGGTCCAGTCAGACCATTATGCTCCAACGACATGCCCTGAAGCTTCCCTAAGCTGTAAACAGAAACTGGTAATCCCCCGGATAATCTGTTGTTGGAGAGATCAAGATTGGTCAGATTCTGAAACTGGCCTATGAAATCTGGGATTGGTCCAGATAACAAATTGGAGCTGAGATCAAGATTTTGAAGTTTGAGAAGATTCTTGAAAGTCACTGGGATTGGACCAGAGAATGAATTTCGAGGCAGATTCATTATCTCAAGGCTTCTCAAGTTCCCCAAACTCGCAGGGACAAGACCCGAGAAGCGGTTTCCAGCTAATGAAAGAACCTGCAACGATGGAAGATGGCCTAAACCAGAAGGAACAGTGCCTTGAAGAGAATTATCATCAAGAACGAGCTGACGAAGACGAGTGAGGTTAAAGAAGCTGTTTGGGATTGAACCAGTGATGAATTTGGTTCCAGTAATGATTAAAGTCTCAAGAGATCGGAGATTACCAAGTGAAGGTGATAATGTGCCTTTCATGTAAAGAGTAGGTTCCTTCACAGAGGTTAACAACACCAAGGCAGCGACTTTTCCGGTGGCTGGATTGCATTGAACACCTTCCCAATCTCCATTGCAACAATCTTGACCAACCCATGAAGATAGAACTTCTGTTGTGTCTTTGATGATGCTTGACTTGAAACCCAGAAGTGATGCTCTGTCTTGGCTTGAGCAGATTACTTGAGATGATGAGTGAACAAGATTATGAAGAAGAGAAGAAATAAACAAGAGATTCAAAACCCATTTCAGGTTTTGCATTTTGGGACAAATGGGTTTTGATCAGTTTAACGAAAAAAATGGTTAAAAATAAGATTTTTTTTTCAGACAAAGGGATCTGACAGGAGTTTTACTTTGGCTCGAATTGGGATAAAGTGGAAATGAAGAAATTTTTTTGTTTTTATTATTGTACCTTCACTTAGACAGGAAGGTGTTATAATGATCAATCCCCCCACAAAGAAAAGAAAAATAAAAGAGCTGCAAAAAGTTATTTCTTTTCACTTTAATAAAAAAAAAAAACAAAACTGAGAATTGGTGGAATAAGTTTGGTTGGATCTTGAAAAATTATCCACCTTTACTTATAGTAGTGGTGAAAAAGAGAAGAAGACTAATTTTTTTGAAATTTTTACACAAAAGGTCTTGAAGAGATTCACATGGAGAATTGTGACCGTTGGATTATTCACGAGGATCCCAATTGTGTTTTCGAACGTTGGAGCGCAAATCAGTTTGAAAATTGTTTACATTCGTTTCTTTGTTTTTTACACTGTTCTTCTTTTTGTTTTCAAGCTCCTCAAGAGTAACATCATTAATAAATTCATGTGAATTCGTGATATAGGCCTCCACTGTTTATCTTATAATAAAGGGATACTTAATAAACAATTCAGTGTAAAATAATTTCAAATAAAGTTCTTAAATTCGGATTAGACATGTCTGTAAAGTATTCTATCAACTTTCTTTGTAATATGATATTGTATAGTCTTACATTTGTGGATATTGATAAATTGCAACATTTAGAGATTCTTGTAAGTCTTAAAAAATAAATTAAAAGACGATAACCAGGTGCCTATTATTTAAATGGTTTGTTATGTTGGTTGAACTATCGATTTCTATTAAATACATACTTGATCAATTTTGAATTAACATGATAATTGAAATCACGTGAATTATTATGAATTCCTATAGTTATAAATAAACGAGATACATTTATAGATTCGGATTTTATTGAGAGATTTGATTAATCAGTGAAAATCCAAACTTATTAATTAGCATTTGAGGATGGGTTGCAATAGGAAGTACTATTTGAAGGTTGAATACTCATAGCTATGTTCATTTTGCCAACCTGTTGATTTGAGATAAATCTACTTTCTTCATATTATAAAAGAAAAAATTAAGATGGAAATTAAAATATTAGATATGGGTCGTTGAAATTTTTGGGCTGCAACTTATAATCAAAGCCGTTTGAATATTTTTATAGCGTTGCTATTTTTGGCAACTTGATGATTTAATCAACTTTGATAGTATTATAAAGACAAACCAAGATGGAAACTAAACATTAGATATGGGTCGTTGTTATCAAAAATTATGTATACAGATATATGGGTCGTCGAAAATTTAGGGCTGAAACGTTTATATGAAAATATTCAACAACCATCGTTGTCAATTTTTTTGACCTTTTCCTCTTAAACATTATTTTAATTGAAGTTTATTTTTGCATTCGAAAATAACACAGCTCCCAAGTCCCAATCCCATCAATTATGTGGTCACCAAAGACAACTTTTTATACACCAATAAAACTAGGAATGATAATTCAACCAAAACTAATTAAATAACAACACGATCCACTATTGAATATTAATTATATTACCCGGCACATTAGTTTCATTTTAAATACGGTGTATTGATTAAGAATGATATTGTTCTAGACTTTGAGTTGACTTAAAATCGGTATGTACGTACAGGTAATACCTTTGCGAACCAAAAACTAGAACGGATAAACTAATCTCCACTTAAAAAGAATCAAACAGACGTCACCGGTCCGTAACGTTTTGGGTTATTCTACTCAGTTTTAACATAACTATGAGTTTTTCAAATTAGCCGATCTAATCATTTGGTATGCATTTTGTTTTCTCTCGTAAGATATTATAGTAAAAAAAAATGATTCGGTCGATCGAAAATATAGAGACCATAAGCTAAATTGAAATATATAAATTTAGTGTTGAGAACTTTATTTGCTGTAAGGCTTTTGATTTCGATTTGTTTCATTTTTTTATCTCTCTCAAGTGTATGTATTCTAAAAGCGTCAATTGCGGCTTGATGTAAGAACGGTCCATGTAGGACATAACCAAGTATATTTTACAATATATATATATATGTATATATGTTTTTTCTTATAATTTATAAGTTTATAACACACAGTCACATGTTATGTATACACAATAAAATTTAAATTTGACTTGTAAAAATACGTTTATGTAACTACGTTACGAGAATACAATATGATCAACATGCATGCAGTATTACGTTTTTGAGACTCGAAAAGGCAATAGTATATATGCTTACATGCAAAAATATACTCCTTCCATTTCATTTTATTTATAGTTTTAAAGTTTAAAACTTGTTTCAATATAAGTGTTTTTTTTTTGTATTTCCAATGTATTTTTTTAATCAAAATTTCTATTATTGCTTTTATTATTTTAGTTTAATGACCAATGAAAATTTGTTTACAATACATTAATGAAAGATTAAATAAACAAATGCATGTTTTTTTAATTAATGTATAAAAAGCTTAAACTACAAATAAAAAGAAAAAGAGGAAGTAATTAATAAAAATACTTGAGAAATAATACTTCTTAACTTTTTCATCAAAATATTTCTATGATATAATAAGTATCTATATTTTGGGTATAATACGCCTTTGAAAATATTCAAAATACGTCTCTCTATTTTGGGTATAATATGCCTTTATTTGAGTATAATATGTTTTTCAAAAATTTGGATACCAACCGTTTTTCAAAAACATTTCTATGATATAATACGTCTTTTAAAATAGAATTTTGAGTTGAAACTGAAATATTCTCTAAATTTAATGACTTCTTTCGAATATAATTTATAATACACATTCTCGCGAATAATTTGATAAAAACAAAATCATAAATTAATAGAATCACAAACTCTTTTGGTAGCCATTTAGTAAAATAGTAACAAAAACCATTATGAGTTTTTCTACAACTTCCATAAACAATGGATTGAAGCTGAAAAAACCAAAGGGCTAATTGCAAAATTTTATCCTAAAGATTGAAATTTACTAATTTTAAACTAAATTTTGATTTCATGCTTATGGTTATTAACTAGGTTATAACCTCAAAGTAATAGTTTTAGTTTCTTTTCAATCTTCAACAGATGCATTGAAAATTTCTATATTTAATTTGAATTTAGGTCCCACTATACAAAATCTTAGACTCAACTGAAGAAGAACAAATCATGCACACAAAATATAATTTACTAATTTTTTTACTGATTGTTAAATAAAAACCTAGTGATCTTAGCACTAAATATTATTTTACCTTTTACATCACATTATTAGGAAAGGAGAAAAACATTTTTATTAATTTTTTAAAATGTCAACAAAGTTTAAATTGTTTAATGAAATAGTTTTTACTATTCTCTCATATAATCTAAAATAACAGTAGGTAAGTTCTTCAAATTTTGAAAGGGAGAAAAGAGTTTCGATTTTGACAGCAAGGATTGATGATAATTGGAGTGGTTACTTGTTAATATGTGGAAAAGGGTTAACAAAACCATTTTGTGCTTCTGGGTTTTATATTAAAAAGTTGGACCCTACATTCACTTTGACAACCTAAGATTCAAATCATTGTAGTTCTTTTTTGCTGTATTTTATTGTTACAAAAAATTGAACTTTTCTTTAGTGTTTTTTTTTAAGAAAGGAAAAGAAATGTAATATATAACCAAATTTTATTGTTATATTTAGTGTTAATCATATAAATAGATTTTTGGATTCGATTTGACCCTTTTTTTCTTAGAACTTCTCATTTCATATGAACTAATGAAATTGGTTCTGGAATTAATGTTGGAATTTCTCTATCTTGGATAAGCACTTTCGATTCCAAGCCCAATAGAATTCTAAACGAAATATAAAGCCCAATAATGATTTCACTTTTGGAAATTCAGATTTGACCTGTAAACGCCGCCGTATTTCTTTTAAGGGATCTGCTTCTCTCGTCGGCGTCTAACCAAAATCTTCGGAGAGGTTTTTGCAGAGTTTCTCGAGCGGAAAAGGAAGAAATGGGTCAAGCTCAGAGTAACGAGAACTCTGCTTCATCAGAAATTCCAACAACGACGACGAACACGAACACTCCTCTCCCGCGGGATTCTGATGGCGATGATACGTCGTCGTCGTCTCCTATGGGTTATCTCCTTGCAGGTTTGGTTTTCTCAACCTAGTTTCACCATTGAGATTCCTATTCGTTACATAGGCCAAAAATTTTTGTGTGAATTTGGATCGTTTTGTTCTATGCTTGATCGGTTTATGATGAAGTGGTATTTGCCTTTCTCCATAGTATCAAAATCAATTCTTGTTCAGTTGTCAAAGCTGTAGCAAAATTCACAAGTCTTTGTCTATGTAATTTTGGTTTAAAGAAAGCTTTTTGATTCTTTCATTGTATTCTTCAAGAACCACTCTGTCTCAAGTGCTTTTGAAGAGTTTATTTATGTTTGTTGATGATATCTTGACATTATTGTATTCTTTTCAAATATCACAGAAGCTACAGCATATGGTGAGAATGATAATGAAAATGAGGTTATTTTCTCCAACTTTGTTCCTTATTCAGTTATTTGAATTACTTAGTTATCTGATAAAATCCCAATTCCATCAGTCCCTTGAAGAAAAGGCACAGAGAGCACTAGATTGTCCTTGCATAGCAGATTTGCGTAATGGTTCTTGCGGGTCTCAGTTCTCCGAGGCGTTTCTTTGCTTTCTCAAGAGCACTGCTGAAGAAAAGGTAAATCCTGTAACACTCTACATATTAGATTGTTTAGAATGATGCAAACTCAAACGAAATGATGCTATTGAAACGTTTTTGTGCCATTTAGTATAGCTTGACAAGGATATTGGATGTGTTGTTGTTGTTTACAGGGATCAGACTGTGTGAATCCATTTGTAGCATTACAAAGCTGTATCAAAGCGAATCCGGATGCATTCTCTAAAGAGGTTCAAGAAGACGAAGAAACAACCGAGAAAAAGGAAGAGCAGCCTCCTGTGGAAGAGCATAGAATCATCCCACCTCTCTGGGCGAAAGACCCTCCTCGCAGTGGCAAATCAAACCTTTAGAAGATCAACAACAATGGATTAGTAGAAGCTATTCTTTTCTCTTTTGATTCTTCTTCTCTTCAGATAACAAACAGAATAAAAGTTAAAGAAGACCATAATCCATCCATGGTCGTGTAATTCGAGATCACAGTGTTCTTTTTTAATTTTTAGTAACAAAACTGAATCTTATACTGTGATGATGATTTGGGCTACCCAATCCAAACCAACCGGTTTAAGCTACAAAATTTGGTTTAATTCGGTTTACGTAAAACAACGGAACGGTTTCTAATTCGGTTTGATTTGAGACATTGATTAGACATTAATAATGGCTTTTCGTTAATCAAAACCGCAGCTATTGATCTGCTAAGGCGTGAATGGATAATAGTTAATGAAGATCTCGCTGAAGAGATAGTTATTGCGTACTAGGAGTCTGCAAAAGCTTGCACTAGAAGAAAGCAAAATTGGAAAGAGAGGAATCTAAATCGGGAAAGTAAATCTGAGAAGAAGCTTCCTTAGGGTTACGATTACCATTTCTGATCTGATTAATTCGAGGTGACTCCGATGGAAGAAGGAGATGATGGTGGTGGTGGTGTGAAAGTCGGAATGCTGGAGAATTTCATGAGAACGCAACAGAGTTCTTTGAAATCATTGTTCCAGCGGAAGAAATCTTCCTCCGGTCGTGATGGAGATTCTTCTCCGTCGGCTATTGCTTCACCGAAACCTATTCCTCAGCTCTCTTTCCTTGCTAATTCCGTCGTCTCTCGCTGTTCAAAGTATTCTCTCTATATAACCTTCAGATTCATACATGTTTCTAATCCTGGGCTAAACTTGAGATCTGCGATGTGATTTTTTCCTTTATTGATCGAAAGCAATTGTTAAGGAGCTTGTAGCGTCTGTTTTGTTAATTGAATTGAGGAAATTTTTTTGATGGATTTAGTTTTTTGATAATTGCAGTATTCTTAAAGTTTCAACAGAAGACCTGCAACATCATTTTGATGTAGAGTTACCTGAGAGTGTTAAGCAGCTTTTGACATACGCAAGGAATTTTTTAGAGTTTTGCTCTTTTCAAGCACTTCACCAAGTAATGAAGAAACCTGATTACTTAAGTGATCAAGAGTTTCGTCAGCTAATGTTTGATATGATGCTTGCTTGGGAGATACCAAGTGTCACAAGTGAGCAGGAAAACAAAGTGAGAAATCTATAATCTAGTTGCCATGTTGATGGTTTTTTAACCAGAAATATTTGGATTGATGTTTGTCTCCTTCGTTTCCAAGCTCAGGATGCAGCATCTCCCTCCAAGCAGGACTCAGAGGATGAGGATGGGTGGTCTCTATTCTATTCAAGTCCCACAAATATGGCAATGCAGGTTATTACTATTTTAAACTTCATTTTCTTCTGCATTAGTCATAATTGGAAGTAATTTAAACTGACTTTTCCCCTGAAAAATATGCTTAATAGGTTGATGAAAGAAAGTCTGTCGGACAAGAGGCTTTTGCAAGAATTGCTCCGGTTTGTCCTGCCATTGCAGATGCAATCACTGTACATAATCTTTTTGATGCACTGACTAGCTCTTCAGGCCACAGGCTTCATTTTCTCGTCTATGACAAATACATCCGCACACTTGACAAGTATGATGACCTTACCATACCTTTTCAGTCCCTCAATTTACTTTTCTGCATTTATTGACTTGTTGCACCATTTAAGTGTAGGCGATTTTGTGATTTTCGTTTCCTTTTATGGCACTTTAAATACTTCAGTCGACTTCTCTAGCATTCAGTTTACGTATTCTTACTTCAAGCACACCTAATGATCTCTTAACAGGCAACAGATTACGTGAGAAGAGTATTGCTTGCTAACTAATATTTTAAATTCGAACTTTGAAGATGATTGAAATTTTTATGTGGCTCAGTTAATGGTATCCAAATCAGGAATGAATCTTTTTTGGATATCACGGCTTCCATTAAGAATGAGATAAATTCATTGAGAAAAGTTATGCCCTAATTTCTTTGCGGATGTTTATCTCCGTAAAATAGCTGGTTTCTATCTTATTTTTCCTTCCCCTTCTTAAATTTGTAGAATTTTCAAGGCTGCAAAAAGCACTCTAGGACCTTCAGCTGCCAATCTTCAGCTTGCCAAGGGAGAAATAGTGCTTGATATGGATGGCGCAAATCCTGTTCTACCGGTTCTAAAACACGTGGGCATCTCAGCATGGCCTGGTGAACTTCTGGAGTGATCTTTGCATATAGTCATTTTATTTATGTTACCCTTCTGCATTGGCATTAGATTATATCTTAAGCAAAAGGAGAATCAAATCGTGGTTTAAGTTGGTTGGTTTTGTTTCAATCTTTATATTTATCAAGCATTTCCTTTTGTAGGGAAACTGACACTTACCAACTGTGCTCTATATTTTGATTCAATGGGTGGTGGTGAAAAGGCCATGCGATATGATCTCGCTGAAGACACAAAACAGGTCATCAAACCAGAGTTGACAGGGCCATTGGGTGCTCGTATTTTTGATAAAGCCATCATGTACAAATCAATTCTCGTGTACGTGTGATAGTGGGCTACTGTGTTATGTCTGTCTCAATTATGACCCTTTCACAAAATCTATGCACATGGATTTATATCTTTTGCTTTATCTTGTTTTGTATGTACAGGACAGAGCCGGTGTATTTTGAATTTACAGAGTTTAAAGGCAATGCTCGTCGAGACTACTGGTTGGGAATATGCTTGGAGATCCTTCGTGTACAATGGTTCATACGAAAATACAACTTTAAAGGGATTCAACGATCAGAAATACTTGCAAGAGCAATCCTTGGCATATTCCGGTACCGTGCTATAAAGGAAGCTTTCCAAGTCTTCTCTTCCCAATACAAAACTTTGCTTATATTTAACCTAGCAGAAAGCCTTCCTGGTGGAGATATGGTCTTACAAGCTCTATCCAGCCGTGTCTCCCGCATAACCACCGATGTTCTTTCTGATGTCGGTTCTGTTCAGTACATGAAATGGCCCTCAAAATTATCTCCAGTCTCACTCATATTGCTTGAGCATTTTGGCTTGAATCTAGAAACTGGGACAAATATGGGTGAAGAAATGACAATCGTAGGAGATTTTTGTATTGGGGAAACAAGTCCGTTGGAGATAGCTCTGAAACAGTCAATCCTAGACACAGACAGAGCTGAAGCTGCTCAGGCGACTGTGGAACAAGTGAAAGTAGAAGGACTTGACACTAATGCTGCAGTGATGAAGGTATCATCAGATACTTCCTCTTCGCCTTTTCCTTTCTTTTTGGCTCTATAGTTACTATTAACAGATAGTCTCATTGCAGGAGCTATTGTTACCTTTCATCAAACTAGGCTCGCGTATAATACTCTTAGCCTCTTGGAAAGATCCTTATAAATCAGCAGTGTTCATGATCTTGGTCAGCTATTTGATTATCAGGTAAGATTGTAACTACAAAGACATGATGACAAGAGTTGCATCATAGGATAACTCATGACAGCGATGAAGCTAAGTTTTGATTTGTTGCACAAAAGTAAAATGACACCAATAATCTTGTTATGCTTATGCAGTGGATGGATTGGTTTCATACTACCGTCTATATTAGTCCTAGTGGCTATAGTAATGTTGTGGCGGAAGCAATTCAACAAAGGGAAAGAGCCACAAGCCATTCGAGTCAAAGCTCCACCAAGTAAAAACGCAGTGGAGCAGCTACTCTTGCTACAAGACGCAATTAGCCAGTTCGAGTCGCTAATCCAAGCTGTGAACGTTGGTCTCCTCAAAATAAGAGCCATTACTCTAGCAATTCTTCCTCAGGTATATTTTTATCAAAACTCGATGATGTCTAAAGATAAAACGGTGTCTGCGGTTAACATAACGGCTCTTACTATATGTTGTCAGGCTACAGATACAACGGCTATAACGCTAGTGATAATTGCAGTTATATTGGCGGTTGTTCCAGTGAAGTACTTAATAACGATTGCGTTTGTAGAGTGGTTCACTAGGGAAGTTGGGTGGAGGAAAGCGAGTAGTGACCGGTTAGAGAGGCGGTTAAGAGAATGGTGGTTTAGAGTACCAGCAGCTCCGGTTCAGCTCATTAGAGCCGATGACAGCAAGAAGAAGAAGAAATGAAACATTTCTGTCTGTCTCTCTTTCAATACATGCTTTTTGATTTTAGAATAATTTTTTTCTTCTTTTGCTTCCCATCTTAAGTAATATTCGGGTTTAATTAAAACTCATAAACTATTTTCATCCATGAAAGTTGGGCCATTAATTTACTTGCATTTATGGTATAATGTTTTAATACCAAAAAAAAACAAAAAAACAGAATGAGTTCAAATGTTTAAAACTTAAAAGAGAGAATTACGGGCCCAGAGAATGAGAGAGATTTAATATTGATAATATCAAAAGTAGCTTCTTGTCACGAAGAAGGATTGGTCGGAATGCTTAAAGCCCATGGCAAGCAACCAAGATGCAGCAGCTTTTCGACGACTTGCCATCAGTTCACCATCATTAGTGTCGGGCATTATCCACAGGTCCTTGTGTGCTTTGTACGACACAGCAGCGAATGCAGAAAGTACAACACTTGAAGCTTGTTCACCAATTGTATCTGAGAAATCAACAAGCAAAAATTAGTTTATATATCTAAGAATACAAGGATCAAGAAACATGGGAAAATGTAATCAATCAAACACTTAATTATAACACCAACACGATCACCAGAAGTTAACTAGTTGTACTTAACTAAACAACAAGAAACTAATATAATCAAGCTCAAAGGATCTTATTTAGCTAAAAAGGAGGCAAGTGTTACTAACAGGAAGACTTATTTAGAAACTGAAGACAAGAGTTATGCAGAGAAAAGAGCAGCTATGATTGGTAAGACTTATGCGCTAAAGATGCAACCTTTTCTCTATATCCAAGGGACACTAATAGAGTCAGGAGTTGAAATGAACATCTACAACTACTTTTGCAGGATTGTTTTTCTCTACCAATCAGATCACTCTTTACAAAAACTAGAGAAAAGAGATTACAAACCTAAACTCCCCAAAAGGAAAATCTCATGATTAAGTTACGACTAGAAAGTATCAATCTCAATAAATTGCCAGATATGAGTATCAGTCTATCACTATCACAAGTCCTCCTACGCCAAACTAGAATACAACTTTACAAGAACACAGTTCGGCAACTATATGTGTAAATATCTAACACTTGAATACTCAAAAGCAAATACAAGGTAATATTAGTCTCATATGACCAAAGTACCTGAAAAGTCTGGAGTGAATGAATGGTATGTTATGAAAGCAGCAGACATTCCCTTCTTCTCGGTTCTCACAGGTGGAATTGGGTAAATGGGATACCTAAAACAACCAAATTCAATACCAATCACAATTCTTTATTTGGAGTGAGACAAGAACTAACATCTTGAAGATAAAAAGGAAACTACACATACCAAGCTACAGAATACCAGCTACTTGGAGAAAGACCTGAACTCGTCAGAGTTTTCAATCCAGTGTACTGCACAGCAAGTTCATCAATCTACAAAACAAATCAAAAACAATTTCCATTAACCAATCATAACAGAGAACCAATCCAACATCAGAAGATAATGATAAGATACCTTTTGAGTAAGAACAGGCCTCTGAAACGGCATTTTCGTCTCGTTGTACTCAACATAAAGGTTGCCAAAGAAAGCAGGACGCAACAAGCCAGGGTTAGAGTTGCTTGACTCTGCAACATCTTTTCCAATCGACAAGCTCCTACATTCAAAAAAGCAATTACTTGAAAGAACCTAAGCACCACATACAACAGTCTCAATTCTAATCATAAAAACAAGTACTTCTCCTTTAAAGCCATCATCATCAACACTTCACAAAAGCTAGATCAGAAATCACAACCATCCCAAAGACACACACTTTCACATCGGATCTTACCTACCCATGAAGCAATAAGAGACAGAGAGACAAAAATTTCGAACCTTGAAGAAGAATCATCACCAAGGAATGGTCTGGTGGTGAAGATCTGCATAGCAGAGAGTGAAGGAGCATAGTGCTGAGTAACATCGGAGTTGATGCTGCTTCCCAGAGAAAGAGGAACTCCGACACCATAAGAGCTCCACTCTTCATAGGCTGCCCAAATATCAGAGAGCAGAATGCGAGGCTTCCTCACTTCTTTTGCTTTGGCTCCTGAAGATGATGAAGAAGACGACGATCCAATGCTCTGCACAGATTTTGAAATTGGGGTTTTATTAATGTTCTTTGAATTTTTTAGATTACAACCCGGTCACACTATTCGGATCCATAAACCGGGTTGGAATAAAGTGTAAATTTTATTTTTGTTTTATAAAAAGGCCCTCGTATTGTTTCGAGTTTTATATTTGATTATTATATTATAATTAAATCTAGATTACCAAATTATTTGTAAATATTGGTCAATGTAATTAATTACTTTGCCACATTATCTTCGTGACTTTTTGACCAATCAGTCTGTTTCTCGTTTTTTTTCTACCAATGTATTTATTTTTCATTTAACCACTTAATCAAAACAATAAAAATCAAATTGCCAGAAAGAAACATGGTAAATTCATTTTAAATCCTTCTGAAGAATTGAAATGGGGTCAAGTATATGTAAATTGGATTTTGAAAAGAGTGATCAACCCAGTAAAATTAATTTTAAGAACAAGCTTTTTTATAACCAATTATATATATATATATATATATATAAAAAAGTTTTAACAAAATAAATGTTAAGAAATCGAGGACCAAAATGATAGTATTTGTTTTTGTAGAATGTGGTTGCTGGACCTAAAGAATATGAGTGTCTTTGCATATTTACATTCCTATAACAAAAAAATTTCTTCTCGTTGGATTTGAGTATGTTCATTCAGACAATAATTTCATTGAAAAATAAAAATAAAGTATATTAATAATTACCTGAGTAACATATTGGATCGGGATAGAAGGAGCTACACATTCGAGAAAATTTTCCAGATTAGTTTTTAGGATTTCATTGGAAATGATGTTGTCACTGGAAGTTGCCATGAAATTTTCTTTCTTAGAGATATTATTGGGAGTTTAAGCTATAAACTAGAGTTGAAAAATGCTTGTTTTAACAAAAAGTAAATATAAGTTTTTGACTCTTATATATAAGAGTAGATGAAATACACAGAGTATATGTATAATTTCGATAGCAAATATGAACCTTGTGAGGAGAATACATCCAAAATAATTAAATAACGTACGTGTAATTTTTGTAGTTGAATAGCTTTCAAATTTGGCATATTTAATTATATAAGTCCATATTTAATTATGGTCTTTTATTTAATATTGGTCTTTTCGGTTGAACCCAGTCAATATACCTTTTGTTTTTGCATAGGTTCCACTGCAAAAAATTTACACCAACACGTTTTTTTTTGTTTTTTGTAAATTATTTAGCATTTTTGCACCATCAAGTTAGACGTTATCTTTTTCTTTTTCTTTTTTGATAAACAAGTTATGTGTGATACTCGAATTTATATTTTGTCAGTATATGTTAATGTACATTTGACCATTTACGGGTTTCTCAATAACAAATTAGTAATCATCTTAATATATGGAATGGGTAAAGTTACAGCCAATTACAACAAATTAGTGTGAGAAGTGACATTTTCTTATCTCCGAGTGTAGTTTGTTTGTTCTTGTCGACAACTCAAACACAAATCTACGTGGAAATGACAAAGCGCAGCAAGAGAGTGCATGACAAGCATTTACACTTGTACATGCCGCAAAAGCCGAGAATCCTCCAATCACCAAATATTTCTTTTAGGCTAAGGCAATATATATATATATATATATATATATATATATATATATATATATATGTCTCTCACGTTACATTTCTTATTCTAAGACATACTTTTTGTTAATGTCAAATTCCATCACACATACGTCAGATAATAATATATGGAGTCTTTCCTTTTTTTTTTCCTTTGAACTTTTCTTTGACTAATCAACCATTTCCCACAACAGTATTTTTGATTCATATAGTTATTTCATATTGCTCGTATGGAATAAGTCAAAATATCTTATCCGACTAAAGACATGGGCCCTAAAAATGACAAACATTATAAAGCTTGAATAGTTATATTAGATGAGAGGATGTACCTATTTTATAATCATATATAGTAAAAGATTATGTCCACTAAATTTTATGATATATATATTCATTAACTATATATGTGCATATCAGTATCACATGGGTGACGAAGTATATGTAGTGGATCCATTTCAAATGGATCTCCTTTTTGTGTGTTTTATTTAACTATTTGTTTTGCTTTTCAATAGCTGATATTTCTTATCTTAGCATGAAATAAAAGGAATCAGAAAGTCACAATGCCAACTCAGAAAGGCCCAAAGCCACGACGTCCCCTTCTGCATGACTCAATTTGCTCTCACATTTTCAAAAAGCGTTACGTAATATTTGATTTTTCTTGTTCTCTCTTTGTTTCATGCATGTTCCATTTAATCAGGAAACGTATCTTATCCCATATGCATTTATAGATAATAGATGTATGTGGAACATTAAAATCAAGCTAATAAAGGAGAGAAAACAAAAAAAAAGCTCGGTGTTTTGCCAACTTGTACGTAAAAAAGGTCGTTGGAGTCTAATATCATTCTGTGTGATCATCTTCTTTTTTGGTATATTATCAGAACTTTAAAATATGATTTGATATGTAAGGCGATCAATTTGTAAATGTCATCTTAAGTTAAAGGAATCGAGAGTACATTTGAAGACGATTCATAGAGCTCTTTTGTACTTCTACATTTTTTTTTGTTTTTTGGACCTAAAACATATATTTCATCAGTAACTGAAATAACTTTAGACAAAGTTGTGTCATAACACGGATTTGGTAGTGGCAAAACCTTTATTTATATATTTCTTGCAAAAAAGCCAAACAAAGCATATGCTTGATCTTTCTTATATTGCTTTTAACCCCAAACAAAAGTGGCTTTATCACTGTCTTGATGACCCATTCATGACTCATCCTTTATCACAAAGGTCCCTCAAGTCTCAACGATTCAAAGCTTTGTTTCAACTGCCTCTTGTCTCTTTGTCTTTCCCTTTAAATACCTTCCCACCAACATGATCACTTTCATCATCAACCATCACTCACAATCTCTCTCTCTCTCTCGTTCTCACCAGATCAAGAATCAAGAATCAAGAATCAAGAATCAAGAATCAAGATCACTAGTCAGTCCTCCTCCAAGATGACATTGAGCAGTGTTCATCAACAAGTTATTGCATTTCCTGGAGCCAAGACTGCTACGATGGCTTACTTGCCTGATCCAGCTTCCATCAACAAGCTCCAAATCCCAACTTCTTCCAAGAAATCCGAACAGCAAACAGCCAGAGGAAAGAAGAAAACAGATAGCTTCACCGATGGAGCTAGAGATCAGGGCAAGTTAAGACCAAAGCTAACCGAAACAGTCAAGAGAAAGCTATCCTTAGGAGCTAAGATCCTTCAAGTGGGAGGCTTAGAGAAAATCTATAAACGGCTCTTCAAGGTCAGCGATGAAGAGAAACTTTTCAAGGCTTACCAATGCTACCTATCGACAACCGCGGGTCCCATCGCAGGCCTACTCTTCATCTCATCAAAGAAGATAGCATTCTGCAGTGAAAAATCGATCAAGGTGGCTTCTCCTCAAGGAGATATCACTAGGGTTCACTACAAAGTCTCAATCCCTTTGTGCAAGATCAATGGAGTGAACCAGAGTCAGAACACAAAGAAGCCATCTCAGAAGTACATTGAAGTTGTTACGGTAGATGGCTTCGACTTCTGGTTCATGGGGTTCTTGAGCTACCAGAAAGCTTTCAACTCTCTTGAGCAAGCGCTTTCTCGAAACTTCGAGCAATGATATATAATTGGTTGAAGAGGAAATATTTCATTTCTACTTTAACCTGTTTTAATCAGATTATGTTAGAAGAGTGCCTAGAAAAAGAAAGAAAACATTGTACAAAATTCATTTGTTTTCCATTGTTACATTGAGCAAGAGTTTGAATCTATTACCTGATCTTATCTATTTAATTTCCTAATTCACTATCCTCTTTTGCACCACAATATGTAAAAAAAAGAACAATAGAGAAAAAAAAATGGAGTCATGGGATGGATCAAGTATAAAGAAATGAGTACATAAAACTATTTCATAATCCTATATTTTTGTTAATTACCATTTCATAATAATAATCTTGAAATATTTGAGATCCAATCTTCCCCTGAGAAATAAAACCAACAATAAATATAATTATCCAGAAGAACAAGGAGTGTTATACCGTTTCAACGAAAAAAATTCAGTTAAGATGTTAAACAAATTACTATAGAAGCTTGAGATCAAATTTACGTCGCCGATGGAACACTTGTCCTAGACTTTTGGAATGTTAAACAGAAAACTCAAAAACTTACTTACTTCGATTTTGACTCATTCATTACTTAGAAGTTAGAATTATTAAAAGGCTGATTAAATATGAAAACTTACAAATTCACAAACTTATATATTCAAGCTAAAAGTAACAGAAAATCCAGTCTTGGTAATTTTTAGTTATTTCGAGATCATGTCTCTGAGTTGCTTCTTTTTGCTGTATTTGGAACAACAAAATAGACAAAGTTATATGTGGTAATGTACTAATGTCAGTTAAATAATATTATATTTTTGCAATGGTATTTATTTTCTCTGTATTATAATTCTTCTTTTGACATGTTTTAGTCCAAAAGAAAACTGTGAAGTAAGGTAAAAACAAATGAGATCAGCTTAATATATTCATCTCTTGGTCATGTCTACACTTGAAAACAATATATTGGATAAAGCGAATAAATAAAATATGAATTTGTACAAACAATATTGTCAGTCTCTTCGAGGCTCTCTCCTAGCATTATCTGATATATTCAAACTGGTGAAAAGTAGAAATGAAATATTTCATCTTCACTGCATTTTATTGCTCCTCATCGTTTAGTGCCTGCTCGAGACAGTTGAAAGCTTTCTGGTAACTCAAGAAACCCATGAACCAGAAGTCAAAGTTATCCACTGTAACTACTTCAATGAACTTTTGAGATGGCTTCTTCGTGTTCTGAGTCTGGTTCACTCCATTGATCTTGCACAAAGGGATTGACACTTTGTAGTGAACCCTACTGATATCTCCTTGAGGAGAAGCCATCTTGATCGATTTCTCGCTGCAGAATGCGATCTTCCTTGATGAGATGAAGAGTAAGCCTGCGATGGGACCCGCGGTTGTGGATAGGTAGCATTGGTACGCCTTGAATAGTTTCTCCTCATGGCAGACTCTAAAGAGTTGCTTATAGATCTTCTCTAAGCCTCCCACTTGAAGGATCTTAGCTCCCAAGGATAGCTTTCTCCTTACTTTTTCGGTTAGTTTTGGTCCTAATTTGCTTTGATCTTTAGCTCCATTCGTGAAGCTGTCGTGTTTCTTACTGTGTTGTTCAGATTTCTTGGAAGAAGTTGGGATTTGGAGCTTGTTGATGGAAGCTGGGTCAGGCAAGTGACCCATTGGAGCAGTCTTGGCTCCAGGGAATGAAATAACTTGTTGATGAACACTGCTCAATGTCATCTTGGAGGATTGAGTAGTGATCTTGGTTCTTGATTCTTGAAACTCTTGATATTATGAGAGACAAATAGAGAGATTGTGAATGATGATTGATGATGAAACCGTATTGGTGGGAAGGTATTTAAAGGGAAAGACAAAGAGACCAGAGGCAGTTGAAAGAAAACACTGAATCGTTGAGACTTGTGGGACATTTGTGGTAAAAGATGAGTCATGGATGGGTCATCAAGACAGAGATAAAGCCACTTTTTTTTTCTAGGGTAAAAAGCAAAAAAGCAATATAACAAAGATCAAGCATATGCTTTGTTTGGCTTTTTTTTTTCTTCGAGAAAAATAATCCTCTAGTTAAAAAAGAGAGAGATATAAATCAAGAAGCATATGCTTTCTTTTTGATTCAACGGATTTTTATTTTTATTGTTGTCGGTCATTCAAACTTTACGTAACGATCGTATCTTTCTGTTAAGTTGTCCGATTATTTGAAATTATAATTAACCACAAATCATATAATTTTAATGTCGAAGTTAACATTATATACCATCCATAATTTTTTAGTGCACTACACTCATCAGAAATTGATACCTTAAAATAGAAACTCAATACTTATATTCGAGATGCCAAAAAAAGAGAGAGATGATCACACGGACTAACGTTAGATTATGACGAGCTTTTTTACCTACAAGTTGGCAAAACACTAAGCTTTTTAGGTTTTTCTTTTCTTCCTTTTTACTCTGATTTTAGTTTTCTACATTATCTATATAGGAGAGAAGATATGTTTCCTAATTAATTGGGACGTGAAACGTAAAAAAAATAAAATCAAATGTATATTACGTAACGCTTTTGGAATCGGCGAGAGCAAATTGAGTCATGCAGAAGGAGATCGATGTCGTGGCTTTGGAGCTTTATGCGTCGGCATTGTGACTTTTCTTATGCCTTTATTTCTTTTGTTTCATGCTAAGATAAGAAATATCGGTTATCTTTGATTTTTATAGTATAAAATACAATAAAGAAGCAACACACAAAAAAAAGTTAATTAAATAAAACCCCAAAAAGGAGATCCATTTGAAATGGATCCCACATTCCCACCATATAATATAGATGTTGTTTCATCATTTCGTCACCCATGTGATATGCACATGGTGTATACACATAAATATGTGTCCAGTGAGTATATATGCATGATAAATCTAAGTGAACATTGTACTTGTAAACTATAGATAACTCGGTACATGTATGTATGAAACGCATAAAGTTGAATGTTTTTTTTCTTTTTATTGCTAAATGGTAAATATCATTAAGAAAAATGAAAGTTTAGGATTTACAAAAAGCAGAGCCTAAATTGTTTGATATCTTAGAAAAAATAAAATAAAAAACAAGATAGCAGAGTTGGTATCGATTTATAAAAATTTATTGCAGCCATTGGTGTATAAGTTTTTTACAGTGTTTTCGTTGTTTTCTTGATGAAATGATGTTTCGAATCTCCCTGTCTAAACTCCTAAAGATTGTAGACGTGGGGATGGAAACCTGATTGTGTAAGACATTATTTATATGCTTTCAAAGATGATAAACAGTTGTTTGCACCACTATCCTCCTTAAGATTGTTGAAGAACTATAAGAGCTTTGTTCCGACCACACTATCATATCCGCCCAGTTCTGAAACAGAGTATAATTTGGAGATAGCCTGCTCAAAACCTGGTCCCAAATGTGTGAGCTGTTATCACAAGTTAGCAACAAGTGATCCCTTGATTCCTCTAATTTGAGCACAAAGAGCAAGAGGTTGAAACTGACAATCCCCAAGATGCAAGTCTTACACAAGTAGGAAGTCTGTCCATGTTGGCAATCCACATGGTAAAAGCATGTGGATTTTTAGATACTCTAGTGGATATATATGGTTTGACTTAAATATATTAGATTTGTGAATACAAAATTAAGTTAATTAGAATTACAATGAGTCAATAATGGAATTCAATATTTTGGATTTAATCTTATTACTTAAATTTGTTGTCAATGATGATCATAATAGAGTGAATTTTATTCAGGGCTTGGTAGAATTGGCACTACCCACTTCAAACATACGTGTATATTATAAAGATGCATGTTAGATGTCGTTGTATATGACATATATTCTTTCTTTGAATTTTAATGTCTTTATAACAACTACCGAATCATTCATGTCATAGCAACTAACTAATCATTCCCCTTTAAGCATTTCATAGATACATGATACCGAATCATTCATGTCATAGCATTAGCAACTAACTCAACATGTTCCCGGTTCTTGTGGTCTGGAAATACTGAGGTTAAGAGAACTGCAAAGGTCTCTTGGAATACAGTTTGCTTACCAAAAAAAGAAGGTGGTCTAGGCCTAAGGAGGTTTGCGGTATGGAACAAAACCTTGTGCTTAAAGCTTGTTTGGCTGTTGTTCTCAAATAGTGGATCGCTGTGGGTTGCTTGGCACAGGCACCACCACTTACGTGAAGTAAGTTTTTGGGCTCTGCTTGAAAACAACCATGATTCTTGGACTTGGAGGTCATTACTGCACCTACGACCCCTAGCAGAGAGATTTATAAGATCTACAGTGGGAAATGGTGAATGTACAAGCTTTTGGTTCGACCATTGAACTCCTTTAGGTCCACTTATCAAAGCGATGGGTGACGCGGGACCGAGAAGCTTCAGACTACCCCTTAATGCGGTTGTGGCTGCAGCCTGTAATGATACCGCCTGGATCCTACCATCTCCTAGATCTGACCAGGCTCTAAAGCTCCATATGTACTTGACTACAATTCAACTCCCTAGTAAGTCGAACTCACTTGATTCCTATGCTTGGGTGGTGGAGGGTAAAAATTGTAAAGCTTTCTCAGCAAAAAGAATTTGGAATGCCCTGCGACCAACAGCTCCAGCTCAGCCATGGGCTCCCAGAATTTGGTTCAAGCATATATTACCTATAAAATTGTTGTATTAGAGAGGTTAGGCTAAGACAGCTTACATCCTACTATATAGCTATAGCTATATGTGCTTGTAAATGTTTGTGTAAATATAATTTTTGGGGATGCATGTCTTTAGCCGGATAAGACCATCTCCAATTGTAAATATCTTAAGAGAAGATCTTAGTCTTATTTATAATACAAATATTCTAAAAATAAAAGTTAAGAACTTTTGCTATAAATTTCTAAAAATTAGCCTTCAATAGTGAGTTTCTTAAGTGAGATTTTTAAAAAAATAAAAAATCATACAATTTATATGTCAAACTTGTTCAACAATTCATACATCTTCTATCTCAAATTACTTCAACAATTCATACATTTTTATGTCAAAATTGTTCCGAGACAACCTAAACAAATACAAGTCATCTAATCATAATCACCTACGTACTTGTGGTATGAGCCATACTTACTTGTGATCAGATGATTCATCTTCTGTCCCTGAAACTAAAGCCCCTGTAAAAAATACAAGTACAAAAACATAAGTATAACACGACCAAGAACAAATCAAAGAAAAGATCAAGAACAAAGATCCAGAACAAATGCATAAAAAGACATAAGTATTGATATTTCTACAAGACAAACTGATTTCTAAATGACATAAACTGATTCATTACATAAAGTGATTGACGATGGAAATACAAAAGAAATACATAGAAAACAAAGACGACAATGATTCATTAACTGGAAATAAAAATGCAAGAGAACTGCAAACAGACGACAGTGAAATGAAAATAGAAGTGAACTTATGACAACATTTCAGCAATTAATTTGTTCTTTAGAGTTATTTTGATTTCTGAAAGTGACTCTGTTTTTCCAAGGAGCATCTCCAATAACTTGAACTTCGACAGACTCTGTCTCATTTTCAAATCCTTCTCCTTTATATCCCACATGCTCCTAAACTCCAACAGAACGTTGCCGTCTTCTTGCACAGTTGTTGTCTTCGTCGCATGCTTTTTACCTTTTGCTTTTGATGCCTTAACACCAGGAGAACGAACTTGATCCACTTCAACAGTCATATTGCTTGATGGTGATTATGGGGACTGGTCATTAGTCTTTCTTCTCTTTGATGCTCCATTATATTTAGTAGATGAAGAGCCACACCATTTCTGGTCATGGCGAAGCTCCCTCCACGCATGCTCAAGCGTGAAATTCTGCTTGTAATCATTGAAGAAGATCTTGTAAGCCAACTTCATGACATCATCATCATTCTGGCCACTCGATTTATGTTTTGTCGCAGCTTCAAAGCTCCCTACAAACTTGCAGACTTGATCGTTGATCTTCTGCCATCTCTGCTTACAATGATCTGAAATTCTCGGTTCAATACCAGCTAGCTTAGGACTTGCAGCATAATAACCGGCAATGCGTGACCAAAACGCTGTGCTTTTTTGCTCATTCCCAATAATAGTATCCTAGTGTTGAGCCAACCACTGATGAGCTCCACGTCTTCTACAGCTGACCATTTCCTTCTTTCTCTACGCTGCTTAGGTAGATCAGAACATTGGGTACTAAAGAGAGGTACATCATCATTGAGATTTTGGTTTTGTGGTAGACTGCTTAAGAGGTCCACAAAACCTGAAGGTCCTGAACCTTGACCATATGAATAATTGAAAGAATCCATAGGTGAAGTTTCAGTTTAGGTGTTTAAATGAGAATGAAGAGCAAAATGAAAGGTTGGTTTAGGCGTTTTTAAAGGAGAAGGATGAGCAAGTTTCTGCTTAAACCTAAAGAGTTTCATTTATAGAAGAGGCTTGTGTTTAAGTTTTGTGGTTAGAATATGGTTAGCAATCAATGACCTAATAAAGTTTTGACCTAAACGAAAACACTCAAGCATTGATCACAGACATGGCAAGTATGTGATGGACATCACTCAAAATTTATAGCTAACCACTCCAAATTTATAGCTAACAAACATTTATCACAACAAAAAACACTCAAACATTCTGACAAACCAAACAATTCTAATTGTTGCTAACAAAGAGTTCTAAAGATATGATAGGTTGATGATGATTTACCTTGGTTCCGATTGATGTTCCAAGTGCATAGTGCTCCTTCTACAGCTTTGTATGCTTCAAGTGACCTCATAAAAAAATACGAACAAAGACATTTTAATTTCAATAAGGATTCACAATCTTCTTTCAAGATATTAAGATTCTATGCATTAATTCGTCTTCATCAATAGCTAAGAACAAAGACATACACTGATTATGGATTCAAATAATGAATGTTACAACTCCAATTCTCAAAATTCATAACTTAAACTAAATATTCATAATCGTCGCTTTAAGTTAATGGAATCAAACCATTTGTCTTACTTCCTCTTCAATCATGCCTAAGAACAAACACATACATACTAATTGATTCAAAAAACCCTAAATTTGATCAAATCAAAAACCTCTAATTTTTGTAAATTCAAAGAACTCTAATTTTCATTCTCATAAATTACAATTACCTGACCCAAATCGAGACGATCTTGACATGCGACGGTAGAGATGATGATAACGGCGGTCACCATTTGGAAAATCTTTTCAATTCTCCGATGAAATCAATGACCTAGAAATCGCTTCGTCGCCTTCGGCGACATAGAGAGGGAGAGAGAGAGAGACTCGATACGAAGAGAGAAAGAAAATGCGTGACAAAAGAAATCCTGACAATTTTGATCTGTTTTCATCCAACCACAGCGCGACACGTCATTGGTAAGAGCCGAATCTTAAACCTCTTACCCAAGAGCCGACTCTTAGCCCATTTCATTTATTGGACTTATATACTAAAGTTGGAGCTGTTCTAAGATATCTTGGCTATATAATACGACCAGTATTGACTATTTAATGTCATATGTCGACTATGAGTTGCCAAAACTGGTGGGGATAGGGAAAAAGGTTGATTGGTCAAAGAAATTAAAGTTGCAAATAAAAGAAAAGAAGAAAGGAAAGGGTTAATATCTGTAGCCTGTAGAACACGGTGTCACGTTCAAATCTGTAATTAAATATCATTAATATTTTCCGACGTGTGTGATGGAATTTGACATAAACAAAAAGTATATAAATAGAAAAGTAAAAAAAAAATATATATATATGACGTGAGACTGTGAGAGACATTTTGCCTAAAGCTTAAAAGAAAGATTTGGTCACTGGGACTATCGTGCATGTAGATGGGGTTGGCCCTGCCAAAGTGCCAATGCACTTTCTTCTGTGCATTGTCATTTTCGCGTAGATATTTTTAGCTGCATCAAAATTACATGAACAAAAAAAACACACACAACAAGGCTGTATAGTGTATATACTATGCTTACTTTCTCGTGTTCCTCATTAAAATCTTATGTGTTGATTGAACCAGAATATAGTAAACCAATTGTCAGCAAATGTATTTTGTGAAAAAAAGAAGAAGAAATGTAGTTTGCTGCATAAAGATGTATCAAAGGTATTTTGATTGAAATGAAAGAAATGGTGCAATATGATTCAGGTTAAATTTTCTTGGTTCCTAATCAATGGTTCTTAGAGAGTAAGAAATTATGTTAAATGGAAAGAAGATTAAATTGAAACATTATGTGTATAACCAGAGAGACCTCTTAGAAAAGTAATTATGTTTTTGAAGCTGACACATATCTTTTGTCTTTCGTGTTAAAAACTTGTTTAGATTGATGATTTGCTGAACCTAACCGCTTTGGCTCTTTATACTTTTTTCTTCTTCTCCAAGTTTGCAGTGAGAGCGCTTTGCTTAAACTTCCAAGAAGAAATCTTACCTGGAAAACGCCACTTGAGCAACCGATCCCACGAGTAGCAGATGATGAACATAAGTAAACCCCAGAGGAGAAGCTTATCCCTCAGACCTTGAGGTAATGGAACCAGCTTTAGCCAATCGTTCAGGTTCCTAAATAGATCAGAGGCGATGACAGTGATGAACCCTGATCCTGCAATGAGTGCATAGAAGAACTGTTTGTTTTCCCTGATACTCTGGTTAAAGGGATGTCCCATGTAGTTCACAGCAAATGTTGCAACCTGAAGCATCATGTTCACTATGTATGACACTGTGTTCACCAGATTAGGATGGAAACTTGCGTCTGGCTCAATGCATTCCTCGACCATGTGTTTCTCAGCTTCTTTCACAGAGTAGATCAAGAAAGTCAAGTGAACAGCAAACTGTCCAAGCAGAGAAAGGAAGAGGTACACGGAGAAGACACTCGGGTGGGGTCGCTCTGCAGAGAGGGTCTGAAGCTGTCTGGCTTGAGAAATGGAAATGAAAAACGAAGTTGTTAATACTCCACTGATTGTAGCCTGGACATCACCAAGCTTTACACCGTCTAAGTACATAACACTTAGGACATAAGACGTGGTGAGACTGTTCAAACCGAGAATTTTGAACATCTGAAGAGTAGTCACAAGTGTACTACGACCCTGTCAGATTATGTTTGTCACTGGGGCAACAGATGCATGTTTAGCTGTGAACGGAGATGCCATTGATGCATCCCCACGTTTAACTATGGGAGCTGACCCGCCATCACCAACATCATTGTTTAGTCTATCCATCATCCGAAGAGACGTCTCCATTGGAGGTATAGTATTCAGTAAGGCAACTCCAACATGGGCCTTGAAGTGTGAACCAAAAATAATTGAATCAAAAGAAATAAAATAAAGCATATGCATCATTTGCTTAGCATCTGGAATTCATATCTGAATGTTACCTGCTTCAATGCTCCAACATCATTTGTCCCGTCCCCACACATCAGAGTCCCCCTTCCTACCGCTTTGAAGGTTGTTAAGATCAGCTCCTTCTGCTGTGGAGCAACTCTAGCAAAAACCTGAAAAAGAAAAATTATTAGACACTATTTACAGGTACTAAGAAACGCCAAATGATAAAGATTACAAAGGTGTGTCTACCTTAACAAAAGGAATGACCCGCAGAACAGTAGATGTAGCCTGTAGCATTTCAATGCTGTCACCTTCAATGCATAAATTATGAGTCTCTGCAAGGGTTTCGATCTCTTTGTCACTGAAAACAAAAATCAGGTCAATCTTTTCTCAGTCAGAAGCAGGAGAACGACATCGAAAGAAACCATCCAAGCGTCAGATCATTTCTACTTGAGAAACCATCATGGCAGAGCAAAATACTTCAAAGGCAAAACACCAAGGCTCACTACACTATTGTGAAAACATATACTGCTGGTAGCATGTGACTACGTAGGATTGAACAAGATGAGAGTATGAATTTGCTTTAATTCTACAGTAACTGTGATTAAAATTGACTGCACCTGTAGGGTATGATCTCTTTCTCATCAGGTAACACCCACTTGTATTCATCACCATTCCTTGATCGACCAAGAATTAAAACTGGGTTTGATACAATATGCACTTTGCCTGTTAAAGCTTGATCGCCTGTTATCATCACCTGGAATCATGAAAGTAGGATAAGACACCCCGTGTATCTAACTAATTATATACGAAAGATATAGCAACCTGCAAAATGAATACATGAAGACTGAAAAACGAAAATCAAAGAACCAAAATCTAAAAGTCTTACTCAATTTATATTTTCTTAACTGAATAATGAGATAGCTACTTTGAAGGTAATTTTTAAAAGGAACTGAATGAACCACTGGTGGTGATAAGAGGTTCACTAATATATGAGTGTGCATTATAAGATACACAGTATGAATTACCTAATCATGGGATGAATTTTCAACTCCAAGAGAGTGGTGGCTGAATCTGATCTAATGGGGCAGTTGAAGACCTGTGATGCATGATTAAGCCATTATGAACCAATGTTATACCAGACCATCAATTACAGTTCAAACATATAAAGAAAACGAAGCTGCATTAGAGCATAATGCATTATGCCATTTATCGCAAAACCAGCAAAAGTAAGGTCACTCTCAACAGCATCTCTGTCCATCTCCCTAGCTTCACTGACCTGGTTATCATATATAATGGCATAAAAGCATGTGAGCAGAATAGATGAGCAATGAAATTCTATTGTCTATGTCTGTAAGGCATATTACTGACACAACTTTCTACATAAATGAATCAAGTTTTATCAAGAAGCCAATAGGTTCATGAGTGAGAGCATGAATAACTACCATCATATCAGGAAGTCGTTTAAACGCAAGGGCTAGAACCCGAGATCCTTGTCGTGTGTATCTCTTATACGTTTTTATATATTGTGCTGGGACATCCACAAGCCTGTCCTGGATGGTCTCTGGTGCACCCTGACAAATAAGTTAAATATAAGCATCCAGCATTTGGATTGACTGATAAAAATTTAGTGTATGGAATGATGTATTTAAGCAGACCTTCACAAACACAAAAATATTCCTCCTGAATACGAACGATAACTGACATTCTCTTCAGATGCGAAGCAAAATGGTATCTCTGCAGAATCTGCACCGAATTGCCATTACCTCTGCAACGGATAACATATGACAATGTGAAAAAGATTCTTCATATGTGCGCAGAACGCTCTTTACATAGATAAATTAAAAAAATTACCAACTTTCAAGGCTTGACTCGTGCAAGCATATTTTTCAAGGTTAGATAAAAGTATAGATTATCAGCTATTTAGAGAGAAACCATTAAGGTATATATCATTTCAGCTTCAAAGAAAGTGATCAGTAGATAAGATGCCGAGACCCAGTCAGATTGCAACAATGCCTCTATATGAACAGAAAACAACTAAGAGGACATCGAATTCTAAGAAGAAACCATTTTTTAATGCAGGAAGCATCCTTTTATTAGTCCTTATTTTAAAAAAGCTATACGCATAGTACTCACAACGCTACATAGCCACCATAGACAAAGAATCAGAACAATAGGATAAGAGATTAATAAAAATGTCAATAATCACCTTCTAGGCATGGCCTTTTCATCAGATTTGTAGCTCCAGCCAATTCCTTTCAGGGCAGCCTTCTCAAGAGGATCACCAACCTGTAAGTTTTGAAAAACAGAGTAAAACATGACAGATTTTGTTATGATGATTAATGATGCAAAAGCAAAACATAAGCGGTTTCAGAAAGATGAAAAGATGACCATTAGTAAACTTATCATATACATATGACTCGTACACTAACATTCATTTCAAAGTTCTAAAGTAAGAAGTATACTTTATGGAAAATCATATATCAGAGATAAAAAAAAAACATGTGAGCATGGATCAAAAGGATCTGGAGAATATAATATCAACGATTTGCACAAAATATCACCATACCTTAATAAAAACATAACCTGCAGCTATTACAGCAAATACAACTAGAAATAGTATGAACAGACCACTCTCCCAGCTGTTTGCAGTAACCTGATTTTTTTTATCAAATAGATCAGAACAATAAAAAATTTCTAACATACTGAAAAACTGAAAATGAAACAACAAATAAAGGAAAGAAACCCTAACCCTTTCTGTAGAAAATAAGATTGTCCTCATTAGTTTTCCTTGGCTCGTCTCAAATCCAGTTCGGAGAACAAAAGCTAGGCAGCCACCATCAGGGGTTTTCAGAGAGAAGGACTGACCCCAAAAGTTATATTAGTATGAAACATATGTTTGGAGAAAGCACGGAAGAAGAAATGGTTGATATTGTGGAGACGGAAATACCAAGTCAGGTGAATGTTGCAAGATCTTGGTCCCGCCAAATAAAACATGATTCTTATCCCTTTTGATCGATAGTTTTTCATCAGATCCTTTGCCAGAAATCAGAACCTATAACAGCCATCATACAATCTCAGTGAAACATAGGTCTAAGAAATATATCTATAGTGAAGTAAGTATTGCTCACTAGCTGATAATGATGATTTCGTAGTTTCAAACAAAGTCACTATAACCTATTTACACATATTGTGTGAGAAGCTGCTCATACAATTAAAAATATATATATACAGTAAATATGCAATGTTACAATTCTGAACTCTTAAAAACCCCAAAGTTTGGAGAGCATGATTTTGGAAAAGAAGCCATCTGATATAACAAACAAAGATGAAGTTAAGGAAAGAAAGTACCTTCCATTGGGGAGTTGACTCGCCTGTCAAAATGGCTTCATTTACAATAGCACTTCCTACCAGTAAAAGCATGTCCGCTGGTACTGTCTGATCCTCTCCTCCAGTGCGAGTGGAAGGTCTCCCAATGGACACAACATCTCCTGGCAGCAGATCGGTACCTAGGAGCCTCACCCACCTAAAATTTTACTTGTTCAGACACAGAAGGAATACAGAAACGATCTTTAAGGTAAACTTGGGTGGTTTTCAATTACATACTTCCCGCATCGATACACCATCACAGTCTGACTGTCCACCCTAACCTGCCTTAGGTCAGCTAATGTCTTCAAGCGGCTTTTTGCCGTTGTTGACTCCAACATGAAAAGTATGAATAGTGTGAACACACTGTAAGACCAGAATTTATCCAAGCACCAACGACCCACTGAGAAAACCTGCAGAAAGAGGAGTACTTTGAGCAACAATAACTATGAAACAAAACAAAAAATAACTCTATTTTAAAGTAAACAACACCTGAAATACAAAAAATGGTTCCATGCAGTTTTCTTTCATTAGCTTCTGGAATGTAGGTTGCGGATAATCAAATCTGCAAAGATGCAGAAACAAAGTATCAAACAAGATAAAACAACAACCCACACTTTGAATATATTCAGAAGGAGATGTGTTCCCGTTTTACAATAGAGTTGGCTAGAAGCATTAAAAGGAAAACTGAAAGCACAAATTAAGAGACGATTAAAAAAGAATTGCCAATAAAAAACATCAATTATCGACCTTACAGTGAACTTGTGATAGATAAATGTATAGTAAATTACAAGGCGACTTACATGTTCCTTCCCCACTTCTCGGTGGCAGTTGCAACTATAGCTTGTGTACCATGACCAGTACATTGTAGATACTGACCAAATGTTTCCTTTGTGGGGTAAGGAAGCTTGGAAAAGGCTGCTAACTCTTTTGAGTATATAAAACGCTGCTTTCTGAATTCAAAGAAAATATCTTCCATGTCTCTCGAGGATGCTGAATCTGTCATCTGCAAACAGTAAAAGACTTAAAACTGTTAGATACATGAGAAGGGTACTGAAAAAAATCAAGTATTTCCAGCCCAAAGAGATTTCAAATAGTGTAAGGCTTAAATTTTATGCAGAGAGAAGTGGCAGAAACATATAGTATTGGTTCGTTGGAGAGGGGAAGAAAAGCACTGAAATTTTACATATACCACAAGAACCAACTAGAGACAGAGGAAGTAGAAAGATAAATGGCATAAAAAGCAGTCTAAATCCACTTCAAAAGCCAAACTATTCATGTATCAGATAAACTTACTTGGCTACGAAAGTGAAGAGGCACAACTTCTTTAGAACCAGAAAATTTGGCAGGGGTCACTTTACATGCATCTGCCTGGTTGATACTGTTAACCTATGAATCGATACCAACATGTCACACAGGATTCATCTAAGATTCCAAACAAAATCGTTGTTAAGAGCCATTAGACTACTGGTTACCTTGCTAAACTGGACAAAACACTTGAAATCCAGACCACGCAGTGAAAAACAAGACTAAGATATGAGAAGCAAGAAGACCACCAAATGAAATGGCAGCATCTGCAAATTCTATGCTAGGAAAGATTGTAGTCAACCATACAACATACAGAATCGTAAATGGCAAAACGTCCAAACGCAGAACCCAATGCTTCTTCCTACATAAATCAACCTTCTCCACTACCTTTCCTCCCACACGAAAGGTCGACATCTCAAAAACCAAAAGCCTAGTTCACCTTCAATCTTCTAAACTTTCCTTGAGTTCTGCACAATGTTACACACAAAAAAAAACTCAATTGGTATTTGAGAAACAAAATTTCCCCGATTACAAGCGTTCACAACATCACAATTAAACGAAGCTAACAATGTAGTTGATCATAAATTATGCTCGTACAGGAGATTCTGGATTTAGCTAAAAAGAAGAAGAAGAAGAAGAAGCCAGATAAACGTAGACCTACAAGGGTTGATCAGAGAGCGGAAAGGTGGAAACTTTGTTCAAGGAAGACGAGAGCAGAGTTCGTATCAGAGGCCGGAGTGAGAGAGATAAGTCCGGAGTGAGAGAGATAAGTGTCGACATGCTTGGATACAATTTTGGCGGCAAAAATCGCCTCTTCTTTCAGTCAAATCGCCACCGCTATCACTGAATTCTCCGTCTCCATTGGGGATTTAGGGCTTTTATACGCTTCGACTTGGGAACAAGGCTTCGGTAAAACGACGTCGTCTTTACTTGAACCAGATCAGTCACCACGAACCGACCGGTTCCATATTAATGATTAAAAAGTCTGAAATTGTACCATTGGTTTGGCACGATTGGTTTTCTTTTGGTCTTTTTGGGTTATTATTTTACCATGAATTTTTTTTTTTTTTTTCCTCTTTTGCTTTGTTCATTGAAGGGACGTTTATAACAGTCGATAACTTCTACTTCTACTAGTTCATTGGATTCTTCAGTAACCAGAATAGCTTTTTAACTGTCTCGAGCAGGCACTAAACGATGATGTGAAAATATTTCATATCTACTCGTCACCTTGTTTCAATCAGAGAATGTTAAATGATAGTCTATAAAAGACTAGACAACATATATTGCATGTAACTCATATGTTATGTTTGCTTTATCAACTAAAAATATGGGAACAGATATTTTAACAACTAGCATCAAGTTAGAGAACTAAAGGCGTCAGAAAGTTTACAAAGCCAACTCAGAAAGATTCTAAAGCCACGACGTTTCCTTCTGCATGACTCAGTTTGCTCTCACTGTCTCACATATTCATAAAGTGTTGCGTCATATTTGATTTTGATTTATTTTTCTTGTTTCATGAATGTTCCAATGTAATAGGAAACATATCTTATCTTATGCACTATATGTTATAAAGAAAATAAGGCTAAAAAGTAAAAATAAAAAGCTTGGTGGTGTATTGCCAACTTGTAGGTCGGCGTCCAACGTCATTCCGTGTGAATTATATTACTTTTTTTTCTAAGAACTTTCTTTAGGCATCTCTAATATTATGTGATTTTTGAATTCAATATCATCAATCTATAAATAAATGATTGCTTCTAAATTTTAAAACAGAAAACTGTTTTTAGACATTTAACAAGATCCATTGACCCCTTTAGTACTCTTGAGTTGTTTTGTTATTTGGAAAGCAAAAACATTTCATCAGTTATCGAAATATACTTTTATAAAACACGGATTTGGTAGTTGCAAAACCTTTATTTATTGCAAAAAGCTAAACAGAGCATATGCTTGATCTTGATCTCATGAAAAAAAAAGTGGCTTTATATATCTCTGTGACTTGATGACCCATTCATGACTCATCCTTTACCATAAAGATTCTCAACGATTCAAAGCTTTGTTTCAACTGCCTCTTGTCTCTTTCTCCTTTCTCTTTAAATACCTTCCCAGCAACACAGTTTCATCATCACCATTCACAATCTCTCTTCTCTTTCTCTTTCACAAGCTCAAGAATCAAGATCACTACACAATCCTCCAAGATGACATTGAGCAGTGTTCATGATCAACAAGTTATTACATTTACTGCAGCCAAGAGTGCTGCGATAGGTTACTTGCCTGACCCAGCAGCTTCCATCAACAAGCTCCAAATCCCAACTTCTTCCAAGAAATCCGAACAACAAAGTTAGTATCTTTACCTTTCTCTCCATTGCTGATCTTCTTTTTGCTTACAGAAAACAATGGAGACTAACAGTTTTGTTTCTTTTCTAATAGCCAAAAGGAAATCGAAGAAACACAACAGCTTCACGAATGGAGCTAAAGATCAAAGCAAGTTAGGACCAAAACTAACCGAAAAAGTAAGGAGAAAGCTATCCTTGGGAGCTAAGATCCTTCAAATGGGAGGCTTAGAGAAAATCTATAAACGGCTCTTCAAGGTCAGCGATGAAGAGAAACTTTTCAAGGCTTACCAATGTTACCTATCCACAACCGCAGGTCCCATCGCAGGCCTACTCTTCATCTCATCAAAGAAGATTGCTTTCTGCAGCGAGAGATCAATCAAAGTGGCTTCTCCTCAAGGAGATATCACTAGAGTTCACTACAAAGTCTCAATCCCTTTGTGCAAGATCAATGGAGTGAACCAAAGTAAGAACACGAAGAAGCCATCTCAGAAGTACCTTGAAGTAGTCACAGTCGATAACTTCGACTTCTGGTTCATGGGATTCTTGAGCTACCAGAAAGCTTTCAACTGTCTCGAGCAAGCACTAAACAGTGATGCGCAATAAAACTGCAGTATTAGCTAACTAGTGCAGGTTGAAGAAGAAATATTTCATTTCTACTTTCACCTGTTTCAATCAGACATTGTTAGGAGACTGACAATATTGTACATAAGATCAACTTCATAATGAAACCAACAATGAAGCTCCAGAAGAACTAGCAGTCTCCTTCCATTTCAATAAAGGCAAAACAAATAGCTTCATTGATCACAACAAAAGCTTTAGGGCAGCAAACACTGCTCTATTGTATTATATTACATAGTAATCAGACTCTTCAAGTTTCAAGTAGTGAAACCATTTTTTTACTATTAAGGAGAAGCAGATCCAAAGACAAACTACACACACTTTGCAAAGCAACTGAAGAATAATAAAGGAGCCGCCACAACCAAATATTTAATGCACAAAAATGTACAAGAGCTTGAGATAGAACTCAATGATGGACCCATAAAGCCATGACTGTGTGTCCATACACGAGACGGATAGAGAGAGACAGAGAGATCACAGAGGATCAAAGCAGAACATCTGGCTCGGTTAAACTTCCCGAAAAGTTAACTTTACAACATATGGGAAACTCAAGGCCAGCTTCACTGCACATTACTTCTGTCACATATGGAAGAGACCTTACATCTAGATACTCCAAGGAAATGCATTTCTCCAAAAGCTTGCTTATCCCTGTGACTGTGATCTTTGCGCAGTTGCTCACCTTTAAAACCTTCAATCCCAAAACATCGTCGCTCCCCAACTCATGGAAAGCAGTATCAGTGATCTCTTCGCAACAACCGATGTCAAGAGCCTCCAAGTTCTTGCACTGCTTCAGAATGCAGCTAAGGGAAGAGTCAGATATATTCAAGCACCAATCCATCCTCAAGTTCTTGAGACTGTCGTTGCAAGAATCTGCTAGTAATATGATAGATTCATCAGAAATATCTCTGCATCCACCGATTATCAGAGTTTCCAGGTTCTTGCAAAACTGCGCTAGGGACGATATAGATTCGTTCCCGACTTTGTAACAGTCTAGCAATTTGAGGATCTTGAGGGAAGATGCACAAGCTTTGGCAACACTAGAAACTCCTGCATCCCCAACATTGCTGCATTTATTGATGTCTAAAGATTTGATCTTTCTGCATCCCTTCACAAGATCAGCAAGCCCTGAATTAGTGATATTTGTGCAGCCTTGTAGCCCGAGAGATTCAAGATCACGGCATCTCTCAGAGAGTGATCTCAGAGATTCGTCAGTGATGAAACGACAACCTGCGAGATGCAATGCTCTTAGATCATTGCAGCCTTCTGCAACAGCTGATAATCCTTTATCTGAGAGCTTTCTGCAGTATGATACATCCAGAAACTGTAGTAAAGAAAGACACCTTCCAATTGAGGCCAATCCAGTATCTGTAATACCTGTTCCCAGAAGACGAATCAATTCTCAAAACAGTCAAAAAGCATTACCGAAATTTACCAACACCTAAAGATTATAAACAGAAACCATTGTAACAACACAAAAGCTATCTAATTTGGGAAAACATAGAAGCTCATACAGACACAACATCTATAACCAATACAATGAGCTAAGGAAGAACTCAAATCATAGAAAGTTTTATTATTTCAAGTCATACTTCCTCTCTTAAGACACTCTCAAACCAAAAACCCCTTAAAAGCTAATGGTTTGCAGAAAAAAAGCACTAGAGATCAAATCTAACACCTGAACTGTCTTAGAAAACAATAGCAACGGTATCTTAAAACCATCCATAAACAATCCTTCCAATTCAAATTAATCAAATCAGATTTGAAGTTGGAACCAACAGAGTTGAAGGAAATAAAAAAGGAAACAATTTTGTTGTTTAACCCCAAAAAAAAAAGTAGTTACCTTTACAGTTGTGAAGATTAAGAACTCTGAGACACTTGAATCCCTCAGAGATGACAGCGAGGTCAGAATCAGTGACACCTGGATAAAACGACCTGGAGATTGACTGAGACAAGTCCAATTCGACGATTTGAGTGAACCTAGAGGCGAGACGACGGAGCATGTGTGGACCAGCACGCGCCGCTAGCTTCTTCCGGTCGGTGCTCTGTAGATGTAGCCACCGCTTGCAGACCAAACCAAACACTTCCTTGTCCTTGTCGTTATCTAGCCTAGACAATACCCATCTCAGCTCGTCGTCGGTTAATACATCGTTAACACAAACCGACGACATGATCGGAGAGAAGATAAATTAAAATATCCCCAATTAGGATTAGGGCTATCTCTTTCTCTACCTTCTTCTTCTTCTTCGTCTCTCTGGCTGATTAAATGGGCATTAGATGAGCCTTACGGATCGTGTGGTACAAGGAAAGCGACACAGATTTTCGAGATAATGACTCATAGATCCTCATTTCTGGAATCATTCAATGTTCGGTGGATGGGTAATTCAGGGATTTTAATATTTGGTACAAGGAAATGCGTCTTATCATTGAGAACACTTCCAATGGCGGTTTGTTTATGTGTTTGGTCAGTAAGAGACACTCAACAACGAAAGTCAACGACTTTGAGATGGGCATAAAACATTTAGCTGCTTGTCTTCTTCCACCAAACTCATCATCAACCGTAGCTTTCAAATAATACAATAATAAACCAAAAGTTTCATATCCTTAAAAGCTCATTTACATTTTGAGTCCAAGCTGGCGTCAAAAGTTAAGATTTTTAATTCTGTTGCTCAATCTTAAAACGGGAGAAAGTGATTCTTTTGATTTTATATCAAAGTGTGAAATCAACCGAACTCAATCCCTAAGAGCAGAAACTCTTGAGACTTACATAAACGTACTTCCTCTGTTTCTATAATGAGATTACATGTATCCACAACAACCTTGCAAGAAATTGGATGCTCATCATCACCAATTATAAGCGAGCATGCTTTGTAAACTCCATTCCCAGGTGGTAAATTCAGTAGCGACGATGTCTGAAGCGTGACTCTCCCACCTTTGCTTGTAATATCTTGTGTTCTTACCTTTGAGATAAGCCTGTGTGGTCTTCCAAGGAGCTCTGTTACATACTTCACATCTCCTACAGCAAGAGCATGACGGACTCGTGTTGACGAGACTTGTCCTCTTTCTTTTGACTTTGAGTCTTTGTCTATGCCTACGTTTCCAGAGATTTGGTTCTTATCCATCACAGAGTTAATGATGTGACTACTGATACCATACTCTTTGCATAATCTCACAAGTTCAGAGGTATCACCAGAAGCTCTATATCCAAACCGGTAATTTTCGCCTGTGGGGGAAAATAATTGTTTTTGGAATGAGAATTATCAGAGAAAAGGAGGGAACTTTTTGAGATATTGGTTTGGAATTCACCTGCTACAACTCCACAGACTCTGAGCTCTCTTGACAACTTCTCCACAAACTGTTGTGGGTTAAGATGTCTAACGCTCGTAAATTCTATCTCGAACTCTATTGGTGCTATGTTCCCACAACATGATGCCCAAGAGGAAAGCACACGTTTTCTATCACATTTGGCTACTATTGGTGCCCTGCTCATAAGTTACCATAGAAGAGTGTATAAAAAGATTAAAAAGCAAACTTTATCAGCAGAGAAGATCAGGAGAGTCACGTTACCTAGGTTTCCAACCGAGTACTTCAGCCATTCCAACAAAAGACAATAGGTATGGTGTACCAACTCTTGCAGCTTGGATTGCGAGCTCTCGATGACCGATATGGAGTGCATCAAACTTCCCTAGAGCAACCATGCCTCCTGCAATTATGATTTTATTTTATTTTTGTCAAAACAAAAGACAGGTAATGCTAAATGCCACACACAAAGATTCACAATAACCAGTAACACCAAGCTAAGAGACTCAGTGGATACTTAAGCAACAACACAAAACCATAGGGCAGGGCACTTCACTGCATTATGATCAGTAAACATCTATTGTGATCCTATATCTTGATATCTTCACCAAATTTCTAATCATAGCGCCAAAGAAACCTCTACGCAAATGGAAAGGAGCTTCACTAAAACACAATACCCTACCAATAAACCAAAACCAAAAAGGTTTTTGATCACTACAACCTAGAAAAGTAAATAGATACCTGTAACTGGTGAAAGCCGTTCAACTGGAAGCTCAGGATCATCTTCTCCCTGGCTTTGGAAGAAGAAATAGACAGATACTTTAACAAAGACTTCCATTTTGAAAACTACTCAACACAAATCTATCTGTTTTTTCGCACATAGGGCTCCAAATTTAATAAACAATCAAAACAATAGAGAGATTCAAAAACCTGAAACAATCGTGAGCAACTGGGATTTGTCCTGGAGTTTCGCAGTGAGGCCTAGAAAAAGACTTCATTCGCAATTTAACCGAAGGAGTTCTAAGCACCAATGAAGATTTCCGAAAAACATTAGCACCGAGCCTAGGAGGATGACGGTGGTCCCACAAATGCACGGAGGCACAAGAGCCTCCGCACAGCATGGTCTCCTACTCTAATTCCCAAAACCCCCAAAAAAAATAAAAAAATTCAAACTTTGCTCTCCGAAACTCTTCGCCGGAGCTAAGCTTCACCGGTGACAGGTGTCGCTTAAACAGTTGAACCCCTGTGGTAAATTTCATGTCCACGTCAAAACCTTCTCTTTCAGATAGAGGGTCTCCTCTTTGCAACAAAGACATTGTATTTGTGAGTTTTAAACATTCAAAATTATTCAAGTTGTCAGTTCACAAATGGAACACCAGAAACAACACTCTCTGCATACTCTACGTACTGTATCCCAAAAAACTGCTTGAGAAAATGCTCCTCATATGGTATTCTCTGAGCAAAAAACCGCCACACAACAACCGTAAACACAACCGTTGAAACGGGATTACAGATCATAACCTGTGTCCCAATCGACCAGATGAGAAACCCACAGTAACTCGGATGCCTCATAAGTCTATACACACCATGACTCACAAGACTATGATGCTCTTCATGGTTGATCTTTATGAGGTGTGTGAACGATCTCCCCGCTGTTATTATCGCTGTTTTCCTGATGATTTCGCCAAAAATGATCATAATGAGTCCGAAGTTGCTGACCCACCAGTGTTGTTTCAGCCCCGGGAAGAGGAAAATCTCGGTTAGGTATTCGAGTAGCGCCATGAGCATTGCTAAAGCGTAATGCTTGCTGATCAAAAGCGAGCCAAGAGTTACGTTTGATGATCCATGAAATGTGATGGCTAGAATGTATTCCGATGTGTGGAAGAAGATTATCGATAGTAGCATCTGAGATAACTGTTTGAAGCTGGTGGTGTCACTGAAGATCTCTGTCATTTTTGTTAATCAAGAAAGGTTAATGAGAAATTTTTTTCTTTCCTGTTTGATCAAAAAGCTTATGATGATGATTCGTTACCGCAGACCTAAGTATGAGGCAGAGGCATAGTGTATCAATAATGGAAGCCGGTTCTCGATAACGAATCCGAGGGGATCAAAGAACTGCATAACCACCTACGAAAGAATTACCCGGAGAAAAGAAAAAAGAGGAAACTCAAAACAAACCGAAGATTCTTAAAAACTTGAACTTTACAATCATGAACAAATTTTGATCTCTGATCCAAATGTTAAAACTTTCCCAAAGATATATATGATCTTGATCTAAAACTACAGTCTTCACCAGCAAAAGTCCAGTTTCTATACGAACATTGAGATTTTACACTCGAATTTCTCAAACACTAAGCTTAAAATTGTCTATGAGCATCAGAGACGACGAAATGAACAGAACCTTAGGGGGGCGATAGGATTATAGACTACTACGCAATTGAAATCGAGAGAAATTTGGTCAAATCAGGGAATTACCCAATGCTGAGGGAGAAGCAGAGAGATGATAGCGTGGGAAGTTTGAAGTTAGTACCTCTTGTCAATTCAATCGTATGGTAAAGAAGACGAAGAAGAAGACACCTCCAGGAGAACAAATACTCTCAGTCACGTGCGAGTCACGTGGGTTAAAATTTTGATTCTTAATGAAAGCTGTTAGAAAACCTCAACTTTTCAATCACTCTACTCTTTATTGATCACAAAGGGAAAAGAAGACAAAACTATCGCTAAATTACACAGTAACAAAAAAGATGGGGTCACATGAGAAAGCAGCTCTTGTTTGTTGGTGTTGGGACTTTGGGACCTCTGTTTGCAAAAGTGAGACTGTCCAAGTTTTTGAAGGAGTTGTTTTCTTTGCTTTCACATGGACTCTTTAAAACAGTTTTTTAGCTTAAGCGACTGGGATGTTGGGTTCACCAAGATTCACAAACGCCTCAGCACGAGCCATCCGACTCATGGCAGAGTTCCACGACACCAAGTGGTTCAGAAAAGTGTTGATGTACTTAGCCCTGTCGTTCTACCAACCAAAAAAAAAAAAAACACTCATTTTAGCCTATTGAAGAAACAAAGAGAAGATAGAATAGTCGAAACTGAAGCTCGTTTTTTACCTTGTAGTCCAGATAATAAGAATGCTGCAAAGTAAGATTAGAAAAAGAAAGACATTAGAAGATTTTTATTTTTTGTTTCTTGAGAGTATGAGAGAAAGAGAAGAGATGGTTTACCTCCCACACATCCAAGCTGATAATTGGCTGTAACAAACCAAAGAGATAGTGATTAAGCCAACGTAGATTTTAAGAAAGAACCTTCACAAGACAATGAATGAGACTCTGCTTACAATATCGTCCCACACTAGTGGGTTAATGGCGTTTGAGGTCTTGACCACCTCAAGTCTTTTCTCTTCCCTCTTCACTGAAATCCCAAAAAAAAAAAAAAAAGAGAATCAAGATCTTCCATTTTCAGAGTCATTTAACAGTTTCCGGTTTATTGATAACAAGTTTGTAGGGTTCCTCACAGACAAGCCAGACCCAGCCAGAACCAAACTGAGTAAGAGCTGCATTAGTGAATCTTTCTCTAAAATTTGTGAAAGAATCGAAATCTTTTTCAATCTGCTCAAGAACACCCTTTACAGGCATGTCTCCACCACCAGGTTGCATCGACTCCCAGAAGAAATCATGGTTATAGACCTAAACAACCAACATTAGCTAGTTCCTCAGGTGATGCAAGTACAAGCAACTTATAAAGTAAAGTACCTGAGCAGCATTGTTGAACTCAGGCAAAGGATTCCCATTGTTGTATGTTTCCTTGATAAGCTCTTCCATGGTGTATCCATAGAGTCTATCATCTTTCCCTAACTGTTTATTCAGATTATCCACATAACCTCGATGGTGTTTACCCCAATGCACTTCTAATGTTCGTCGACTCATATACGGTTCCAAAGCATCCTATTCATCACATTTGTTTTTTATTAAACTCTGATTAGTAGAATCTCAACTAAAGCATTTTCTTTAACATATCATCAAGAGGCCCTAAAATCATCAACACACATCTACTTTGCAAGAGAGAAGATACAATTTTTGCCTTAAATCACCACACACAAATGAACAAACTTTTCCACAATTTTGTTGCTTAATTTATTACAGAAGATAAATGCACCTAACCAAAGTAAGCATCTAAAGGCTAATTTACACTTACAAGTGGATAAGGAGGTGTCTTTAAACCGTAGTAAGCTTCAACCTTTAAACCACCTCGAGACCTAAGAGAGCTTCTTCTCTGTTGTTTACTCTAAACAGAGGAAAAATAACGAAACTTGAAAGCTTTAGTGATTGAAAATTTTGAAATGCCTCATAAGGAAATCAAAATGAATCGAACCAGATAAACCAGCTTGGGAGATTTCAAACGTAGACTAGAATCTGAAATCGTACAGAAACAGCTTGTCGTCACAACACAAGAACTCATTTTTCTTCCCACTGTCGTCGCCAAAATCTCACCTCTGCTTCAAACTACGGCTATGGAGTAGAAGAATCACTCTTGGGCTCGCTTTCTCAGACAAAGAACCTTATCAATCTGTTTGTTCCGATCCGGTTAATGCTATAAACCTAAAAGATTTCATTCCGGTCAACCAATTAAACCGGTAAATCGAAAACCGGAAAAAAATCAACCTGAAGGAAGCAAGGGTTTTAGCAAATTTCTGACGACGAACCATTGTAACAGAACATCAAAATCGTTTTTTTTTGTATCAAGCCGTGAGCAAAAAGCCTAAAACCCTCTTCTTATAGATTTCAAAGAAACCTTTTTTCGAATTTCAATCTGAATCCACTTTCGATTTAATCATCTAAATGGCGGCAAGGGCTGCGACATCGTCGGCTAAATGGGCGAAAGACTTTTTGTTCAGAAGGGTATCTTCGAATCCTATTGGAGCGACCCGAAACTGTTCTTCGGTTCCTGGAGCTTCTTCCTCTACACCTAAAGTACCTCATTTTTCCAAGAAAGTAAGTAACTTTGATGAATTTATTGATAAATTTATCTTCTTTTTCGGTTTACCAGAAACGAATATTGGAATCGATTTCATTTAGGTGAAGCTTAATAGAAGAGTTCGAATTTGCATTTCATCGGTTCTTATTTTGATCAATGCTTATATCTGGTGTAGTTGAGTTAGATCAAATCGATTCACATGTCTTAAGTGTTTAAGCTTTGAAATTTATAGGGAAGGATATTGACAGGAGCTAGCATTGGTCTAGCTATAGCTGGAGGAGCTTATGTGAGTACTGCAGATGAAGCAACCTTCTGGTACTTGAGTTCTCCTTGTTAGTTAACATTGCTAAGGCTAGTTTGTAGTTTACTTTGAGGGAATCACTTTGTTTTTTAACTTTTGCTTATCTTGTGTGTTGAACAGTGGGTGGCTATTCAACGCAACAAAGGTTGTGAATCCTTTCTTTGCTCTTCTTGATGCTGAGTTTGCGCATAAGCTGGCTGTTTCAGCTGCAGCTCGTGGATGGGTACCTAGAGAAAAGAGACCTGATCCATCAATCTTGGGACTTGAAGTTTGGGGAAGGAAGTTCTCAAACCCAATTGGACTTGCTGCTGGATTTGACAAAAACGCTGAGGCTACTGAAGGATTGCTAGGACTTGGATTTGGCTTTGTTGAGGTAGGCTCTGTAACTCCTGTTCCACAAGAAGGCAATCCGAAACCACGCATCTTTAGATTACGAGAAGATGGGTGAGAAAATCTCTAATGAATTCTTTGTTTTATGTTCAGTAATAATCAGAAGTTTCAACTAAAAGACCTATAATCTCGTTTCCTTCAGAGCTATTATCAATAGGTGTGGATTTAATAGCGAAGGGATTGTTGTAGTTGCAAAGCGTTTAGGTGCTCAACATGGTAAAAGAATGTTAGCGGAAACATCAGCCACTTCGTCGTCTCCAAGTGATGAAGTTAAACCGGGAGGCAAATCAGGACCTGGTATTCTTGGGGTTAACCTTGGAAAGAACAAGACGAGTGAGGATGCTGCTGCTGACTATGTCCAAGGAGTTCATAACTTATCCCAATATGCTGATTACTTGGTAAAAAACTTCTTGTTGTGAGCTATCGAGCTTTCATTTTGATCTATTCTACTATAGAACTCTTTGTTCCTAATTTTCATTTTTTTCCTACTTCAGGTGATCAATGTTTCATCACCTAACACTGCAGGGCTACGCATGCTTCAAGGAAGGAAACAGTTGAAGGACCTTGTAAAGAAGGTTCAAGCTGCTAGGGATGAGATGCAATGGGGTGATGAAGGTCCACCTCCTCTTCTTGTGAAGATTGCTCCTGATTTGTCCAGAGGAGAGCTTGAAGATATCGCAGCGGTGCGTTGTACTTAAAAAACGAACTACATTCTATACTTTCAAAGTAAATGACTCTTACAACATTGTATTTGATTTGTGTAGGTTGCTCTTGCTCTTCACTTGGATGGGCTGGTAAGTTTTATCTTCTTATATGAAAACTTCTGTTTCATCACTGTCATCTGTTGAAAGTAATGTAGTTGCAAATCATTAAGCTAACAGTGATGATGAAACTGTCTTTGTTTCTCCTATAGATCATATCAAATACAACAGTCTCGAGGCCAGACCCTGTTAGCAAGAACCCTGTGTCAACAGAAGCTGGTGGTTTGAGCGGGAAACCGCTCTTTCATCTATCCACTAACATGTTAAGTGAGATGTACACTTTGACACGAGTAAGTTTTTAGCCTAAAGAAAAAAAGATTATCCACCTAATCTACCAAGGAACTAAAACAGTTCTGATTTTTTTACTATGATCTCTTAGGGAAAGATTCCACTGATAGGGTGTGGTGGGGTTAGTAGGTAAACGTCTTTGAACATTCTTCAGATGCTTTATTTGTGAGAACAAAAGAAACACACAGTAAAATGACTAAGATGAATCTTTGTGTGTTTCAGTGGTGAGGATGCTTACAAGAAAATAAGAGCAGGAGCTACTCTTGTTCAGCTGTACACTGGATTTGCTTATGGAGGACCTGCCCTCATCCCACAAATAAAGGTATCTCCTTTCCCATAAAGACTGGTCTTTGTCGATTAGGAAAGTTCAGTAAGCATAGAGATTGCCTAAAAGGTAAAAACTACCTTCGTAGGTCAGATTGATACTAAATTTTCATGTTTTTTTTTGTTGCAATAGGAGGAACTAGTGAGTTGCTTAGAAAGGGATGGTTTCAAGTCAATCCATGAAGCAATTGGTGCGGATCACAGATGATAAAACTCAAAGAGCAATACGCAGACGAGAGATTCCTTTTCTTAAAACAACACAAAGAGAGTTGTATTTAGTTTCATTGATTCAGTTGTTTCTTTCTTCCCAACAATAAAACACATCATGGGCTTTGTCTCTTTACTCTCGTTTAATGAGAAACAACTTTTTTCTCATTGTCGCTATTGTTTTCTTAAAATTACAGCACAAGTTCTTCTACCTTACAGAACACAAGCCAATTGAGGTCATAAGAATCATAACATAACTGATCGGACAAAAAAACATTTGCAATCTCAAAACAGTAAAAGTACAGTAGAGAAGAAGATTTTTTCATGACGTGGTTGCAGCTGTTAACTGTTTAACTTTAGCTTGCAAGACCATCCCGGCTTCATCTGCCACGCTTTTCTTTTTCGCCGCCACCTGCATTGAGTGAACATTCTTCAAGTTTATAACTATAATCCCGTGTAAGATATAAACATAAATATAGGTATTTTCAAAACTTTTGGCACTGATGCAAGATTGATGTCAACAAATAATTGAAGCAAATGGAAAAGAGAGATCATAGCATCAGGTTCTGCTTTATACAGAAACAGTACTCAAAACTAGTAACAAGTACTGGAACAGCGATTAAATTGCAGAGTGAAGTTGAGACTTTTGATTATGTCTATCGCATTCTATAGCAGCCATGAAACTTTCAGCCCTAAACCATTTATTTACAATGGATCAGTCACTGAAAGATTCAGGTAAGAACCGAATCAGACTCTGTTCGATTTGAACTCTTTTCCACTTACTCATTTCACAATTTTTGTAAAGGTTAATGAGAACTGTGTTACCACTCTTCTCTATGAGGACAGTTCTAAAGACCTAAATCTATGAGCCCTAACGAAGCGGATCTATCTTAGAAACCAAATCAGGCATTTTGAAAGTTGCTAAGAGAATGAAACATTTCTAACTGCGAATACATTTTCAACCAAAAACGTACCTCAAAAAGCTGGTCAAAGTTGGATTTCAGCAAATTGATCTTCCTTTGACAGTAGTCTTTTCCTTCATCCATTGTTTTCTACAAAAATGCAAGAGCTTACACATAAGAACAAGCCTAATTGAAAACAAACTCATAAAATCCAATTTCTTAAACAATCGAATTACCTCAATGAAGTAACCAGTACCAATATCAACTAGAACCTTATCAGCTTCATCAAGTGTTCCAGGCACATAGAGAGAAGCAGTGAGTGGGACAAGCATCTTCTTCCCTAAAATCATTTAAATTTTTATTTATTTGAATCATCAAACGGGAGGTGAAAGTAGAAAAATCAAGCGAAACGGACCTTGAGGTCGAAGAGAAAGATCGTTGAGAGCTGCGGCGGCGGAATCGAGACGGACGGTGGCTGTACGGATGTTGTTTAGACTGTCCTGAAGAAGATTCACTTCCAGATCCGCTTGCTCTTTCAAACCTTTTAGCTGATCGATTCCCATCTTCTCCATCTCTACTCTCGATGATGACGACGCCATTGTCTCTCTCACAGGTCACACAGCTCCGTCCTCGCTCAATTTCTCAGAAAAGCTTGGAGACGAAGCGTGTGTGGCTGGCCCGTTAAGTGGAGTTAGCCTCAGAAACTAAGTACTAAGGCCCATATACGAGGCCCATTTCATATGCTTTTATGATTTTTGTTTATTTTTCAAAAATGGTTATATATATATTTTTTTTTTTTAAATCATTACGATAAAGAAAAAGAAAATCTATTTTAGAGTTGTCGAATCTAATTGTTTTGGACATGTTGTCCGAGCCATCAATTTTGAACGTTTAAAGTGGGATGTGAATGCTAGAAATGAATATTTGATCGCCGTCTCCATGATTGTAGAAAACGATTCTAAGATTTTACTACGTGAATCCAAATATAGATTTCGGATGTATGTATGAAGTTTGAAATGGATCAGATCATATCTCAAATCTTAAATACTAATAGATCCTTAATTTTAAAATAATTTAAATATATATTCACACGTCTTGGATTTTTCATTTATTTTGTTTTGTATAGTCGTTTTCTATCATTTTCTCATAATAGAGCCAATAAAATGGAAATTTGGAAGAATTCTGAATTTGATCATTATGAAATCCATAAGGGTAGCAAATAAACATAAACATACCATTTAAAGTGGACTACGATAAATTTATGTGTTTGGTTATCAACTTTTCTTTTTGTTTGCTTTAAAATCGTTACTCGTTTGTACAAGAGTCGGATAAAATCCCAAATTCCATAACTCTGTATAGTTTAATGTTTAGTCATATTTTTTTCTTAAAAGAGAGAATGAAAGGTAAGTATTTGACAGTACATTTAAGTTAATGATTTAACACGGCACAGAGCCGGTAGAGGTGAATGAGAGGCTATTTACTAACAAGTGTCGGTCCAAAATGCGAAATATATTTAGGAAAAAAAAACTTAATATATGTACTCTATAATGCCAACCTACAGAAATTATTTTCGGTAGAAAAAAAATGGGACCATCTCAATTATTGGGGGTTGTGGTCATTTAGATGATTCGACTATAAAAAGGTACGGATGTTTTCGATACGAGTAGATTATTAAGATCCCCACCTATAATAATTATTTGCATTACACTATATATAAGTGTTAATTACTAGTACTAATTAAGAAAGAAAAAAGCACCAATTTTAGTTAAGATCTTTCCATTAATGGATTCTTATTTTGGTGACAATATTTGTTTCATTCTTTGATAGGTTAGTGCGACCTAAATATGTAAGTCAAAGAAACCTATCTAATCACTTTGAGAGAATTTGTATCGAGACAATGATCTGCAAATGAATTAACCTTTTATGAAAGGAAAAAAATGAAATATTTTTGGGCAATTCTAAAAAATAGCACTAAATATAGTTTTTATTTCATAAATAACATTATATTTTTATTTTGGACAAAAATAGTATTTTTACTAAAAATTATTTTTCTTATATAGCACATAATCTTCTACTCTCATATCTTGAGAGTTTAGGATTTATAAACCCTAAATTTTAAGTCATAAACCCTAAATCATACCTTGTACAATACAAATTATAATTTAAATTGTACAATACTTAACCTAAACAAAAAATTTTTAAATTTTATATTTTGTAAAAATATTATTTTTATCCAAAATGAAAATAGAATGTTATTTGTAAATTTTTTTTTTAATGTAGTATTATTTGAAGAAAATTTTCTGTATGCACATTTAGGATAAAATACAATATTTTCTACGTAATCATCTATATTTCTTGTGAATATGTCCTTAACCAGGATTTAAATTACAAGTTACAACAGTTTAAAAAAATTTACACCTAGCAAACAAATCATCATGTGGTAATAATAAACAATCAAATTCGAGTGTAGCTATAACGTCATATAAACACGACATTATGATTATAAATGATGATTATGGAACCGATACATTTTTTATACGTAAACAACCTTAAACAAGAGACATTCATTCTCTAACTCTTTTTCTTTAAATTTATAAGCAAGTTTCTATGACAGAAATATAGATAATTTAATTAAAATATATCCTGTCGCCATATGGTTTTCAAACATCAAAAGAAAAATATGAATTAATCTCTCTAGTGTTAAAAAAAAAAAGAATTAATCTCTCTCTCTCTCTCTCTCTCTCTCTCTCTCTCTGACTAACGTGACAAACCAAACTTCCAAAGATACAGTACACGAATTCATATGAAATAAGAAAGCAAACAAAATTGAAGAATTCCCTTTCAGACAGAAGACACAACTGGTTTGTCTTTTTTTTTTATAAACATAATCCTCTGTTCTCGCATTTAAATCAGAACACGAAACCCAAAAAGCCATTTAAAACCCACGAAACATTACATTTATCCAGAAAACAGAAGAGATTAATGTTCAATCCTCCAGTTCGATTTTAACAAGACAATCACACTCAACACATAAAGCTTTTTGTATATCAATAAATGCAGATAATGCACATATTTAAGTCGGAAAACATTTATTAAAAATAAACGTGGTTAACAGCTTGCGCAATGCTTACCACAATTGTAACACATTACACAATTAGCAACAACAAAAAAAAAGACAAACCATATAAATATCTTATATATATCTGAAATTTTGACGACGGCTCTGTTTCGCCGGAAAACCCAGACACAAAAAAGGGAAAAGAAACCTCCACGGTTTCTGAATTTCCATTTTCTAAAGGAATCTTGGATCCGATAAGAAAACGATCTTTCAAAAAAAAAAAAAAAAAAAACTCCACAGAGTCTTAAACCCTAATTAACCCTAATCAAAACAAACGTTTTAAACTTACTTAACGAAACAAAACGAAATCACTTCCACAGATTCTGAAATCAAATCAATCTCTAAAACTAAAACACACACATGACTGATGAAGATGATGGCACAATAGATAATAAATATATATACCAAATTTAACCCTCAAACCTAAAAAGGACCTTTTTTTTTTCTCTTAATGAACGAACACATAATCAACGTGGGTCATCCTCTCTACGACCCGACCCAGGAGATCCACCGGATAAAGAAGCAAGCAAATTAAGATGACCCGGAAGATAATTTCCAACTCTAGCAGCTGAAGCTTCACCCATTGCAGCTTGTTGTTGTTGCTGCTGATGAACAAACAAAGGTTGTTGTTGTTGTTGATGTTGTAAAAACATCTCTTGTACTGGAGCTCCAGTAAAGCTCCAAACTTGTCCAAAATCAGGCCTCGCCGGAACAGCCCAAAACCCAGCCGGAGTAGCAAATGTCTCATCTTTACCATTATTATTACTATCTTCATCAACGGGTCTCATACGTTTGCCAAGTATAAACGGTGAAGAACCAAGTAAAGTAGTATTAGGTTTATGATCAAGAGAAGAAGACAAAGAAGTTGAGTTTCCACGGATTGAGACAGAAGCAGTTGAGAAACTCGCCGGAGTTGTGCCGGTTCCTGTAGCTGCTATAATCGATGGCTCAGCTTGACGAAGTAGCCATTCGATAGTTTGACCATCTGATTTATGACCAAGCTCTCTCGTTAGCTGAAAAACACGAGCTGCGCAAATAATCGGCATACGGATTCTTCTTCCTCTTCCATCGACTTTACTATGTCGATCTTTCGCCGGTGGTTTCTTCACAGCGACGACGGAGGTTTGTTGTTGTTGCTGTTGTTGTTCGACGATTGTTCCGTTTGAGATCATAACTCCGTCGGTGTTAGTCGACATGGTTCGATCTGAGTTTCTTTGGGGTTGTGTTTGAGAGGAGGAGGAGAAGAAGGAAGCTAATGATTGAGAGGGAGGAGCTGGTGGAGACAGGGAAGGAGGAGCACATGGGGTGGTGGGTCCCTTTTCACAGCTCACCTGTGTTTTTTTTTTTTTTTTTTTGGGTAGCTTTTTGTGAGAGGACATTATTTTTTGTCTCGACGCGGTGGAGTTCACGCGACTACTCAACACTCCGGTGAAGAAGGAGGAGTCGCGTGGGGACCACGCTCCGGTTTGAGTATTTAACTTGGTGGGTCCTTTGGTTGCTGCGTTGCATTTAAAGATAGAATCGTTTATTATCCACGGTTTTTATCCTTGCCACGTCATTTATTTACTATTACGGGGTTTTGTAATTAAAGTGGGAATTATTTTTTGTTTAAGAAGAAAGGTGTTTCCATAAAACAAACGAAAAGATTGAAAAAGGGACAAATCAGTGAGGTAATTGATTGGGTAAGTAGACTTTGACATCAAAATTTATTAAGTTAATAGTTTTTTTTTTTGTTCTTTATATTTGGCAATATTTTTAGGCCACCAGTTTGAATCTCTGCAGTATCACGTGTTCTACGTGAAATGGCAAATATCTGAATCCCCTATTTTTCGAAATTCCTTTGTCGACACCAAGATAAAACTATATACTTATGCTTCTCTTCTTTTTTTAAGTGCATCTCTTTTTTGCATAAAATAATTAGAAAAACGAAGAAAACAAACTTCAACACAAAAACTAAACAAAAATATTTAGAAAAACAGGAATAAGGTGGAGAAGTTTCGTATACTATAACATTAGGTGATACCGTATAAATATTATTTTTTAAATGTTAAAAAGTTTCAAGAAACTTAATTTGCAGTAAATTGTAGTATATATTTTCTATATTCAATTAGTTAAGCGTGCGTACAATGCAATTAATTAACAAAAACATGTACCAACAACCGAGTATTAAACCATACTACATATACTTTTACATAGTTTCTAATTTTTTTATAATCACTTAATTTTCGACAAACTCTTTAATCCCAGCCTCAACTGCGATATTTTGGATTAGATTAATAAAATAAAATGATGAAAGATTCTAGAAACACATAATATATATATATATGTATTTTTAGTGAACATTAATTTAATAGTTTCCCGTGGCCTTGAGTCTGACCTTGAAAATAAGTGATTAGTCTACTTGGCAGATACGCAAGATTTTGTGATGTCGTGCGTCTTATCGAGATTTTTATTCTTACATACACCGAGCACTCGCTATTACACATTTGTGTTTAAATATTGTGGTACCCTAATTAATGGAATTTTTTGTTTGGTTTTATAATTAATTAATAGATTTTCTTATTGTTAATTTGACATTCTTGTGAGTCAATGGTAATATGCAATCATGAAGCGATGTGTCCTTATGTCTGCTTTTTGATAAAGAGTGTACCGTAAACTTGAAACCCAATCCAAAAATACGAGTGTTGTGGAGTGACGAAGGCATATAATTAGAAATCATGTGAATTATATTATTAAATAAAATATAAGCAACCAATGTTGGATAATGAATGATAACATAGTAACACTAGTTTGTCAAAAAAAAAACATTAGTTTGTCAGGAGTTGACTAGTTGTCTCGTTTATTAGGGAGTTGACTCATAGGATGGTTAGTTTAGTTCACATACTGAACAATGCAACTTTCACTTCTATACGCAAATAAGAAACCCCTTTTTATATTTGTTCTATATGCTAGTTAAAATCATTATCAGAACGAATATAGTGTAAGGGTCAAATTCGGATTATTCGAGTAATTATGAGAATTGTTTGATAATGCTGTCACATTTTAGATAAAAATTTAAGGTCGGAAAAGATTTGAAAATGAAACCTAAACTGCCAAATATATATGTACACCTGTTTATTGAATTTCCTGAATTTTGATTTCACAAATTGAAGCACAAGCAATTAATCTCAACAAAAAAAAATTAATCAATTCCTACAGAAACACTTAAATCCCAAATATCTCACAATCAAGCTCTTGAACTATAAATGTAAAGATCATCATCAGCATCATCATCATCACCACCAACCTTTTCCTGACTAAATTTCCCCCATATCTTATGATCCTTCCACACTTTCCCCATCTCCTCAATCGGAACACCTTTTGTCTCCGGCAACAAGAAGTAAATAAAAATGGTCATGATCAAGACCATGACAGCAAAGAAGTAAAACAAACCAAACTTCATGTGACAAAGCATCGTCAAGAAGAATTGTCCAATGAAGAAAGTACAGAACATGTTCACCGAAACGTTTAAAGATTGCCCTGCTGATCTAATTTCCAATGGACATATCTCACTCGGCACTAACCATCCCAAAGGTCCCCATGACCATGCAAAACCCGCCACGTATAAACATATCAATGCCAAGATTATATCTGCATCGGTCGATGACAAGTTCCCTTCTCCTTTGAATCCAAACTTCCATCCAATCATCGAACCAACCGCAATCTGAAGCACAAATCATTGTTAGTTACTTACTCTGTTTTTAAAACAGAGCAAAATACTCTGTTTTGGAAAACAGAGTATTTTCATTAAGTGTAACGTACCTGGGTCAACATCATTTGTACACCGCCAACGAAAAACAAAGCTCTGCGTCCGAATCTATCAACGGAGTAGATGGAGACAATGGTGGAGAGGACATTGACAATACCAGTGATGACGGCAGATATAAGAGATGCGTCAATTCCAAACCCGATGGTCTTAAACAGAACAGGTGCATAGAACATGATGACGTTGATTCCAGTTAGCTGCTGAAACAATGGGATGAAAGTACAAAACGTGAGCTGCGGTCTATACCGAGATTCCGCTATGTTCGTCCAAGGATGTCTAATGTTCTTAGCGGTGTCACTCGCGGCACAAAGATCGGTAAACTCACGCTCAACGTCCATGGTTCCTCTTATCTTCTGAAGCATCTCTTTAGCCTTTTCTTTGTTTCCACGTTCAAGAATTGAGTTTGGCGTCTCCGGCAAGAAAAAACATCCAACGAGCATCATAACAGCTGGAACTCCAGCTAAACCTAGAGATAATCTCCATCCAATCCCGTTCTTGAGCTTTGGGGTTATGTAGTTGACAAGGTTCGCGGCTAAGATCCCAAGTGAGATTGCTAATTGGAAAAAATTGTTGAGAGCTCCTCTGATCTTAGCTGGAGCCATCTCAGAGAGGTAAAGAGGAACAGATTGGTTAGCGAAACCAACGCCAATACCGAGAAGTAACCTCCCGATGATCAACATCTCGAGGTTTACAGCGAAACCGTTGAGAAGAGCTCCAGCGAGAAAAGAAAGACTTCCGATGATCATAGAGACTTTCCGGCCAAAAAGCCTTGTGATAGTTGAAGCAAGGAAAGAAGCAAAGAGAGCAGCGAGGTAAAGAGAAGATGTGAAGAGAGTTAAAAGCTCATTGTCGTATTTACAATACTCAGTTTCGTGACCTCTTTTGTTTTTCATTTGACGAAGCACGTCCGGGAAGAATTTAGTTAGAAACTCTTCCATTGATGTGACTCCTCCTGAAAACATGAATCCACCATTTAACAAAAAGAAGCAAAGAGAAGTAAATATAGGTTTCTTGTTAAGGAAGAAACAAAAATATAGGTTACTTGGTTAGCAAGAAACAAACCTGAGATACCAATGTCGTAACCGAAGAGAAGACCACCCATTGCAGCTACCATGCAAGTCATCACGACAAATGCGGTAACACGGCCTTCGTAGTCTCCTCCAAGACCACTCTCGCCTAAACATAATCCTCCTGCCATTGTTTTAAGACGATTAAGCCAAAAGAACCGTAGGTTAGGCTTTACTTGATGGCTCTTGTAGCGATCAAGAAGTCAAGTTTCGTTATAATGAAGACAGAATGAAGAAGAAGAAGAAAGAGGTAGAAGAAAAAGAAGAAGAAGAAGAAGAAATTTGTTCTTCTGTTCTTCTGAAATCTTCTGAAACCTCTTTCTCTTTTCTTAATCGTCCATGCATTCCTTTGTAAAAGTTATTGGATTGGAAATTTTTCAACCTTATTTATAGGAGTTATTTTACGGATTACGTAAAAGCTATATTTAAGTCATATAATCTGTAATCAGGCATTAGAAAGATCCTTAGCTGGATTCTTTCATTACTTTTTTTTGTTGGGAATAATCTAAGAATAGTGTAAATCCTCTCTTTCACTCTTTCTTTAGCCAATCTTGGATATATATACATATTTAGCTGACCTGGTGAATCTCAAATTCGCGTTGTTAAACCTCAAGGATCTCTTCTTGAAAACTGCTGTTCTTTCTCCAAGAAACGGTCAAAATCTTCACTTAAGAAAACAGCTTTTATCATTTTTTGCAAATGCTAATGGTTCTAGCATATAATCCTAAGTTTCCACACAAAAATCTATTAAGTTTCATAAAACTTAGTCTGAAAAACATAATTTGGAACACATCTGCGTTTACACAAAAAAAATAAAATAAAAAGTGTGATAATGATGAATAATAATAAAACCAAGATCTCAAGTGAATTGTATTTCAAACAAGGTTTCAATATGACCACACCAAAAACAGACACAAAAGAAAGCATTATGGCTTAATAAAAATAGGTAACTAAAAGTTCATTAATCTGTCGTCCTCAGAAAGAGAAAGAGTAGAGATATCTATTTGTTGAGATTTTAATCAATCTTGGGGGTTGGATCAATCGTTTTGAAGAGTAGGCTGAGCAAGCTGGAGATGGTAATTAGGGTCAATCTCAGAAGGAAGTGTAGCAAGCTGAAGAACACTGTTTGGTTGTTGCTGATGATCATTATAGTACTGAAGCTGCTCTAGAAACTGTTGATACTCCCCTGGTTTCGTATCCATCCCAGCTTGCAACTCCATCGCTGCACGATGCTCATGAAGCTACAATGCAATAAACATAACACATACCAATAAACATAACAATAAAAAATGTGATAACAAATTAACAGTATTCTCTAAAAATCGTATGGCATAATACATACCCAACGGTACATGTTGTTGTTATCTTCTTCTAGCATCTTCCTCTGATTATATATATATAGACAAGGTAAATATCATTAAACTAGCCGTATAAATATTGTTACTAAGAGTTAAATAGAAGAGTGCTTAGAGAGTGACCTTTCTGCTTAGATTCTCCAACTGTTGCTGCATCAACTCATTCTTCAATATATTTAAAGTATAGATCGAGAAGAAAGATCAAACAAAAGTGTAAGTGTAAGTGTAACCAATCATATAGTTTATATTGATATATGAGCATATGCTACATTAATATTACCTTACGCTCACGGACTTTAAGGACAGAATGTTCGAGTTGTTGCTCGAGTCCATCGAGCTCATGAGGAGGAATAGAGGCTAAGTCATGTCCATGGTATGGACGCAGATGAAGCTCAAGCTTACATGTCTCTTGTCTTAGTACGTCCATTTCGTGGTAGAGTTGCTCCTACACATACAAAAATTCTAACTGATTAGTATTTTTCTTGAAAAAAATGTTACATATTACACAAATGAATAAACTATATATGCGTATATATATACCCGGTCGTCATTAAGATCAGGAAGTCGTAAACCGTTGGTCTGCAAGTACCGGTCAATGAGTTCAGGCATCCTATTCAATATTGGAAATTGTAAAAATGTGATCAAAATATTAGTCTCTTTAAAATCTCAAAGAATTCAATAATTCTAGGAGGAAACACAAAACACAAAACTCAAAAATAGCGGATATAGTTCCCAAGAGTATTATGACCTATAATTTGGACAAAAAAAATTGCTTACCAAAAAAAAAAGTCCTCCCCTTAATTTGTTTTGAGAAAGCAAGTTTAAACTGTTAATTAGCATACAATTCTTCTCATATTATTAGGTTATACAATACATTTTTCTTCTTCTGGTTCATGACTTAGATCTAAAACTTCTAAATTATCTCACCTTTATAAGACTTAAAGACTTATATTCATATGTATTTTGTAAAATGTATACACATACATTATACTACATAAATTTGGATCTTATCATGAAAAAGCTTGATCAAGATATATACTGTCAAATCTTTTCAAAAATATATATTTGTTTTGGAAGATGTAGAAAATATAGAATTTGACCCATATGTAATAAATATGATAAGATACATGCATGTGTACACAGTACACATATATACAAAATAAATACCAGCAAGAGTAAATATATAGACATCAGAGATTCTTAACTTCTGGGCCAAATTAAAATCTAAAACATACTCAATGACTCCTGCTAGCTACTCCAGAAACTAATGATGAAAACTGTCTTTTCACAAGCACGAGCTATGTATCTCTCATTTCGTCACTAATTAGATGAATACATACACATGTATGTATAGATCTTTGAAACCCTAATTTTGAGAAAAAAAGAAGAAGAAGAAGTAAACCTGTGGGGTTCGGAGCAGTACTGGAAGAGCTTTCCGGTGGCGGAGAAGACGATAAGACCGATGTGAGCATCACAGAGAACAGAGAGCTCATGAGTCTTCTTCATAAGACCAGTTCTTCTCTTGGAGAAGGTCACTTGCCTCGCCGTCTGATTCTCTATCTTCTTGATCTCTATCTTCCCTCTTCCCATCTGATCTTTCCTCTTCCTCTTGTTCTTCTCTCCCTCTTCCTCCTGATTCAACTGTATATGAAAGAGCTAGATCAACTTACAAGAAACCCTAATCAACTTAAAAAAAATCAAGAATCTAAAACAAAATCCTAGAATTAGTTACAGGATTCATTTCAAGGGTGGTGTTTGATTCTTGAATCTTCATGTTTGAATTAGAGAGGAGATAGGGAGAGCAAAGAGCTAGAGAGATAGTTTGTGTGTGAGTGAGTTAGTGAGAAATATATGTATATATATAGAGGATTAAAGAGAGCTTTTATAGTACTTTTTTGTTGAGTTTTGTGTTCTTGGGAAATCTGGAAATGGAGATCAGTAGTATATGAAGTTGGATGCCACAAAAAAGGAGAGAGATTAATGTGGAAGAATATCTTTAGTTACACTTTCAGTTTTCCATATAATTTATGTGTGTGGCGTGTTGTTTCAGCTCACCATTTTCTAATTTCATTTTCTCTTTTTATTTTCTGCTTTCTTACATTACATATGTAATATGGTTTTCTGTAATTTAGGTGGTGCAATGGCTTGCCTATTTAATAACATCACCATATTTTAGGGTTTCAAATGTTACTGCGTTATGCGGTAAGCGTATCATGTTTACCATTTACGTTCAGCATTATACAACTAGTGCGCTTTAATATGCACATAGTCTATATATATCATGGTCATCATTTCTATGTTTTTTACTTTTATTTTTTAGTTTATTTAAGGTTGTTAAAAATAAATAATTTTCTTAAAATATTTTTTTAAGTCTCTCTGCATTTTTTCTTTTGATATTATTTTAAATGTACAAAAATAATTCGTTTAAGTTTTAATCAATATATATTAACAAATAATTTATTTTTTGAATTAACAGAGACTAATTATATCCAGCATTTAAGTAAACTACAGAAAAGACAAGTTAAGCTATTAAAATGAAAAATAAATAACTTAAATGTCGAATTGTAATTACTAATTAGACAAGACATGTAATGGCAGTGTTTGGTAATTTCATATCAGAGAAGATCCTCTATGGTAAAATCTCTAACCACTAGTTTCTTTGATCTGGCATGCATGACGTAACTCGGGAAATACTTCCAAAATTGGAAACTTAATGAAAAATGTGATGAAGGAAAACAAAATTACCACGAAAGGAAAAAGGCAAAAGAGAGAGAGTAGCCAAATGGGAAAGGACAAAGTGTAACAATACTTGAAAGTGACTCTTTTTTACTTTCCTACCCACCTCCTCTGCTATTAAGTTTCATTTGATGATTTTTATTTCTATAGTAACATCATTTTACGTGTAATTTAGCTAGATTATATGTGATAAAGTATATCTCCTTTTCTGTCAACTCGAGTCAAAATTTAGAACTAAAGTCGAATCCAAAATCGGAGATGGTAAAGCACAATTATTCATGGTAACACTAACACTGATTTTGTATAATTTGAATTTCACTACTAAACTGGTTACAAAAAGATGAGAAGGAAAAAAAAACAAATAAAGGAGCATAAAATGTCTTTATACAGCAATGGATCACCACACAAAGCAGGCAAAAAAAAAAGAGCTGTGGGTAATATGTTGAGTTTCTAATATAGTATAAATTTCATAGATCGATTAACATCTGATTTATTTTTTTCTTTTGATGATCTATATATAATAGCTTTTGTGTTGAAACTCGGATATATACTGAAATTCTGAAAATGAAACTGGCATCTAGATTCTGGAGTTATTATTCAGAATTTCTAACAATGCCATATAGCTACATGCCTACATCAGATTGAGAACACAATTTTCGGATGATATGAAATATGAACAAATACAATTGAATTCATTTTAGTGTTTTTAACAAATACTACTATATAGGATAGAGTCGTTTAAATCAGTCTGCCTACTATTAAATATAGTGCCAGTCATTATAACATGATATCCCGTAGATAATGATCATATATGTGACTTGATAGTAACTGAGAATGTGTTGAACGTAATGGTTGAAGCAAAATAGACATCATTACGTTTGAATTCTAAAGTAAAGTCTTTTGTTTTGAATTTTGGGTCACATGAGATTTTTAAGGAAGCAGAGAGAGAAATCGTCGGTCGTCTCATCTGTTCTGTCAGAGACTCACAGGAAACATGTTATGGTTTCTAAATTAGGAAACTTAATGATAAAAGAGTAAGAGTTGGGTCCAAGGCTGTTTTCGTCATTTCACGTATCCCCTTCTTCTGCTGCCTGACCATAATGTTATGGGCTTATGGCTTGTCTACTACTGTTCTACATTACACATACGAAATTACGAATATAACTGATATGTATTTGTTGAGTTTCTTGCCTAAATAATTGATAAATGTTTTTTGATTTTTACTTTTGAGAGGCTTACTCAAACTTTACACAAATAGAGTAAAACGTATGACACTTGTATTTTATAATATAATGTGATGGTCCGTTTGATGTCAGCGTCATGTGATCAGCCATAACCATTGATATTAATTAATGCCAACCTCATGGATTACCATTGATTAACTATGAACCAATAAAACTTTTATATTTTGGTTCGTCTTTTTTTGCTTTTTCCTTAAAAGTCATTCACATTTGTCAATTGTTTTCATATATTATTTACGAAACTAACAAAAATTGTTTGTCAAAAAAATAAGAATTCCGTGAAATCGATTCATTCTCATCTCTTGCAATTAAAGGAAAACAAAGAGGCCACATTTCAACAAATATAATGGCATAGAGGTTCACTGATTTCATTCCCAAAAATATCTCATCATATTATGGATTTAAAAAAAAAAAATCAGTTTCACTTCAAAAGACCTCTTTCTTGGAAAAGCTCAAACATCGCTGCACCAATCTTAGCTGGTGACTCAACCACCTTAACTCCTGCGTCTCTTAAGCTCTTTATCTTGTCTTGAGCCGTGCCCTTACCACCGGAAACAATGGCTTCATCGATCCAAAAAAAACAAAACAAGATTTAATCCCGGGTTAGAGTGACTGAATTGAAGAGTCTGAGTGAATTTTATTTACCTCCGGCATGACCCATTCGACGTCCGGGTGGTGCAGTAAGCCCAGCAATGAAAGCAACTACAGGCTTGTCTGTACCACTTTCCTGTTTGTTTGAAAACCGATATGTTATTAGTACTCTCGATAATCTAGAAATGAAAACTCTTGATCAATTAGAAAGATGCATAGTGGTTTACCCTTATCAAAGCAGCAGCATCTTCTTCTGCAGTGCCACCGATTTCTCCAATGAGAACGATACCTGAATATAAGTCAATTCTTTCTTAGTTACAAAAACAATTCTGGAGTCTTTCACTAATCTACAAAACAGAGCTAGATTGGTTAACCACCTAGTGATATCTCGATAAACAGAAAATAAAGGCAGCACTATTCACATATACTTAAGAGTCTATTACTGCAAATGAATCACTTTTTAATAGAACTAGTACTCTTCGGATATAAGGTAAGGTATTGGTTATCTATTACTTATTAAAGGTCAGTGACTCAAAGAAAACAATGGTATCCCGAAACAGATACCTTCTGTTTGAGGATCAACAAAGAACTTCTCCAAGCAGTCAACAAAATTTGTGCCGTTAAAAGGATCCCCACCAATTCCTACACACGTAGATTGGCCCAGACCTACTGCAGAAGTTTGGAAAACCTGCATGAAAGAATAAAAGATTAACCAAAAAACAACCACTAGAAGTCCTTAAAAAGCAGGTCTTTCAGTCGGTGAAAACTTAATTTAAGAATAAAAAGGAGTATTGTTTCTTAGGTAAACAGAACAAGTAGTTTTAAATCTTTCTTCCTAAACCATATGGATTCAGAGGAAATATAAAATTCATGGAGATTATAAGTCGAGAAAACCAGAGACAACAAGAGCAAAACATGAAGGCAGGCAACACAAAAGAACCTTACAGCTTCATATGTCAACGTTCCAGATCGAGAAACAATCCCTATCCTCCCAGGCTTGTGAATGTATCCCGGCATGATACCAATCTTGCACTCACCTGGTTTGATAATCCCAGGACAATTAGGGCCAATCAGCCTAGTTTTCGATTGACTGTTAAGAACAGCCTTTACACGAACCTACATTACAAAAGCCAGAGAAATCAATAACTAGAGCCGCTAATATGCAAACCTATCGAATAAGTATTAATCACAAAAAGAAACGATTATTACCATGTCATGTTGAGGAATTCCTTCAGTAATGCAAACAATAAGATCTAACTCAGCAGCTAAACCTTCCATGATAGCAGCAGCAGCAAAAGGCGCAGGTACGTAAATCACAGAGGCAGTGGCTTTAGTCTCAGCTTTAGCTTCAGCAACGGTGTTAAACACAGGTAGACCCAAATGTTCTGTTCCACCTTTCTTTGGTGTCACTCCTGCTACCTATTCAACGAACAACACACACTAAAATTTAGCTTATCACAAGCCTTCAACAAACACAAAACAAAGCAATTTCATCAACACAAATGAAACCAATTCCAATTATTCTATGATCTCAGCATAATAACTCTATCATTTTCAGGTTCTCAAATTGGCACAATTAACCAAATATTGAATCCGATTAAGAATAAGCACCGTTGCTGAAGCTAATTACAATACCATTTTGGTGCCGTATTCAATGGCTTGTTCAGTGTGGAAGGTTCCGTTCTTTCCGGTGATACCTTGGCAGATGACGCGGGTGTTTTTGTCGACGAAGACAGCAGCAGGAGGCGGAGGAGTCGTTCCGAAGGAGCGGGACTGAGTCAAAGACGTGAGAGAGCTACATGACGGATACAACTCTGAGCTGCTGCCGCCGGAACGGCGTAGAGATCCGAGGAGTCTAGTCACTTGTCTAGACATGGCTGAACAATGATTGAGAATTCTAAAACCTACGATCCCAATCTCGGACTGAACCCTATAGGCTACCGCTACAAGCGAGAAATGGAAAATGAATTTTTAGCGATCTTCGTTGAAGAATCAGAATCGGCCGTCCAAAAGCGACGGAGGCTTGTGGGCCTACTCGAATGAATCCAATTTCTGAAAGGGCCCATTTGGATGAGAATTTCTTCTTGAAAAAGCCCATACAAAAATTAAGATAGCATATATTTTGTCCTAATACAAGTATAATTTTGGATTTATCAGTTGTATTGTTTCGTAATTTTGAAATTTCATTTTCGGTAAATTTTTTTAGGATGGTACGATTCTCAATAAATTACATGAAAAAATGAAGATGATATGACGTAAAAGACATTTTTGTAGTAAGTAAATTAAAAAAAAAAAGTAAAAAAATTATCTGATACATTTTATAGTTTACGCCATGATCCTCAGCCTTAAACTTCCATTCGCATAGATGGATAATATCGGGATAATATCATAATAGTACAACTCTTCTTCTTGCCACCATTCAACTTTTTTTTGTCGGTTTTCAGGAATTTTCTTTTCCAAGATTTTATTCAAATTTGTAACTTGCTTTTCCCGTCCCAAATTAAAAATATCTTCCAAGGTAGATGGAAAAATAAAAAATAGCTTCCCATTGTTGAAAAAAAAAAACCAAAAAAAACTTCTCATAGATATTTTCAATAACTTGTTCAGTTGTTCTTCTCTAACTCATCCACCTTTCAAAACAGAGAAGAGGATAAAAAAAATGCCACCGACTATTCTTACTCCGACGACTCTTCCTCCATCGACTACTGCATGGCTATCTACCACATCTCAAAAGCTCACCACCATTAGATCACCACTCAAGCTCAAGTGTAGAGCCACTTCATCATCATCATCATCATCGTCTATAACAGATTTTGATCTTTACGACCTCTTGGGTATTGACCGGAGCTCTGATAACTCTCAGATCAAAACAGCATACCGTACGCTGCAGAAACGTTGTCATCCTGATATCGCAGGAGTTCCAGGCCACGACATGGCCATCATCCTTAACGAAGCTTATCAGCTTCTTTCTGATCCCATCTCACGCCAAGCCTATGACAAGGTTACTCTTATATTCATTCATTCTTTGCTCTTGTAGTTTCTATCAATCCCACACCAAGTCAAATATGTTATTCTCTTGTTGTAGGAACAAGCAAAACTGGAAGAACTCAGAGGCTACACAGGGAAACCGATGTACTCGGTTTGGTGTGGACCAGAAACAGAGCAACGAGCTGTGTTTGTTGACGAGGTTAAGTGTGTTGGTTGCTTAAAGTGTGCTTTGTGTGCAGAGAAAACATTTGCTATCGAAAATGCTTACGGGAGAGCTAGAGTTGTTGCTCAATGGGCTGATCCTGAATCCAAAATCAAAGAAGCCATTGAAGCTTGTCCAATAGATTGCATCTCGTAAGCACATAACTAGTAATTGTAGTTAATGGTTTAGATTCCGATCTGTATATATGCACAAGTATAATTCTTTATGAGATGTGTAGAATGGTGGAGAGATCTGACCTTGCACCATTGGAGTTCCTTATGTCAAAGCAACCACGAGGCAACGTGAGGATCGGGATTGGAAACACTGTTGGTGAACGTGTCTCCAACGTATTCGTTGATGTCAAGAAGTTCCAAGAAAGATACGCTCAAGCCATGAGCAAAACCACAAGTGAGAGCTCTCAGGTGAGTCTTCCATTGTCCTAAGTACCAAATTATAAAACTTACTTGTCAGATATAATAAGTAGTTGTGTTGGTATGCTTTGCAGAGAGAAGTAAGAATAAGTGCAGTAGAGGCAATTAGGTCTATTTCAAATTGGCTATACTGGAGATCATCACCATACACAAAACCATTGAGTCCAGAATCAAACATGAGTCTAACTTTTACCAAACGGAAAAAATCAGTTGATCCAGATATCAAAAAGCTTCAAGATGCTGTGGAAGCAATGAAACAAGCAGAAAAGAGTGGGAAAACCAAAGCAAAAGGTTCAAGTTACATGCTTGGAGAAGATTATTGGACTCCATCGAATCCAGCTCTTCCTTCATCTGAAAACAACAACAACAGTTCCAAGGCTAGCTCGATTCCACAAGTGAATCATAAGAAAACTCCATTAGAGGAGAAGAAACCTACAAGTAGAAGAGAGTATAGAAGACAGTTCCGGATACAGAAATTCCCACTTGGAACAGCCGTAGTTGCTGTATTCTTGGTTCAGTACCAAGCTAGCTATAAAGCCGCCTCTGAGCTCAAAGACCATATTGGTGGCTCGGTAGCTTTATCCATAGTTAACAGTCCATGGCAGCAGATTTTGTTAGCCGGTGTTACCTGGTACTTCATTGGAGCAATGTTAGTCCAACTTGTGGAAGCTTTAAAATCCAAGCAAGAAGATGAAGAAGAAGCATAGACTTCACAGATACATATATGTACAGCATCTCCCTCTTTAGATCACATATATACTTATAAATTATTCACCTGCAAATGTAACAATAAAGATATATATACTATACATCAAACTAATGCTTATTGATTCATTATACTGAAGAACAAAAAATTAAACACAAGCATAGGTGTTAGTTAGAATTGTAAGAAGTTGGGCTAGGCCCGGCCCACTTTATATTTCATTCAGCCCAATGATAATTGTAGAAAACATACAGAGCGAGCTTTGTTTTCGTTTCCACCGATCAAGAGCTTTATCCTCACCGCCAAAAATGGCTTCCTCATCGAGAAAATACGAGACACGAAAGCGAGAACCAAATCCTCAAATCGCCGCACTTCTCGTCGTCGATATGCAAAATCACTTCACCATGGCTAAACCTATCCTCCACAACGCTCTAACCACCATCGACATATGCAGACGCGGCTCAATTCCCGTCTTCTTCACGCGCCACAATCACAAATCCCCTACTGACTACGGCATGCTCAACGAGTGGTGGAACGGCGATCTGGTCCTCGACGGAACCACCGATTCCGAGATCATCCCGGAGATCCGTCGCCAAATCAACGGACCAGAGGAGATCGTGGAGAAGAGCACGTACAGCGCGTTTCATAACACGCGTCTCCAGGAAAAGCTGGTGGAGATGGGAGTGGAGGAAGTGATCGTGATTGGAGTGATGACGAATCTGTGCTGTGAGACGACGGCGCGTGAGGCGTTTGTTAAAGGATTTAGGGTTTTCTTCTCTACGGACGCGACTGCGACGGTTAATGAGGAGCTTCACGAAGCTACGCTAATGAATCTCGCTTATGGCTTCGCTTATCTCGTCGATTGCGATAGACTCCGCCGAGGACTTACTCAATAATCACAAATTTAAAATACTCTGGCGCTGTTGACTACACCTTTTGTTATTTCGTGTTTTGTGTGTGTATAAATTTTAATTGTCATAAATAAATACATAGATTTAAAATTTATATTTTATAATTCACAAATATTATAAGTTCTGTGAATTACGATATTTATCTTAGCTACGTTCTTTGTTAATATTCCCCACTAAATGTGATGTTTGAAAGTACTTTTTAGTTATTATTAGCAGTTCCCTATATAAAAATGATAACCACATCTACCATTTTTATTGCTTCAAACATAGAACCTAATCGTTTCTACTTTGTACTACTAGTATTTTCACTGTCGTTACTATTTAGAATTAAGTCCGCATACTGTATGTTGTAGTCTTGTAGACAACATGAAACGCAAATTTCTTCTGTTACGTTGATGTACAGTATACAAAGTTATAAGAAAATAGCTAGATTCTCTGTTTTTGAAATTTTCAAAAATAAATTTGTAAAAAACAGTGGATGCAATATGTCATACTATTACTGATAATTTACCGAAGAATGTAAATATATGTTTAGTATTGTTGTTAGTTAAAAGTTAAATTCAAATAAATAGACAAATTGTTAAGACCTTGCTTCTATATATATAGTTACGAAAATCTTATAAATATGGAAGTTTAATGATAATTCAACCAAAATACATAGTCAAAAGATCTAAGACCATTTCTAATGGTTAATAACTTTCTAACAAATTTAAATAATAATATTTTAATATAATAGTTAAAAATAAAATTTAAATAAGAGAAAGAAAGCAACCAATAAATAAAAGACAAATGTATAATTTCTTTCTAAACTAAAAGATCTTAGAGATGGGTTTTAAACTTTCTATCTCTCTCACTTACATTTTTTTTTTCTATTAATAAAAGTTTTTAGAACTCTTATCTTATAACTTCTATTGGAGATGTTCTATTGCTTAACGTAAAAACAACTTTTTAAATGCCAAAATATTACTCCGTTGATAAAATTTACATGTTGACTCTATCTTGGTAGCATCACATTCGATAATTATAAAAATAATTTATGTATATACCATATGTTTTAGCAGTTTGACTTTGACTATATACGGTAAAGTATATATGTGAGTTTTTACACAAAATGTCAAGTAAACTAATCAGTCAAAATTATGTTTATTAAATGGCAATGCTATTTTGAAAAATTCATCTATAAATTAAACAATTATAGTTTCTTAGTTTATTCGTGTAGTGACTAGAAAACAATCTTACATCAATTTTAAATCAGAAGATGACATTGTCGAAGCTTCACTTTGCTGCTCTTCTCATCATAGTCTCCATTTTTGTTAATGCTCAATCCTATTGTAAGTTTTTGTTCAGCTAATATAATTGTTTTTATATGATAGATATGTAAGTATCATATGTATTTATTTGTTAATAAATACTTTTGATAATAGTTTAGTTACAAGCAACTATTTTTATATTATAATGTGCTAAACAGAAATTGTAGATCTTTGTTGAATTTGTTTCAAATCGCAACCAAAATTGTTGTAACGTTATTTGATATTCTTAACACTCTTATCTTTGGGCAAATATTTCATAGGACAAAATAAATTATGTGGCTATTGAAATAAAATATATTTATTTAGAAGATTTTACTTTGAAACCTTCGTTATGAATTTCAAAGTTAATATTTTGTTTGCTTGTTTAATTCTTTAACTGTTCTAAATATTATTTTGTCATAAATATTTTCAACTTATTTTATTAATTCAAGCCTTTTATTGTTGTTCGCTTCTGGTACCGGTCAACATTAGCACAACTCTTGTCGCAATGTGTATACAAAGGGCCATGTCTTAACACACAAGAATGCTATGAGAGATGTGAAGTGAAGAAACCACCATTTAAATATAAATATGGTCTGTGTGTGCCTCGGGAAGATTCTCACATTATTGAATGTTGTTGTATCCCATCGTGATTATAATGGAATTTTGTTTAAATGAAACAAATAAATATGTGTTATCTTGTTTAATTATTTAAATAAAGATATGCGATTATTTAAAAAAAAAATTGTTATATATTCTAAAGATAAATATTATTCTTTTACATAAGAAATATCTTTAAAAATGATTAATTAATATATGTTTAGGAATTGACACTTTTCTTTTTTGATAAAGATTTACATTTGTCTTATAACTATGATATTATGAGAATTCAAGGGTAGCTAGTGTACGTTGTCGAAGAAATATGAGTACTTAAACTAATATCTTACTTAATTAAAAACGCAACAAAGGCCACGAGATTGAAGCAGAGAATAAGCTTTTGTGATTTGCTATCAATTTCTTGGTTACTTAAACTTGATTTTTTTCATATTGGTCTGTTGACATGGATCGATTTTAATATCAAATTATGGCCATTATACGGGAGTTATAGAGGTTAAAGTACCACGAGAAACAAGGTAAAACGCGATCCTGTATAAACTATATATACAATTCTAATGACCTGTTTTACTCGAATCTATTTATTAATTTTTGTAAGAATCATAATATCATATAGAGATGATGATCAAATCTGTGGGTAAAGAAATTATCAAAAAAGGAAAAGTAGGAAGTTTCTTTTTGGCTAGAAAATGATTAACAAGCTGAAAAGCTTCTCTAGGTTAATTTGAACGTCGGAACTTGATGTCCCGCCCAATGATGATTTTAGACTAGTCCAAGCTTTGTTTTCGCTCCTAAATATCTCTCTCTCCACCGATCAAGAGTTTTATCCTCACCGCCAAAAATGGCTTCCTCATTGAGAAAATACGAGACACGAAAGCGAGAACCAAAAAAACAATACGTATGTGAGAACATGTAAACAAAACAAAACAAAATTGTAGTCACGGCTTTTTCTTACAAAGTTCTGTATAATCTCTAAGAAAACAATACGTATGTGAGTGCAATATGTGTTATCCTAATCGATTTAGTGAATACTCGTTCGGCTTGCAAAAAATGGTTCCATTAGTCCATGCATTTTCATAGAGAGATGTGGAGTAAGATTTTTTAATGTTGTTATTGGGAACAGTAATTTGGGATTTAAATATTATTGGGAATTTGGGATTCTTGCAGATATTTCACATATAATTTTGAGATAAAAGCTTTTTAGAAACGCAAAAATTTGCTTGGAACCGTGGTGCATCAAACCAAATACATAGAAAGTGCTTTAAAAAAATCTTTATGCATCAAACGTTGAGTAACCTTAATTGTTTTAATATCACTTGATGCAAAAAGAGAAGAAGAAGATCTCTTCATTTTTTTTCTTTTATAGAAAAACAATCAAATATTCATAGTCCTAAAATATAATATTTAAGGGTATTATGAGTTTTGATGTGGTTTGCTACTTTACTATTCATAAAAGATCTCATATATCATTTATACTAGATTTATTGGCAAAATGTTTAGCTCATGTCTCAAAAAAAATTAGAACGGAATTGACACATATATACTTTGTTACTTTCAATTGTATTTGATAGAACTATATTTGGCACATGTACAAGTGTAAATAAGTATATACATGTTTTTTTATAGTTTGAGTTTTTCTTAATTATTTGTATTAGTAAATTTGTCATTGTCATTATCCACGTTCAAATATGGTAGGATGAATGTGTGAGCTATAAATGCTTTTAAATAAAATATTATGTCAAAACAAATTTTATGTCATTTAAAACAATGAAATTAAAGGTAACATTAAAGAAAGAAAAAAAGTTACAGAACAATACTCTGTTTATAAGATTTGATTCTGGATAATCATAGATAACAATCCAAATCCAATTATTAAATGCATGTATATGTATAGTACTCATTAAAACTATAAGAGGTATAATATTTTACATTAACAGAAACGTATATTATTTTACTTTAACAAAAAAGGTAAAGTATTCTAAATTTATTTCCAAAGTTCACTATAAAGCAACCATAGTTCTTAGTTTATTCATGAAGTAATTAGAAGAAAACAAAAATTATTGATCAGTATTATTATTATTATTATATAGTTGAAAAAGTTAGTCAGCAAATGGCATCATCGAAGCTTCACATTCTTGCTCTTCTCATCATCGTTTCCCTTCTTGTTAATACTCAATCCACTCGTAAGTATTTTACTTTTTGTCTGTTTTTTTGTTCGTATTGTATATGCATATAGATTGTAGTTTAGGTGTTTATACTTGTCTTGCAACTATCATATTATGAGAATTCAAGGCTATAGCTAGTGTGCGTTGTCGAAAAATATGCATATAAATATGTAGTTAGCATGTGTTTTATATATTACTGTAAAGTAATAATAATAATAACTTAACAAGTTTATAATTTTATGTTATGATAAATTAAACAGGAACTTTGGATGATTCATCAGACTGTCAATTCCAAGGACCATGTCACAGAAAAGAAGATTGCTATGATGAGTGTGGGGTGAACAAACCACCATTTAACAATGCTATATGTGTACCTGGCAGTGGTCATATGCGATGTTGTTGTATCTTATCGTGATTTTATTCAAATGAAAAACTCTATTAATAAAAATATACTTATTGGATGATATTCACTATAACAGTTTTTCATATACTCGTCTTGAAACGAAATAAATGCAATGATAATTAATTAGTAGACATCAAATAATGTTAATCAAAAGTTTTGAGTACGTAATAATGATGAATCAAAAGGGAACTGAATGACATCAGACAAGAGTATGTAGTCTGTATTGGTTTTGATGACTATACTGAGTAAGAATCATCCATGAATCATGCCCGGCTTGAACATATACTTAAGAAACATTCATGTAGAGCCTCTACACGAATGTTAGAAGATTTACAGCCCAATTATAAAGACATTTAGAAGATTTATGGCCTATTTATAAAGACTGTTAGAAGATTTACGGCCCATTTATAAAGACAAAATAAAAAAAACAAGAGACACTAGATATCCATGCTATGCCGCGTAAGACAATGTTTTTCATAAATTTTAGTTTGTTAGTTTATAAAATAATAAAGTAATAAATATATTTTTATTTCATTTCTATGATATATAATTTTATATATTTAATTTATTATGTATTATAATTCGACCTAGATCTCTAGGTAATATAAAAAATCTAACAACCTTGCAATAATGTTTAGGAGCATTGTTTAAAATGAACTTTTAAAAATTTATTTTTAAATTAGTTTTCTGTAAAGGGTCAATAAGGCTCTCCGTTTAAAATTAAATGTTTTTAAAAGTTCATTTTTTGGTATTTAATCCTAGTGTTTATCAGATTCACTATTAAATATTGTTAATTATAAATTTAGTAAATCTAGAAAAATAAATCAACAAAATCTGATTGAAAAGAAAAAATATATTATAATGAAATTTTATGTAATATAACACATGAAAGTTGGTTATTTTATTTTTAATATTGTTCAAATAATTATACAGAGAGATGAATTAGTTTTATGGTGGGTGAAAAAAATCAATGAAAACAAAAATCTAGAAGCCCCACTATGAAATAACTAGGTCAAACTTACTAAGCTAGTATCTTACTAAATTAAAAACGCAACAAAGGCCACGAGATTGGAGCAGAGAATAAGCTTTTGTGATTTGCTATCAATTTATTGGGTTACTTGATTAAACTTGATTTCTCATATTGGTGTGTTAACATCGATCGATTTAGAGGTTACAGTACCACGAGAAACAAGGTAAAACACGATCCTGTAAACAATCAATATATATAATTCTAATGGCATGTTTTGGTCAAATCTGTTTATTATTTTTTGTAAGAATCATATAGAGATGATCAAATCTGTGGGTATAGAGAAAAGATCAAAAAGGAAAAGTAGGAAGTTTCTTATTGGCTAGAAAATGATTAACAAGCTGAAGACCTTCTCTAGGTTTGAACGTCGGAACTTGATGTCCCGCTCCTCTTACCGTCACAAACATTAACCCGTCGTATTCCACCGTCCACCCACCCACCTTTTTTAACGGCACGGTAAAAAATAATAAGTAAATTTAGTTTTAGAGTCACACATTTACTCAAGAAGAAGTTTAAGAGTTTGTTAAACATAGAACCAAACCTGTAGTTTAGAATACCAAGGTGTCCAGTCTTGGACAATCTTAAGACCTAGCTTCTTTAATGTGTATCTCGTTGCTGTCACTGGGATTCTTCCATCTGTATCCCCACTTTTTAACCAGAAATAGTTTAACCGGTTATTGAAAATTTCCAAATTCTTACATTAACAAAAAAAAAACCAAGGAGCTAGTAGGTGTTATACCTGAAAACCCATACACGTAATCCGGCTGAAACAAGTGTTCTTAAAGTAGGAAGCATAGAAGCGGGTGCATCAGCCCAGAATGAGATAGTGTCACTGCACATAGTAAAACCATGCATTGGTTTAAGATTAAACACCAAGTATATATCCCATTTATCAATCATTTTAGCACTCTTTTGGTTAAACTATGATACAACATTACAATGTAGTATTAATATGTAGGTGTGACCTTGCCTTTTTTTTTTAAATGTAAGTGTGACCTTGCCTTTTTTTTAAAATGTAGGTATGACCATTCATTAACCAAATCCAAAGAAAAATAAACCAATTCAATTTTCTTAACCAAAAAAATCCTATGAACAGGGCAATTACCTCCTCACTATCTTTTAAAATCCTTTTACAAAAACATAGTTTTGCTAAAAAAATACCATAGATTCAAATTAATTAAAACCAGAACTATATGTGGTTCATATATTTCATGAAAAAACAATTTCTGAAAAGAAAACGAACCAAAAACCAAATTGAACCTTGTAAATTGTAATAATAATACCTGCAATGAGTCCAAGGGTAAGAGATGTTGGTGACATTAGCATGAAGTGCCTCTTGAACATCTCTTCTATTCATATACACTTCTGTATACTCTGACGCACATGGATCGTATCCAGCCCCCATCCTCCTCCACCCCTCCTATATATAACCGTTCAGTCAAATTCGTTATGGATTAAAGAAAATTTTCCAAGTGAAAAAAAAGAAGAAGAAATATTTACATTTTGAGAGATGATACGAGGCCGGAAGAAGCCTCGGTACGCGGGAAGTGGGCGGGTTCCGGCGAGTGGATGAGAAAAAGAAGAGTTCCTTGTGGTGGGAACACACTTTGGAGAGTATAGACTATACATATCAAGAATCTTGTATACATCAAAATACTGATCTAAAGCTGCATTGCATTCCTTAGACACATGTTCTAGTTTGAAATTGCATTCTTGATTCACTTTCTTGTATAAACTATCTGATATCACCGCATGATCCCACGCGTAATCTATCATTCCCTTTTGATCGGTTTCATCGTCTAACAACGCGTTTCCTATCTGTATAAATACAATTTTCAAAGTCATTATCATGTATAAATTATTATTGTTTGGTTTAAGAAAATGTCTAACCATTAAACCCTTGAGATTGATGAAGTCTGCCTTGGACGCAATCTTGTTTTGATGGTAGATGAGCTCCGAAAGTTGAGGAACGTAATGGCCTAATTCCATGCAAATACATTCATTTTTTTGCTATAAACAAATGTAAATTACGTTATATTTCTCTAAGTTTTTTTTATTAACAAATAATTTACCGGCGTAGCTTTCTCCGGCGATGTAAAATTCATGCGACTTGTACTGAGGGAATCTCTTGAACCAGTTGACAAGGAAGTTGTACGAGTCACTCGCTGGTTATATCATACACAATCTTTAGTTTACTTACAAACAAAACTATTACTTCATTAATAAATTAAATATTATGTAACTGAACCTGTTACAGCGTCGCCGAGTTGACTTATATCATTGCTTTTGTTAGTGTAGGAGAATCCAACTCCAACCGGCGATTCCAAAAATAACAAATTCGCCGCTACATTTTATATTTCCAAAAGAATTTATTCAATTGTAATGATTAATAAAAAGAAAAATATTTGAATATCGAGAGATTTTTTGTATGATAAAAATATTGAACAAGTTATGGATATATATACCATTGTTCCAGCTGTATGGATTTAGCTTGAGACTAGGCTGAGTCGAGTTCTGAGGGAAGAATGGTCCGAGCTCTTCTGCTGCTCCAAATCCTACGGATGAACATCCTGGTCCTATATTTACATTTTCACCATATTCATATCAGGTTAATTACCACAACTAATATGTAATCATATTTTACTTTACATTATTTTGTGCCAGTACAACTACTAGCTCTATGTTACTTTCTATTCACTATTATTGGCTTATTGCATTGGGTCCATTTAATTTAAGGGGTTTGTTGCTTATGAGTGATAAACTTTCCTTTATCAAGAGAACACACGAATAAAAACAAGAGTTGAGAAACTTTTAGGGCGTGCGTACGTGCATGGACCATGTGTAATGTTTGGGATAATAATGAAATGGACTTACAGGACCGTTTAAGTTTCATGAAATTGATATCCATTAACAAACAAAAAAAGTTTCATGACATTGACTTTTCTTGATAGATAATAATAATATATAGATGCATATATAACTTTTATGTCAATAATTACTGTGCCTTAATATTAAAGTAAAGGGGGGCATGAGCCCACGGGACCTATAAAAAGCCTAAATATATGGAGTTATATCTACAATTATGTCGATTATAAATTTTTATATCCATCACATGCATTTGAATTCAATTAATATAGGAAATTTTTAATAATTACCAATTTTTATTCTAGAACATATAGCAAAAGAGAATAAAAGAGCCAGCATATCTAGGACTAGGAGGGTCATGTAACAAAACAAGCATGTGAAATCATTACAAGCTTCCAAAATTAATTAAAGTTTAACCCAAACAACCAAAACTCATCATAATGGTGATGATGATGATAACTACTAACCACATACGTTTTATTGATTTTGACATCGTGCCAAATGAGATACATCTTTACTACTACAAGGTTCACCTAATATTCTCCCTCGGTTACCTTTATTTGTCTCCATGCATACAAAGGACTACATACATACATTCCTATTTATTTATATATGAGTTATTTTAATCCACGTTAAATTTAGTCTAGCCATGTTATATATTACCTGTATATTGTACGTGAACAAAATTTCCTATTACAGGTAAGAAACCAATGTTTCACGTGAACAAAAATTCCTATTACAGGTAAGAAACCAATGTTTTTTAAAGGAAACCCCTTAAAAACGTATATGTGTTTATTCACCAAAAACAATCAGAGATAAAGCTAATTTACCCAATACATATATGCATATATAGTTTTCTTTTAATTTCAACCAAATTGCAGTAGTCTAATTATATCCTCCTCTATATTGATCGATGTTATAGAAATATAAATTAACTGTCACTAATTAAACACAATGTAGTAAATTTATAGCTGCGTGTTAAGCCTTTAACATACTTTCACTATCACAAAAAAGTCATGAAAGTTCCTAAATTCGAAACTGAAAATTCAATAATAAGTAGATGAAATGCATAGGAAGCATGATACACCTTATTTTTGTTTGGGTTTTTAATCCTTTCACCATGAGTTTTTACACGAAGATTTTTACAGTTAACCGAGAGACCGATCGAGACGTATACAGAAAAAAAAAAAAAAAAACAAATGAGTGGATGTGAGTTTAGTTTAATTACCTCCATTGAGCCAAAGAAGAAGAGGCTTTTTGCTTGGATTTTGAGTGGCTTCAAAGAACCAATAAAACAATGCTCTTCCATGTGTTTCATTAACTGTCACATAACCGGCGTATTGTCGGAACTTCACCGGCGGCTGTCCTGGAAGCTCCTTCACTAGATCAGCTCGTTGTGCTGCCAAAACACTTGACTGGAAACAACCATTATCACCGTCGCTGCACGGCTTTGCTGCTAAAGATGAGCCAAGAAGAGAGGACACAAGAAATAGGACAAGAACAGAGAACACCACATGGTGAAAACTTCTCATTATTTTTTTAAATTATTATAATTCGAATTCTCAATATATCATATAAAAACGAATTTAATGTTTGGTTGTGGAATTTGTGAAGTGAACTGTGTAAGCTTATATAATGTGGCGAGAGAGAGAGAAAGAAAAATGGATTTAGAGACAGATAAGAACACTCTGTAGTCTCACTGGGTGGTAACCATTTTCATAAGATAAGACACATGAGAAAAATCAAAATCTTGAAAAGTAGTAAGAGATTTTTTTTTTTTTCTTTATTTTTAGTTAATAATATTTTCACTTTCTGTTTGATGAATATAAAAATTTGTTAAAAAATGGATCTTCCCATTTTGATGGGCATTTCTCTTTTTGTTTACACTAGTAGATGAAATATCTACACACGCAACTTGTGCTCTGTCTTTAATATCCGTTTCTATTTGGATTTTTGTGATATATAATTCGTGTGTTTTAACTATTTTCATAAGACTAAGACATATGAAAATATCAAAAAACAAGAATTTTATTTTATTTTTTTGTTATTAATAATATATAGTAGCAATTTGTTTTTATATAAATAGAAAGGTTTGTTAGAAATTGAGTTTCCCATTTTATGGGCAATTTCTCTTTTTGTTAGACGAGATAATAGAAAATTTATATGTAGAGACGCAACCTGTGACATGTTTCCAAAATCTGAGTAAGAGTTTTTATGATTGATATAAACCAAAAAAGATAATATAAAAAAAAAAGGGTTAGAAAACTAGAGATAATGAATTGATTGGTCAATGGATTGGAATAGAAGGATCCAAATAAAAAGCAGAGGAGGAGCGAAGAAAGTGACGGTTCATAAGATTATAATCTCATATAGAGATTTTGACCAAACACTGTTACTTCTCTCTCTCTCTCTCCCTCTTGGCATCTCTCATGTTCCTCCCCCCTTGAAATTAGCAATGACCGATCTACATAATAATATTCATATAGTATAATGTATCTGTTAAGTACACAACTGTCATATTATAAAACAGAATGTTTACGGCTTTGGTTGCGATAAAAAGATTTCAGTTTCTGTGTATATACGTCATACAAGTGTACCTACAACTACATGTTCTCATATAATACCTATATTAATACATTAAGAAGTCACAAGACATTTTTTACAATTAAAAATGAAGTACAAATTTGAGAAATTCTGTTAATAAATACTTAATATTTTAATTTTACATCCAAATATATCTTAATTAATTAAATCTCTATAATAATTTTCTTATATATTTTTTCTCTACAATCTTTTATTTATCTAATATTGTGATTTTAATAATTTGAATTATGATTCTATCATATTTTGATAATTATTTTCAAATTATTTTAAATTATTATATAATACATATTAATAAAATTTTAGATTTTGAACTTTCAAGGAATCTTGTTAAGAAATTGGACTATATACATATATATATATATATGATTATAGAACTATAAAGCGAAAGAGATATAACTTTATTTTGCCTATTAAGTCAATAACCATTTGGTCAAGTAAATCATAATTTATTTACCTTCTAGAAACATGGAATTTTTTATGGGGTTTTTTCCCATCTGATTGATATGAAGAAACATGGAATTTTAAGTTTTAAAATAAAAATTGTATAACTATAACGATAGATATTTGAATTCAGATTTTATATAGACATGTAATATTCTCTACGGACCAAATACTGTAAATATCAACAACAGGAATTTTACATCTGTAGACTGTAGTAGATAAAAATAAAAAGATGTGAGTTTTGGAAATTGGCTTTGTGGACCTGTCTGCTAGATGTTAAATTTTCTGCAAACAAAAGATGTCGTGTTTTGCAAAATATATTCGACGCTTAATTAGTAATTTTAGCAATAAAACTTGAACGAAAACTGAAGAACAATATTGCAAAAAAATAAAATATAAAATAATTTCGGCAATATTAACTAGGTGTCACAATTGGCAAAAATAAAACAAAATAAATGATGTCTTCCAGAAAAAACTAAAATACTCAGCGAAACGACGTCGCAGTGCTTGTCAAAAGAAAAACTCAGCAGTAAATTTAGTAACAGAGCATTTGAAGTTTTCAAGAAAACATATAAGAGAAGAACTAGAGAAGTTTAGCTCCATCTTCTCCGATCCTCCTCTTCGTTAACCGGAGTATACCAATCTGGTCGTCTCTTAGAGTTGCTCAGCCTGTAATTCAGTAACAGCTCTTCATCACACAACGCCCTCGTTGCCACCAAAACCATTGTCTTCAGAACCGGAGCATCTAACCCGTTTTTACTCCCAGTCTTAAACCAAAAGCTTCCAAATCTCTTCATAGTTACTTCTCCAGAATCCCCAAAAGATACATTGGGAATGTAATGCCGCAAATCTTTCTCCATCAAAGGGAAGTCATAAGGACATATCATAACGTTTGGAGTCATTTCTTTCGCAGGGTGGTTAGCTAAGTGACCAAAAGCCAACGGATTTCTCCTCTCAAGAACGTCTTTAGCTTTACCCGAACCTTCGAGAGGCTTGCTCAACGCTTTCCATAACTTGTCTGACCCGTTTTCTGCTATTTTGGTGTTTGCTTTGACCATAGGTGTGTAAGACCCGTTCCATACTTCCCTAGATTCTCCACCAAGACCCCAAGGCTGAGCATTTATCACAGTCCCATCGTACCTAGTGATGAGATACGAGTTCTGTGAATCAACCTTCGGATACCCGGGAATGTACCTGTAGAAAGCAGGAGAGTAGATAACTCCAGGGTAAAAGGCTAAGACAGTTCCAACATCTGCTTCGCCTTTGATGAAACAACCTTGACCAGCGTCTTTGTGAGGTATTGCAGACGGTTTTATCTCGAGGGTATAGCCCATTTGATCCATTAATCTCTGTGAGACCTCAGCGAGTTTCAATGGCTTTGTCTCGGGAACAACTGTGCTGAAGAAGAATCAGTGAGAATAAAGAAAAGTATTGAGTTAATAAGTTCACAAATAAAACACTTACGAGGCTTATTTGCAGTTGGATTAGCATTGTTACTACCAATGGCGAAAGAAAGACCGCTTTGACGAGGAGGAGGAGGAGGAGGAGGGTTTGTCGATTGTGAACCAGACTCGTTCTTGGTAACATCAGGAAGAAGGATTCCATCCATCAAAGAGCAAAAGTTTTCAACTTGGTAGTGAATGTTCTCTTGAACTTGCGTCTGCTGCTCTGATAAAGTGGCTTTACCAGCCAGCTCAATGATCTCTTCTGCATCCGTTTCCTCAGCTTCTCGTCCCAACCGATTATAGCTAAAACACAATCGGTACTCATGAGCGATTGATAACTTACAATGAACAGCTAAAAGCTAAAGACTATTATTGAATGTGAGGAAATCCATACAGAAATCAGAGTTTGACTCTTCTGAGACGAACCTTGTATACATAAACAGTTTGTTAATGTCTGCTTCAAATTGCAGTTGCCTTGGGTTCTTCTTAGCAAATGTGGTACTCTTAGCAAGAACTCCAACAGCCTGCAAAACGCAAAGTAATCAAACAAATTATACGACCAGTGGAGGAAAAAAGGAGCAACAAGGAAGCAAATTCCAAATGTCAATCAACTAAAATCTTACTAAAACCCTGCAAAGTGCAAACCCTAACTTCTCAAAATGATCCTCAAAATTGATCAAATGAGAAACTTCATAAGACATTTCACACTATTAAAAAACGAAACTTTATGATTCCCCTTGAACCTAATTTCATTTCTTCAAACAAATTGTTGCAAATCGAAGAGACTAAATCTGTATAAAAACTCAAACTTTCTTCGTACCCATAAAGGGCAAATTTATAGGAAAATGTTCAGAAAAATTCGAGAGGGTCAAACATCAAAACACAGAAGCAAGATATTCATTAACCTGCTGAAATTTGTTGAAAAGAGACGCCATTTTTCTCCAGTTTTCAGAAATGATTCTCAAACCTCTTTGTTATAAGGATTGCTAGAAACAGCTGAAGAACATCAGGAATTGGATCGGAAACCTCCATTGATGAAGATGGGCTGGTACTTTACTTAATCGGTAGCACACCTGACACCTCCATGTTCCATCACCATAGTTGGGCCTATTTCTTGATAATGGGCCAAAGACAGTGTTTTTAGGGCCTTTCTATAATCTTCTGTGCAAATGGTTTTGTTTTTTTTTTAATTCCTCCGCCTATTTTTATTATATAAAAGTTGTTGAGCAAATATTTTGTAGAAAAATTCAGGCCATCTCAAAGGCAGCTCACAAAATAATATAAATATGTCTATGTTCTGAAATTTTGAACTATGATTCTATGTGTAGTTGTGTACCGAAATTTTGATGAAAATAAATTTAAAATTTTAAGTTTGTAAAAAATACTTTGAATTTTTAAGTTTAATGATATCTAATGCTATAGACCATTAGCCAGAAAAAAATCAAATCTAATAGTATCCCATTGGTTAGTTTTAAACCACGAAACATGGTCAAATTTAAACAAATGCATGTATGTTAAAGTACTATCACGTATCCAGATTCAAAATTGTATATGTGCCGGTATATTGACATATAAAATATATACAATCATACTGATACATGTCTTAATATAAAAATAATGCTATTATTTAACAATTTTACAAAATTAAAATTTTAAATTTATTTTCATCAAAATTTAACTCAATTCTTGTCATCAAAAAAGACTAAAACTTATCCAAAATTATTGCCATGAAATAAGCCTTAGATATGTATCAAATATTTGTTGACGTGGTGGTGCAGCTAAAAAAAACCAGTGAAATATTAGAAACAAAATACATTAAACAATCTTTAAAATAAATATAAGAACTTGAGAATATGGAGACTTACGAGTTTAAAGATCGTGCAGATATATAGATATTAGTAGTCTTTTAGAATATCCAAATGAAAACAATATATGCTAGAAATTAAAATAAATTATGGTTATTATTTATAATGTAAATTGAACACAATGGTATAATTGATTTCAGAACTGATAGTACTTATAAAAATAATTATATAGCGCTTCAAAATTGACTAAATTTTTTGTACATTAGTTTTTAATGTATTAATAGTTTTCAGTGTATTATTTCTTTAATTTCTCACTTTATTCATAGTCTACATGCTTTTAGTCTGGTTAAGATGAATCTAGTCATATATTCCACCTTATTTCTCCAATTTCTAAATTTTTAATTTAGGTTTCAATATTTTTTAAAACATAAAACCAAGTCGGAGAAGAAGAATTAAGAGAAACTTTTTTATGCTAGAGATCAACTGTGGATATAGGGCATTATCTTCTTCTTCTTTTTGGCACTAATGGTTTATATGGTCGGAATTTTTATTTATATAGTTTTATTACAAAATTAAAATTTTAAATATATTTTCATCAGAACTAATTTTTATAATCTATATTGAGAATTGGGAAAATAAAGAATATAGGTAAGAGAGGCTACAATTTTTTAAAACATTCTTACATACTTTATTTTATATTTAATTTTAATAACTAATTTAATGCATATTTATGTTCTGACTTAGTTTGAAAGAACACATAAATAAATAGTATATTATATCTTAGTACATGTAGCCATCAGATAAATAACCTCATGATTTCTCATTTTTGATACAATGGTTTAATGTTTGAAATTTCTTCTAGAATTTTATGTTATGCCGTTATTTTGCTATTGATAGATGATGTGAATGTATGTTTTGGTTTTTAAGTAGTATATAAAAAAAATAGCACATTCTAATTATACAAATATATATATTTTTATATATATTTATATAAAATATATAAATAGTAAAAACAAAATATAAGAAAAATTTATATTAAAATAATATACTGCATATTTGAATCTTGTTTACAATTGTTGAGCAAAATTTTTATATAAAAATCAAGGGTATCCCAAATGCAGCTCAAAATGTTAACAAAAATCATATAGATAAATCAGAATATCACTATCCTAATTTAATTAGAAAGTACATCATACAGAAAATCATTGTTGGATAGGCTAAAAAAAATCGAATGGGATAGATACCAAACTCATTTAAATCTGTTAATAAATGAAAAAGTTGTGAAATTTTGAAATTGAAAAGTTTAACCTCTCTTTTACTGGAATTTGAAAAGGAAAAAGAAAAATCGGTTACTTTTTTCAGTTCGGTTAATAGTTGTTTGATATATAGTAACCCAACTAAAAACCAATATAAATATGTATACGTTCTGAAATTTTGAACTATGATTCTATGTGTACCGAGAAATTTTGATGAAAATAAATCTAAATTTATATTTGTAAAAAATACATGGAATTTTTAAGTTTAGTGATATCTAAATGCTATAGAGTCTATAGACCGTTAGCCAGAAAAAAATCAAATATAATAGTATCCCCATCGCTTAGTTTTTAAACACGAGCGGTACATGGTCAAATTTAAACAAATGCATGTATGTTAAAGTACTACCACGTTTACAGATTCAAAATTGTATGTATGCCAGTATATTGTATTGACATAGAAAATATATACAAATCATACTGATACACGTCTTAATATAAATATAATGATATTACTTAACAATGTTACAAAATTAACTAGCCACTATACATGCCGGAAAAAAAAACTAGGCACTATAATAGTCTATACATTGGAATGTTGATATATAAATAAAAAACATAAATTGTCACAATGTAAGTATATTTTATACCTAAATTGTCATAAACTAGTATCCAGATAAATCATACAACTCTTATTACCTAACTATACCTAAAAGTTTAGTCATCTATCTGATTAAATCCATTTATCAAAAAAAGGCCTGACGAAGAATTTAATCATTTTCTCTTAAATGATTTCTCCCATTTGGTTTGGTTTATCGGGAATATACAATTCATTAACTTCACATAAGTATAAAAAGCAAACGTGGACGGGAGCAAAAAGGCTAAATATATATTGGAGAGAAATATTATTTACTTAGGTTACCCGTCGCCACCCACCTCTCATCTCCTTTCCCAAACTATTTTCACAACTTTGGTCAAAAAACACAAATCAGAAACCATAACCTTTTTTATTTAAACCCTCAAAAATATTCGACCTTTGAAATTCCCAAAAACGGAATCAAAACCCCCCCAAAAAAAACTACTTATAGTGAAAGAAAAGTTAACATACACGAGAATCTAGAGGTAGTACTTGAATAATAAAGTTCACAATTTTTTTCTGCTCACCAAATCAAACCCAATTTTTCTTCTGCGAGCCAAAGTTTTTGTCATCCACAAGAAACTCATGCAACATTCTTCAACCACTAGCTAACTAACCACTTCCATTGTTATTAATCTCTCTTAATTCCTTTGCTGATTCTTCATTTCTGAGATTCACTCCCTCTCTTTTCTCTGCCACAATGAATTTCAACTCTTCTTACAATCTCACATTCAGTGACGTTTTCTTCTCTTCTTCTTCCTCTCGTGAGCCACTGGTTCCACGGAAGCTGTTTCTCTTGAGAAACGTTCAGATTCTTGAACTCTTTATTGCCCTTTTCGCCTTTGTCACAATACATTCCTTGCGTCAGAAGAAACACCATGGCCTTCCTGTATGGCCGTTTCTAGGGATGCTTCCTTCTCTAGCCATTGGTCTCAGAGGAAACATATACGAGTGGCTTTCCGATGTTCTTTGTCTTCAGAACGGAACTTTCCAATTCAGAGGTCCATGGCTCAGCAGCCTCAACAGCACTATCACTTGCGACCCAAGAAACGTTGAACATCTTCTCAAGAACCGTTTCTCTGTCTTCCCTAAAGGTTCTTACTTCCGAGACAACCTCCGAGACCTTCTAGGCAACGGTATATTCAACGCGGATGATGAAACTTGGCAGAGGCAGAGGAAAACCGCAAGCATCGAGTTTCATTCAGCTAAATTCAGACAACTAACCACTCACTCGTTGTACGAGCTCGTGCACAAGAGACTCTTACCGGTTCTTGATACTTCGGTTAAGAGCTCGTCTCCTATAGATCTACAAGATGTCTTGTTGAGGCTAACCTTTGATAACGTATGCATGATTGCTTTTGGAGTCGATCCAGGATGTCTTGGTCCTGATCAACCAGTGATACCTTTTGCAAAAGCCTTTGAGGATGCGACTGAAGCTGCGGTTTTGAGATTCGTCATGCCTACTTGTGTGTGGAGGTTCATGAAGTATCTTAATGTTGGGACAGAGAAGAAGCTAAAGGAATCAATAAAAGGTGTGGATGGTTTCGCTGAAGAAGTTATCAGGACGAGGAAGAAAGAACTGTCTCTTGAAGGCAAAGCCACGAAAAGATCAGATCTCTTAACTGTGTTTATGGGTCTCAGAGATGAGAAGGGAGAGAGTTTTTCAGACAAGTTTCTTCGTGATATCTGTGTGAACTTCATACTTGCTGGGAGAGATACTTCTTCTGTAGCTCTGAGCTGGTTCTTCTGGTTGCTAGAGAAGAATCCGAAGGTGGAAGAGAAGATCATGGTGGAGATTTGTAAGATTCTGAGGCAGAGAGATGGCCAGAGGAATGTAGAGAAGAGAGATTATGAACCTGTGTTTGGACCAGAAGAGATCAAGAAGATGGATTATTTACAAGCTGCTTTGTCTGAAGCACTCAGATTGTATCCTTCAGTTCCTGTGGATCACAAAGAGGTAATTTTTAACTAAATTTGCTCTGTTTTTTTTTTCTAAAACCTAAGTTTTACTAATTGCTTCCCAAGTAACCTAATTTGATTTAATTTCGACCAAATAAAATTGAGAAACAACTACTTGTTGGTTTTAGTTCTTTTCAAGAGTGGCAAAGATAAATGATACACCCTTGCTAATATTCGATCGTATAACTAATTAATTTTTTTTGGTTGAAATTTTTAAAAATTCCAACAAATAAAAAAATTCAAAATCTGTTATAGGTTACCTAATAGTGACCACATAAAGTTAAAAGGCAATATGAAAGTTCTTGGGGAAGGCACCTAATTAAAACAAAAGTACAAAAAAAAATCATTTCTTCTCAGAAGAAATAAATAACTACCATTTCAACTTCTTGGTAACACATAAGAATGTTATGTTTTGCTGTTTCCCAATGAAACCTACAACCAACTTATTCACATTAAATTTTCTGTAATAAGTATTAAACTCTTTCGTAAGGTCACTATAGTATTGCTGAAATTTACTATAATTTAGGTCCAAGAAGATGACATCTTTCCAGATGGAACAATGTTGAAGAAAGGAGAAAAAGTTATATACGCGATTTACGCAATGGGTCGTATGGAAGCAATTTGGGGAAAAGACTGTCGTGAGTTTAGGCCTGAGAGGTGGCTAAGAGACGGACGGTTCATGAGTGAGTCGGCCTATAAATTTACGGCTTTTAACGGTGGTCCACGCCTTTGTCTAGGCAAAGATTTTGCCTATTATCAGATGAAATCTACGGCTGCTGCAATAGTTTATCGGTACAATGTGAAAGTGGTGAATGGTCACAAAGTGGAGCCGAAGTTGGCACTAACAATGTACATGAAACATGGTTTGATGGTGAATTTGACCAACAGGAGTGTCTCTGAGATAGATCAATACTATGTCAAGTCCATTGAGGAGGGTAGTATTAATTAGTGTTTTTAATGTTTGAAATTTCTTAATTGATTAAGAAGATTGTTTACTTATTTTTGGTTTATTTGAATTCTTCAAGTATGGTTTTCTATTTTTGAATTTGGTTATTAGATGATGTGTATAGTATATACTCTATGGGTTTATGTGTTTGTGGCAATGTGGAAGAAGGTTGGTTATATGTAGGCCAAATGGCCAATTGTGGGTAACGTTGTTAGGAAAATAGTTGGTGGGGATTGTAATAGCATAATAAATATATTACTTGGAATTTTGTATTTTATGTTCTTCACGTAAATAATACTTTTATTAGGTCCACTAACATTTGAAAAATAATCAAATTAGAAAATCAGCAATTCTAAGATAAACTATAATTTCGAAGCGATTAGCTAGCTTAGTTTGTAACATTTATTTTGTTTCGTTGGTATAAAGTATAAACCTTACTAACATTTAAATAAAAAAACAAGTGTGTGCAGAATCAGTATATTCGATACAAAACATATGTAAACGATATAAATAGAGCTAGTATTCCGCTGAATAATCAGTTACATTAATGACCAGGCACATTAATAGAAAGTCCAGTTAACGTCACGTGGCAACAGTCTTTGCATCTGCATGTGTCTCAAACCTCTGCTAATTTCAGAGTGATCAATGAGCCATGATGAACAGTCAAAAACTTAAAATTAATTTTTGCAAGGCAGACCACTATGTTTGGTGTGGTCACGCAATCTCCTCTCCTCTAGTATGGTTTATGGGTGGTGTCACCTCTACTGCTTAACATCGAAATATTTCTTCTCTTTATATTGTGTATCATAATTCATAACTCTTACATTCTAAATTCGTCTCCTGCTTGTTGAGAAATTAACTTAAGATCCATGTAATCTCAGTGTAAAAATTTGCCTTTATTTTGCTAAATTTGCATACAAGTAATGCCCAATTTGCTTTACAAAATCCGATTACATATTAATTATCCAGGAAATAAGATTGGACTTTTGGATGACCTAAATCAACCTGCAAAATTGGTCAGTCTGTCATGTCTCATATAGTCATATACAATAATACAAACTTAACAGACAGTTTCTGAGACTTTAGTTATAGCTGCAGATAGCTTTATTCTTGAGATGTTGGCTTCTTCAAAATTCTTCTGGCATAGAGATTTAGATAGTATATTGTGTGTTTGAGGTTTGAAGAGCATTTTTCTTGGAGTTTTGTATTTACATTTTCTCTTCTTTTTTTAATCATCATTTCCAACAAGACCATCTCTATATGTTCAGCTTCATCTTATTTACTGTTCGACTTGGGTGTGACAGAATCCTTAGACATTATTCTATTCACATACTATAATTAATTAGGGGTTGAAAACCTTTGTATCCAATTAGGCCTTACAAAACTGAGATGCAGGGTTATGGTGTTTTCGTTGTACTGAATTACTTATTTCTTTCATGGATGTAAAGCCTGTTATTGTTCGTTAAGAATATATTATGATCTTTAATTTCATCTTAAATACTTGAGGCTATGCAATGATGCCAAGAAATGGAGTTAGTATTTTGTATTTATGTTAACAAATGGAGTTAGTATTAGAACTCACAAAACAGAGGTTCTCATTGTTAATATAGTGCTTGGAAATAAGTCAATAAACTCAGTAAAAGAAATTTTATTTTTGTCTCTTTTTCAATATCTCTTGTTTGCTGTATGCCCCTGGAAATGTGGAGGGTTTAGGGAGCCTTCCATTAATACTCTATTCAGCTGAAACGCTCTCATAAGCCAATCTGATGCCAAAGCTTCATATCCTGAAATCTCCATTGATCCAAGTAATCCAAAATCCGAATGCCTCAAGTAAAAAGTTCATCATTGTTCACATGAAGATATACATTTTTTACTTGGGATATAATGATTTTTATCAGCGTGTTTGGTTTGATCACCAAGGATGATGGAGTTGGTTTATCTTGCGGTTACATACTTATGGTTAGATATTATTGTTATCCAGTCTCAATTAGTGATTTATCAAGAATATAGTCCTTAAGGTTACAATAATTTCGACACGGTGGGTACTTGATAGTCTACTGCAAACTGCAAAGCAAAAGCAACAAGAAAGCAAAATTCATGAGACATGTTACAAGTTCAAATAACTGTTGTATAGTTGTTTCATCCACTTTACCTTTTTTTTTTAGGAATTCACTTTATTTAGAGCATCTCCAATATATTATTCCATTTTTTTTCTTTAAAATGGAGTTGAGTTTGTCTCCTATGTGTTACTCCATTTTTTTAACTTCTATAGCTTATGACAATACTTAAATAAACAATCAGAAAATGTGTTGATGAACATTTCTTAACAGTGATACCTTTAATTATATTTAAGGTTCTATATATATTTTGTTTGATCAACAATTTAAATGGTATTTAAAAAGAAAAACAGTTTAATTGGTCAAATTTAAATTTAGAGTAAAAGCATAGGTTTTCATTGTATGAATAAGAAGCTGCATCCAAATCGGAAATGCAACAGTGCCGAGAACATGATAATGACACTCATCGACATTCTTTACTATAAAACATAACAAAATCAATAAGAACAACAAACTTATCATGTTGAGTAGAAAATGTGATTGGGTTGGAAATGATCTTACTTTTCCACAGTTAGCTAAAATGTACCGGTTAATTAAGACGGTTAGGCCCAAAACAGATGACAAATAAAACTAAGTTGTTTAACATAGGGGACTCAGCTTTTAACCTAAAACTTTGAACCCAACTATCTAAAAAGCATGAAAATGTCCGTAAGGAATATGAAAAAGCATCATTATCATCATGACTCTACAAAACAACGAAAAAAAGAGCTTTATATTCCTTTCTACCTTTTGCTTTTCTCAATAATTTTCGAATTATCATTTTAACACAACTTTATTATTCTTTTACACAGACACAAATCTTCTTTTAATTATTTTTTCTCTGTAACTTGCCGATGAAGGAGTTTGAATACGAGAACCTTGTCACTGCCACAGATGGTTTCTCTCCTTCACGACTCATCGGTAAAGGAAGCCATGGCTATGTTTACAAAGCCTTTCTTCATCCTAAAGATCATGATGATGATGAGAAACGTGACAAAATCGTAGCCATTAAAACACCTTCGTTAACGTTATCTCCTTCATCATCATCAGAGAAAATGACGAAACTAGAAAACGAGATCAATGTCATGTCGTCTTTATCTCATAACCCAAACGTTTTGAGTTTTCTTGGCCATGCCGAGAAAAAGCTTATGGTCGTTGAGTTCATGCCAAACGGATCTTTACACAAGTTATTACACGTGTCCTCTGATCCTCCTCCCACGTGGCTTAAACGAATCGAAATCGCTCTTCAGATCGCGCGTGCCGTTCACTTCCTCCATGAGCAAGGTATCCTCCACCGTGACATCAAATCGGAGAATATTTTGTTCGATTCGAATTGGGAAGCGAAGCTTGCGGATTTCGGACTCGCCGTTGATTTGGTTGATAAGACGAGACCGACGCCGGCGGGAACTATCGGTTACTTAGATCCGTGTTACACGTCACCGGAGAAACTGAGTGAGAAGACTGATGTTTATAGTTACGGCGTCGTTTTGTTGGAGATTGTTAGCTGTAGAAAAGCCATCGATGTCTCTCGTTCGCCGTCGTCGATTGTAGACTGGGCGATTCCGTTGATTAACAAAGGGAGGGTCGGAGAAATCTGCGGCGGCGGTGGTGGAGGCGGAGGAGGATTAGATTTATTTCATGGAACGATTATGCTTCGATTGCTACGTGTGGCGGCGAGATGCGTTTCCGCCGACGCGGAATCACGTCCGTCTTGCGGCGAAATCACGGCGGAGATAGTGGCGTGTTTGGCGGAACCTATTAAGAGTTTCCCGTTATGGATCAGCGTTTTGCGTCGAGTTGTTAAACTGAAACGGCGGAAAAAACGGTTGAGAGAGACCCTGACGTGGCCGGGTCAAACTTGCCGCGTTTGGTGAGATTTTATTCAGAAAGACAAGGAAGCCGGGTCAAATGTCGAATCGGGTCGGGCTGAAAAGATGATTACAGAAACAACAATCCAAACAGAAGATTTCTAATTAAGCATTCAAAACCCAGCGAAATCGTTGGAAAAAGATAATATAGATATTTTGAGTACCATATGTTTTTGTTATCCTTTTGTCTAATGTAACCATCAATATAATTTATTCAGTCGTGACCGATCGATTTGATATATTTAACTGTCTCGTCAAGGCTTCAAAAATATCATCTATGGACGAGGAGCATTTTAGAAAAATGTAGAGAAAAATTGATTTTTTTGTTTGGAACAAATGCAAGTGTCTAATGTTAGTGTATAACGTTCGCCAACACGACTTAGTGCAGTGTATGACACTCGACACACTCTAACTTTGGCATCAGAGGTTCGACCCATTAGGTCATTCACATATTTACATGGAATGTTGTTGTTGATCGAGAACCAAAGTACATATGTGTATAAATCACAAGTTCACAACCACATAGAGAATACATTTATGTGTGTGAACCATAATCAACCAAATGACGACAAGAAAAAGAAAGTAAAAAAAATCAACCAAAGGTTAAACATCAACAAAGTTATTTTATGTCTTTCTTTGAAAAGTTGTGATTCCGGTGAAATTATCATTTGTGATGGTTTCGGTGGTTTGTTAAAATCTAGATAAATTCATACAGAGATAATTATTGGATGTGGAGTTTAGAGTCTTTATGCATTAGTGTGTTAAAATTTTCGATATTAATATAATATTTCATAGTTGAATAGAAACTAAGAATCGCAATAACTTAAGTATGAATACGAAAAATGAAAATAATATATTTGTTTATCAGTTAGCGAGTAAGAAATTTTTGAAGAAAAAACATAATCAAGATTTGCTTTTTACCTTTATCGTTCTTTATAGCCTATGTGTTTAGAGAGTATATATATATATATATATATATGGATCATATTCACTTTACACTCGGAAATAAGTCATCCCCCAAAATAACTCAACTTCTTATGGGAAAAAGTTCAAACCAAAGTTTTTCATTATGGAATATTATGTAAGTGGGTTTGGGCCCAGCCCAGAAGAAACAAAACCCTAAAAAGACCGCGAAAAAATGAGCTTATGTAAGCTTTGTTTAATCCGTATATTTATCTAGAAATTTATCAAAGAAACTTCAGTTTGAAGTTTGAACCTTTCAATGTTTCAAACATTGTAATAATAAAAGAAAAAGACAGTAAGAGAAAAATTGGCGACGTAGAAAGTAGAAACGTGGACACAACCTAGCTCTTAAGAAATACTCTGGCTGGCCAACCAGCAAAATCCTCCATCTATGCAATCTACAGATAGTTCTACAATTTATTTCTTAATCCTGATTTTATTAATTTTTTTATTTCTCGGGTTGATTCTTCTTCACAAAGGTTTTCGTATCGAATATTATTGTCTGACGCTAACAAGTTAGCAATATTATTCTTTGACTATAAATGAAGATATTTAGTTATTTATACTAGTAACTTTGTAAAGCTATAACATCGATCTGACATAAAATAAAAATTTTAAACGTCAAATTTAAGATAAGATTGTTAGGAAAAACAACATTACACAAATTTTATTATATTTTTGTGTGTGTAGTGGTCAAATATGTATTGAGCTTATTTTTTAAACTTCTATTTTTTTTGTGTGAAAAAGAAACAGAAAAAAAACTTAAAAACACACTGTCATAACATGATAAGAATCTACATATAGTCTAACTCCCAAAAGCACGACCTAATACTGGATAAATAAGTAGATTCTTCAAAACTTCAAAAAACAACAACACTAGGTTAGTAGTAATATTTTTTATCATATTTTTGAAAGCGTGCGAACACTAAACAAAAACTATACTATATAATAAAAAAAATGGGAAGAATTCCAACCGTTCCGAATCATATATTAATCTCTAGTCTTAACGCAAATATTTCATTTCTCGATAATTCGATTCAACATTAAATGGGAAAACCAGAGAGGAAGGCCCGAGAGAGAACATGCTCTTCTTCGTCCTCTTATCTTCTCCGCTGTTTCGGGATTTCCTGGAAAATCCATTCAGACAAACCAATCCTAGACGCCGTTCATCAAGAGACGCAGAAGATGAAGATGAAGAAGAAGACGAGACCTCGTTGGTTTTCGCGGTCACCAAGTTTTCGTTTGAAGAACGACGAGATCACACCGACGGAGAAACAAAACTTGATTGTTGAAGATGATAAGCAAAATCTTTTCCGTGTGATACGTCATGTGACTGATCTCAAGAATAATATTGCGACTAGTGGTTTTAAGTCCGTTGAACATGAAAGTAACGAGGTATTTTATTTTTCTTATTTACGTTTTTCTTTTTTGATATTTACATAGAAAAAAATTGTCAACATTTTGTGTATTTTGATTTTAAGATTTTTGTATATTCTAAAAATATTCACCAGGTTTGATTTTCTTGAATTTTTCCATTTTTACAGAAAGACACGAACGGACAAAGAGACATAAACCCGGATCCGTTGAGTTTCTTAGGATACGACACGTGTCATGGCGGGAAACTTGACCCGACTAAAATCGTCGGGTCCGGGCCCAAGCCGAAGGAATTAAGGGAGAAGTCGTCACGGGTAAGAAAAGGGTCTCGGGTGGGTAGCTACGACCCGATAATTGGGATATCAATCATAACGCTAACGCTACTAATAATGTTGATATGGGGACGTTTGTGCGCGATTCTTTGTACATCAACTTGGTGTTATTTTCTTCCCCGTCTCAAAGAAGCTGCGACTGCGGTTGCCAAAGCCAAACGCAAACGCAGAGGTGGTAGTGTAGCTGAAGACGTGTCGTTTCCAGGTGATTTGGATTTGAATTCTGAGGCTTATAAGAAAAAAGTCGTTTTGCAAGGATTTCTTGTTCGCCAACACCACGTTTTGCTGTGACAAGTGAGACAACGTTTCATTTTTTTATTTGTTTGTTTTTCTCTATATCATTTTTTTTGTAAGTGTATATTTTATATTTTATTCGTTGATTTTGTTTGCTCGTATCTTTTTGGCAACTGTGTATGCACATTTATAAGCTATACATACCATCACGATTGTTATTATTCATTTATGTGACACACATTGTGTAATATATATAAGAAATCTTGACGATGTATTGTTACTTGACCTCCATTATATTTCCTAACTTTACACTACATGACAAATTTGCAGAATTACCTTCGGGAGTTCAACATAAGATTATTACTATATAAACCTGGCCATCTTTTATTTTTTTACCCTATAACAATTCAACCTTTGGGGCTTAAACCATTCTACAATTTTGCTCAGAACTGTAATAAATTAGAGACTAAATTAGGGTTTAAACTAGTCTTAACACATGTTGGTAATTCAAATATAGAATTCTAGTTGCCCATTAGACCAAAAACACAATAAGTAACAAATTTTTCAATTCTAGATTTTGATTTATGTTCTTTTTTTGTCAACTACACAACGATCTTTGATATTAAAATTTGGTTAAGACTTAGGCTAACTTCCCAAAATGCTAAATAATTTGGTCTTAACTTATATTTTGTCTATCCCAAAAGAGTCAATTGAAAATCTAACCTCCAAACTTGAGAAACTAAATCGTTAAGTGAAGACCTCAATCGTCTAAAGCCTAGTTGTTTCCAGAAAACTTGCAACACTCGGCTCCAAGATCAATCTCAAAACTTCAACACCTGAAAAACGAGGATCGCTTCTAACCATTCTAAGTGAGACAAAAATCCCTAATCCATGTCCATTATATGTGCTCAATTTTCAGTAAAGAGTAGGGCTCAGAACAAGTGGAAAGTTTCTTACCTCGACCTTTTGCAAAACCGATCAGGACTGCCTTGTATATAAACCATCTCGTTTGTTTGCACACAGTTGCTAGCACGATGATGCCCAGCGTGCCAGGTGGATGAGCTCTGTACCAAAGGCCTATTGCATAACACAAGTCACTCAACACCTTCAAGAAAAGATTTTCTTGCAACTGGAATCAAGGCAAACACAAGTATATAAACCTATACCCAAAGGCACTTGACAACACAACACAAATAACAGACGACTTAATGCAGATCAAGAAGCTAACCATTCATGACAGTTTGACATGACAAAACCCACACATCAAAATGGACAAGTATACTCTGCTGCTGCAAATATGTAATCTTTATAGTCAATAATCTTACGGTCGACTATGTCAATAAACAAAGATTACATATCCAACACAGAATCCCTCTCAATCACTGATACTTCTCGGTCCACATCAAACTGTTATGTTCTTAAGCATATTCCTTGCTGTTCATCATGAAAAATGTAAGTCTTTGATTCTCAATCTAGTATCTAATCTAACTACATGCTCCCACCTTGAATGTACTTAAACAGTACAAGCAAGCAGTAGTTTGACAGAATAAAAGGGGCGAGAGACCTTATACATTGAGCAAAACAAGCACTGAATCATAACACTCAGACCGTAACTGGAGAAAGCAGAGTGTTTTCGAATAAAAGATACACATACGTTTCTACAAACACAAATATAAAGGCTGCAAAAGAGTGGAGAGTTGGCATAAATAGATTGCTAGAGGAGAGGCTAAATGTCTATCTAGATCACATGTAGTTCTTAGGACAAAATGCCAAATACCAAACTGTGGCAATTAGGGACCCCAAACTGTGGCAATTAGGGACCGAAACTCAGAGATATATGTCAAAGAGCAATCAAGACGCATCTAACTCCATAAACCCATATTTGATAGAAAGGCTACACCACTTTGAAGATATATAATATGTATGATGACAAATGTTTCCTCAAAACCAAAGACTATAAAGCTATCGAGCCAACCCAAAACGTAGCACATATATTCACATGTGCAACCTCCACAACCACTTAAAACAGGTAGTGCTCATGTCAATTGAACAAGACAGGAGTGTGAGGCAGCTACAAACACATGCTTAACAAAACATGTTAAGAAGGCTGTTGGTTTGAACACATTGACAAAAGATTAGCTGCTTGTCAAATGTCAAGCCAAGCCATGAACAAGTTAAGCTCATATCCAGGTAAGTCAAATCATTGCCCAAGTTTTCCCCTCTTTCTTTCTGTCTTCTAAAATTTCAAATATTGTACTTGAAAAATGGAAAAACAAATGGTTCTTCTGAGAAATCAAATTGAGCAAACACTTCACATGTGCTCACCATAGCTATGAAGCAAAACCTCGCTATGTCACTAGCACACACATGGTTTGTGGGAAGAAAACATATTTCCAGACAAACAAATAGATATACCAGTACCTCACAAGTCTTCCACATACTTCTTCAGATCAGCAATGAACAAGATAGCAATATGGAGATTCTTGTAAAATGGACTCGCAACTGTTTAGAAAAGCATGCTTCTTGCTCCTGCTAAAAATACGAGGCAGCAAGACATGACTTATCTCCAGAAGAGAAAGACATGATAACAACAATTTACGAGTCTGAGAAAGAATAAAGGAAATTTTGAAGTGTTGGAGAAAGTAGTTATAACGAGGTCTACAATAGGAGCTACCATAAATATAGACCTAAGGGACGTTTCTCATTCAAAGAACATGATACAGACTAAGTCAAAGGTTTATAGTCTAGGAACCAACAAGGAGTAAACTCAGGCTTTCTTGCCACCTAATTCAGCTTCACTAGTCAAACACACTCTTTAGTAATGTATTCTTTAATATGATTTATCAGACACCAGAAAAGTTTGACTAGGAAGTTCAAATTTCATTTAACCAGTAAAAAGCTTTAAGCACATTGTGATTGGCATAATTACAGCAACTGAGGAACATAAGTTCTAACCAATTAAAAAACAAGAACCTACACTGTGACGAATATGATCCACAGATACATTTGTCAGGAAAAAATACAATATACAGAATCCTGGCAAAAGTCTGCAGTAGTTTATGAGGCCTCTGGAAATGGATATATCCGAAAAAGTCCTCCATGTAAGAGAAAGCGGTATAACTGTAACTGTTTGATGACAACACTGATAGAAGACTTAACTTAAGAATTTAGAATATCAAACCTAGAGGATTAGCCTTGTTAATGAGACACCGGCAGCTTCTTTTCCAATGATACTAACATGAGCAGGCCAACAAAATTCTACCTTCACTTCAAGCTGGCCTCCAACCATTTGCGGTAGGTATGTCTGGCCGAGATGGTAGCATCTGGGAAGCAGCATGACCTTAAATGGATAATTTAAAAACGTAAGGCAAGCACAAAGGTTTCTGACTGTGTCTTTGAGACTCTACAATCAGATACATTGATTGAGATAGTCTCACCTGGAATTGAAGGGACAGCTTGTAAGTTACTACCAGCAGAGGGCTGATAGCTCATTGTCCCTGAAGGTGGATGTTCTTGATGTGGCCGAAAGAAATCTGTGGAGTTGCAAGTAAGACAATCAATCTAAAGGAAGTAAGCCATGCCATAAACATACAAGCTGGACCAGCATAATCAACAAATGTATCACAATGATCACAAGCAATCATGTAAGTTAATAAAGCTCAACAGGTAAAGGGTCTATAAGGATTTCAAAATCTACATACTGTCTGTGACTCTAGGAAGGCCTGGATGTGAATTTCTTCCTCGTATCCAGGCACCACTCTGACTTTCTGCACGATGTACGCTTGAAGGCATCCGCCATGGTTCCTCATTTCTGTATCGCCGTCCATCATCACGTTGTGGTGGGAAAGAGTAGGGATGAGAGTAGGAATGCTGGGATTGTGATTGAACATGGCTTGAATACGAAAAATGACTGGACGGTGCTGAAGGCAGCCTAACCATAGGTCTTTGGGACAGAGGGTTGCTCGGCTGAAACCGTTGGTTTTGTGAAGAAGCTTCAGGATTAAAATGTACATCGCTGCTCCCAAATTCTAATTGTCTGGAGGAAGTAAATGATGAAGGTTCCCTAGAACTGCACACTCCTGCTGGTGAAAAGCTAGATGACTGCTGCACAAAAAAGTCGGGTTGTCCAGCCCCCTCAACATGATTTCCACGGGAAGAACTTCCTGGCCCTTGGACAATTTGATCACCCTGCACATGATGCCCAGGGGTTTAAACATTAATGATAAAAGTTGCAATATCTATATGAAGCAGTTATGAGTAACATCAAACAGAATCAATCGAAGAACTTACAGTGAAAATGCTACAGCGGTCTTGCTGCATAGATCCTGGGTATATTTGATGCGATAATGAATATGCTGGGGGAGGAAATCCTGGTTGAAGTGGTAACTGATGATGGCTGGCTATGGATGGTTGAGTTGTCAATGATGGTGGCAACGCTATAGATTGTGAAGGTGGAGGTGGAGGCGGCGGTGAAGGTGGAGGTGAAAGGGGCGGTGGTGGGGGAAGAGGTGGGAACTGCGCTGCAGGAGGGGGTGGTGGCAGCAATGGAGGCGGAGATGAAGGCGGTGGAGGTGGGGATGGAGGTGGGGGAGAAGGTGGTAGAGGAGGGGGAGATGGAGGTGATTCGTGTGGTAGCGGAGGAGAATCCTCTGAAAGAGGAAGCACTTCTGTTGATTTTCCAGCAACTGGTTCCTTAACATCCAGAGACTGCTCCTTTGTCTCGTTCTCACAGAAAGAGGAAGGTGCTACATCGTTCCGGTGACCAGATACATCCTCCATTTCAAGTTCATGATCTACATCCTCCAAAACTTGATGGCGTTTATCACTCGAAGTATCATGCATTTCCAAGTCGTCTACAGCATTGAAAGGTTCCCCAGCAGATGTGTTTTTTGCATTTTGTGAAGTTGGAAGATCGTCCTCCTCTTCTTCGTCATCTTCAAAATTATGAGAAGAAAAAAACCCAGGCAGCTGAAACGTGGCGTTACTGTAGAAAAAAAGGCAAATAAATTCATAAACACTCTACAGAATGGCACCAAACGCATCTCTAACAACTCTTCAGTGATATAAATTTCCTGACTTGTTCTTTTGTCATCAGCACTATATTAAAAAACCTGAGAGTACACTACTAAGCAAGACAAGCGTTTAGTATACCTGCCATACTCATCAACAAGCATCCCTTCCATTACCCTGATAGGATCATCTACAGCACGCTCAGATCTAGAAGGACGTCGCAGGGAAAAGCCAACCGTTGCATCATCACCAGAAGCTCCAATATCATCAATATAACGACGCAGAAGAGATTCAGGGAAAATTTTTCTATCAAGCCACAACCTCAGAACCTAAAAAAGCGAAAAGAGGTCACTGACTCCAGCCTACAAAATGTAAGGATAACCTATAAACAAGTAAATAGTAAAAAAGTAAAAGTACCTTCAGACATTTACGACGGTTATCACTAGCACCAGCCCCTGGAGGAGCAGCGGCACCTAGAAGACGTGGCAAAGCAGCTTGCACAGTAGGAACGTAAGAAGCACCAGCAATGCCTACAAAAATATTTCACAAGCATCAGAAACTGTCTAATGTTTTAGGTAGAAATAACTTCTGCTAATAAAACATCTTAGGTGCTCTCTTTGAATGCATTCAAAAACACTAAAGAACAAAATCTAAATACCATTAGCATTTCAAGGAACTGAAAATTTGAGAACATGTATTGCATTCATTCAAGAGGAAAGCTCACCTTTTTGGGTGTGCGAACACTGGGTGATAGAGTCAACGAGAAAGAACAAGTCTACTTTACGATGGAAGTGAGATTCGCTTTCCAATTTTCGTATGAGAAGTTCCACCACCTAGATAAAAACACAAACAAAATTCCCAATTAAAGCAACTATTATCTGAGCCATGTTACACACAAAATGCTGTATATAATATTTTGAAAGCAGTTTATGTGGCAAGCTAAACATCCAAAACGTGAAACCGGGAAAAGTGATACTCAAAACTGATCATAATGAAAACAAATAAGTGACAACCATCTTACCTCACTGGCAAGCCCATACTTGGCACAATCTATTGCTAGGCGGGTTGCACGTCCAATACTATCCTTCGTTCTTGATAAGGTCTCTAGCATGCCCTCAAAAGCATCCCGAGAAACAGCAGCATCAGTGCCACCACTAAGTGAACCTCCAACTGACTTATGCCCTGAACTAAGTCTTCTCTCTTCATTATCATCAGTCTCAATCTGATTTTTTGATGAGGACTGATCCACATGACTTGACGGAGAAGAATCTTGTTGATGTCCTTGAACAACTAACGGCATTGAGATGGCAGCAGAAGCTGAAGAATTCTGAACCACAAATGGGCTATGGCTCCTCGTCTGTGTATCACTGATGCTCAAGAAACTAGGGTTCAAATTCCCAAAAACTGAATTTTGTGAATGCGCTAGTTTTCTTTTTGCCTGTGCAGCTGCAATTAGATCCTTCATAGATGCAGCCGAATCTGGGGTCTTAGCACTGATAAATGGAGCACCCCACTTTTCTCGATTTAGATCAAGCCTGCCAAAGGAAAAAAAAATTATAAGCAATAGGCAACATAAACACAAAAAAATACCAGATAAAATGAGACATACATTCCAGCAGACAAGTCCTCAGAAGTGTCTCTTGAAACACCAGGTAATGCAGGTTTTGAAACCATTGTTGGCCTCTCTCCGACTGAAGCTGGTTTGAGTCTCTGATTTGCTGGCTGAGATTGAGAAGAGCTTACTTTATCAGATCCCGAAACTGCCTCCTTCGAAGAATCACTCTGAGGCTTCTTTGCCATCACAACACCAGAAACTTTCACAGATGATTTTGCAGCTTTATGCTGCCCTGCAACATGCCTGTTAGTTAAAACTGGCTGAGGGGACATATTCGGAGATCGCAAGATCTGCTTGACATCCTTTGGTGGCAATTCACTGATGGATTTTACCATGGGTAGGCTATTAGTAGAATTTTCTGCATTATCTGATGATACACGTGATGCATCCTCACAATGTTTCTGCAGAGGGAACTTCCTTAATTCAGTACTCCCTATAGATCCACCAGATATCTTAGCTTTAGAAGAAGTACCCTGAGATACATTAGCCCTTTTAGCAACATCAGTCAAAACTGATGCTGCTTTGGGAACAATGGCTGGTCTTCCATGTAATGGGGTTTTTGGATCTTCATCATCATCTTCATCATAAATACAAACAGCCCTCCGTTTTTTCAGCGACTGCGCAGCTGGAACCTTAACGTTACTAACAGAAGACGGATGGTCTTTCTGTTCCAGATGACCTTTCCCAGATTTATCACGAGACCCAGCAAAAGGAGAGGTAGGATGCTCTACAGTTGGTCTTCGGCGCTTTGTATATGCAACCACTTCGTTATCATATTGTAAATTTCCTCCACGAGCACTTACTCCTAAAACAATATCACGCTTGATATCTGATACAGCCCCTGTAGAATCAGATTCATCATCCATTTCACACTTTTCTTTATTATTCACACTTTCACATCGTGGCTTTTTAGCAGCACGTGAGCTTTCATCTACCCTTGGTGCAGGCTTTCCTAGTTGACTTTCAAGCCTCCTTTTCTTTCCGGAAACCCCACCCTTGAAGCCAGGTGAAGTTTCATTCTTACCAGCAGACGCTTTGGAACTAGATTTCTCTGTCAACAGACCTCTTGACTTCTTGGAATCAGATTTACCACTAGCAACTCGACCATCAGGCACATGAGAGTTATTGCTTTTGTCTCTATGAACTGTATCTTCACCTTTTCGATCAGAGCCACCTGCTACCTTCTTTATCCTCTTACCATTAGCCAGCTTCTTCTGGCCATTACCAAAACCTTCTTCCTTTATTTTAGGGTCATATGAACCATGCTCTAGTGAATCACTACCCGAGGATGTGGTAGTGATCTTTGATTCCCGAAACGGAGATGAATCTTGCCTCCCTGTCTCAGCCTTTGTCTCTTCACCATTATTCTTATCTAATCTGGGGAAGCAAGGATCCACCCTAGAATCAAAGTTATCAGTTGCATCAGACTCGGTGACTATATGATCTGTTCCAGCATCTAATATCTCAGCCTTTGTCACACCAGGCTCAACAGCATCCAGAGGATCGTCATTGCCCAAAACATTTGACTTGTGATTCTGCAACTCTTCAAACGCGGTGCAGATATCCTCTACAGCTTGTGCAAAGTACTTGACTGTTTTACCTTGACATCTTGCTAATAGTTTGCTCTTTGCTTCACTAGTGAAGGCTTGTATATCAGGTGGCGCAACAAAAGCTCTGCAGTAAAGGAAAGATAACATGGTCAATGATCACTATGCAAAAGACAAAATCAACTTCAAAGATATAGTCAGCCAAAAAAAAAAACCACAATCAAAACACCTGGTAACATGGCTAGAAAAAATTGAAATAAATCAGTATAAGCGAACACCTGATAACTTACACCTACTGCCTAATTCTAGCAACATGATTTATTAAACTTTTTTCTGAATGAGAAGGTGCTAGAATTTAAGAATATCATGGATCAACTAACAAAAAAATCAGTATAGAGACTTGCTTACATTTCCTCTGTTCCAAAGAACTGAACAAAGTACTTCTTTGGATCAGGCGCACGATCCCAATCTTCAGGCCGGCTGATCTGAAAATCAAAAACCAAATAGACTTCAACGGAGAGACTCTTAACGAAAGAGAACTAAATTACAGAGATTATCACGCTCAAATTTATCGAGATGAAACCATTAGAAACATATGTTTTTCATAACTCGCCCGTAGTGGTCGAGTAACTAGCGAGATAATTTAACAGACCTAATAACAAAGCCTAGTATGATAAGACGCTTAACAAAAAGAAAGAGAACACTAGCGAGCTCATCAACCTAGGGAATTTCAACCATAAATCACTGGCTCAACCAAAAAGTTCCCAAAAAGCTAATGTGTCCCATCATCAGATGTCACAATTACTAACAATAAAAAACAGAAGACCCCAAAAAAAGAGATCATAACTGTGGACTTGAGGACTATATGAGAATGAATTAAACCCAAACAACAACAATTTGTGAAGAAGAAGAAAACACCCAATTCGGGAATCAGAAACGCGGAGGTAGAGAGAAGAGAAGGGAACGAACCTTAGCAGGCCAAGCAGGGAAGCCTTTGACTTTGGCGAGAACCAGATCACCGAGAACCAATTGCCCTTTGGCCTTGGCTTTGCTTGCTCCTCTTTTACGCCCAGGAGCCATAGGCGATACCGCTATAAACCCTAATTTTGAGAGCAAATTAGAGAAACACCGAACAGAATTACACAATCCAAACCCACACCGAGAACCAATTAGAATCGGAAATTCTAATCCGAATAATTATTCCACCGGAAGAAGCTCGGTGATTGCGATAGCAGCGGAAAGAGCTAGGGATCACGAAACGAGTAACAGCGACGGAGCGAGAGGGAGAGAGAGCGATTGAGGCGGTCGCGAGAGAGAAAGAGATTGACGAAGGCTTAGGGCTGAAAGTTGAAAAACTTTCGATAGAGTTTTTGTGAGAGAACTTTGGTTACTGTTGTCGGCGTTTTTTCCCCTTTCGTCTTCCTTTTTTATTTTCACAAAGGAGATCGAAATCGAAACACAGTTTTTCCTTATTTTTCCAATTTACTTTGTTTTTATTTTAATCTCACTATTCCAGTATTCCTAGTTATATTTCCTTTTTTTCTCTTGTTAACACTTTCCTTCACGTTTCCATTTAAAAATAAATAAAAATAGAGAATTTTTTTATAAAATATATGACAACTAACAAAACCGTATAATAACGAAAACTATAAGATAAAAGTAATAATAATAAATCAGATGAGATTTCAGATTCGAGCATCACTCTGTCCATAAAAAATCAACAGATATGAATACGCTAGTAAAATAAAAAAATGCTCAGCTCAACAAGACTCGACTCCTAAATATAGGATATGAGACTTGTCATAGAGAGATCTTACGAAGTTTGTCCCTATTTTTTCAGACAGGAATCGAAGTCCCAACAGTTATAATAAGAATCTGATTCTAACTTCAACCTATATATATATATATATATATGTATTTTTTTTTTTGTCACTCTAACTTCAACCTATATAGAAAAGGTTATTCAGAATAAATCTGGTTTTGGCATGACTAAGGTAGATAGACATCAGAGCAGTACAAAATAAGCAAAAACATGAAACCAAAGATTAAGAACATGAGAGGAACATCATCAATTTCACATAAGCTAACCATCTGAGATTGTGATTTCTGAAACTAGAAACCAATCTCATCGTTCTAGACTTTCTAGTTTAAAAGAATGTGCAAAAATCAAAGATTAGTAAAGCATCAGACTTGCAAATGGAATCAAGACCCCAAGTACACTCTTTATCCAATTATTCATTTGAGCTAAATCAGAAATGAGACCACATAAAACATCCCAAGGCAGAGAGTTTCTGAAATATAGTCATGATTGATATATGAAAGAATCAAAAACAGTTTTGAGAGATTATGCCCTCATAGAAAAAGTAATCTAATAGGAGCAAAAAAAGCAAAACTGGTAAAGACAAAAGAAGAAATTTATTACTCTGATTACCACCAGGTCTCCTTCCTAACTTGAACTCTTCTTATCTTTGCTTTCATTTCCAACCGCATCTTTCACCAACTCCAACGGTCTTTCATCAATTACTTCATCGATGATTCCAAACGCCTTAGCCTCTTCAGGAGTCATGAAATGATCCCTATCCATGTTCTTCGCAATCACGTCAATAGGTTGACCTGTGTGTTTGGCATACAGTTCATTTAACGCATCCCACACACGAACAATCTGTTTTGTATGAATCGTTATATCCTTAGCCTGTCCGCTATAACCTCCTGAAGGCTGATGAATCATAACGGTTGCATTTGGTAGCGACCGCCTTTGTCCCTTGGCACCTGCTGCCAAAAGAAGAGAAGCCATTGATGCAGCCTGACCTAAACAAATTGTGCTTATCGGAGAACGAATGTACTGCATAGTATCATATATTGCAAGACCTGTAACAAAGATATATATAAAAAGATGGATTACCAAACACACTAAGAACAACAACAACATTGAAAGTGGATACCCAAATCCCCAGAGGAACAAAGTATCAACGAACAATATTCAATTTTCTACTATACCAAGTATCAACCTAAGCAAGAAAGCATTGACATAGCAGCAGCATTTAGCAATTTTGATTCTCTCAATCACACTTCTCCGAATTTTTACGAAGCTAAACAGTATCATGAGCGAAAGCGTACCGGCGGTGACATGGCCGCCTGGTGAATTGAGATACATATGAATCGGTTTTGAAGGATTCTCAGATTCGAGGAAGAGAAGCTGAGCGACGACGACGTGAGAGGTGTCGTCATTAATGGGACCGTTGATGCAGATTATACGCTCCTTGAGCAATCGAGAGAAGATGTCGTAAGCTCTTTCTCCTCGCGATGAGTGTTCAATAACCATCGGAATCAGACTGTAGCTTCTTCTAGCAATGGCGGTGGTTGTAGCCATCGAAGATGGCGTTGATAGCCTCTTGGCGCCGGAAACGAGACCCCTCATCATCGGAACTGACTAGGGTTTGTTCTTCTTCTGCTCAGAAAGAGTGAATCGCGAATTCGAAAAATGGAACTTGACTCGTAGCTAGGGATTTCAGATTCGTTTTTCCCCTCTTTTTTTCTCTATTTTTCATCGATTTGTTTATTGGAAAGTTAATTAATACAGCAAATATCTTCAGCTGTTATTTCTGTTACATTTTACAGTCCAGTCAAATTTGTAAAAATTAAGTGTGTAAGAAAAATGATTATTAGCTACAAAAAATCATATACATTATTCAAACCTTCCATTATTCATCTACTAACATACAAGTTAAATAAAACTGTTATAATCTCGTGAACTCCAGTCTCCAACCAAATCATAATTGCCTAATTTGAATCTCACTGTCACTGTGTCACAAACCTAATGCTTTATTGTTTTTAGTAAATGAAATGCAATAATACACTTTTTACTTCTATTTACTCCAAATCTAACAGCTATCGACGTCTTGCTTTTGGATTACAGAACCAAAACTGGCAAGAGTCAATATCGAGACGAATGGATCCTAACTAAACCTCTTAGTCCACAGCCTTTTTGTTTCTCCGACCTGTTAAAGGCTTAGGCAATCCGTCAAAAATGGAGCTAGCCATAGCTGCTTGTGTGAGCAAATCAGGTTTCAGGGTCCATAGCGATGAACCGTTTCTGTTACAGTCTGGTTCTTGTAGACTAGATGCGCTAAACGATTTCCTCACGCTTGAGAAGTTGTCTCCTGCAGGAGCATCCATCAAATTGATTGGTATGGGTTTAAAATTATCATTACCGGTCTCACTCTCTGCTGATAAATTATTTCTGCTTGCCGCTTTGGATCTCAGAGCTAAACCTTTCCCGGTTATTGCAGAAGAAAACCCGCCATTGCTGCTTTTGTTCTCCGCCTTCAGTAGCAATTCTGGGGTTTGGTAACTAAAATCGGCTTCAGATTTTTGGCGTCTTCTCATTCGCTTATCAGAATTCGTTTCTCCTCCTGCTGCCTTTGAAGGGTTGGATGATTGGTTGACCTCGGCGATAACTGCATCTACCAAGCTTCTTGATTTCCTGTGGTGACTTAATGGAGTGCTAGTGGCTGGGAAGGGAGTGAGGTAATGATCATTGTCTTGGAGATGAGAAGCTTCTTTCTTGTAGATTGGCGTCTCAAATCCTTCAGAGGCTCTTCTGTTTTTTGGTTTAAGTCCATAGTAACCTTGCAAGGAGTTCATGGCTGGAGAAATCTTCTTTTCTGTAGGCTTTAGTCTCAAAGATTGGAAGGTGTCAAATACGTCTTGGTGGTTGCCATTGGTTGCTGATGGTGAAGTTTGCTCGGAACACCCCTCTCTGTAAGAAGACTTCATATATCAGTCATGAGGATAGGATTACTTAATATATGGATGCACTTTAATGCAAATCAGTAAGACTCTACTTATTGTCTCAGTTGCCGAAATCTTTACTCACTCTCTCACTTGCTTTCTACTCCTCATTCTTAAATTGAGGTGACAACATTTCAAGGACGTAAGTTGTCTGCCACTAATCAAAGATCATTGTAAACCTAAAGTTCATAAGCCCATTCTGCACAAACTCTGGCACAAATAGAAACGTTACAAGTCTCCAGTAGTAGTTTTGGTTCTGCGGTGACATGTGGAAAACAGAATTTAAAACGTCAAAACTGCTATTTTACAGAACCAGTTGTACTTATCCTGGTTTGCTATCAGCGTTATCCAGCATAAATAACTCTCACTTTAGCATTTCCTTAATCTTATGAAAACTTATTTCTATGAGGATTTCTATGAGGTTGCGAACCTGGTCTAAGTTTCTTCGAATGAACTTGGGGAAATGAACAACTTACAGCTTATGCTAGCATAACAGCTCAGCTCAGCTTCTATGGTTAACACCAATAAGAACCCATCACTGAAAATCTAAGTCACAGAAGAAAGGATCAAGAGGCTAAAAGTACCCATGATTTAAGGAGCCATTAGATAAGCATGGGGAAGGAGGATGTCTCCCAGGTAATGGTATCCGAAGGGACGTGAGAGCAAACATCTGATGATCAGTTACAAGCCCATTCAGCTTCGTGATATCTGCAACCTAAAATAACAACTTTTTAAGCCACAGGAGGAACAAAAAAAAACAAATGCAGAAACTCAGAAATTGGTATAGTGAGTGTCACGAGATGAGAAATGCTTTGTTTTTCTAACTTTTGAAGTCAATTCCATAATTAACAAAAGGTCCAATTTTACCACTAATAAGTTGTGGAAAACTTAAATTCAAAAATACACAAAAACTATACCTCAACACCATACTTAATGGCAATCCCGGCGAGAGTATCGAATTTGGAGACCCGATGTTCGATATAACCAGCGGCGGTAGAAGCCGACGACGGTGGAGACGAGTTCGGCGACGTAATACAAAGGATTTTCGAAGAAGATGATCTTGAAGGACTCATTTCACGGTAACATTCAGATCGATCTCTGAATCCGTAGCCATTATCGCCACGGAATTTTCTATTGCTAAATTCAAAACTTCCATTGCAAAAAGAAATACGTCTCCCTCGATCTGTCAACATTTGATGATGTATACAATCTAACCTATTCTTAAAACTAGATCTGATCAGAAGAATTCTCGGATTCCGGCAAAATCGAAGATGAAAAAGGGAAAAAAACGAGAAACGAGGAAGAGACGTTGAGATTGATAAGAGAGGTGGAAACTCGTGTAGTGAAACGGAATTTGAGTTTTCTCGTTTGTTCGGTGTAACTTTTCTTGCCGGATTTACCGGGGAAAAAACGAACGAGAGATCTCTTCCCCCTCTCGTTGTCACCGGAACGACGCTAAATTATATTTTTCTTTTCTTTTTTGAAACGAATAAGATAAACTTTAATTATTATAAATATTTGAAATGTAACCGCGTTACAGCTTATCAATAGCCAGGAAAAACAAAAAAAATGAAAATGAAAAATCATAAGTGAACGGAAGCTACAATAAATAAATTCACACAAAAAAGTTGATAACATTTATACGAATCAGAAAAAATAAAAACGAATTTCATCGTATGTTCCTCTTATATGACTTGTGAATGATATTAATTGATCAAATGTTGACAATTTAAGTAAGAAACAAACTCCGTATAATGTCGGCGAGGGAAAAGATTGTTTCTTCTCATTTGAATTCTTCTTCGTTGCCTACACAAAATTTAAATAAAAGATTTTTGAATAATTTATAGCCATTTGATCAGATCAAATCCAAATCCATATCCATCTACCAGTCAAACAAAGTTTTCCGGCAGACACAAAACTCGTAAAATTAATAGATTAAAAAAAAAAATTATATATTTTTATGAAGGTAATGTATACACAAGTGTCATGAAGTATCAAAACGCAGTCAAAAGGCTTTACAGAGAAGATCGAAACAAAACCATTTCAATTCACCTTTTTATTGCCACTTTCTTCATCCAACATATCGGAGCAAGACTCCATCGTTGCCAAGCACAAATCCTTTCTTGTCATCCACAAATCTGCCAAAACGAATTTGAAAACTGATTAGTTTGTTTGTTTGTGCAAAGGTTTGAGATTTGAGATGAGTGAAGAACAATGAGTAATCAAAAGAGTGTGATTTTGATGTTTGACTAGACTTACTTGACAGCGTAGAGATTAGCTGCGATATTATCAGCAGCTTTGTCACGGTTCCATGACTTGCCTCCATTTCTTGTTCTCAGTAAAATGCCACTGCCTCCTGCTGCCCATGCTTCTTCCTGCAATACCCAAAAATAAAACCAAAATGGTGTAAAGATAAATCTGAGCAGATTCAGAGGTTTTAGTGATCATCGCCTAAACTCATTTTACCTCTGAGCGATACCCAACATCTAGAATGCCAAAGCCACGGCTTTGTACTGGAACTTCTTCAAAGTCCTCTGAGATCTGAGAAATTATAGCAATAGAGAATCAAATCAGATATAGAATTGATTGAAAACATTGGAAAAGTCTTGTTGAAGTACTTACACCAGTGCCTTTGCTAAGATAAAGTCCTCCACCACGAACAAGAAGCCAAAGACCACCATCAGCTCTCCATCCCATGTTCTGAATTCTTCGTGCAACAGCTCTATTGTGTGGTTGCCAGTAAGGCTGCAATGTACCAATACTATGGTGAACGAAAGTTCTAAGACCAACCAAACCACACCAAAAAAAGTAAGAATGGGGATTCGCTATCCCTTGTAAACACATGTAACGCATACCTATCAAAATGGACTGTTATAAATGTTATTATATTCATCTTTTCATTTATCACATTGGTGCTATATGATCAAAATCAAAACCAGCCACGAGAAAACTGACTGAGCCTACTGCTACAACTTCACCCAGCTATGACAACTAAAAGGACTCAAAAGTTCAAAAGTAAATGCTGCAAATAGCCTTAATAGAGGCTCACCTGCCCAGGCTCCCATGTCAGAAAGAAGTTACCACGGCTGGAAACAGCGACATATCTTCCATCAGGTGAACGATTAACAGCACTGAAAGTTCCAGTGTAGTAACTAGCACCACTGATTCCACTTGAGACAGTTCTGCAAGACCATTGGAAAAATACCAAATTAGCCTCTCTATCGTCGGGAACACACAATACCAATTCTCCAATATAAACCAAAGAGAGAACAATGAAACCTGTTCAAAGTAGCTGAGACAGTTTCCTGAATAGCAGCTTTCCAGTTATATCCCTTGTTAGAAGTAACATATATAGCACCTTCATCAGTAACCATCTCAGCACTCTCTTCTCCAGTCGCCTTTATAAACACCTACAACAACCATCATAACACACACAAAAAAAGCTTAACACAGCAATACAAAATCCATAAATCTTTAAAGGCAGCAGAGGGGAAAGAAGCTATAATAATACCATATCTCCAGGAAGCTGAGAACTTAGAGGAATTCTTTTCCAATTCTCTCCACCATCACCAGTGTACAACAAAATTGCAGGCTTGCCAATGATCCATCCTTGTTTACCTTTGAAACTAATTGAATTGAATCTGTAATTGAAATCTTCTTCTTCAGCTGAAGGAATTGAGCGTGGAGCCCAAGTGTTTCCTCCGTCTTTAGTCTCTAATAGAGTCTGCCTCGTTCCCAATAAAAACCCTAATTGAATTTTTCTAGAAGAATTAGTAAATGAAACTTCCGAAATTGAAAACGGAGAATTGAAGAAAAAAGAGAGTTACCGCGGCTAGGATCGTCGGGGACGAAAGCAATGTCGAGAAGAACGACGCCGGGATCGATTGGTAGAAATACTCTTTCCCATTCGGATAATTGTTCATCAGCTTTAGCTTCTTTTACTGGAATTGAGGAAAGCGAGAGTGTTACTGCTGCAGATTGGTATAGAAGCTCCCGTCGAGTTACAGACAATGATGAAGAAGAAGACGATGGTGATGGTAATGGTGAAGGAGGAGGAGAAGCGGAGGAGGCCTTAGGGATGAGGCGATGAGAGATGCGTTGAGATAGGAATCGAGGAGACACAGAAGGCTTGAAGAGGAGATAATTATCGCAAAGTTGAAGAGACGCCATTGATGTAATGTAAATGTTTCGATCTCTTCTCTTTCTCAGTCAGTCACTCCCGCGCTCTGGAACACATATCCTTTTCTCTTTCCTTCTTATCTGAGTGGTGGTGGTTATCTAACGTCTACGTTAGTCCACTTTTTTTACACGTGTCGTCTTATAATTGGTTGTTTAATCTTACTTTAGTTCTAGTATTTTCAGAACATAATAACCGAGAAGATTTTTAAGTTTATCTTTCCCCCAAAACTGTTAACCAATGAAACAAATTATTCGTTAATAAGTTTTTTTGAGTTAAAGTTTAAATTTTGAAAAATCTAAATTGTTTCTCAGGTTAAGGTGAAACTTCTCAATTTTTCTAGTGATTATAGATTATTATCATCGACTATAATTTTTTCATATAATTGTGAGATTATGAGATTTTGTGACTACTTTCTAATTTTCTTTCGTTGACATTACCCTTGGTCTTAATTGGATTGCATCCTTCATCAAGCCATTTTTTTGAAGTTTTTGGTGAGTCGATTAAGCGGTTGTTATAGTCTCCTCCACTAAAAGTCAATATCAGGTTTGCTCGAGATCTGATTAGTATTTGCGTCCACCATTCCGGTGCCATGTCAAGCTACATGGACACAACCTGTTTCGGTAATTTCGACGGTCTTGTCTTCTATATGAAGCTTCCGTCTTGGTATCCTAAGGAAACACAAATTCCCTAGTTTTCGAAGTCTGCAAACATCTAAAGAGAAGACAAGAAGAGCAAATGTTGTGGTTAGATATTGACGGTTTTTCGATAATATCTGATTGGTTTTCGTTCTTGGGTATGGATTGATATTTGAAGGTTGATTGTTGCGGTTAGAATAATTTCATTTTAGTGCTTTCATGTTGTTATTTTGTCTCCCAAAGATTCAAGCTAAGTTAGTTGAAACTTGCGAGCTATGTCTTTCGAAGATCCAGCTAATTTAGTTGGAATTTGCGGGATTTGTCTATAAATTATATTCTTTCTATTTCAGAAAGCTTGATGTTTTACATCTTTTATTTTGTTTCACAAAGCTTAATTTTTTAATTTTTTTCTTTTATTTTTGTTGATAAATTGAAAATACCAAGATATAATGTGAGGATAATTATAGTTAATATATTACTATTAGTTTATATTTATTAGAATAATTTTTGGTGAGATAAAATAATATAATTTAAAAAAATAATGATTAGTTTGTTTTTTTTGTTTTTGTCATCTAAGACCATCAGGTCAAAATTGTTTTGCAACAAAAACAGAAACGAGTATAACTAAAATTTTAAAACCACACACAGAGCCTTGAGACCCAAAATCAAAACCAATCACCAAGAATGCTTCTCATGATCGTCGATCTTCCTCAAAGGTTGAATGTTAACAGCTTTATTTGCTTGAGCTGAGGACAACTTCACTTCACAATGCTGGAATCTTCGTTGTGCTTTTTAAAAACTATCCAAATATGATATGTATTTAGGCCAATCAATAGGATTTCTAATGGCTTCTATCACTGCTCCACACTCTGACCAAACTTCTACGTTTACACAACGTAAATAATGCCTCTGAATTCTGCGGCAATCTTATTGTGAATAGAGAGAAACGCTTCACGAGCATGAAACCTCACCTCACCACTGTGATCTCTACCAACCCAAGCTCCGCCACACATATTTGATGGGTTTGGCCATGACACAAATACATTACATTTAAAATACATTAGTTTCTTAATTTGTGTAAATTATCATTAATATCAGATATTTTAGAACTGAGGGAGTAGAAGTTTGTGATGTGGTTACTCTTTACCATTTTCAATAAATAAAATTAGATGACAAAAAAGAAAAAAAAAGAATTAAGTATAAAAAATAGATCTTATATATTATTAAAAAAGAAGTAAAAAATTGAGAATTATTATTACCAAAGACTCTCTATCTTATACTTATATCTAAACAAATTTAAATTAATTATTTTTTATTACTAATTAACTAATTTTATTTTTTCTATATAACAATCAATTGATTTTCTGTAATCATTTCTTTATCTAGTATTTCTCTACAATCATTTCTTTATCTAATATTATGATTTTAATAGTATGAATTATAATTCTTCTATCATTTGTATTTAATATTATTTTCAAATTATTTTAATTTATTATATAATACACAAAATAATAAAATTATAGATTTATTAATGCATATGTTGTGATTTAAATTTTTATAAATGGACATATATTAACTCAATCAATAAGAAAAACATGTGTGTTCAATATCTCACATCGGTAGAGATTTCAATCGGATCGGTAACTTGCAGAATATGTATAAGTAATTTTGATATAGCGCATGTATAGAAATAAACTTTTATGCACATTATTAGGACATTGCTAACCTGTTGGACAATAAGGACAATGACATGACTATTTTTGAGGGAAAATGATAGGACTGTTTTTGGCGAGAAAATGACGGGACCGTTTTTGGTAGGAAAGTGACGTGACAGTTTTTGGCGGGAAATGATATAACCGTTTTTGGCAGAAAAAATACGGGACCATTTTTACGGGAAAATGACCAAACCATTTTTGGTGGCATAAATGACGGATCATTTTTGGCGGAAAAATGACAAGATCGATTATGGCGGGTAGATTACAGGACCATTTTTGGTCGAAAAAATGACGGGATCCTTTTTGGCAGGAAAATTGCCAATTTCCTCTTTGGCAGAAAGTATGCTCTAAGATTAATGTATTTTCTAAGGGTAAGATATATACATTTTGGCAGGAAAATTTAAAAATTTTAAGAATCGGTTAAGTTGGTTAGTACAATTGAAATTAATTTAGTTAAATTAGTTTGATTAATATTGGTTAAGTTGGTTAAGTGATTAAGATAAATAGATAACCCATCAATCCATCATAACCAATTCATTAAACTTATTGAAACATTTAACCATGAACTCATTCGAACCATGAATCCATTAAAGTTAAAATTTTTAATCCATTAGAGTAAATCTGATACTACTAAAATTGAAATACAAATTGGGGTTATTCATGTCTCCAAACACCTTATTCCTAATTTAAACATATTTATTAGAAAAATATGATTCCTTTTTCACTTTTATTTTATTTTATTTTTAAATTATATTAAATTATTATATAATACATATAACTAGTAATAATTGTAAAAATTTGAATCACAACAATAAATAAATAAATAAAATACTATAATTTTATATAAAAACAATTAACCCGCGGTGTGTCGCGGGTTCGAATCTAATATGCTTTAAAAACCATTACATGAAATTCGTTTGAAAATAAAAAATTTTAAATAATTCATTTTAGACAATACCATCAAGAATAAACACCATCTCAAACTCGAATATTTAAACAAACACTTGAAAAACAGTGAGATTGTGGGCAGATGTTTTCATTTGAGCTGTTAGGAAGAGGTATCACTTTGGTTACAAGGACCGGAAGGAGCCAATTCTCTACTTAAACCGCCTTTAATTTTTAGTTCAGAAGAAAACCCATTAAACCAAAAGTAATACTCCTTTCCTTTACTTAAAAAGTGAAAAAAATGCCTATACATTATATACAAGCTGCCAATGAAGTAGCAGAAACTGTTGTATAGAGGACAAAACCTTTGATAATTGTTAATTAATGTTAGTTATGGTCGGAAGATTCGAATGGTTCTAGAGACTCGAAGACGACAAAAGGGACATATAGAGACTGAAGTTACACAATCCCCACACAAGACATGCCCGCATGGTACAATGGTCATGTTCACCTCCTTGTTCATACATATCTTACACACCCATTGTATTTTCGCCGTCTCTGCTTCCTTCATTGAAGCCTCTGCTCTCTCCTGCCCAAATAAAAAACAGAGACGGACGTATTTTTGTTATTCATCATTATGATCAATAATCTGTGTTTTAAGTACGGAGGACTTGATTATAACCGAACCTGCTCAAGTAAGAATGCAACTTTAGAGTCTTTGAGCTCTTCTTGAAGGGTTAGGGTTCTTTGTAGTAGAGATTGATTCTCCAGTTCCATGTTGATTCCAGCTGCAGAGAGCATCTCGTGGACTGCCTCAACCAATTCTTTAGCTGTGACCCGACCGTACTGTGTTTCATTCACAGGCTGCAGGTGACAAAGAACAAATCCAATCAATCTTCCCAGGAAGAGTATATAAAGATCAAACTATCAAAAGAGAAAAACCATTTTGGAGAAGAAAAAAATGCGCATTTGTCTCTTAGAGTCACATAGATTAGAAATACTACAAATATTTATGACTAAATACAACGTTCCATGAGAAATGTGACAAACCTGGCTAGAACTTGGTTGGTTAGTTTCTGAAATTTCTTGAGATTTATTATCAGATACTGTGGGGAGCACCTCGGGCAAAGTCGAAGGACCTTCATTTTCCATTGACGTGCCTCGGAAGGAGAAAACTTGAGATGAAAGTAATAAACCAGTCTCTCCAGGTGTCATTTCAACCTTAAATCTGTAAAGGGCTTGGCCTGCAGAAGGTCTAACATCCTCTGGGACTCTTCCATATCTCAGCTTGTCTCCTTGTTGGATTTTCCAAGCAACAATCTCTCCTTTGTAGAATGGTCTCAAAGGGTGAAGCTGTACTTGCACAGCATCTTGTGGCATTATCTCTTGGCCAATAGAGCTATCAGTTGCGCTGGTGTTTGTAGGAGCATAAGAGCATAGTCTCAGGCAAGCGGCAATTTCAGTTTCAGATCCCTCGGGACATGAAAATAAAGATCCTATAGGCAGTGAAGTTGGAAAACCTAAAACCTCGCTCACCACTGTTGCCATGACATCCAGGAAAGAAACGTATACAGGCGGTTCAGAAACTAGGATAGATGTTCTGTGGCGATTGATAAAATACATGGTTCGATGATGTGATTCATTCTCCCATTCGGGAATCATGGACTCCTTAGACACGACGGTAACGTCTATGGAGTTTGGCAGGAGAAGAAACCGAGTATATATATTTCTTACAAACCCAATTTTATTTGCAGCAGACTGTAGAGAATGCTGCACATCTTCGAAAGACAAGTCATCCACGGTGGTGGTCTGACGGCTCACAGTCCATAAAGCAGTTTGAAACGACTCACTCTGCAACTTCCTTCTGATAGCCGTGACTGATATGGACCCTATGTTGTCTAAGGTTTGAATTTGTTCAGCGCTTTCAAGTTCCTACGTAAAGAAGCAATTATTTGAGATCTTTTCACACACAACAAATATAAGAAAAAGAAAGACATAGGAAAAAGTAACTGGTGCCATGCATACCTCAATAACAACATCAGAAAGCTTTCTCACACCCAAATCTAGACAGATCCTCTCCGGAAGACGTGGATGAACAAGTCTTAACCTTGCGGTGTCTATGTATTTCACATAGCGTGACCCAACGGAATCCACATATACACAAGATCGTGCGTGAACAAGCCTGCAGCCATCATCTGGGACTATCACATCTGATTTAACAGTGGAATTACCGGTTCCCTTTTTCGTATTTATGTCATCGCTGAGAAAATGAAGAATTTCCATCACAGCTCGAAGCTCATTCGGGTTCAAACGCCGATAACCACATACTTTTTGTAATTTGGAGAGGATTTCCTTCGCAGCACCAACTGAAAGCTCATCGTTAAGTCCCAAATCTTTAAGGATCTTCAGAGAAGGTAGATAGAGACTAGGAAGTTCAAATGCAAAAGGTGATAGGTTGATTGGTAGGCGAACAAAAAGGGAGCTTGCCCCTACCAAGCGTGTTCCATTTGCAGCTGGTAAAAAGGCCACCTTTTGCAACTCCAAAATATCTGGATAGAAATTGCAAACCGGAAAGAAAAACATCAGAGATTTCAACATACTAATGGAAAAATCTTACTGCAGTCCTATTTTTTGTTTTTCACAATACACAGTGAAAAAGAACAACTATTTTTCTACTATTACTTGTGCATTCATTCACACCACCTATTAGTTAAAATGTTCTTTCCAGGAATTTCACGGATACTTCACATATCTTTTTATTTTGTAATTAAAATGAAATTCCTCTGCCAGATTGGGAATTCACAGCTGCAATAGCTTGAATGTCGAATAAACGATTGTATTCAATGATGAAAATTGAGTGTTGAATTTAGTGTATACATACCTGAAGAAGTGAGGGAACCCCAAACCTTTTCCAGGTACTTCAAAACTTCACAAGAAGCAACCTCAATGGTCATCACATTTTGATCATTGGGCCAGTGAGCTAGAGTGTCTTCACCACCATTCCGTCCAATTACCTGGACATATTTGATCAGGCCTCAATCTTCCCACGACCGTGACAGGAGTACACAAAGATATCAAAGTGAGTAGAAGAGTTTTCTTACCTGTAAGTGTTTAAGAACAGTTGAGAAAACCGGAGGACTTTTTAGGCGAAATGCTGCCCATGAGTACTCAGGTGGAATGAATCTCTGACTTGAAAGAATAGGAACAGAGCTCCAAGCCAAGGGCCAGTCCCGTATAAGAACAGCTTCGCTGTAACGTGTAAGGACTCTTTTGCCACCTTTTCTACCACCAAGACTTGGGAACCCCGATTCAGCAGGTACACAAGCAATCTCACCAAGAGTGTTGCAGAATGCAGTGCTATAAAAACCAGCAAAGTTTAAAAATATAGCTTCAATTACAGATCCTGCTAATGTTGATAACTCAACAGAAATATCCTTCTCAGAATGCACAAGATCCGTTTCAAAATAATCTTCTTCAGAGGATCTATTACGCTGGTTACCCAGAAATTCCACCCTTTTAGCACATTCAAGTATGACATCAGCTTCTGCTGCAGTTCGAAGGCCAGCTTTCCGCAGAATGCGAAGCCAGCCATCTGATGCAAATCTTTCTCCAGGAAATCTTTTTCTTTCACCAAAAAAGACTGACAATAGTAATGTATCAGAAGGATCAAACAAGTCCTTCGGTTTAGACAGTTCAGAGGAAAATTCATCAGAATTTCTGACAATTTTAGCCTCCTTAAGAGCTTCAATCACAGTAGAATCGGCCTCTAAATCTAGCCAATTTCCATATAGATAAAATAGTATATCTTCTTGTTCAGATTGAGATCGGCTTTCAAACCCAGCTAACCCAAACCTTACTAAAGTCTGATGATTATGCAACACAGCGACCCCAAGGGCTTGGAGAAAGTGACACTCAACTGAATCTGAAAAATAGCAAAAGCAGCATTCATCATACGGTTTGAGGAAGGAATTCCCATCGATTATACACAAACCGTGCCTTTGCAAATGCGTATAAGACCCAGTGACAGTCTTAAATATAGGAAGTGAACTTAGTACTTCAAGTTCATATGATTGATAGCTTGAGCCACTGGAAGAGAAATCATTGGCCAAAAGGGTGAACAGCTCATCACGGCCACACGTTGGGAAGGAAGCAATATCAGCAATGTAGCCAGCTCGTTTGCCCTCAGCAAGCTTGGAGGCAATAGCTTGGCCAAGTGACACGCTTGGTGAAGGCAGACACTTGCATTTCTCAGCACAATCAATATATGCAGCATCACAAACAGGTATATTGCACTGGTTCAGCAGTAGAATCAGCCAAGGATGCTTGCTCTGTGTTAGGTCGAAGCCCGAAACATAGTGCTGTATTAACTCAGATACGGAATCGTTACTTGCTGATGTTGTGGGCACATCACTTTCTCTCTGATGCATATCAGTACCACTGCCAGAGATTGGCTGCAAAGGCAGTGGTGGAAAGAAGATTAACTGTCTCTCCCTTACACGGCATAAAATCGGTCTGCCAAGGAAGGCAGGAATCAGAGGCCAATCCGAAAATAAGGAGAGCTCATCTGCTGATCCATTAAAATTCTTCCAAAAGAGCCGTATCCATTCAGGTGAGGGACCACTATCATCACTAGAACTGGATGTACTTTCCCATGAAAACCATGGCACAGAATTTGATTCCGAGATATAACTAACCCAATGGTCATGAAAAAGATATTTCATATTACTGGCAAGTAGAGGAAGAGACCAGCTCCTCAACTTTAAAAATACTTGAACTGAAGGCTTTAAAAATATATCAGCCAAGCTCGATCTGTCAAACACTTTTGGATGGATAAATCGTGCAGACACAGGTAACATCAACGCCTGTTGCTCCTTGTTGCCCAACCATAGTTCAGAACTACCCAAGCGTGCTAAATGATTTGTTGCAGTCGGGCATGGTAATCCTTTAAGTTCATTAACTGCAGACAGAAACCTTGGGTCAATATTACTATATCTATTTCTCTGACCAATCGAATCTCCAGCACGACCAATATCTTCAACAACAACTCTACCAAAATCAAACAAAGCCTTCCCTAGGCTTGTCATCATTTCAAAAGCATCACTTGAGCCAGCCTGAGCTTGGGTAGACATCGGCATTAATGCAGAAGAACTGTTTCCTTCATCCATGTTAGCCCCTTCGGGGTTAAGTGCTCCAATGAATTGAATATCTGAGAGACAGTATTCAAGTACATCAATATAAGTATCAACAGATCGGAGATCGATAGATGCAGATGACTTTCTTAGAAGATCGCGAACCATTTTTGGTTTCACTTCTCGAACTGGAATCCCTACTGCCTGGACTTCAGCCAACAATTCCCAAGGCACGGAAAACACTGGGTAATGCTCCTTTACAAAGCTACAAACTGTAACAGGAAGCAAACTAACAGCAACCTCGTTACCAGGTTGTGTTAGAAACATACCCTCTTCAGCCTTGACCAAATTTCCTGAGTAAAGCTGCCACAGAGGAAGGTCAGCAACACGAGCGTAAAACGGTCTTATAACTTGTTCAACCAAGCATTCCCACTCCGGCCTGAGCACTTCTGTTGCTATAGCACTGTCATGTTGGCTAAGCAAAGCCTGTTGATTAGACCGTGGCCAAAAGGAATACAACTGATGACCATAAGCTTTAAGAGAAAGGGCCAGCTGACGTGCTGTACTTGACTCAATTGAAGAGCTTGAATGTTCTCGCCTTAGCCTTTCCATCTCCACCACTATTTCTATGTAAGAATCACGAACACATGACAATAACTCTTTGTTCCATGCATCAATCAATCTATCTCCAGCATCAAGCTGTGGCTCTGACATAGCTCTCTGATTTTGATTTTTGAAAAGAAAACGACCACAATTATTCCGAATGAGGAAGCATCCAAGGATGGTGACAGGTAGACTCACACTACCAGACAACGGCAAAGGAGACATTATGGGGCTGGCTGGATGAACATCAACAGGACGGCCATTTCGAGATACATGTGCAGCAACTCCAGCAACAGGTGTCAAATTGTATGCTAGATACCTCCTGCATATAAGTAATATATTTCAACAACAAATAGAGACATGATAACCTCTAGTACACTCGTCACATCTACTAGGGTTGACCAAAAAAAAAGGAGTAAATGGAATTGTTTTTTTTTTATTTCATCAACAAAATAATTTATTTTCCATTTACTCGTGTGAAAAATTCCGTACCAATTACTCGTATGAAAAGTGACATACTTGCACAGTGAACTGAATGTGTTTGCTACCCATGGTTTTATCACAATTGGTAACATCTTAAATTTTAAAAGATAGATTAAACATCTGAAAGAGATTATTGATATCACTTTAATCTCTGACATGGCCTTCCAAGGTGACATGAACGTCAAAGCGTACAGGTTACTGCCAGAATATTTTATGTTGGGTAATAGTTAGTGACTTCGTACCTGTCAAGAGCCATGTTTCGTGATTGGCCAGAGCCCATGCTGAGAACAACAAGCCATCGATCCAGAAGTTTTTCTTCCCCTATATGTAGGTTAACCTCCATTATTTGTGATTTAACAGCAGAGTTTGAGCTACTAAACAACCTCGAAAGTTGAAACTTTTTCCACTTTTTCTCTGAGAAGGGATTCCTCATGATAGCTGATGCTGAATCAATATGCAGCGCGTAATCTTGATGTGGTTGTGCATTTCCTTGCTCCCATGTGGAAAACGAAACCTGAAATTAACAAATATTTTCCACGTTTTTAGGTTTGATACAGAGTCCATCGACTACCTAGAATATACATCAAGTGATTAAAACAAAATGCAAGATGACAATACATGAATCCTTTCAGAACATACATAAGTAATTTACATTACATTTGTACAGATTTTCCATACAATCAAGGACAAAACTAAAACGTCACTCATTCCTCAGATTTGAACTTATGTTACTTATCATCCAAAATATCGAAGTAACTGTCAAAATATACTTAATAGATCCATCCAACGGACGTCAAAAAAAAAAAAAAAAAAAGATACATCCAACAGATGGAAGAATGCCAAACACATTTTATTTTTGTACTTCTGCAAATTCCAAAACGTCCAGACAATAAATGTTTTCTATATGATAACTAAATAAAATATCCCACCAACGAAAACGGCCTCAGAACAATCTAATAGTTAAAGAAATATTTTCTTAACAGTTCGTAACTACCTGTCAAATAACACCAGCATGGTAGCCTGTGGTCAAACCCATACTTTACCAGTTTCTAGGTTATATTCTGTATTACACTTTTGAATTTAATAGTGTTCTAATGACGTCCAGGATAGTGTAGATATAATACCTGTGAAACTGACTTCAAGAAAATGAGAATTCTGGAGGCATGCTCCAAAAACTGGTCAGATATTTGCTTCACTCTATTGAACCCCTCCTCAAGTCCATCTTTCAAGATTTCAGATGATAAAGGCATCCGAATAATGGTGGAATCTGTCAATGACCATGCCTTATCTTGACCAATCAGCATGGGATTAAATTGATCACTGAATCGCTCAACCAAATTTGTACCTAAAAGAACAGTAGGAATTAATAAAAGGAAACTTAGAGCAAGTCAACTGAATAGTATCCAATAACTGCTTTATCAATTTAACAAGAGCTGAAACATAAAAACATGAATGAAGGAAGCATAAATAAGATGAGTCGAATGGAGCTTGACTATCTAATAAGTATTAAGTTACAAATCAAAAATGTAAATAAAGCTAAAATATGATCACCACCGGACCAGTTACTGAATAAATGAGTCATTTAAGATATAGGGGACCATGATAGTGATAATTGTCACACAGCTTTAGCTTGGGGAAGATAGGTAGGAAAGCAACACCAGAAGTTCATACCTATCAAGGAGAACATCTTTCCAGCAGGAGCCTGAGTCATGGATGCAGAAAGGGTTGCTCCTTGGGGATCAAACATGTAAAAGTGGCCACCAGAAACAATAGACAGAAGATCACACATGAAGTAACAGCTAAGAAGGCCCAACCCATAGTTGAGAGTTTCACCCTTAACTCTCCACTGTGAAAGAAGCTGAAGACTACAAACCTCCTCTCTGGTCAATGTAGCCCCTTCTAAAATGGCAACTAGAGCAGGTCCTTGAAATTCACCTGAAAAAGGAGAGCACGTAAATAAGAGGATTAGGGTAGATTACCCAACAAATCTACAGAACAAATACTCAGCACATATTCGAAACCAATTAACAAAGCAGTATCCAGTAGAAGCTCAAATATTTTTTCTGGTATTATATTGTCCACCAAGATACATTAGCAATTCTCCAAAACTTGAAAGAGAAAAGTTTAGAGCAAAACCACTAATAATACAAGATGTAAAGGATATAATATAATCAACTGAAAGGCTAGTAATAAGCTCAAAACAATGATTACCTAAATTATGCTGCAACAAGGACTTGCGAGGGTGCTCTCTCTTGTCAAAGATTATGTGCAGCTTTTTAACCCTGCAGCAATCAGCTAACTCAAGAAGATCGAACAACAAGAAATCTTTGCTGCCATATAGTGATACAAGCTCCTTCAACTTTGTGAACTCCATACAAGGAAGATCTTGGGTGATATCATTATCCACTAAGGAGATACAACGAAGAGATTGTATCCCTAATCTATTAGCCATGTCATTGTTAATGCTAGGATGTACAAACCTTTTCCCAGAGAGAGAACTGCTGTCTACCCATGGTGCATCATTATAAACAAGATCCTCTAACGGGACCAAAATTCCAGCTGAATCGGGAACTAGCACTGAATTTTTATCAAAATCTGGTGACGCCTCAGAGAAACAATCTGCAATGGCTTCAAGAACACAAAGGACGAAATATATCTGCTCATCTGTTAATGGTGATCTTTTTATATCATTCTGCAAGCGTTGCAGAGTATTCATATAATCTGCTGCATCAAAACTCAGTCTCACACCCAATTCTAGAAGTAATTCTTTAAAGTCTGATAATTCTGAAGGGACAACATATAGATAAGGGGTAAACTTCACCGGAGAATCAAAAGAAAGAACATCTGCAGAGACAAAATCATCCCCAAGCCACACCCAAGGCACACCACTCAGTGCTGATGTAAGAGCCAAAAAATCATTTTCCCTAGCATGTTCCTGCAGCCTCGTATAGAGTATCGGAATTTGACTTTGTAGCATGCTCTCAAAATCAGGATTTACTGAGGAATGAGACTTCTGTTCTTTATAAGACTTTGATATCTCAATTAGTTGTTTGCACAGGACATCAATACATAAACCTTCCGTCCACCCAAGTTTCTGATGTAAATATGATGACTGGCACTCACCATTCAGTAAGTGCATTGTGGCAGACACCAAAAACATCTGAGACTTGGGCCTCACTCTATCTGGAGACGCCACCAAGTTACTAGATTCAAGCCATGGAATTCCTTCTATTGGTGGGTCAAGACAAATAGGACACCATGGGATAGACCTCAGTTGACACCAAAACTCATCCACTGATTGTTCAGTGAGCAAGCTCCCAAGATAGCTGGTCTCCGTTTCATATTCAGGATAGGTTTCTCCATCAGGCGAGTCTTCACTTGTCATGGAAATCAGATTTTGTGATTCATCATGGTTCGCTTCACCTGCCATGGATGATAGTTTGACAGAAAGAGTTTTGATATGGAAAAATAATCGTTTTCCATATCTCGGTGCTTCTAGATCTCCCAAGTCATGTAGAATTGACACACTTCTAGCAGCGTCTAGATAAGCAGAACAATCCAGAGTTGTTCTAAGTCCAAGACCAACCAAAGCATCCAGGATCTTATGATCTAAGAATTCATCAGAAGGAAAGTAGACTTCTTTGTGAAGAAGCTCCTGTAGCCCAGGAACACGAGGATCATAAAGCCTGAAAAGAGAAGAAAAATATGAAGACAACTAGATAACCAGTTGCTGTATAAATGCCAGTAAAGATAGCTAACATTACGTTGCTGCTGAAGTCTGTGACTAACATAATCAACGTGTCAGAATAGGAAAAAGGTAATAAGAGATCAACCTGGACGGTTGTTGCCATATTCCATTAGCTGCTAGAACAAAAGGGGTTGTTGATAGAGCACATTGAAGGGAAACATCATCGGCGACCAGATCATTTAGATCATGCAAAACGGCCAACAGAGCTTCTTGCTGAGAAATGAACTCAGACATACGATTAAGTACACAAGCTTTGTAGAATTCCATTCTCGATGGCTCTTCTATTTGTAAGTATCTTTTGAAGATGGCTCTCTCCCTCTCTGAGTCCAAGCGTATAAAATCATCATCCAAAAGATCCTCCCTGATGCCATCGGGTTTGAGCCACTTAACTGGACAGTCCAAACTAACAAGTTTTCTATTTCTGTATGACTCAAATATGGGGAGGTGTTTGATGGTCTCAAAGTGGACCTCATTCATTTGTCCACCAGAAAACCACTTTGACTGAAGAATAAAATTCCGTAGCTCATGCAATTCTCCTTCTGAAACATTAAGGAAAAAACCCTTAATGTTTTCTTGCCCACCAGAAACCGCAAGAAGTGCATTCAATATGCCCATTGCTGTTGGTGGCTGAACAAAATTTTCTAATTGAGGATGCTCTACAGGAAGCTCACGATTTAAGAACCGGCATCCACACTTCAGCAATAACGATGACATGTTATCGCTCCAGCCATCATCTCGAATAACATTTGAATTTACAGTAAGTTGCATGAGACAGTGATCTTCGACAGGTAATATGGGCCACTTAGAAAATATTGAGAGGTCATCACAAGATAACTTAAGATAGCTCCAGAGTGCCCTTATCCACTCTACTGTCGGATGTCCTTGTTGGCCAGGTGTCCAAACTATCTTTTCTGAGAGATGCCAGTCTGCTGGCAGCAGCTTGAAAAAGAGCTTCTCAAGCAAATTGCAAGAGAGAAGGCATATGCAAGATTCTTCACTTTGAGCTACAGCTAACAGCTTACTATAAACTCCTTTTGGCACTTCACGGTCCACAAGTTGGTGAGGAAGTGAATCCTTCAGAAGTTCATACCCAATTTCTTCTACAAAAAATATTCTCTCAGCAGTCCCATTCTTGTTAAAGGTTGTAAATGAACCATCAGCAAGAGGTAGCAGGGGTAGACCATAGAGAAGATCTGCCAGAAAGGGAACTTTTAAGTCAAGAAGACAGTATTCAAGTGCCAAAACCAAGCCATTTCTATCCCTAAACTCGCGTTTTCGCCGGGTCAACAGGGTCCTTAACAGTTGGGGTGTCAAAAAATGTAAAGATGGGCAAGCCTCTCCAAATCTTTCCGCAACTGACTTTGAAATATTAATGACAGGGAGACCAGCGTCTGCAAGAACATCAATTAACTCATCTGCCTTAGGAAAGCTGAAATCAGGGTAAATTGCTTGCTTAGTTGAAATCCATTGGCCCCCTCTTGCTTTGGTATATAACACACGAAGACCGTTACTCGCAATAAAACTGTAGAGCTTCCGAATTAAGGATGCCCAAGGTTCTGCTCCTAGAGTTACTGGCCAGACAGAGAAGAATAAATCACATGGACCAAGTTCAGATGCAATTTTTTCAAGCAAATGACCATAGGCCGGTACAACAACTTCCTCGAGCAAGTAAATATTCCAATCCGAGCGTACCTTTCCATCCCCTGCCATGTCATCACCAAACCAAAGATCCCTCCTGTTGGATGACAACTCAAAATATGCATTGATATGCGCAGGAAGGCCAGTACTTATAGGTAGAGGCAGAAAACAGAAAGCACGGCCCCCAAAATTTCTCCTATTCTGAACTGAAATAGCGGATGGCACAAATATATCAGAACTGCTAGCAGCCACGTTCTCTAAATTCTCACTCTTGACAGAATTTATAAGCACGGCAACACTAGCCCATGGTATTAACTTATGGGACATTTCTGGAAGGTCCAGTTGCTTTTTACTTAACCTGGCATTCAGACATTCACCTGTTATCCATCCATGTGAAGTACAGCCCAAAGAATCTTGCTCGGTCACCACAATCTTCTGGCATTTATACGGGAGATCTTGAACTGCAGTTCTACTTAGCTTTTTTAGCAACTGATCTTTATTCATTCCAGCAGAAATGTTTTCGTCAAGAAGACTAAACACTTGACTAGATGGCTTTGGTTCAGTATCTTGCCCAACATTGTAATCTTTGCAAACACGATGCAGTAACTGCATTTCTTGACCAGCTCCTTCCTTAGTATAAATCGATACTTTCTTTACATTCCGAAGGAAAATTAAAGCCTCCGAAACTACACCAGAAAAGGAAGTGAAGAGGGATAACACATCTTCAGGAACATATGTTTCTTTCTTTATGTGGCTTCTGGGAGCAACAGTGGCGTTTCTAAGAGGGAACCGAAAGAGTGTACCAGGAAATGTATGCTCTAAATCACAACCAAAATGCAAGAATGGTGCAAATTGATCAGGAAACTGGTCCAATATATTTCTTCCAGCAAATTTTATCCGCAAGCCTGGGTGAGTTGGAGAGATGCCAGGCAAATGATTGGCATGAGGATCAAACATTACAATGTTTTCTCCAGAAACAAACGCTGGGATATCTGTGAAATGATAAACACAGTTAAATCCCAGCCCAAATCTTCCAATAGCAAAAGGTTTTTCAAGTTTGCTTGCTTGACCAATGCGTGAGATAGCATACATATCTTGTTGAGTAAAAACCGAGTTGTTGAAACAATACAGAGCAGGGCCTTGCCACTCTGCCATTTCAGGAGAGAGGAGTGAAGAAGTCCCATAATGAGTCCTATCTAAAAGGAATGCCACCTCAGAAGCTCCTGCATCTTCTGCATTTTGAACCAGCTCAAAAAGGATCCCAGGCCCATCAGCATACATTTCCAGTATGTGTTTAAGTCTGGTGGTCAACGCCTCATGCTGTCCAAAGGCCTCAGCAGCCCCAGATAAACTAAAATTCATTGAATCAGCACTTTCCGCCAGCAAGACTCTACGAAGTGAGCGAACACCAAGCTTCTCTGCTACCTCATTAGAAATGTTTCCATACACAAATTTTTGCATTGTTCTTTTCGCATTCAATAGCATTGTAGACTCAGCACTAAACGAGCTGTTATGACTATCTGATGCAGTCAACCATGGAGCGTCATTATAGACCAAGTCACTTGAAGGGAAGAGTCGACCAGAAACGTCAGGTAAATAGATTGTGACTTTGTCAAGAAATTTTGCTTCAGACAACTGTTGTGCAATCAGCACAGCTGCCCTGATTTCTTGTGGATCAAGAGGTGAAGTACCTTTCCTTACAGCTATTCTACATAGAACATCAGCATAATCAGAAGGAGTTAAAAATTCTCGAACACCAAGCTCCACAAATAGTCTCCTAAAAACAGCCAAGTCGGTAGGTATGACACGAACGTAGGGAACAAGATGAAGAGGACCATCGAGAACAACCTCACTCAAAGTTGCAAATCCATCACCTACCCAAATCCAGCGACTATCTTCAAGTACAGCCTTAACAATGTCCATCTCATCAGAACCAAGTAAGCTTGCAAGAATTGAGTATATATTTGGCATTGCCAAAGCTAGCTCCTCTCGAAGAACCTGATCAATCAGAATTTCATTGTTTTTTCCAAGTTCAAGCAGCTGAGCCGCAATTGCACTTCCTCCTGGATGTGACAACCACCCCAAGTTATATGCAAGAGCTGTAGAAGAACATTCACCATCCAGTATCCGCATGGATGCAGACACAAGCCAAATATCTGTTTTTGGACGTACAAGCTTCGGAGGAGCAACAGTAGATGTCACAACTGGCCATGGTAAAATTTGAAATGGAGCAGACACCAAAACGGGGCACCAGCAAATCATTTTAAGTTCACTCCAGAACTTAACAAGGTTACATGTCAGATTTCGTGGTCTAAAAGCCGTCGCTGCTCTTGAAAATATCTTGTTTATAGCGCCATCATCTTCACTCGACTGATCAGGCAGCCACTTCACAGCATTGACTTCTAAAAATGAAAAAAGCACTTTACCTCTTGAATGTGCCTTTTCCAGATCTATGTGCATCAGTCGCTCCACCAATCGTGCACTCTCTAAAATTGTCTCAGGAGAAACAGTTGTTCTAAGGCCCAAACCTTGAAGCATGTCTAAGATAGCAGATTCCTGGAATCCGCTACCAGGGAAACAATCTGAATCTTCCAACAGAGCATATAACTCTTCATTACGAGGATCGTATAAAACAGACGGGCGCTTAAGAGGACCATTTACAGTTGGAAGAAACTCTAGGTTCTGCAATTCTTCCCTTAAGAGTCTATCTTCCAGACACAATTGTGGAAGATTCTGCAGAATGGAAATCATCACCTGATCACGAATCTCAGGTTGCAAAACTTCAATTCTGTTGAAAACATTCTGTCTGTAGAAATTACTTTTCCTCATTCTCTCAATGCCATAGTACCTCGATAAAACATCTTCTTCACTGCCTTGGCAACTTAGAATAAACTCACATCCTAGAAGACTAGTAGGCACATCTAGTGGAGGTAAGTACTTACGAGGATTAAGAAGATCAGAATAATTGGATTCTTGAGCACATGTCTCTCCATACACACGATAAATGGGTAATATCTTGCAGATACTGAGGTATAGATCACCAATCTGATGTCCTATGTGCCATTTTGGATCCAAAAGAAAACTACGAAGTTCATCCTTCTCTTGAGCATTCAAACTATAAATTAAATTGTGTACCACATCCATATCTGAAGAAGCAGCATCAAAAACGGATTCTAAGACACCTGTGTAACTGGCATCCGAAACAAAGGAGGACAAGTCTGAATGTTCAACTTTAAAATTGTTGTTTAATATTTTACTACCAATCTTCTCTAAGACGTTTCTGACTGCAAAGGGAAGCTTCTCCGCGTTGATCAATTTTGATTGCAGAGAGGCTATATACAAATAGCCAGACGTGGATGGCAAGATTGGCCAATCACTGAATAATGATAGGCTTTGACACTCTTTCTTAAGATACTGCCAGAAGAGAACAAACCATGATGACGATGGATGAACTAGATTGGATTCAGGATGCCAGGAAATCTTGCTTTTGTATTTCCATTCAGCGGGTACAAGCCTAGGAAATAACTGAAGCAAACTGTGGATACCGAAAATTGCAAGATTTGCTGTTTGTGACTCTGCAATGGCAAACATTCTGCTATATAAGCGTGGAGGAATGTTCCTATCAATTACTCTGTCGTAAACTTTCTGTAAAAGCATATGCTCCAATTCATCACAAATAAAATAGGAGACACCTTCGGCGCTTCCAGAAAAGAAGCCAAAGTCACCATTTGCTAATGGAAGCAGTTTCAGGTTACTGGCTTGTGTGCAGACACTATCATCAGTGAGATCATCCAGACAATACTCCAATAATACTAGCTTCAAAGATTTCTTCAAAGCTGAAAGCGTTTTACATTCTCTGAGAAAGTTGCGCACTCTATCTGGAGTAACCACTTTTGGAAGAAAAAAAGAAGGGTGTTTCAAAAGCATATCAAAAACTGGTCTTGGGAGGCACACGATAGGCATTTCAAGCTGTAGTAACGCATCACCAAGTTCTTTGCTCCCTGAGAATTCCTCATCATGAAGGTAAGCGTCAGCAGGTGACACCCATTTCCCCCCGCCAAGATCCGAAAACAGTACAGGAGCACTGCAGATATTTTTGTAAATTTGCTCAACTAAAATGCTCCATGGTGCTTCAAAAGATCCAGTTGGCCATAAGGAGAAGTAAGAATCCCTGGGATCAAGCACTTCTCTCAAACAAATAAGCAATCGTGCAAAAGTGGGAGCTATCACATCTTCCAGGAGAAGCCTATTCCAGGCTGAACGAACTTTTCCACTCCTGTCCATGTCTTCTCCATACCAAATTCCGCGACGATTAGACGACACCTCAAAGTATCCGTTGACTTGTACCGTCAATCCAGTGCGTACAGGCAATGGAAGAAAGCAGAAAGCATTCCCAAGCTTTAAGATATTATTCTGTCAAAACCATATAAGGACAGGGTGAATGCAAGGTCCAACCCAAACGCAGTTACAAGTAACTTCTTTCACGGTACAGAGTACTAACAAAATAATCGAAAAGAATGCAAAATATGGAATACCCGCAAACATTAGGATGAAGGAATATTATGATAAAACAGATAAACAATCGCAATTGAATGTTCGGTACTGCCAGAATGTACACGACGTCGCAACAGGAGCAAAAGTGAAAACATTTTAACAGGTTAGAACATGTACACACAAAGACGAGGGTGCAATATGGGCAAAAATAATTACTACATATAGCAAAAAAACACAATTAAAATCGCAGAGTACCTCTGATGAATCATCTGATATGCATGCTGCAACTGACCCCCATGGTAGCAAGTGAATATCATATTCTTTGGACGCAGTGGCAGTAAAAGAACCAATTCTGCTAGACGCTGATGCCATAGTCTGAACAATGTAAAACCTGTCAGTTCTCCGTTTACTTTGGCTTCCATTTTCCGACTCACTCAAGAATTCCAGAGTAAATGCATCCATTTCCAAGTCTCCAGAAATCGATGTCTTCGACAATCTAAGAACTGCCTGCCGATGCCACACAGTATCATCATTTGGTGAGCTCACTGAACATGAATAAAGCTTTTTGGGCTCTGGATCTCCTTCATCCCATGTATACATCTCAATAGACAAAACACATTTAAGAAAGAGCAACGAAAAAACGCCTTCCTCGAAAAGTTGATCAAACATCAAAGAAATATCATCTTCAAAATAGGCTTGCCTTGAAAGCCTACTAGAAGCTGCTTGCTCAGGGTTCCTCAAAGGGAAACGGAATAAAGTACCATGAAAAGGAGTTTCCATATCACATCCAAAGACACAATAAGGAAGAAACTGATCCTTATACTGAGATAAAGCTGAAGAACCAACATAATCAATTCTCTTCCCTGGGTTTGCTGCAGAGATATTTGGAAGATAAGCACCTTGAGGATCAAACAATACCACATATTTCCCACTCACAAAAGAAGGTATATCAGTCAAGTGATATACCGAATTGAAGCCAACCCTATAATATCAAAGCCAGAACATTTATCAGATAACAAACATAAAATCTATGACACACTAAGATTGCTATCAAAACATATACTTAAAAAGTCAATTGCTATCTTCATAAGCAAGAAACGAAGAAAAACAAACAAAAAATGAGTAAAATTCACAGAGAAGAAATCAAAATTATACCCAAATCGACCAGTCTTCCAAGCTTGACCATGCTTACCACTTCCACCAATTCTGGAGATACTTACAAAATCCTCCTCCGTGAAAACAGCATCATTGTAAGCCAATAGAGAAGGACCTTGCCACTGAGCTAAAGAGTCCGAAAGCAGAGAATCCGACCTGTGAACCCGACGGTCAAGACAGAGACGGACTTTAGTAGCTCCGGCGTCATCAGCGTTCTGTATGAGCTCCTTGAGCACGGTGGTTCCTTCCGGATAGTTTAACAAAACCTCCCGAATTCGTCGGGTCAAATCAACCTTCTGACCAAAATCTTCGAGAAGAAGTGAATCCATCTTCAATTACAGAAAAGATCAGAGCTCCATGGATGGATGTTAGGATTACGATCTCGAAGAATTTGGAATGCACCGACTCAGGTAGAAGAAGAAGTCAGGGTTGAAAGAAGAGAATGGAGTTGAGAAAAAACATCAGAAAGTGATTTTAAGGGAAAGCTTTTTGCAGAATTTAATTGATGACGACGATTTGTCTCTAATGTGAACATACAAAATCATTTTGATATTTTTCTGGGCCTTTGACACGTGAACTCAAGGCCTATTAAGAATCGTGTAAAAGATGGTGAATTGGTTCGGATGAGGTATGTCCATAGTATAATTTACCAAGTTGTTAACCCAAAAAAACATACCTATGTACTAAGTTATTATCAAACTAAAATTATGTAGAAATTTAGTTAACTAACCAATAATTAAAACTAATTCATTTGAGATAAAATGAGACACATATCATATTAATTATTTAATTTAAAGAAAAAAATTAATACACTAACATTTTGATAATTTTTAATTAAAATTATTTGTCACACAAGATGAGTCAACCTAAAAGAATCCACATTATCCTAATATTGGATTTCACAACTAATTAACAATGGTTTTTTTTTGTTTTTTTAAAAATTTTAAATTTCCATTAATGCCATCAAGATTACATTGTGAAGAACTGCGGGTAATATGAGCAAAAGTCCCGACACGGCATTTACTGAACCACAAACCGGTTCAGGGTTAGTAAACCTCCACAAAAAACAAATTAACCTATACCTGATCTTTGAAACATAGCAAACCAAGTAGCGAGATATGATCCATGAAACATAACACATTGGTTAAATTTGGTTACTGATGGTTTCTTTGAACTAGTTCAGATTTTGAGTGCACAAAATATTACCCATGATATCACATAATTGTGCATCATTGTACAAGACTTACATATGTTCATACGTTGTATATCAGTTGTGTGACAAGAGTACAATACTTGTATCTCTATTTCCCTATTTCTGGATTATGCTCTATTACTTTAGAATTAAGAATTTCACTTAAAAAATACACAAGATGTTTAATAAGAACAGAGGAGATATAGGATAGAATATAAAGAAAAGAGAGAGTGAGTGAAAACGGCTAAAGCCGGCTCTTTAACTAAAGCAAAAGTATAAACTACTCATTACTTCATTAGTTGCCTCACTTTTTCTTGCTACAGCCGTCAATGGTAGGGTGGGCGAAATTTGTTTACAAAACACATTAAACTGGGGAAGACAAATAGTATATGCTTAGTTAGGAGTGTTTGTAATTAGTAATAAAGTTTTTCCTTCACTTCCAAATGAACTATGGAGGTTAATATACTTGTCACCAACTTTTAACTTACTAATTAGAGAAATAAACTCATAAGTGTTAACTCATATGGTTTAAAAATTATAAAATGACACTTGTAAGAAAACAGAAATACGAATTACGATATTGGTTTCAGACAATTAATAACACTGTTAAACACTAATTTTGCTTGTAAATCAAAATATAAAGATAGAAATACAGCTTTTAATAGTAGTCAAATTTCTTTTACTAACTCCGCAAAGATATGTATAAAGCAATCAACATGTCTTTTTTTAGGTTCGCATTTTTGTTATAATAGTCTTAATTGTTGCAGGCATCATCAGCTTTTGTCTCTTTTGCAAATTCTCATGAAGAAATTTTCATTTTCTTATTAGCAAACCTGTTCTTTAATAACGCTAATAAAAAAAAAGGAAAAAGAAGAAGACACGTTCCTTGAGTATCGTGCAGTGTAATCTTAATCGGATCTGTGCTTTGTGAATTTACAAGAACCTGTTTTTTTTTTTGAGAAAGACCATGTTTAATACGGAATCAATATATGACTAGTTTTTTTTTCGTTGCATGTAACTTTTATTTCCAAATTATGAATTTTATAGATTTAATTATAATTTTACGATTTTTGTTGAGTCATACAAAATTAAAAAACGGATAAAGCAAAGGCTCCCCGGCATTTAAATACGATTTACAGAGTTTGGTATTTGATAGCTAAAAAAGGCAAAGCCTTGAAACTAGGGAAAAGACATACGACACCGTCACACCAGTAAATCATTGTACATCTGATTCTGTCTCGTTAATGACGACAATACCCTTATAAGTTTTAAATTTTGATTGGTTATAAAATACTAAAATGCATAATAACTCGGATCATATAAATAAATCTCAGAACGATAAAAATCTCTGTCTATTTATTTCAAGTTTCTTGTTTCGTCGTCTATTTTTCATAGGCCCGTACTCATTTAATTACTAAGTTTTGAGTGATTTTAAGTCTAGAAATATCCTAACTTAGGTTTAATTTCGAAACTTTAATATAGAATGACCCACATAGATGAATACTGAAATAAAAATAATGTGTCATTATAGTCAATACCTGTATTCTTTATAGTGTATGGTCCAAATGGTCCATACAATTCAGACTATAATAATTATTCTTGGATCAGTGAAAATGAATGATGTTTTTATACTTTAAAGCATAATTATAGTGACCAAAAATACTTAATGGAATGGGAACAAAATCAAGACTTTAATCATTATGCTTCTACAGGCTCGGTGCCCTCATTATAACATTAAACATTTGAAAACAACAAAAGATTACAGATTTTTAAAACGAAATTTATACATTTACAAATCCTCCGGTTCAAATCCATATACCAAATATTAAAAACCTCTAAACCCCTCCCAAAAAAAAAATTAAAACTGATCTAAACACGAGATCGATCACATTCACATCTAATCCGAATTGCAATCATAGAGACATCGTTTTCGATTTTGAGTATTAGACATGGGATCACTTAACCGACTATTTAAGTAATTAAACCGGAAAATCATACTTAACCATAAACCCTCCTTTTGATAGAGAGGCTTTGATCATCTTCTTCGCTCGTCTTCTTCAAATTCTGAGTAGATAGATACTTAGCTCAGGAGCTCCATTGCTATCAGGATTCATCATATAGAAAGCTTCAGAATCACGCGATCCAACAATTCTCTCAAATTTCGCTCTCATATACATTATATCACCTCCTCCTCCGCCGCCGCCGGTGGTTGATGTCTCCTCCGTCTCCGGTAAAACTCCAGCTCCCATGGAAACCATCTCAAGAGCTTTCAAAACCTTTTTCTCCTTCTCACCACACTCTCTCCTCGTAGCAAATCCACACTTTTTCCCATTACAATAAGTCCTCCAAATCGGCTCTTCCACCAACCGCCGTGGAATCGCCGTCGTCGTCGTCGTCTTCGTCTTATCTCCTCCTCCTCCGTGACCGTGGCGGCGATTTCCGTTTTTATCATCTCCTTCTTCTGCTTCCTCTTTCCCTTTGTCACACTCCAAAGCGATTCTAACGAGTCCTGAAGCCATCTCTTTAACTAATCCACTAATCGGAGTAGCGAGTTCGATTAAAAAAGCCGGCGACGAATTAGGATCTTTCTGAATTGAGAAATGCACGTGACCACGACGAGATCCGAAAAGCGTACCAACGACCCGTGACCCGAGTCCGGAATTGTTACCGGGTTTGGCTCTGCTTAGAGAAGCTATAACAGAACGGAGACGAGAAACTGCGAAAGATTGAAGCTTTCTTTTAGAAGTGATTACACTAGAGGAAGAGGACGATGAAGAGGAGTGTTTAGTGTTATCAGGAAGAGAAGAAACGTCGTCGTTTTCGTCTGATCCGACTTTTCTTGTCCAGTGGAAACTATTGTGTCTCTTGGAAGTGAAGTCATGTGAATTTCCTTTCGCCATTCGAAAGAGAAGAAGAAGCTAAAAGATTTGAGCTTTGAGAAAGAGAAAGAGAAAGAGAGAAAATGGTAGTGATCAAAGAAGCTGGTGTGAATTTAACTTCAGGGTTTGGTCTATTTGGTGACTATAAACTCTCTTTAACTCTCTCTTTCTTTGTCGTTGTGAGTGTGTTGGTGTGAGAAAGAAGATAATGGAGTACTTACATTGACAGAGAATCGACTGTGATTGGACCCACCATTTTCATCTTTTTTTTAGAGGATTTTGGAAACAAATTAAAGTTGAAATATTAATAATTTTATTTATGTGTAATTTGTCTTTAGCTTTTTAGTTCAGTCAAGTGATTCGACTTGGGAGTATTTATTAGAGAAACTGAAAATGTTACAAGTTTCAAATCAACTGATTCGACTTGGGAGTACTAAAGAGGAGAGGAATAAACTTTTTAAAAAATAAAAAAAATACACAACTATAATCGAATTGTTTGTTTTAAGGGAAGATCTTGTGGAAATTGTAAATGTGAATCTTTGTTTATTTTTGTTATATGAATATTTGGCTTCTATAGCTTACAAACAAATAAAATTAGAGAATAAAGTGGGTAGGGGGATTGTGTTTTTGTTGAATACTTTGGGAGAAACACGAGAAATGAGACAAAAGAAAGGAATCTGGGGACAAAGTGTGAGTGTTGTTTCATTTTCGAAGTGGGGTAATCACAAAGAGCCTGAATTTTGTTTGACTCACTCCCTTTTTTTGACTTCAATCTTTATACAGTAAAAAGTGTTCACCCAAAATATAGTACTCCCTCTTCTTCTTTATATCAAATCTTTGTTGTACAATTTTAACCTATATATCTAATCATGTTAAAAGATTCGTAGTTGATTTCAAACAGGTAGTAAAAACATTAAAAATCAAAACAAGTGCATGTGAATTATTGACCGGCTTGTGTAATCTCCATTTTCCAGCTTTTCAGTTCTTGTTCAAAATTATATGTGAATATCAGTGTTTTTAGCATGAAAAAGCAAACAGTTCTTTGTATAATTGTTGGCAGTAAAAGAAGATTTATTTTTTATTTTACTTTTACTGGTTAAAAAATGCAAGACAATAATTTGACTGACACAAGCGGCTTGACGTCTTATCCTTATTTTTCTGTATCGATTCAATAATTTTTGTAAGAAAATATCAAATACCATTCGATATTTTAAATCATACATCTTGTTTAGGTAAAGAACATCAGCTAACTAAAAAAACATTTTGTATGATATGTTCCATGGACCAAAATTCAATCTCATCACTTTATAATATCTACAATAATTGCAGAACACTCTATTTATCAGTCTACAACCATTCTAGGTTCCATCAATTAATCCGTCGTTTCAAAAAGTTAATATATTAATGAATTAACAAAAAAGAAAAGTTAACATATATAGGTGCTTAATTTGGTGGTTTCTATAATTCATATGAACGAATTTTCATCTTAACCAGACGCTTAAGCCAGACGAATTTCATCAGTTGTTGTGGTTCAAGTCCTTGTCTTTTTTTTTTTTTGTCATCAGTTCAAGTCCTTGTCTTATACTGTATTATTTTGTGTGGCTTATTATACTGGAAAGCTCAACTATTCATTGATGGTGAATTTCTATTATTGTTTTACAGTCTCGATTACACAAAATATTCTCAAACAAAGATTGGTGTGACGGGCCATTGAGAGGCATACAACATTCGACAAGCTTTGTCTTGTATCAAAGAATAAAAACCATCCTATAAGACTCCCCTATAATAATACAAAGGAATGTATCTAATGTTATATACTTGAATTTATGACGTCATAAACAAAAGATATGAAATAGGTCTGTTCCGATTCTCTCTTATTATAGTTGTCGGGTGCAGAGTAAACAGTTACCTGCGAACTGACACGTCATTCCGTTGATGGTCCTCCTCCTAAACTAACCTTCCCCTTCTCCGACTCGTACCTTTTATCTGCTTTAACGATGTCATAATTCATTAGTTTTTACATTTTTTGGTTGAACATCAGTTTATATATTTTTAGTAAGAAACTAAATATGCTAGTACATAGATCTAATGAGTAATTTGACTTTAGTATGTTAACTATTCAGTAGATTTTTAACAGTAACATTTGTCTTTTTACTGACAATGGTGGCCGCGCTAAATTCGATTACTGGAGATGAATAGAATCTCACACAAACCTACTGGGATAAGGCACCTCGTTTAAAGTTTAAAGTCTACGTGTCTATATACGCAACAACTTTGTTCCAAATTAAAAATCAAATAATTTTTCTTGATTTAGTCTTTATGATCATGTATTTCATATTTGTTGTCTTCGGCACCGAAATTATATGTCAAAAGTTGTACACTTACGATTTAAAAGGCAAGGGAATTTGAGCCTACTCACAAATAAAACCCATTCACAATTGACATTGAGTCGCTTGTTGGATTATTAATAGCAACCTCTTCCAATAATTGAAGCACTAAACACAAGGATCCATCAGCGTATACAAATCTTGGTTTACAGAACAGTACTATTACACTAATCACTACCAACATGCAAACATTAGGATTTGGATCAAACTTCCTCATCGGACGCTATGTTGTAGACTTGACTCACCATGCTTAGTTACGAGTTACGACACACAAGTAACACGAACACAAGGAATGCTTACTAATTACATCTGAATCACAAAGTGTTTTTAGATCATAAAACACTAACATGTAATATCCTAAGAGCATATAAACACAGTACATACGCATTTGCACATACAAAGGAATGTTAAAAGCATGCTTCTTCTTTTTTTGTTTTGCCTACTAACCCTTAGCGGTTTAAATTAGCTTCGCTGATCGGTTTCTGGATTTTCAGGTTGAGGAACCGGAACACCTCCATTCATTCTTGCACGTGCTTCCGCAAACATGCGTTGTTGCTCAGCTGCTGCTTCCTCTTCAGTCATTTGAGCTCCACTGTTCCATTTCACACTCCTCTGTGTATCCTGCTATAGAGTTACACATGTATGAAACGGTTAATTTCTTCTTCTTCTTCTCGTCATCAAGACTAGGAGAAGAAAGTAGAGGATTATTACCATGGTTTCATACTTATGTTGCTCATACGCAGCATAAACTTCTTCAATGTATTCACCAAAACCAAGAACTTGAAGTGCCTTGAGAACGTGCTCAGGCGCAATCGTTCGTTTATCCTCCTTGCTACAAACTTCATTAGATTCTGAAGATACAAGATTTATAAACTCTGCAAATAAAAAATTGTCCATAGTTTTAGCCATAGTAATAAAAACCACAAACTCGACGAACTCGGAGAGAAAATGATATGATCTTTACCAACACAACATTCAATGAGAAGATCTTGAGCATCTCTAGCAACACGAACATCTGGAGGTAACATCTCCTTTATGATTTTAGTCATCGTGGCTAAACAAAAAAAGAACAGACATATTCTCAGCAAGATTAACAAAACATCAAGCAGTTTTCAATGGAAACTGCATATATATTATATATATCAAGCTAGGTTTACAAATCATATTCAATGAGCCATAACAAGCGGATCAGAAACATCAACAACTTAAATTTCAAAATCTACAAAGGTACCGATACAACCAAATGGATCGAAGAAACTAACCTTTCGGAAGCGAAGCGTCTTCCTTGGATTTGCCGACTATATCCATTGGATCCATCGTTAAATCTACAGAATTTTATCAGGTGAAAGAGTAAAGTAATATACGAAGATCCGTATGTGAGGTATAGGATAATCGACTCACCGTAACTGAGTCAACACGGTTCAAAGGCAATATCTAAATCAGAGAGCAGACGAGTCAACCGATTCGCGGCGAGATCCGGCGGTGGGGAGACGATCGGATTGTACGGAATCTTATCGGAGAAATTTTCCCTCTCCTTCGCCTTCTCTAACAGAAGTCGATTAGGGCAAACGAAGCGCGTGAATCCCACTTTTTTTTACAACGCTTGGGAGATGGCGCGTGGAGGTAATTTTAATTCCTTTTAAAGAAATTGGATTTCAAATCATGGGCCGAAATTGACCCGACCCAGGCCCATATAATGTTCATGTTTCTCGACTCTGACTCTTCTTCCTTTTCGTTTTTTTTTTTTGTTTATTCACTGATTCTTCTTCTCTCCAGTACTCGTTTGGGAATCTCGGGTTGCTGCTATTTTTCGGTGGTGGTGGTGATGGGCTCAGACGAGGATGATTTCGTCTTTCATGGAACTCCAATAGAGCGCGAGGAAGAAATCGCCAGCCGGAAGAAGAAAGCAGTCGCTGGAGCTTCTGGAAATCTTAGAACTCTCCCTGCTTGGAAGCAAGAGGTGAGTCTTTTTGATCTTCTAGTTCTTATTTGTAGCTGCCGATGATTAGGGCAATCAAGTATCGAGAGAATCGCTTTCCCCATGAACATGAACAGCTTGACAAATTGTGCTTAATCTCGGGATGGAATTAACCTTAAGCAAGGAAATCGAAGTGAATGTGCTTAATACTCAGAATCATGTGTATCTGATTTTTTTGTTAGATGTTGTCTTGGTTCTTAGTGTATCTGTGGATAGTTTTTTAGATTGATAATCTGCATTTAAGCGTTGCCTTGTAAGTATTTTGATATCTGTATTTATGAATGTTGGCATCGCGTTTGTCTCTAATTGCAAACTAATTGAAGCAAGCTCGAGTTATATTTTATGGAAAAGCTGCTAACATCTCTGAGTTATTTACATACTCAGGTGACTGATGAAGAAGGCCGGAGAAGGTTTCATGGAGCATTTACTGGTGGATATTCTGCTGGGTATTACAATACAGTGGGGTCAAAAGAGGGTAAAATTCAAGTTACCTGGTTGTTTTTAGATTTTTACCTGTACTTTTCTGTTTACAATCTAAGATGAATTTCAGGTTGGGCGCCACAGTCATTTACGTCATCAAGGAATAATAGAGCTGGAGCGAGAAAGCAAAGTGTTTCAGATTTTCTAGATGAAGGAGAAAAGGAGGTATGTTTCATCTTCTTCTCCTTTTTAGATCCGTTAAAGCTTTATTTTAAGTCATTAATGTTTAAGCTCGTCAAAGTTTGATTACATCATATTGCTAATCCTTCTTTACACTTACCAATGGTAAAATGGAAAGTGGATTTGGAATTTTTTTTTCTGTGTGGAAGACGTGCACTATATGGAAGCATGTTAAGCCACTCTAAATGCTTTTTTCATTTCAGGAGTTGGAGGGCCAACTACTGTCGGCAAGCTCACAATTTGACACATTTGGTTTTACAGCAGCCGAACATTCTCGCAAGCAAGCTGAGAAAGAACAGCATGAGAGGTATCTATCTATTTTTGTGTCATATTCCTTAGTGCTTCTCATGCGTTGCTGTAGCTTGGCCAGAATTCAAGGGTGGACGGATATCCCACTCTTTCTTATTAATATTTCTACTACACTTTGCAATCATTTGGAAGCTTCTTACGAGCTATGTTTAGGCTGATTTTTCAGGGGTGTTCCATTTTGTATTAGCATTAGTAATAATGTTTAAACATTGTGTGATAGTCTGTTTTTTTCTACGAGGTTGCTATCTTTATAGTTTATGACGTTGGTATGAAGTTCTCTCATTCGAGTTGGCTATGAAGTTGCTATCTTTATATTTTATGCTTCGTTTGTAACATATTGTTTCTATATCACAGGCCATCAGCCATTCCTGGCCCAGTGCCTGACGAACTTATTGCTCCAGTTTCAGAGTCAATTGGTTAGTTTCTCCTCTTTAATATTTTGTTAAAACCTCCTTTCTTTCATTCGTTTTATTTTTCTCTCATGCATAAAGTAGCGAGATCTTGATCTCATATATATGCTTCTTTTTATTGTTTCAGGGGTCAAGCTTTTGATAAAGATGGGATGGCGGCGTGGTCATTCAGTTAAGGAAGTGCGTGCTAGTTCAGGTTTGAGCTTGTTTAACATGTACTTATCCATTATCTTCTTTTTTTGCACCAATAAAAACAGTGGGTGGAAATCCACATTAAGCTACTCCGTTGTGATTAACTTTTTATTTATTTATTTTACTCTTAAGTCTGTATTTTCAGTTTTTAATCCATGTGTCTCTCTTTTATACTATTTTTGGTGCAGATGCTCGTAGAGAAGCTAGAAAAGCATTCTTAGCCTTTTCCGCTGATGAGAATACGAAGGATAATTCCGACTCTCTGGTTTCAGAGACTGAAGTGGAAACTTCTCTGGATCCACAGTTTAATGAAGATATTAAACTTTCTGAAAGCACCCGTGTGAGTCAATTTTCCAGATCCTCTCTGCAAACGACCTTTATGTTGTTCATTGTTACTGGTGTCATACATCTATTGTTTATATTTTGCTTGAACTTCTCTTCTACATTTCGTAACATAATAAACACAGGACTGTGAATACTGGTTTTAATCTGCTGGAAAAGTTCATTAGATATTACGCTCAGTTACATTGATCGTGATGATATTCTTTGTTTCTCCTTTTTCTGTTGTAGGTATATGTTCTCAATCCTAAGCAGGACCTGCATGGGTTGGGATATGATCCTTTTAAGCATGCTCCTGAATTTAGAGGTATGTAATATGGACATGTACTATGTTTCTGCTAACAGAGCATTCCTGGTCATTGACATGCGTCTCATTTTTGTGATCCGTAGAAAAAAAAAGATCTCGCTTGTCTGCTAGTAAGGAGGCTGGCTTCAGAAAACCTTTGTCAATGCGGGAAAGTCTTTTTGGACCAAAATGTAAGATCTTGACTCACTATTTTTCTTTTCTTTTTCGTTAATCTGCTCTTCGTTGCATAAAGATACTCACATGCATCTATTGTGTATGTATCTCTATGCCAGCTTTTTCTTGGCATTGTTGTTGTGTGCAAACTACTCGTGAGTTGTGGTAGTTACTAATATGCGTTGAACAATCAGCAGGAAAGATTGCTCAGGGTTTTGGCATTGGGGCACTTGAAGAACCTGGTGAGGAGGATGAAGATGTCTATGCTGGTAAGGACAGAATAGCTATTTGACTAATCATGGTTGTTCTTTGTTAATAATTTAATATAGTGTTGAGGTCAAACTTTTTTTCATTCTTGAGGAGGCAAACTATTGTCCATTGTGATTAACTTATAGCTCCTGCATGTTGTAGAAGTAACTTTCTTTTGGAAAGGAATAATATTGTTTAAAGGTGAAAAAACGTTATTGACAATTTGAAGTGCTAGTATTGGATTTATCAACCTGTTTCTCAGATTATGCTGCAATACCGAAGGGTTTTTCTTTTCTTTCAGGTTACGATTTTGATCAGACTTATGTCATAGAAGATGAACAGCCAGCAAGACCGAGCAATGACAATAGACTGAGGTTAACCTCAAAAGAGCATGACGTTCTGCCAGGTTTTGGAGCTGCTAAGAATTCTGATCACAATGTGGAGAGGTAATTAAAACTGGTGTTTCAGTGATTCGCAAACATGAGGAAATTGTTAACTCAATGTCATCACGCAATTGCACGTCGAATGGAGCTCTTGCTCTCAGACTTGTATGATAACGACTATATACTTTCATATGAACAGATCGTCTAATTCATACCTTTTGTGTTTTGTATATTATACCAGGTTTACTCCTCCAAAAATCCCCAAGGATTTTGTGGCCCGGCATAAATTTTCTGGTCCTGTTGAGGCTGAAACTAAGCCAACTGTTTCTGCTCCTCCAGATGTTTCTCCTCCTGCAGATAATAATCTGAAACTTATGATCGATGGGTTTGCAACTTTTGTTTCCCGTTGCGGGAAACTATACGAGGATCTTTCTAGAGAGAAGAACCAATCAAATCAGTTGTTTGATTTTCTTCGGGGAGGTAACGGTCATGACTACTACACAAGAAAGTTGTGGGAAGAGCAACAAAAGCGCAGTGATCAAAGTAAGCTGCTATTAGACGTTAAGCCCTCTCCAAGCGTGCAGAAAATGACTGCAGAAACACGTGGCAGCTTATTAGGGGAAAAGCCATTGCAGAGAAGTTTAAAAGAAACTGATTCTTCTGGTTCTTCTGGAGGCTCTTTCCAATTCCCGACCAATCTCTCTGACACATTCACCAAATCAGTTTCATCTGTAACTGAACAACTTGTAAGTTTTTTTAGCTTGATTACACATTTACACTTGGTAGATGTGTTTCAAGTAAATGATCATGTCTTTGTATGCCTTGCACTGAGATTCTCTACTTGTCTTTCTCTCCTTATAATAGCAAGAGGCAGCCGAGGTTGTCAAGCCCTTCAAAGATGACCTGGCAAAACAAGAAAGATTTGAGCAGTTTCTCAAGGAGAAATACAAAGGAGGGTTACGTACAACAGATTCCAACAGACTTAACAGCATGTCGGAATCAGCTCGTGCTCAAGAGAGGTTGGACTTTGAGGCTGCAGCTGAGGCGATTGAGAAAGGGAAAGCTTACAAGGAGGTCAGACGAGCTACTGAAAAGCCTATCGATTTCCTTGCAGGAGGGCTGCAGTTTACTTCTGGTGGAACAGAGGTATGTCTACAGAATTTTCACTGCAGTTATTCTGTTCTTTGGGGGTTTTATACTCATATTTAAAACCTTTGTTTACAGCAAATTAAAGAGACAGGAGTGGTAGACATAAAATCAAGTACGACGTACCCTAAAAGGGAAGAGTTCCAATGGCGTCCCGCATCTCTTTTGTGCAAACGTTTTGATCTCCCTGATCCTTTCATTGGAAAGGTAAATAAGTGTTTCCTTGCTTCTCCTTCCTAGGATGTCTTATAAAGCTTACATTCATTGAACACTGGAAATTAGCTTGTCCTATACATCAAACCGATAATGTCTTGTCCTGGAACACACTTATTGGTGAAAGCTTTCGTAATTATGAGTTATGACCCTAACCACATCAAATGCAATGTACATTTTGAGATTAAAAATAAAAACTCAGAAGATACTTATTAATACTTGATCTCTTTTGGTTATGCAACTTTCAGCATTATCATGTTCTTACTTAATGCGTAATATATAGTTTCCTTCAATTTTACAGCCGGCAACTGCTCCTCGAGCGAGAAACAAAATGGATTCTCTCATATTTTTGCCGGATACAGTGAAAGCTGCACGTCAAGTTTCTGATTTACAAGAACCTAAGAAAGAGACATCAGTAGAAGAGCCTGAAGCCGAGGTAGAAGTGGAGAATGTGGAGAGACCTGTTGATCTCTACAAGGTAAATGATACCGTCTTTGTCTGAGAGCGTGTATGTTACTCCATTTGATATTTTCAGTTGATTAATAGTTATGATCATGTGTTCACTTGTAGGCCATTTTCTCTGATGATTCTGAAGATGATGAAGATCAACCAATGAATGGAAAGAGACAAGAGGGTCAAGAAAAGAAGAATGAAGCTGCTGCAACAACATTAAATCGACTGATAGCTGGTGATTTCTTAGAATCTCTAGGGAAAGAATTAGGATTCGAAGTACCTTCTGATGTCACATACGCAGAAGGAACCAAAGTAACGGAATTAGATAACAAATCTAAAGGCAAACCTGGAGACTCTTCTGAGAAAAGACCTGATAGATCTGGATTAAAAGAGAAAGCGGAAGAGAAAACAAGCAGCCTCACAGTCGGGTCTGAAGACGAAAAGAGTAGAAAAAAGAGAGAGAAATCACCACGATTACGGAGTGGTGGCAACGATCTATCATCGAGTGAAGATGAACGGAGGAAAAGACGATCTAACAAGAAGGATAGACATAGAAGCTATGATTCAGAGAGCGATTCATCCAGCGACTACAACAACCGGGATAAGCAAGGTTCAAGATCAAGAAGGAAGCGGAGAGAATCTTCCAGAGAGAAGAGAAGTAGCCACAAGAAGCACTCAAAACATCACAGTAGCAAGAAGTCATCTTCTTCACGGTACAGCTCAGACGAAGAAAGGAAAGAGTCAAAGCGGGAGAAGCGGAGACGACGAGACTGAAAGAAACCTAATCAGAGCTCCTGCAATGAATGATTCTCCCCTGTCTCGATGGTCAGGTTAGATAACAGATTATGAGCTTAGTTTATGGGTCTATTGTTATGGTGGTTGGGTCTATTGACTTATATTTTGGTAAATGTTTATTTCTTTATTTGACTTGTACTGTTTGTTCAATCTACGTACGATTACATAGGAAATACAAGCATGGTACAATTTTGTCATTCTACTAGAGAAATCTTTCTAAATCGTACATGATTATGATTAAAATTTCAAAATCAAAGCTAATAAACCCTTTTAAACTATCTAGAGGGTTTAAATATAAAATTCTATGAAACTCTCAAATCCGATAGATTAAAACAGAGGGAGACTTGCTGCAACAACATCTTGCGTTTTAATTGAAGAAGAAGAATCCAAAACGGCACGAGCGGTTTCCAAAACGCCTTGACCGCTAACATAATGACTCCGACACACAGGCATATACATTTCAGCTCCACCGATCAACTCCGTCGCTCTCTCCTCCGTCTTCCTCAACGTAAACAAAGCTCTCTTCCCACAAACTTCACACCGTGACGTCAGCTTCGTAACGGTATCCGCAATCGGAATTATATCAAGCACCGATCCAAACCTCCTCCTCAGATAATCACCATCCAATCCAGCAACAATTACAGTTTTACCCTCTTTATCAGCAGCTTCACGGCAAAACTCGTATAGATCTCCGAAGAACTGAGCTTCGTCGATTCCAATCACATCTAATCGATTCTCATAGGCATCGATTCCGAATCTCTCCTTAAAACACGATAGATCCGGCAAAGGCCAGCAAGGGAATTTCTCACCGTCGTGACTCACTATCGATTCGATACAGTACCTTGTGTCTTTATCCGATTTGATAATCGCTATGTTTTTTCCGGCTTCTCTTTCCGCGAGCATACGGCGGAGAAGCGTTGTTGTTTTCCCGGAGAACATTGGACCTACGACTACGTGTATCTCGCCGGGAGATGAGATGGAGAGCGGCTGAGATGATGATGCCGCCGCCGAAGCCTCTGTCTGTAATTTCCTGGTGGAGACTGTGGAATGAGGTGAATTCGTGGGGGAATTTTTGATTGTGAAGGCGGAATTGGTGAGGGAAGAGACGCGAAGAACCTTAGAGAAGAGAGAAGGTTTAGGGAGGTGAAGAGAGAAGGGCGCGAGAGATGGTGACATTAGTGTTCTCATGGCCATACCAAACATTTGATTACAGAGTGAAAGGAGGAGGAAGAAGATGAAAGCCGCAGGAATTAGGGTTCAGGACAGATTCAGGGTTTATTGATTCATTTTTTGTATTATTATTGATTTAAATAAGTTTTTTTTTGAAATTTTATTTGATAGCTAGTTTTGAGCTCACGTTAAGAAATTTGAACAATTTTTTTATTTGATAAAACCCTCGCATTACAAATCTCATTCTTCCCTTTTTTTTGTTGTATAAAAATATATTTTATGTTTTTTTTGGATAGAAAGTATATTTTATGTTAGATTGTCACTGCTTTAAAAAAAAATATTATATTACAAATGGCTGAATGTACTACTCCTTAAGTTGGTAAAATATTGATGTTCTAACTTTTATATTTTGTTTCACAAAAACTGAAACTTTAAATTTGTTTTTCTTTATTTTTATTGATAAATTATAAATTTCAAGAAGCAATGATTGAAAATGATTAAAGCTACTAGTTAATAATTATAAGTTTTTTTTTGTGAGAGAAAATAATGAATTTAGAAATAGTAATCATTATTTTTTATTTTGTGTAAAAAACTCATATCAATATTTTAGGAAAGGGAGTATTTTACAACAAATATAATCTGCAAACATGCAATTATATCTTCAACTTGATAAAATGTCAGATACTTTTTTTTTTCTTTAATTTGGTAAAAATAGTAGTACTATTTGAGAATCAAACACCGTTTTGAAATTGTATGTAATCCAGCCTAGCATACTTAAGTAAGAAATAAAAAAAATACCTAAAAAGTATAATCAATTAAAATTGATAATTTAAATGGTCTAATATATATATATCATATTTTAAATGGAATAAATTTGAAAATTTATAATTTAAATGACACTAAAAATTATCTAAAAATATCATTGTTTTGTTATTAATAAAACTTTTTTAACGATATAGTAACATTTATCAGTGGTTTTGTTAGCGAATTTAATCTTATATTCAGATTGGTCGGATCAATAAAATTTGATGCCTAAAAACTTAGTCAACGAAAGTTAATGATTTCTTGATTTAGATGATATTTTATGAAAAAAAAGTATGTCAATCATAGACTAAACACATTATTTTGACCAAATGGACAAAAGATGAGGATGAGAAATATGTACGGCAAAGAGTGAGTCATCAGATTCCTGATTTCAAATTTTTACTAAAATTATTGGTTTCCAGTTGAAAAATCTCGTCGTCCCAGTTATTCCCACATGCATGTTTTCTCCTCTATATATACACGACCTCGTTGTTATACAACTCTGCATCTACCTCTGTCTAAATTTATCTTAACTGCTTTTATCTTTTAGATCAATCATTGCGATTTCTCAGATCTGTTAATTGTTTTTGTTTTGATTATTTTTTGGATTTTATTTACGAAATGACGAAGAGTGAAGTCGCTGGAGGCAGCGGTTCATCGATCAATTCCTGGGAACAAATTGTTTAGATGTTTGGTAAACTAAAAAAGATACATCGAAAGCACGAATCGATCGATAAACCTCTGCATCCAGCGCTTCCTTTTTTCTGATTTGTTTCATTGCTGAGAATAAACTTTTGGATTCGAAATTGTCTTCTCAGATGTTAACTAAAGATTTTAAATTTATCCCAAATCTTATTGAAAGTATTGATTTTTATCTGTTAAGACTTTTGGATTCGAAATTATCTTCTCAGTTACTAACTAAAGATTTCAAATTTATCCCAAATCATATTGAAAGTATTGATCTATATCTGTTGTGAAAAAATTAAGACTTTGTTCTTGATGATGGAAAGGTTTTGTTTTTGTTTGTAGATGCATCATGTTGACTGATATACCTATCTTGTCACCATTTGGTTCTTCTGTTTGATGAAATTTTCAGTTTTTGATTTGAACTTTTCCACTACAGGTTAATGATCATGTTGGTAGCTTATTTTCTTCATCTGTTTTTGTTTTGTTTTTAACAATGGTCCTGAATCTGATGATGATGATTGCAGTTTTTCTCTATTGATTTACATGTGTCAAGGATTGAATTCTATATAGACTTTCTTCATCTAATAAGGTTTTTCGTTGGGCCATGGGATCTAACCAATTCAGGTTTGCAGATTAGCTAATATCTTTGCCATTGGTTTTGTTCCTGTTTTTTGGCCTCACCATTGCTATGTTGTTATGGGTTCCCTCTTGTTTTCTTGATGCAACTAGTGTTTTTTGCTTCTCTTCCTTCTCTTGCTCTTTAAAAAGCTAATTTACCTGGACATTGCATTACTTGAGAACCTATCTTTTGCATTTTTTACTATATTGACTCTTGTCTAGTGATAAGATATTCATATAGAACATTGTAATTAACTTTGGTACATTGCACAATCCAGAGCATGTAATTAACCCTTTAATTAGGTCCAGAGAGCAATGCTACTTCTTGGTCCATTTTGCATTAATTGAAGCATTACTATTTATGAAAATCGATGTTCAAGAAAGAATCAAATTCGCTTCAGAAACTTTAGTGTCTCTATCTAATGACATCACAAGTTTGAAAAAAAGACACTTTTTGTTGTTAGTCACTGGTGTTCTCTTGTTTGGCAGTACAGAAAAAAGGTGAAGGAATCTGGTGAAGTGGAGGATGGATTCCTGAGCTCGTGGGTTTTAAATATTCCTTGGAGCAAACTTCAAATGGTAACATGATTCCATTCTCAGTTTAGGCAAGAAAAGGAGAATCTTATTCTTGTTCTTCAAGATCAAGACTTGTAGTCTTTCTTAGATTCCTTTCCACTCTGGAGGGTGAGTAAAACATGAGACAATAGTGTTCTTCTCTTATGTTTTTATACAGAAGTTGTGATGGTAATGATATATTATGTGATATGATATCGCCTTTGAGGCCAATGCTTTTACAGAACACGAACTTAATAGAAATCCATGAAAGTGGAGTCATTGAACTCCTGGTTTGAGTTTCTTTTAAATGGGATTTGGTATGCCTTTTTATAAGAGTTTAATTAGTGAATCATTTGACAAAGTTCAATTGCTAATATGTGAGCTTGGTTGTATTAAGGTCTTGTTTTCGAACTACTATACATTTGTAAATGATCTGGAGCCAGTGATCAGGTGTTTATTACCTTCAACAATGGGTAAATTATAGTGAGTATAAGAAAATGATTTTTATAAACCAAAGCAAGTTTCTAGATTTTACTAGCAGATGGTTGAATAAGTTTGGTTTTGGTTACTTCACTTGTTCAGTTTATACTAAACCAAAATCAATCCAATTTGAGATTCTTGGTTTTGGTGTTGGGATGAACTTTAATTGCATTTTCCGATTTTGGTTGCTCTTCCACTACGTTTATTCACTTAGTCATTTTTAATAAGCTAGTACCATTTGTTACCTTTGATATCATTTTAGGCTTATACTTTAGAGTAACAATAAAATACTTGGAAGACATATATATAGCAAAGATTCGGTTTCGGATCGGATAATGAGTGGCTTACCTTGCATCACCAATTGCCACGTAGGATTAGTCTGACCACTCACAAACCATCTTTGAAATCCTCTTTCAACCAGAAACTCAATTTAATCTTCCGCAAAAAAAAAAGGTAAAGCTGAAGAAAACATTGAAGAGAAAGCACCAAGAAGATTCTTTGTCTCTTTCTCTGTCACATTGATTTTGAAAAAGGTGGTGGCAGAGAAAAACCATGTCTATGGCGGAGATGGCAATGAAATCTTCACTCTCTGCAAAACTCACACTTCCTTCTTCTTCCGCTTCCTCTTCTTCGTTTTGTAAGAAGACAGTAAGACAAATCTCTGTCTCACTTCCAACATCAACCTCAATCTCTCTATTATCCATCTTCGCATCTCCTCCTCATGAAGCCAAAGCTGCTGTTGTTTCCATTTCCAAGGACCAAATCGTCTCTTCTATCACTGAAGTATATAATAAATCTCATCACTTAAACTTCATCTTCCAAGAAACAGATCTTTCTCCTTTTGTTGTTTACGAGTGTTCTTGTCTTAACAGGTGGAGAAAACAATCAACCAAGTTCAAGAAACTGGTTCGAGTATTTTCGATGCAACGCAGCGTGTTTTTCAAGTAGTAGGAGATGCTCTTAAACCAGCTTTGGACACTGCTTTACCCATTGCAAAACAAGCTGGTGAAGAAGCTATAAAACTCGCATCTCCTGCTTTCTCAGAAGCTTCAAAGAAAGCTCAAGAAGCAATGCAAAGCTCTGGTTTTGATTCAGAACCTGTCTTTAATGCTGCAAAGGTTAGAACTTTTAACATTCTAATTTGTTTGGAGAAACTTAGTTAGCTATTTTAGGGTTTTTTAAAGTGGTTTTTGGGTTGGGGATGTAGACAGTAACAGATGTAGCACAACAGACAACGAAAGCTATTCAAGATGCTAAGCCGATTGCTTCATCGACCATTGACACGATTTCATCAGCTGATCCTAATGTCATTGTTGTTGCTGCTGGTGCTGCGTTTCTTACTTACCTTCTTCTTCCTCCTGTCTTGTCTGCCCTATCTTTTAACTTCCGTGGCTACAAAGGTACCTCTATAAACACTAAAAATATCATCATCATCTTTAGAACAACATATATAAGTTTTTGATGGAAAACACTTCTTTCTGCGGTGAAAAATGTTACGGTTTAATACCAAACTAGTGATCTAAAAACAGAGCTACTCTGTTTTTTTTTAATGAAGGTGATCTTACGGCGGCTCAAACGCTTGATCTTCTCTGTACCAAGAACTACATAATGGTTGATATAAGATCAGAGAAAGACAAAGAAAAAGCCGGGATCCCGCGTCTTCCTTCAAATGCTAAGAACAATGTGATCGCTATTCCGTAAGTGTTTATAAATTTTCATGTTTTACTAAAACCTCAAAATATTTGAAAGAAACACAAAAACTCTGTTATTCTTATGAACAGATTAGAAGAACTACCAAACAAAGTAAAAGGAATTGTAAGGAACTCGAAACGAGTTGAAGCAGAGATAGCAGCGTTAAAGATTTCTTACCTCAAGAAAATCAACAAAGGCTCCAATATCATTATCATGGACTCGTGAGTTTTGTTTATTGCTCTTTTTTCAAGGCTTTGTGAATACCAAAAAGATTTCATCATCTTTATTGGGTTTTTTTTGTTTTTGGCTTTGTAGGTATTCGGATTCGGCTAAAGTAGTGGCGAAAACGCTGAAGAGTCTCGGGTTTAAGAATAGCTATATTGTTACTGATGGATTCTCTGGTGGTAGAGGATGGTTACAGAGTCGGTTAGGTACTGATTCTTACAACTTCTCGTTCGCTCAGGTTTTGTCTCCATCAAGGATTATCTCGGGTGGGACTAGAAGCTTTGGAACTAGATCAGGAACCAAGTTCCTTCCTAGCTCCGACTGAACAAAAGGATTTATATATATAGTTTAAAAGTGTTGTTTTCTATTCCTTTATTTCTCAACTTTGAGATATCTTTTGATACGGATTTTGAAATATTACTTTTCTTTTAAATTGACGATCCGAAATGGAACCAGAAAGAAAACTATGAGTCTAAGATCATGTTAAAGAAATAAATCTGAAAAAAATTCAAGGAAAATTGGTTCAATAGAACATGTAGATCAATTGGTAACTTCAGGATTGTTGTGGACTGGTTATAAATTTCACAATGCACCTAATACCATCTGGTAGGTTAGGTATGGCTTAGCTTTGTCTTTTAAAGTGGGATTTGCCAATTACTTTTTGCCCAACCTCCATTTTAACAATTGTCGATATTTTTTTAGTTTAGTGCGTTCAATATTGTGAAAATCAGACATACATTTGGAAAAATATTATAATGGTTGCGTGTCAGCGCAGTAAAAAAAAAGATGGTCTCGGTATTCATCCCTTACACCACAAAGGAGGCAAGTGACCTCAACATCGAGGCCCCAAGAAGCGAGCCTGTCTTTCGTTGGGTTTCTATTCAAGAAAAAAAGCCAGGTAGTCGTGGCATGCTTTGGTATTCGCTTTTTATGCCATATAAGTGGTGCCCAAGAGACATGAGGTTGGGATGGTCTAATCGCATTCCAAATAGTCTTTGAGGAAAAAGTGGACGCAACAATTCCATCAATACTCCATCTTGATGTGTCACTTACCGCACAATATTGGACTATCGAGATGAATGCAAAGAGTTGGAGGTGACTTTCTGATTTGGCAGGCGGGAGAATCCACCCTTCAAGGGATAGCCTGTTACTTACAAGTGTAGATAAAGGAATACCAAGCGCTGCTGGCGCTGAGGGGACAAGGTGGTTAATTAATGGACCATACGGAATCTATATGTTTTGATGTTAATTTATCTCAATTCTGTTATAATTCCTATCATATACTAGCTGGATATTTCATTTCATCTGAATCTTTTTTCTCTCTAAAATATACATCCAGTTACAGCTTAAATTCTGTACTGATTCATATAATATAAGTTCATACATACTTCACACAATGAATATAGACATGATAGATTTTAAAAATAAACAGATGTAATTATCAAAAAGAAGAAGATGATAATCTGACGTGGAAAGAGCTTAAAAAAAACATCAGAAATCAGAACAGATCGACACGTGGCAATCACGAGCTTTGTTATATTACGTGTAGAACTTTCCCACTCCACTGCCACTCTCATTTGATGATTTGAATCATTCATATCTTCTTCTCCTCCTCTCAAAAATGGCGTACAATTACAAATCCCTAGATTCCATCGCCAGCTCTGACATCGAAGCTCTAGGAATCTCCGGAGATGTCGCTCAGAACCTTCTCACAGATCTCGCCGAGATTATTCGCAATCACGATTCTTCCAATCCGCCGGAGAGGTGGATTCAGATTTCTCGGAGGATCCTTCATCCTAATCTCCCTTTCTCTTTTCACCAGATGATGTATTATGGTTGTTACAAGGACTTCGGACCTGATCCACCCGCTTGGATACCCGACCCGTACGAATTTTGATGTTTCTCATTCTTCTTATAAGATATGTTGATTTTTTTTTTGCTTGTGTTAATTGTTACTGTGCTTTTGATATAATTCAGGAAACTTGCTTCTTTAACTAACGTAGGCCAGTTGCTAGAAAGGCGTGGTAAAGAGTTATTAGGTGAAATTTACAAGAATCCAGTTTTGAGTTTCTCTAGTTTTCAAGAGTTCTCTGTAGCAAATCCTGAGGTAAACATTAATTTATTATTTTGCTATGAGTTTCACGAATCAGCTGTTGAATTACATGTTTTTGAATTTTGTTAGGTGTATTGGAAAACTATACTGGATGAGTTAAACATATTGTTTTCTGTACCTCCTAAGTGTATTCTAGATAAGAATACAACCGGAGATAATCCTGGAGGCAATTGGCTTCCTGGAGCCTACTTGAATCCTGCTAGAAATTGTTTGAACAATGGTTACAAGAGAAGTTTGGATGACATTGTGATTCGATGGCGTGACGAAGGAAGCGATGATCTTCCTGTGAACACCATGACACTTCAGGAGTTACAAGCACAGGTCTGGTATGAATTCTCATCCTTATGCCCTTTGTTGCTTAATGAAGTTTTTCCTTTGCTGATTTCAAGTGTTGTGTTTCATATCAAAACCAAGCAAACAATTGTTATATGTTGTGTAGGTTAGCTGCACATGCTCTTAATGCGTTGGATTTGGAGGAAGAGTCAGCAATCGCGATTGATATGCCAATGAATGTTGAGTCTGTGATCATATACCTTGCCATTGTCTTAGCAGGCCATGTAGTTGTTTCAATAGCTGATAGCTTCTCATCTCGTGAAATATCAACACGGCTTAAAATTTCAAAAGCAAAAGCCATATTTACTCAGGTAAATTTCTCACGACTTTGAAGGATGGAAAGTGGCGGTGTCATTTTTTCATGTAGTGGTGAACTGTTGGCCTTTGCGTTTTCACTTATTTCTAGTTGTGGCCACAATCTGAACAATTTTGTTTTTCTTGTTTCCAGGATGAGATCATTCGTGGTGATAAAAGTATTCCCCTGTATAGGTGAAGTTTTTGTAATCCAGTAGGGCTGATTTTCTCTCAAGAAGCCGGCTGTAAAATTGGTCTCATGTTATCTATCCGATTCTGCAGAAGAGTTGTTGATGCAGAAGCACCCATGGCAATTGTTATTCCAGCTAGAGGCTCATCGGTCAGAATGAACCTACGTGAAACTGATTTGTCTTGGAAAAACTTTTTGGGGAAGGCAAGAAATTTGAGGTACACTCAGTGTATATAATACTGTAGACTTGTAGAGCTTCCAGTTAGAAACTGAAAACAACTGCAAAACTTTGTTTCAATGGGTGAAAATTTAGATAGTCTTTTGGGTAAAATATTACATTTAAACGTACTTGACTGCTTGAAGTTATGATACTTTGTTGTGAAAACCAAAGCTTTTGCTCAGAGGTCTGTTCTATATTTATAGTTGTGTCAAACAGAGTCTTGAAGTGGACTTACATCGATTTTGTTTAAACAAAACTTCGAGTTTTGAATGTTATATAAACGAATACACATATATATTGTACTGTTATTTCAGAGGCGTGGAATATATTGCTGTAGAGAAACCATCGGGAGCTTACACGAACATCCTTTTCTCATCAGGAACCACTGGTAAGCCAAAGAAATCAGATGCATCATAGCATATAGATGAGGATGTGGTGAGTGTTGAAACACTTATGTTTTGTTTTTTGGTGTAGGTGAGCCAAAGGCTATTCCATGGACGAACATTTCTCCGCTGAAATCTGCTGCTGATGCTTGGTGCCACTTGGATATTCGTCAAGGCGATGTTGTTGCTTGGCCAACCAACCTTGGGTGGATGATGGGTCCATGGCTTGTTTATGCTTCCTTGATAAATGGCGCTTGCATGGCATTATACAATGGATCACCTCTTGGTCCTGCCTTTGCCAAATTTGTGCAGGTAATTCTTAAAATATGCATTCTAATGTCATGGTTTTAACAGAGAGTAAAGAAAACATTACAAGAGTCAAAAGCAACTAGTCGTTTGTACAAATAATTTTAAAATCAAACCGTAAAACATTAAACATGATCTATGAGTTACTGTGGATATCATTGCATGGTTAACTTTGGTATTTGGGCAGCCCTTGAATTCACCATATGTTTATATTCTGGGGTTAGGATGCTGAGGTAACAATGCTAGGCGTGATACCAAGCATTGTTCGGACATGGCAAAACTCGAACTCTACTTCTGGCTATGATTGGTCACGTATCCGGTAATATCCAAAGTTCATCCTCAAAATGTTGTTGAGCCTGAAAGTTTTTTGTAGCGTAGAATGTTTTGAGAAACAGGAAGTAAACTAGTTTTAATGTTTTTATGCCACTACTAATTTTTTCAGGAATAAATCTATTTATTTTGGCTAGAAAATTGGCTACTTCGTGTGAAAACAAGAGTTTGATGAACATCTTTTTTCATCAGTAACACTAATGTTGTATTTTGAACTTTTTCGATAGTTCTTTTGGTTCCACTGGCGAAGCTTCAAATGTAGACGAGTATCTATGGCTGATGGGCAGAGCTCATTACAAACCTGTAATCGAGTATTGTGGTGGAACTGAGATTGGAGGCAGTTTTATCACAGGTTCTTTGCTTCAGCCTCAGTCGCTGGCTGCTTTTAGCACCGCTGCCATGGGTTGCAAGCTTTTAATTCTCGGTGAAGATGGAAATCCTCTTGTAAGAAACTTTATGGTATCATAGATGATATGCAGTGTTTCTTCTGAAAAATATGTGATCTGTTTTCTGTTTCCATCATCATCTTAGCCTCCAAACGCACCAGGAGTAGGCGAATTAGCTCTTTGTCCTCACATGTTTGGAGCTTCTAGTACTCTTTTAAATGGAAATCACTATAAAGTTTACTTCCAAGGAATGCCCACTTTTCATGGACAGGTAAAACCAACTCTTGCCATTTTTATACAGAGGTTTTTTATCAGTTTTAAGTCTGTGGCTTCCCTGCTTTTCGATAGGTTTTACGAAGACACGGGGATTTATTTGAACGGACTTCAAAAGGATACTACCGTGCTCATGGACGTGCTGATGACACAATGAATCTTGGTGGTATAAAGGTAGCTTTACTTACTGTACAGGATTCTTATGTAGTTTTGAAATATCATCTCCATTAATAACAAAAATGCACAAGAGCAACAATCATAGCACCATCATTATAATCATAGTATGTTGATTGTTCTTGTGCAGGTTGGTTCTATTGAGATCGAGCGAGTCTGTAACTCCGTTGATGATAGTGTCCTGGAGACAGCCGCCATCGGTGTTCCACCTCCCAGTGGCGGTCCTGAGCAGCTAGTTATCGCTGTTGTGTTGAAGAGCCCAGAGTTACAAAATCACGACTTGAGCCTCTTGAAGAAGTCATTCAACTCTGAGATACAGAAGAAACTTAATCCATTGTTCAAGGTATAATAACCAAAAATACAACACACAACACAAGGAAGCTCATAAGAAATGTAGTGTGTGTTGAAAAGCAAAATCCACTCATTACAAAATTTTATTTGTTTTTTTTATCTGGCAGGTATCATCTGTTGTGACTCTGCCTTCTTTACCTCGGACGGCTACAAATAAAGTGATGAGAAGAGTTCTAAGGCAACGGCTTACTCAGACCGATCTAAACTCGAAGCTATGAGATAATTGACAATTGCTCTCCATTATAACATATTGTATGCCATTCACACACAACCGCTATAGTCTTTGTTGTACAATCCACATCCATATATATATCTGTATCATTTCACATGAATAAAGATGTTATTTTAGCCTGTAGAATCCGTCTTCTGTGAGTGAATCAAGTATACAATACATATCTGTAATGCGATCCTTAACCCTGAATGGTTGAATTTGTTGTATTTAAGTGAGCAATAACGAGGTGTAAAGTTACGTATTTGGCAATTAGGGGCTGATATTCGAAGATATTACTAAATACATGGACATGAACGAAAGAGATGCTGAGTCACGATATTTCGTTAATGTACGCGAGGCAGCGCAAGATAGCACTACAAGCTTATCTTTCCCCTTTTTTTTTTTTTATAGTTGGTGATATATATAAAAAAAAAACGTAGCCATAGTCATCTTCAGCCCAACAGAAGCAAAACGGCGTCGGTTAGTCCGACGGAACCATGTCCTCGTCTCTTCTTCTCTCCGGCTCTACAGTATCTTCTTCGTTTATCGCTCCATCGAAGCTGTAATATCTCTCTTCTCCTTCGTATTCCTTCGATTCACCTTCTTTCTTAGGGTTTTTGAACTTGCTCGTCGAAATTATTTGTGGATTTGTTCTAGTCGGAAACAGAATTCGGATTTCAACCGTTGAATTTATTTGGAATTTTAGGGTTTATTGCTCCGAAATTGAAATCTTTTGTATCGCGTTGTTGTTTCTGATTACAGTTCTCTTGAACGGAATCCAAGCAAGTCACTGTTACCATTTCGGAATGTTTCAAGAAGCTTCAAAAGCCCTAGGTGCGCCGTTGATTCTCCATATGGAGGTATTTTATCTTGAATCTTCATCTCCCTCAATTTGTTAAACCCCTTCCCAATTTTAGTATTAGGAAATGGTCCTACTTATCCAAATAATTGAATTTATGGAGTATGTTAGGATTCTTTAAGAACATTTTCTATCAGAGAAGAATCATAAGAAGATAGTAGAAAGCTGCCTTACTGTATTCACTTTGTGAATATGTCACATCTGTTATTATCTCTGGCTCACATAGATTAGGCTTTGTTTTGCTGAAATGGATGGTAAGAGTCTAAGAGAATAGAAATTACAAGTGTTGCTTATGTCTAGCTGCTATCTGAATGAGAAGTGATATGATATGACATGAATCTATTTCTCTGATTAAATGGTAACCAAATGAATTTGTAATAGGCAACGTCCCCACGTTCCCTCGGACTAGAGTTTGGGATCCGTACAAACGTCTAGGAATTAGTCCATATGCTTCCGAGGAAGAAATCTGGGCCTCTCGTAACTTTCTCTTACAGCAGTACTCTGGACATGAAAGAAGCGAAGAATCTATAGAAGGCGCTTTTGAGAAGCTTCTAATGTCTAGTTTCATCACAAGGAAGAAGACCAAAATCAATCTGAAAACAAGGTTGAAGAAGAAAGTTGAGGAGTCTCCTCCGTGGGTTAAAACTCTTCTCGATTTTGTTGAAATGCCTCCAGTGGATACTATATTCAGAAGACTGTTCCTCTTTGCCTTTATGGGTGGTTGGAGTATCATGAACTCAGCAGAAGGCGGTCCTGCGTTTCAGGTTAACTATTCAAGCCATAGATTAAGTCACACACATTCACATATATTGTTTCTGAAAAATCTTTGGCTGTTGTTACTCGTAGGTGGCGGTGTCGTTGGCTGCGTGCATATATTTCCTGAATGAGAAGACAAAGAGCTTGGGGAGAGCTTGTGTAATCGGGTAAACTCTCTTGGTCCTATCGAATTGGCTGACACGAAAACTTGATAGGTCACTCTTTTTTTTGTTTATCATGATCTGTTTGGATTTTGTGATTGTAGAATTGGAGCTTTAGCGGCTGGGTGGTTCTGTGGTTCGTTAATCATTCCCATGATTCCGACGTTTCTCATACACCCGACTTGGACACTCGAGCTCCTAACGTCATTGGTCGTTTATGGGTTTTTGTTTCTTTCTTGTACTTTCCTCAAGTAAGTTTGTGGTTCTATCCAAGACACTTTTTGTTCTTTTTTCCTCCTAAGATTTACAGAACCTTTCGGATTCGGAACAAAATTAGTGAAAGTTGTTAAGTATTTGATTGGTTTCACAGTTTTCGAAAATCAATGCATTTATAAATAATTGGAAATTAACCATACTCATTTTGCAACCCTTATTTATACAAGAACCATCAAACATCATATTTTCGAAAAGAAAAAATATTTGAATAAATTAATTTTAAAAAATGGAAGGAGTTTTAGAAGAACCGGCGCTTCCATGGAACCCGATTGTTGTTTCTGACACAACAGCCACATGAGTAAAGAAAAACAACGAGAAGGATAAGAAAAAGATTGAAGATGAGAAGAATCTTCCATCTTTTTTTTATCCCTTTTAAAACTCCAATCTTGCACGACTCACAACTATAACATAATTGGCTCTGCGTGTTACTCCATGCCTTACAATCCCCTTTCATTGCCACCGTCGACGTCACCGGAACTGTCCACCACGTGGCATTCTTTGATTCGAAACCACATTCTACGGGAGGTCGACAACAACCAAACTAAATAAAGAATCAAAACAAAACAAAAAACATCTTTAGTACAATGTACTAAAACCGCTAATACATTGTTAAAAACTTAAAATCCCTCTAAGCGCATAGTTAAATTAAACACATACCTTTACATTTGATAGATGTTTGGAGTCAAAGTCAACGTCACGTGGACCAAACCTCTTACAAACCCTAGAATCAGACAAACATTTTGTGATTCCTTCCCAATTCTTCCCTCGAAGGAAATGGTTCCCAATCCAGTTCTGTAGATCACCGGTCTTTGCATGGCCTATTCCTCTGTCGGAAAACGCTTTTCCGGCGGTAGGATTCGTGACTAAGAAGATAAAGACGGAGAGGACGAGGAGGAGAAGGATGGAGAGGAAGAGGAAGAAGAGATAGAGAGTGATGATGACGTGGCTACTGTAGAGAGCAGCGAGAAGGCCTAAGGAGGAGATGAAGAAGAGAAGAGTCGCTGTTATAATGAGAGGATTTTGAACGAAGCGTTGGCACTGTGATGGGCCGTGAACGAAGACGTATACGGAGAAAGATAGAGTGGCGAGGCCGATCAATGCGAGGATTGCGTTGGTTGTTATTACGGCGGCGTTGCTTAGCCGGAGCATTTTTTCGGCGGTTATTTTGGCCGGAGAGAGGGAAGATAAGTAGAAGTGGTTTTGTGGAGAAAACGAACGTTTCGAGTGTGATATATAACTGCTTATTATCTATGGATGTGTGTGTATACGAGGAGGTTAAGGGAATATTGAACTTGTTTAACTTTAACTTAAACAAATTATAAAATGTGAGTATTAAACTTGTGATAGTTTTTTATCACAAAAAAATAAAAATTTGTTATAATTAGATTTGCAACTAGCTGTTAAAATAAATAAAAGGTTGACGATTTAAGATACATATAATTTTTTTTTCAACTAATCACAATTTTTTTTTGTCTACACTACTAATGATAATATATCTAGGTATGACGATGTGTAAAATTCATACATGGAATGAAAAAAGTGTAGATGCTCTATGCATTTTGTTTTTTAATTAACTAGTTAAAATAATATTCTTGTTGTTAATAAGGTATTTGAGTTTATATATGTTAAATAACATCCTAAAATATATGGTTTTATTTGTAACTATATGCACTTGTAACGGACTCTATAACCTGTAAAAGTAACAACGGTTATTGTGAGTGTCTTTCTAGGTGGCAAATGTTTCAACCCTGTGGTTGGCCATAATTACGTGATTACCACATCGGCTCCGGCCACTACGTTCAGACGTGGTTTCCACTATAAATTAACTAAACTATGCAGAGAGGTTTAGATTTTGGTCGGTGTTGACTTCTCTTTTCGTAAGAAATTTTAATATGAGAAACGAGTTTTGCCGATTTTTTAAAAATTAGTAACTTTTGTTGTTACAAATAGGTGCTAACATATGCATGTGAAAATAAAATTTTACATTTTTATTTTGGAGTTTGGTGCATACTAAAAATAGAATTTGTAGCTAAATACCAATCCAATTTGTATGTGATCCCACCACTCCAATTGAAGAAAAACTACCAGATAGATTGAATCTCCATAACCATAATAATACTCAACACGAGGAAGTCACACGATTTCTCATGTTTTGTGTTATGTGGAGAATGTGTAAAAAGTCGGCCTATAAATTTTTGGAATCTCATACAAAATTATTTTAAATTATAAAAGTAATTTATAAAATAATATTTTAAATATAATAAAATTATAATAAAATGTAATTACTAAAACATAATAATAATTAAAGAAAACAAAACTACAATTCCTATAATAATTAAAAAGGAAATATTAATGTAATATTTTTTTTTTTAATATTTGTATGTTTTTCTATAAAATTATTAATAAATATTAAAAAATTTAAAGTGAGATTGTCCTCAGGCCCCGGTTCTGTGTAAAAGCCACAATGAATTGGTATATTCAATGAGTCTCCATTGATATGATTGAATATTTGAACCATGCAATAACTGATACAAAAGAATTAATGGTTGTCCTCAATAGAGGGGCTGGTAAAAAACAAATGGACCGAGAATGCAAAACATCAACAGAACTATAGCTGCCGCAAATCAATGAGATGGATAATCAAGGAAAATCACTCAATATAAGAACATGAAAAGTTCTCATGTTTGTATTGCTATGGGCTTTGCAATCTACTTGGGCTTTGGAATATAGAACCGTGGATTTTGAAGGAGACAATTTCAGCATCAATAGGCTCATCAATGACAACATAGTTAATTTACGACTTTGACACTATCTAGAGGCACTCCATCAGGCATCAATGGTGCAACATGTCGATTCAGTAAAGTTTACTTTTTAGATTCCACGTACAAAATTTATTTGCGAATTTATTAACTAGGAAGAAAATCACATGTAGTTATCATTGGTATTTGTATTATACTTAGCTGATCTTGAATATTAGGATAGTGATAATGCAAATTTATAAAGTTTTTGGATGAAAAAAAAAACAAAAACAAAAACTCTCTTCACAGTTTTGCTGTATCTCTGACTTTTAAAAAGTAGCAAACGAACAAAACGTGAAACTTTGCAACTCCAGTTAGGCAGGTCAGTTCAGGTGGGTGAAAAAAATGGAAAACTCTGCACCTTCAGGTAGGTATGCGTTACTGTGCATAATTCTGTTATTTTCTTTTAAATCGCATCCATAATATTTCTTTTATTAATCCATAAATTTATTTTAAATATTATAAAAAATCAATTCACATTTGATTTTATTTTTTTACAAGATTCGAAAACTTCTTACTGCGATTTCAATTATGGTTGGTTAATAGTATAAAACATTGTAACTGACAAAAAAATAATCTAAACATTTCTGGTTATAAAAAATAGTTAAAAATATAGAAAACAAATTAATTTTCTCCATTAATACTGATTTTATTCATTACAAACAACAAAACATGTATATCGCACGGAACTTGATATCATCGTATTATACAAACACACAAAGTGCTCACAAATTTAAACAACAGACGAAATCTGAGGGAATGGTATGGAGCTGTTAATACTTTTCCCATTTAATTTCTCTGATGAAATTTCATCAACGCACACCACTAATGCCTTCAGATCAGCGTCCGTGATTCTCTGCACAAATCAACCAATTGAAATCAATTAAGTGTGAATCTTGTTTACAGATTTTTTTTAAAAACTAAATTTTACTTGATATGATTATATCATGTAATTAAATATTTCATAGTTAAACCATAATGCATATGTACATGAGAAGATACACAATATAAAATGAAAACCTTTTTCTCCTTGGTTATATCCCTGAATCGTAAGAAGATTTTGTTCAATTTCTCTTCATCGATTTCATATCCCAACTGATAATAAAAAATAAATACATAAGTATGAGTTATCAATAATATATCTGTAAAAAAGTGTCATATGGAAATACCTCTTTCAGCCGATCTTTCACAGCATGACGTCCACTACGTATTTTTGTTTTTAATTGTTAAAATAAATTAAACAACTTACGTAATTGTAATTATGTAAAAAAACAATTCACTAATAGAATATATTTACCTAAGTTTTCCAAGAACAATGCCAGAATTTTGTGATTTTACGACTCCAATATCATCTGGTGATAAGATCTCATATGTACTCCGATGTTTCAATATTCCATCCTGCAAAATGTTTGAACAAATCAGTCTCATAATTAATTTTCTTATGTCATATGTATAATAGTATTAACCTGGTGAATGCCACTCTCATGAACAAAACAGTTAGCTCCAACAATGGGCTTATACGGTTGAACATAAAAGCCGGTTTGCTCTTGAACCTGCTCAAAAATGTTACATATATTAGTTAATTACTATAAAAAGGCCAAAATGAAATTAACATCATATTCCCCTTCTCTATCCGCATATATAAGGTTTACGTATACCATCTGGCTAGTAGCCATAATTTGGCGTGTGTCTATATTGGTGTAAACACCATCCAGAGCATATGCACCTCGACATTTCAAAGCCATCACAACCTAAATAGTAAATACCATAGAAATATTCAAGTTGAAAATGTGATGATGATCATAGTAATGATGTAATGATATAAATTAATGACGATCTTAATTACCTCTTCAAGCGGGGCATTCCCACTTCTTTCACCTATTCCGTTGACCGTTACTTCGACTTGTCTTGCTCCCGCACATACACCCTATATACATAACACAAACTCATTGCTCTATAAAGGACCGGGAGAGAAATTAAGTTAAATTAATAGATGAATTAAATAAAGGGCCGGGAGAGAAATTAAGTTAAATTACGGCGATTGTGTTGGCTGTAGCAAGGCCAAGGTCGTTGTGACAATGAACACTTAAGACAACATCATCAATTCCAGGAGTGTTTGCTTTGAGATAGGATATGAGTTCTCCAAATTCGTGCGGCACATTGAACCCTACCGTGTCCCCGATGGTCACTGCCGTTGCACCCACTTTTATCGCTTCTCCTATAATCTTGCATAGAAACTCCTTCTCTGACCTGAATCACACAATTTTAAATTCTATATCTATATATATGACATGATCAAATATTTATATCTCAGAAGTCAACAGCTATAAAGGCTTAGTAATGATTAATTTATTTCATTTTGCTATAGACGTTCGACTCATGTATTGCATGTAGAAAGTCGTTATAAAAATAAATTCAAAGTCGTTATAAAAAGAATGAAATATATTTTGTTTGCTTGTATTTTAGTAAATTATTCTTTTAAAATAGAAATATAATAACGTTTGATTACGACGCAAACAAATAGAAATATATTATAAGGTTTTAAAGATATGGACCTGCCACCATCTTCGCAACCAAATATGATGTCATTGAAGCCTAGGCTTTTAGCGAACTTAACACCGGTCACGGCCATCTGGATCACTTCTTCTTTAGTCTTTTTCAACTTATATTTCATGTGAATGTCACTAGTAGATGTGAATACGAGTATAGTTTGCCTCTTTGCGTACTTTAACGCCTCCCAAGCCGCCTCGATGTCTCTAGTTTTGCATCGTGCGATGGCACATATCACCGGAATGTAACCTGTTTTCTCATCCACCTAAGCAAAAAAATAAAAATAAAAATTGTTGGACAATTATTCTATTTATGTATGTAATTTCTGCATGATCAGCTTCAAACTCAACATCACTAAATCTAAATGAATTGACCCATATTTTTGATATTTTTTAATCTAAATATTTTCTTGATAGTAACATTACAAATATAATATTATAACGATTAGTTTTGAAATTACAAAAAGTTTAAAGTTTTGTTATAAAAGGTTAGAGATCTATTATTTTATATTAGAGCTTAGGGCCGCCCCTCAAATGTTTGGATCAGCCCGAGTGTATTGTTTATTTTTTAATTTCTGATGTCAGATTCCCAACATACTTAATTAAGACATCCGGATAAGGTTAACTGATATACACTTGTAATATAATATTATCTATATTATCATTTTAAGCAAAAGGAAATAAATAAAAAGAACCTCGTTCCCCACGGTCTTGGCGATGGTTTTAACGGTTTCTAACTCTTCCTCAGACGAGCCGGGAAAACCAACTTCCATGATGTCTACTCGGAGTTTAGCTAGCTGCCTGGCAATCTCTAGCTTCTGCGGTGGAGTAAGGGCAGCACCGGGAGCTTGTTCGCCGTCACGGAGCGTCGTGTCGAATACACGCACATAGTTCTTGTCGGGTAGCTTGTTCGGTATGTACTCCGGCCACCGTTCAACCACGGATTTGAGGTCAGTAGCACTAGTTGCCACCTCTTTGGACACAAAGGAGCAACATGAGATGACCAAAGTCGGCTTGTTGTATGGACGGCTGAGAGAAGGCAGGGAAGATCCCATGGGTAATACTGACCGGACAATCACCGTGGACCCGGTAGTAGGGATCATACCGGTGGATGTCAAAAGTGACGAAGCCATAACTATGGAGTAGGTGAGAGAGAATTGGATATTGATTTGGAGGATGTAAGGAATTTGTTTTGAATTGCGATGGATAATATATATGAACAATGTAGTCTTTCTATATTTATAGGTTAGTCAAATTTAATATCAATAGAAAACTTTGGGTTAGTGGAATACATTATTTAAGCTTGTCCCTTATTTTGGTGGGTTATAAATGTTTAAAAAAATTATTATTATGAAGCTTTTACTTGACAAAGAGACGTCTATTTTATCTAGCTTTTCAGCTGTTTTCTAGCATATATAAGATGAGGGATGCAACATATTTGTTATCATTAAAATTTAAATGGAACGAGGAATGCAACAATTTTCTTATCATTAGCTTTTTTTTAAAAGGCTAGTACTTAATATTGAAAGTATTCAGATATAGTGTTTTTGGATGGGTAATCATATAAATATATAACATTGTTTGTAAATGTAAACGGTAAACACAAATGGTATTTCTTCTGTTTATTATGAATTTGTCATCTTATCAAAAAAGCAATGTTATCTTCATTTTCTTATGTATACAATTATGCATGAATATGTAACTTAGACATATTGATTTAAGCTGAAAACACATATATAGTAAGCTTCATTACAACAAATTTTAATTGAAATATTGTTTTAACAGTGGGAATAAAAACATGAAATTGTTATAAAAATAAATGATCGAGATCTAACACGTAATCAGTAAAAACGGACATGCATGTATTAATCACGTGGTATGTATGCACCTCCAGGTAGGTGACAAATCACATATACTACTATCTGTGAAGAAGCTCTGGGATATTTGTAATTTTTCTTGTAGACTGAAATTTAATTTCTAGTACTTTTCCGAAAATATAATTTCCACGTTTTTATATATTGTTGACACGATGATGATGTTGTGCATGTAGCTAGGTAGACCAAATCAGAGTTTTTTTTCTCTCTCCGTTCTTAATTCAAGATGGTTTCTTTGTTGGATTTTTTTAATCTATATGACTATATCTAGAGTGCACCTTTTTTAACAACGAGAATCTGCACTCATGATATATTAAGAATCAATATTTTCTCAATCATTATAAAATGTAATTTATATTTTACAATATAATATTATGTGTTCAATTTTTAAAATTATTTTTTAATTTTTAATTTTGTTCGTTTAGATTTTATAACAAATTTTTTTAAATATGTTATTTCAACTTCATTAAAATATAAAATATTAATGTTGTTGATTGTTTGACGTATATAACAATTTTAATATTTTGTGTATATCAATATTTTCTTAAATATTGTAAAAATATTTATATTTTACAGAATATTTTGTATACAATTTTGCATACAATTTTTAGATTTTTAGATTAATTTTGTTAAATTTTTAATTAAGTTCTTTTTATTATATGTAATTTAACTTAATTAAATTATGAAGTATTAGTGTTGTTGATTGTTTAACGTACATACCTATTTTAATATTTTATAAATCATTTGTGTCAAAATTTACGCTGCTATATCCAACAAATTAGCATAACAGCCCGCAGTTTAAATTTTTATAGTTTAAATATTTTAAAAAAATTAAATTAACAACTTAATAAATATTTTTAATATTCTATTTTTGTAAATATTTCAAGGTTTATATAATAAGAAATATAAACTCTTAAAAATTTTTATATATCACATATTATATTTCATTTATTAATATATACATATATAAATATATCATTTATTTAACTTTATTAAAAATTGATAATATAGAGATCGATATGCCAATTTGCAGACAAATCATGCTAATTCCGCGATCCACTATTAGATTATCCATATTATTCGATTTTTAATAGACATAACACAGCCCATGATTGTTTCATGATGAATTTATTTAAATATAACTCGTGGTTTTACATGCCTGATTAACACTTATATTGATATTGAACGTTGAACACTGAAACTTTTTTGTATTGATCAAGTAATATATGTCTTTTTTTAAATCTTATTTAAAAAATATATATGTATTTTTCTGAAAAAATAAATTTGAACCACAACATATGTAGAAAAAACAACTTTTATTAAGAAAATAATTTGAAAATAAAATCAAATAAAAGTGAAATCTAAATCATATTTATTTTTCCAATATGTTCATTAGTTTAAATTAGGTAGCTAGATTTTGTATAAATTAAAATCAATGTTACTTTCTATAATATTACTGTTTTACTTTATTTGGATACACATATAATATTAGTCTAATTTATTTATTTTAATATAAATATTTAAAAACATTTTTTAGATTGACTCTTTTTTAATAGTGTAATAGATATGACTACAGTATTTGCCAAAGTTTCAATTAATACAAAAATCATATTAAAATACTTTTTCTTGTATCAAGTTGCATATTAATATATATGTCATATGTGTGGGTAACCAACCAATCAAGTTGTTGACAAAAAGAAAAAGCCATGCTTTTGTTTAGAAAAAGAAAGAAAGAGTTAATCGATCGCCATACCCATAACGTCTGGGTGTTCCTATCATAATTCATAAACTGTTAGAAAATTATTCGAAGACGATCCCTTAGTTGTACTTTCACATGGTTAAAAATTTGCATTTAACTAAGTAAATATCCACATTACACTTCGGTTTTTTTAAAAATAAATTATTTATATTTAATTTTAATAAAAAAAATTTATGAACAATTAAGTTTTCTTTTTAGTTAATCGATTTGTATATAAGTACTATAAACTATTTTAATATTTATTTAGATTAATGAGTAATTTGATAAAATTATATTTGATTTGAATTTTATAATCAAATATTCTCCTAGTGAATGCACGATCTGATGTGATAAAAAAATATATTAAAGGAAGTAATATTATTATTATTTTATTTAGTTTGAATATATAGCATAATTAACATATAATGTATCATTAGTTTTTCTGCTTAGTGTTATTGTTTCTCTAATCTTTTCTATAGTGTCAATATTTTCTCGGGTTCTTTTAAACTCTATAAAAAAAGTTAAAAAACATTCAAGAACTAACAGATAAACCTTAGTGGATGTTTTATGGAAAAAAAAAAACTCATATTCTACTTTGTATCAGTGACATAAAAGTAAAATATACTAAAAAAATTTGGACCACAAAATAAGTTTTACATCCACATCCACATTTTCTATTTACATTTTATTTAAAGTGTAACTCTTATCCGATATCCATTTTCTCTTCTACTTCTTCACTTATTGTTGTCTCAACAATCTTCATTACTCATGCTTCTTTATTCGTATCTAATATATCAAAAAAAAATTTGCTATGTTTTTTTTGTTTAGCTTTCATTTATTGGAAAATATTCATTAATAATTCCTAAATTTTTCATTTATGAAGAAATATTCTTAGAGTTGATAATTATAGATATACAATATTAAAGAAAAATCTAAATCTTCAAAATAATTTGAGGATACTATAATCAAAGACCCCTCCCCCCAATTCAAAAATCTTAATTCTCAAATTTTTGTCTGAGAATTTCACAACTTTCTTTTTAAAAAAACTTAAATTGAAGGAATTTCAAGCTCTGCACTTTCAGTTCAACAAAAACTAATTAGCTTAAGAAAACCTAATCAACGATATGAGACTAATCAACGATATGAGACTAAATTGAAAACCTAAACTAATCCTAATCAACGATATGAGACTCGATTATGTCGGCTAAAAAATCAGATAATCAACATATGTATTTTTATTCATAGTAAAAAATAAATATTATAGGGTATGTATAATTAAAATAATTTGATTTGTTTATAAAATTTTTTCATTGATTTATTCATGGCAAAAAATTAAATATTATAGGATGTGTATAATAAAAATGATATTATTAGTTTAGAAAATTCGTTTATTAATATATTCATGGTAAAATCAATATTATGATTATTATCTTATGTGTATAATTAAAATAATTTGATTGGTTTACACAATTGTTTCCATTAGTTAATGTGGTATACAAAATATGATGTGTTTACTTATGTGTATAAATATAATAACCTGATTAAAAACTCAAATTTTTTCATTTATTGACATGTCAACACTATAATTTCTAAAAGATCTGATTGTTCTTAGTTTTGTTGGTATTGACATACCTTAGACATGTGTTCTCTGATCTTCAACACTGCCTTCTCAACACTGTAAATTGTAGTATCAGCGCTGTTCCTAATGTCAATAAGATGGTATATAAATGACTTTGGTGTATTATGATTCCCTTATTTAGATTTGTTATGATATTACCTTAATTTTTCTCATTTTATTTATTTTCTTCTGACTTTCTCACTTTTCTCCGCCGCTTTTTCACTCTTCTCCGCCAATTCCCTTTTCCTCCTCCTCTTCTGCTTTCTCCTCCATGACTTCGTAAAATTTCTTAAAAATCAAAATCTTGTTGTTGATTATGTATGTGAATCCTTTTGGATTCACATAGATTATAGCTTCTTCTTCAGATTCCGTTGTCACGTTCTTGTACCTGAATGATGAAACACCGTTCACCACTTTCATTTGAAAAGACCAGTGATCTTCAAAGATGTCAAACAGTGCAGCATGGAGGAGATGATCCCAATAATTGCGTTTGAAATACGTAGCGTTTAGATGTCGTAGGTTAATCCTTTCCTTGATTGTTTCAATTATGGTGTTAAAGAGAGACAAGTCATTGCCATAGGAAGTAAATGTATCATCTTTGTCTTTCTCATCTTTGAACTTGTGAGTGAGTTTTGGTGTATAGTTGGTGGTGAACGTCCTCCTTGGTGCAGCCAATCCAATGGTCTTGAAACAAACACTCTCAGTTTTGGATCTTTCAATTCCACTACCTAAACCACTAAAGAAAATCTTCATTCAACCCACAGTTCAGCTTCGAAGAAGGCATATTTGAAAAGATAAAAAAAGAGAATGAAGTTTGAAGGTTGAAAAATGAAAGATAACTTGAAGATTCAAGGGGGATTTAAAGAGAAAATATGAAAGATAGCTTGAAAGTTTAAGGAAGATTTAAAGAGAAGGGATTTCTTAGTTATCAGCATTTCCTCTTCTTTGGATTGTGATTGTGTCTCACAGTCAAAAGGCAAAAAAATGATTCAAGGCAACTGTGCTCTCAGTTTTTCATTCTGTTTGGCAATAAAGCCGCATACTCTTTTAGGTAAGTTTTGTTTGTCTAATTAAGTGTTCCACTCAGATTTCAATTTATTTTGTAGAGACTTGTATTTTTCAATGTTTATAATCTTGTTTGGTCCATCAGTATATCAAGCTATATATTTCTGAGAAACAGTTTAAGTGTAAAAGAATTGCAAGAGTGTATATATTTCTCATAGAAGTTTGAATAGGTATGTGAAGAATCTTCAGTTATATTACTGGTCATTTTATACTTGGTGATTACTATGTGACTATTTGGCAACTAAATAGATTCAAATAACATTTGATTATTTAATCGCCAAAGAGTCATATAGTAACTACCAAGTAATCACAAAATCTGTACATGATCGTATCTTGATGTTTTTATTAATCGTCAAATAATCGTTATTAATTTATTCATAGTAAAAAAAAATATTATGATTATTAATTTATGTGTATAATTTACATAATTCTTTTTATTAATTAATATGACATAAAAATTTTGATGTGTTTACTTATATGTACAAATGAAATAATTTGTTTAAAAACTCAAGTTTTTATATTTATTGACACATTAACACCAAAATATCTAAAAGATTTGATATATCAACACCATGAAAGACATCAGATTTATTATACTGTTGATTTATGGAAATTCTCATATTCATGATACGTTTTAGAATATAAAAAAATCCATAATTTTGTTTTGTCAACAATCCGTTATTAAGTTATTTGATAATACATGACTACATGAGAAATGAGAGATCAGTACTGCTAAATATAGTAATGATTGGCGACTTTAAAAAGTGTGACTTATTTTTTTTTCCGATGAAATGTGATAATAATCAAAAGGAAAATAGACTTTTATGTAAAGATGGTAAACATAAAAAACAGAGCACTACACAAAGAAACCTGATATAGACCCATCCATGAGCACAAACGATTTTTTTGTTCGTCAGCAATAAATCAAATTCATTAAGCATTTAGCATACAGTTTTCCTCAGAAAAAAAATCAATCTGATTTAGAGCTTACATGAAGAAATATCAAACTTCATATTCTAATTCTTTTTACAGAAAGTCGGAACAAACATTCAAATTTTTAGAAATAGAAAAATTAAGAAATAATAATTTGAGAACGCTAAAATCATTATTGCCAAGTTATTTAACGACTTGCTAACTCTTTGGCTAATTTAGCCTAATTGCATTCAATATGATTTTGTTGATATCTTAAAGGATTTTACATAAAATTCAGAAAAAAGACAAAAGAATATATTAAGGGAAAAAAAAAACAAAAAGTACCTCTTAATAACACTGGTTTTATTCATATAAAACACACACACTGGTTTTATTTATTATTACTACAACACATGCATATCAACTGGAACTTTGATATTACCGTGGTACACAAACATACACACACATTTATACGATATTAGAAGAAACCTCAAGGACTCTTGTATAGCCGTTACTCTCTTTACCGTCAGCGAATTTCTCTAATGAGATTTCATCACCACACGCCACTAATGCCTTCAGATCATCATCCGTGATTCTCTGAAAACAAATTCATAAATGAAAACCAAAGTGTGATATTTTTTCATTTATAAAAATTCTAAAATCAATATATTATTGTATCTCTATATAATTAAATTTGTAAGCTAAATCGTAACACATGTGTAGGAGAAGATACAAAATCTAACTAAAATGAAAACCTTTTTCTGCTTGGTTAAATCTCTGTATCGTGAGAAGATGTCTTTCAATTTCTCATCATCGATTTCATATCCCAACTGTGAAAAGGAAATAAACACAATTAAGTATGATCATTCTATAACTAAAGATTAATGATATTACGAAATCACAAGGATACCTCTTTCAGTCGATCTTTCACAGCATGACGTCCACTGCATATTTTCATTGTTTAATTCAATTAAATAAACGGTACATTAATTTGTACATAGTTTTAAACTTTTAGATATATAAAACTGATTAAGAGATATCGCTTAATATGATAATTCGTTTGTTTGTTAACAAAATAATTACCTAAGCTTTCCTAGAACAATGCCAGAGTTCTGAGATTTAACGACCCCAACGTCTTCTGGTGATAAGATCTCATAGGTGCTTCGATTTTTCAATATTCCATCCTACAAAAATGTTAATTAAGATCAATCAACATATGTATTTTACCATAATCACACGGGTCTTTTGCACTTTCTTTTAGCAGTTAAATTTATTAAATATAACTTTTATTTATCCAGTAGTTAATTGTTTGTTTTGTTTAAAATAAATATTTACCATTAGAGAGAAAAACTAACTATCTATATATTTTTTACTTCAATACTAAATTAGTGTTGGTCAAAGATATATTTAAAATGATTCATATAATTATAAACTTTGCTAATGTTTTAGATAACGAAATGATAAAACATATACGGAACCTGGTGAATGCCGCTCTCGTGAACAAAACAGTTGTCTCCAACAATAGGTTTATATGGTTGAACAAACAAGCCAGTATGTTCTTGAACCTGCTCAAGCATTTAAATATATATTTGCTAATTATTATGAAGACCCATATTAACTAGCTTCATTTTTCTATTTATATCTAAAGATGTGTATAAATAAAGTTACCATCTTGCTTGTCGCCATAATTTGGCGTGTGTCTATTTTTGTGTAAACACCATCCATCGCATATTCTCCTCGACATTTCAAAGTCATCACCACCTACATACCTCACAAATATTCATGTCAATAATGATGATGATCATAGTAATTAATTAATGATAATAAGTAATGAAGATCTTACTTCCTCAAGCGATGCATTCCCACTTCTTTCACCTATTCCGTTCACTGTTACTTCGACTTGTCTTGCCCCCGCACATATACCCTATATATAATAATGTAAACTCACTCATTGAGTCATTTTCCTCTTTTTTTTAATAAATTTTCGGTACCTTGAGAACATATATTTGTAACTAAATGAAAATATATCTAATACAAAAAAAAGAGAGGGTTAATTACGTACGGCGATTGTGTTGGCGGTAGCTAAACCAAGGTCGTTGTGACAATGAACGCTGAAGACAACATCATCAATTCCAGGAGTGTTAGCTTTGAGATAGGAAACGAGTTCTCCGTATTCTTGCGGCATGTTGATCCCTACCGTGTCCGCGACGTTAACCACCGTAGCACCCGCTTTTATTGATTCCCCTAGAATCTTGCATAGAAAATCCTTGTCCGACCTGAATCACACATTAATTAGTGTTTTAAAATCTGTATTAGTTTGAGATGATCAAATATAAAAATACGTAAGTCTCACTGAATCCAACAAGTAAAAACGCTTTTTAGGTTATGATCTAGGTTGTTTATGTTTACATGTGACAGGTTTCTAGTTAAAGTTACATTTGAAAAGCAAATCTTTATTTTTCAACATAAAAGCAGATATATTTAAGGTTTTAAGATATGGACCTGCCGCCATCTTCGCAACCAAGTTGGATGTCATTGAAGCCCAAGCTTTTAGCGAACCTAACACTACTTGCAGCCATCTCAATCACTTCTTCTTTAGTCTTTTTCAACTTATATTTCATGTGAATATCACTAGTAGATGTGAAAATGAGTATCCTTGGCCTCTTCGCATCTTTCACCGCCTCCCAAGCCGCTTCGATGTCTCTAGGTTTGCTTCGTGCGATGGCACATATCACCGGGACGTAACCTGTTTCTTCATCTACCTAAGTAAAATAACAATACAATAGTTTAATTTACTATGTTGTAACTTCTTACTTTTGATGTAAAATTTCTAACAAAAGGTTAACTATTATAGAGTTTGAACATAAAATTGGTATATTATCATTTTAAGCAAAGGAAATAAAGAAACAACCTCGTTCCCAACAGTCTTGGCGATAGTTTTAACGGTTTCTAACTCTTCCTCAGAAGACCCGGGAAAGCCAACTTCCATGATGTCTACTCGGAGTTTAGCTAGCTGCCGGGCAATCTCTAGCTTCTGCGGTGGAGTAAGGGCAGCACCGGGAGCTTGTTCGCCGTCACGGAGCGTCGTGTCGAATACACGTACATAGTTCTTGTCGGGGAGCTTGTTCGGTATGTACTCCGGCCAACGTTCCACGACGGGTTTGAGGTCAGTAGCACTAGTTACCACTTTTTTGGACACAGAAGAGCAACATGAGATGACCAAAGTCGGCTTGTTGTATGGACGGTTGAGAGAAGGCAGGGAAGATCCAGTTGGTAATACTGACCGAGCAATCACGGTAGAACCGGTGGTACGGATCATACCGGAAGATGGCAGAAGTGAAAAAGCCATAACTATGGAGTACGTTGGAGGAAAAGAGGTGAGGAAATTGTTTTTAATTGAGATGGAGAACACTTAACATTATAAAATATTATATTTATAGGCAGAAAAACAAAAGTTTCTATTGTGAGAAACATTTGGTTGTCCAAAAATAAACATTTGATTTAGTGGATTGATGTCTTAAATAAAGTTATCATTAGTTTCTAAAGGCTTTTTAATATTATAAGATGTTTAAAATATAACGTTTTTTCCTTGGGTAATTTTAAAAATATATAATGGTTTGTTGTAGATTAAACGCAAGTAGTAGTTCTTCTGATTTTTTCTTTTTTCTGTTTACTCAAAAGATTTCTCTAGCATATGCAGTGCAGGGGTTCATTCTCACAAATATAAAAATAAAAATTAATAAAAAAAAAGAGAAAGACATGGAGAATTTTCACAAAAATTTTCATTTAAGAACTTTTGAAAACCTACTTGACTGGCTGCACATATATCAATATATGATAAAAATAATTTTTTATATTTTTATTATTTAAAATTTAATTAAATAACTAAATTAAATTATATATATTAAAAATCTATATTTTAGAGACTATAAAATATTTTTTACCTCTGCACATGCTCCTCAGTGAAGGAGGACATATAAAACCACGTGGTGTGCACCTCCAGGTAGGTGACATTTGTGTGATATTTGTGTGCTTAGTGTACTGTATTAATGAAGTTTTCAAGCAATCTAAGTGTTATATCTAGGAATAGGATTGGGATATTTTTAGTGTATATCTAGGAATAGGATTGGGATATTTTTATAGTAATTATCTTAGACTTAATTATTGTAAGCTCAGCCCTGAAATATTTGTACTTAGTGTACAGTAATTAAGATTTCTAGTAATTATTTCTTCCGAAATATTCGTGTTTTTATATGTTGTTGAATGTTGATACGATGATGCTGTGCCTTTAGGACCTTAATTCCTCTTTTTCTCTTTTCTCGAAATGGTGTATTAAACAAAATACACCACCCAGTCTACAGCACTAAACTCCTACGACATATTTGCATGCCAAAAAAAAAAGTTCTGTTTTTAATTTTTAAAGTTTCAACGAAATGATTATGTATTTATTTAAATTATTTCATATCAGTTGTATTTTGCATCTTCTTTTATATTTAGCTTTTAAAAAAAAATTAGATACAAAATAGTATTCTGTAAAATTATATATAATTTAGTTCTTTTTTTTTATAGTGTAAATGTATAATTTAGTTGTTACTTTTCGTGTTTTTATCAAAATCCCATAAATAGAATAGATGGTATTTTTTTTATCAAAAACAAAATTAGGTGGAATAGTAGTATATAATGTTTTTTTTTCGGCAATATTTTCTTCTTCATCTTTTATTTTGTATTACAAGAAGAGATAAGCATCACCGATCACGTGTATGTTTGCGCAGGTAGGTGAATTGTGGATAACTTTAGTCCTATAACTGTCCAGTGCTGTCGAGTCGGGTAGTAGTATTAACGGTTTCTTTTATTTTCATGCATGCATTTTTTTTCTTCATCCAAGAGATCCTAAGTCAAACCTTCGAAATGATGAATCTACCACAATAGTCTCAAGTTTGAATCGGTTTAAAACAGAGCAAGTATTTAAAGGTTATTATTGAATTCGGTAGATTAGAATCAGCACAAGATTATTTTTTTTCCGTCAAGGATCGGAGAAGATAGTTAAAGTGAGACTAGAGAGAGCTCCTTCACTTTCTTCTTCTTCGATTCTCTATCTCTGTTTCGGGAAGATCTTTTTTTATAACAATCCGTAACGAAATAGCATACGTTCGAAGGCCCAATTGCTTTGTGGGAAGTCTGTCGGTTGGGTCGAAGGCCCAATTAGTTTATTTGGTACTCCCGTTTGGCTACCCCCTAAAATAGAGGGATATCAGATATGGACGAAAACAATAGATAATAATTAGTGTTGGGTCACAAGAAGAAGAATACTATATATAGGAATAGGGAAATAGCAAAAGAAAACAAAGAAGCTCACATGTTCTCCACTTCGTCTCGTGAGTTGTTAATTAGGTTGTCTCTAAACACGCTTTCTCCTTACTAACATATATTAAGCCCATTTTTTTTTATAAATATTGCACAAAAGGTATTAAATAATGAATAATCACTAGCTAATGTAATGCGACTATTAATATCAGTTAAAATTTCAGAATGAACTCAACAAAAAGTTTGTAAATACTTTTTACTTGGTTTCTAATCTACTTTTTATGCAAGAAGATACCCCATCGTTTCAAAATATCAAACAAGCCATACAAACAGCCACCAAAACACAAGCCTTAAATAGAGAATAAGGCACTCTCATATTATTATGTACAATAACTATCTATCATTTTCATATTATTACTATAGGAGATTACAGTAGCATGGGACATAGATGGTGGGAGTGAGGGGAGGAGGGGATTACATCGTTTTTGTGATAGATAGGGGGCTCACGTGCCAGAAACTATTACAACATCAACAGTCGGCGGGAGTGAGGACTGATCAGGACAAACGGATTTTCAACATTCGTAGGGGCATTTTGGTATAAGCATCATCACTCGTAGGAGTGGTTTAATTAGACCCAAAACCAAAGCTAATTAATACTAGTTTTAAACTTTTGTTTTTCGGACGCTAAAACGGCCAATGCAACCCTTAAACCAAGTCAGGACGGTAGAGGTTGCGACAACAAAAACAATAGCTCCAGATACTATCTCTAATGTGCTTTATTTCTTCGTTATTTTGCTGTCTTTTTTGTGCTCAAGGCACATGCCTTTTTGTAAGTGAAGAGAACATTTACAATTTTTTACTAAATTTTATTTTAACCAAAAAACAAAAAAAAAAAGCTAGAGATCTCGCGGAAACGGACAAGGCTTATGGTATCAGCTCTCTTATATTATTATTACACGTGAGATTAATCTAACTTATGTCGTTGATAATTGTCCAATCCTTGTCAATGGCCTTATCCTCTATATTACCTAAAGCCAGGCATCGTAATTGCCCATACTAGAGCTAAAAGTTTTGAATGTACGAGTGTTAAACATCTTCTAGATCTTTAATTAAGACCCATTTACCCGGCCCCCAAGCTTTCAGTTAAACCAAATACATTTTTATCTATACCAAATTACATAACTAATCCTGTTGATAGAAATTGGCATTATCCATCTCTCCTCATCTTTATCTACTATGTATAGAAAGTATGTAGTTGAATCTTGAAAAGAATCAGTGAGGGAATTATTTATAGGTTAATCTTACCAAGTTTTTAAAATTGGTAAACTATATCTGTGCAGCTATTTGAGCTAGAGTTTTTTTTAGAAAACTTGGATTAGAAAATATCGAAATAAAACTAGAAAAATATGAAACATTTGTGGATATTTTTTTCTTATACCATTCTCTTCGATTCTGACACTACTCGTCATTGACATTTGACAACCGTCCTTTTTCTTTCCGATTAGAAAATGACTCTCTTTTTCAAACTCTGACGAACTTGAGTCTTGATATATATATTGTTGACGTATTAATTAATGAGGTATGTTCATCCCTTTTCTTCTAATCTCCCATAAATTATATATTCGATTATCTATATTTATTTTCTCCTACATACTACTAGCTAACGTTCTATTAGGCCGACGTGTAACAATATAGTCCCTACGTGATATATTTTCTTCATTTTTGCGTTTTTATAATTTTCTTAGGAAAGAAAAAAAGTAAAAAAAAAAACAGAGAACAATAGTAATCGTAGGAAAAAAAGTGTATGTGCTCTGAAGAAAAAGGGAAAAAAAGATGAACACAATCTGGCAGGGGTACATATGTCATTTAGAACATATGAATAGTGTATGTGCTTCCATCAATCAATTTCTCCTGGCCGCTCGAGTCACTGACCAAAGGTGATGACTTTTATACACAATCCTTTTACAAATACTATTAGTTAATAGTAAATTCTTTTCGTTTTTTTGGTCGGTAATAAAATCTTCTCATGTAATTTTACATTGTTCTCGTTACAATATATATTTAGTTTTTCTGATTTGTTGTATGAGTGTTGTGGCCCTGTCTGTGGCTATCAGGCTATATATATCTCACTATTCAGATTTAAGATTTATAGAATTTATATTTTCAAATTTTACATTAACAAGTTTACATTGTAATTTAAATAGATGTACTAAATTTTCTAATTTGCATCACGATTTAATTATTACTGAGTTTAATTGAAAACAACAGCCTTTGAAAAACAATAAAATTATGAACATGTAAACATGTCAATTAATAGAATAAAAGTCTTAATAAAGAATTCCTAAAACTTTACTGATATAAATAAAAAGAGATCTTTCTATACGATTTTCTTAGCGTCTATAAAAGATTATTATATCAAAGTCTTATATATATAATTGATATAACCCAACATAACAATATGGGGTTTAGCTAGACTCCTCATTTGTTTTCTTTCTTAAGTTTTAAATGAATAATCCTTAAAAACAAACATGAATTAGTTAGCAGTGTAAGTTCGTCCAATTTTATTTTTTAACTGTTAGTTTTATATTTTGGAATGAATTAGTTGGTGAAAACATGAGTTAGTAACTACTACATTTACAAATGATACAACTACCATTCGTTTCAAATTTTATCTGTCGGACACTTCGATTTGCATGTTATTATCTTATCATAGTAATGTTACATATAAATTCTATACTATTTTATAGCCTATACGTAAAATAGTAATAGTCTCATCTAATTTTAGAAACCATAACAATGCCACATATACTTTGTTCCAAGTACTAAAAGCTGATACATATGATCTACTCTTCTCGACAAAAAAAATATAGATCTACTCTTTAACCATAAATACATCCTTTTGGGATTCATCATCAAATTAAATCTCCCATAGTCTCTTCTTTACTAGAAATCTCTTAAAGAGAGGATAATAAACAAAAACACAAAATCCCAAAAAACTGATAGTCTCTCTATCTCATTCTCTCTCTTCCCATACCCCATCAAATCTTTAATATTACTAACAGTCAGTCCAAGATATATTTATATAAGAAGACAAGAGAGTCTAGAAGAACTAGGAGTAGAAATAGGGCAAGCACTTCTGTTGTAGGAGGCTATTACTGCTTTTGTTCCCAGCTAGGTTGCTTATCGAACTAGAAGATGAACCTGAACCACCCATGTTTATGTTAGAATTAGTGCCTGTTCCACTAATCATTTGCTTCAAATCCCCATGCCCATTGTAGTAATTATAATAACCTTGGGAGAAATCCCCATTGAACCCTTTTGTCCTCTGGTCAATGTGGTGGTCTATCATCATCATCATCATTATCTCTTCTTGCTTCACCATAATCTCTGATCTCTTTCCATTGACATCTGAGGTGAAACTGTTGGGGTTGTTGTAGTGATCACATATATTCTGGTTCAGCAAGAAACCACTTGTGCCCGAGATGTTGTTGTTGCCGTCCGAGAAAGAGAGATATTGAGGATAATTAGGGTTAATGTAGGGATAGATCTGCTTGTTATCAGCTTCAAAGCCGTTGATGATGGAGATGAGAGATTTTGTTGGGTCTTCATTAGGGTTTTCAGCATACGGATTGTAAGAGGAAGACGGGACTGTTGTTGATGGGCCTAAAGGTCTTTTCACATCCTGATAATTAGGGTTTACAAAAGGAGAACTCATGGCTGATGATGTATGAGAGGAAGAAGAAGAAGACAAGAGTTTTTTCCTTAGCTTTGTGTTCCAATAGTTTTTGATGTCATTGTCTGTTCTTCCCGGTAGATGAGCTGCTATTATTGACCACCTACAAGTTTCAATAAATGTATGTTACTAGTAGTTATTGTAGGAGAAACATATTGCAATCTTGATGAATAAATATTGTTGCTCGTAGTGTTGACTTGACTACAATTATTAAGCTTGTTCTCAAACATATATAGGTTTAGAAACTAGATATATTTTGATCATTTGTTCAATACATAAATTTAAAATAGATTTATGGGAAGAAATATTTTAAAATAATTATCTAAGGAGAGGGATATAAAAATTCCTTTTAGCCTATTTCAGCAGAGAAACTATTCCAGGGGCCTTCATTAACAAGTGGACACAAACTGATTATACATATATTTTTTGGTGTGAATCATAATTAACTTCTTAGTTAAAATTAAAGATTTAATTAGAGAACCTGCTTCCAATGGCAGCAAAGAGGCTAAAAATGATCCTGTCTTCTTCCTCAGAGAAGTCGCCATGTTTTATGTTTGGTCTCAAATAGTTTAGCCACCTCAACCTACAACTCTTCCCACATCTTCTCAAACCTTAAACCGTAATAAAAACAACAAAGAATGGCATAAGCTCTTCTTTGGGCTTAGAAACTCGAAAAGGCGAGCCAAGAAATCGAGTTACATATATGAACTTACCGGCTTTGAGAGGGAGAGAAATCCAGTTTCCACCATTACCATACTTCTCAATGTAATCTCTAAGCTTAGAATCTTCCTCAGGAGACCAAGGCCCTCGCTTCACTTTTGTCTTGTCGCAACATGGAGCTCTTCCCATTTCTCTGGTTAGTGTGTTAAAGTGTGAAGAAGAAGAAAAAAAACGAAAAGGAGAGAAATTGTTATCTCTTACTTGATTTTTTAAGATGGACCTTTTGAGTTTATGGAGGAGTGGTTGAATTTGTGCCCCTTTTTAATAAGAGACTTGGATTTGGACTCACCCTATCAATTATTATTAATATTACTATTATTATTATCTGGAAAACCAATAATTTATATTTCATTTTGTCTCGAAAGTTATGGGTGTGGAGAAGTCAACATGATTGACATGCATGCATATTCATTGTGCGTGTTTGAAAATTTATATTTCCAACATTTGTTTTGAATTCGCGCTTTGTTACATTAAAAGTTTAAAACAAAATGAATGTTCAAAAAATAAAGTCTATGTGTCGCTCTTAATTTTGTTTCTTTCAGTAAGCCCCTTATTTTTCTCTAAATCTCGGTTACGCTTTTCATGAGGATCTCACTATTTTTATTTTTCTATAACCGGGATTAATCCAGACAATATATTTTCTTTTTTTGTATTTATCGCCACAAAATTCAAATAGGAGTTAATGTTGAGTTGACAAAAAGAAAGAAAAAATCATGAACTAAATTTATCAGCAGTATGTTTGATTTGATTATTCGTCAAAATATATTTGCATGAATATTCGTATCAACCAGTTAGTATTATTCATCATGAATTTCAAAAGTAAAAGGAAAAAAAAAAAAGTCCCCAAGTGGTGGTGATAATATTACACGGATAAAAGGAAGAAAACATGTAACAAGAGGAGACTGCATTGGACGGACCAGAGAACTATATGGAACTGTCTGATTATAAAGTAACAACAAAACAAAAACCCATTTTTTTGAAATCTCATTACCCAAAAACTTATCATCACGAGTTGACTTGCCAATGTTGTTTTCATTATTACATTTAGTAAAGTGCCAAAAGAACTCTTCGTAATTATTCATTCGTACTTCTTTGATGGACACTTGCATGCATGAATAAATCTTTAAATAATTTACAAACACCATATAAATTTATGTATGTATATGCATATATAAAAGTTTCGTGATATATACATATAGGAATTTCATGATGATCAGGTGTATTTTTGACCGACTAATCAACTTCAGAGCTAATGACCCATCGATGGGTATGCATCCATATATGTACAATTGATAGATCTACTGTTTACATCATTTAAGGTACATATGTGTTTGATTCACGCAGACACAGTCACACACTCATTTCCACATATGTGTAAGTAATATGTAATTATGTGTGTGTGTGTGTGTATACACAAATGGCCAAACAAATGTTTCCATATTCGTGGTGTACTTCCTTACATTTGCTACAATATTACATTTACAAACTTAAATGTTTTCGTTGGTTCAGTTGTAGTCTTATATGTTGAGTTATTTCATTGGCAAGTTATATGTTGTTGAAATGCTCTCTTATTACTAGTCTTGTAAGTGGTATCACCTATACAAACGCTACATAAAATATGGTTTAAAATCCCCAAATTAGGCTTCAAGTTCATTTGATCCCAAACAAAGTAGGTATTAGGTTGATAAGTAATTTACTAAAATTAATTAAAAACTAAATATTAATATGATTTATAATATTTAAACAAATTTTAAAATTAAACAGGGTAAGTAATACTTCATTGTAATTAACTATTCCTTTTTAACCAAAAATTCATATGACTCCCAGATTTTTTGGGGCCGTGAGGCATGTTAAAGATTTATCATCCTTCTCAGTTTCTTTTTATTCAACCGTTTAAGCTGCCGATTCTATGGGAAGTGGAGTAATTTTTGTTGTGATTGTAGTTAACTGTTTTTCTGGTTAATAATTTATGGAAGATCGAAATAGCTAATGAGCATGTCTTTGGAATCATTTTCTACAAGACGATCTAAAGTTTGTTTATCAATTACTTTTTAATAGTTAAAATTTTGAAATTTGATTAATATCTGTAAATGTGTAATTTGATCGATAAGTTATTCGTTAAAAATATCTATAATAACGTATAAGTACATGCTAACAAATCGTTTTTATATTAACCCACGTTGGCTACTAAACTTTGCAAAAAGATATGGATTTTCTACAATTTTAATAATTAAGGTGGATTTTGACACAAATATTATTTCTTAAAATTCTAGAAATCTTGCTGGTGAACAATCTTGAGTGTGTATACTATATATTATAAAATTGGAGATACTGGCCTTGAGTGGTAATGTTCAATGAATATGTAGAAAACAGTATGGAATAATTAGCTAAGAGAGATAACAGTGTTGTCTCATTGGTGTTCCATGGTATCCAGAGCCCAATTTAAATAGAGAAAGATATAAAATATTTGTTTAAACATTTCACCATAAATTTTTATTTCTCATGCGTCACCTCTTACACAGGCAATTATGATATTATGTGGCTTGCTGATCACTATTATAATTGCATCTACAACTACAAGAGTTATTAAATTAAAACCATTTCTTATATGGGTGGAAAGAAGTGGTAAAATATATGTAGATTTAAAACTATATATATATATATCAATTATGTACCAGTAAATAATTAATACCATAGATTTTTTGGGATATAGATTTGTTGACAAAAAATGATTTTTATATTTGTTAAAATTTCGTAAAGTACACTATGATTGGATGATGCATACCAAAAAGAGAAGAGTCTTTTTCTAGTTTGACTCTCATTGTATTATATAACTCGAGTTTTCCTCAACGGTTGGCAAACTAAAGTGGACAACTTACTAAACAATTTCCAGGCTGTTTAACATTTTTCAACATATCAATTTATTAAAGCAAAATTAAATAATTCTTTATAATTTATACATTAAATATTAGACATATGTTTTCAACCTATTATAAAATTTGTTACCTAATACCGATTATTTTTACTGTTTTAATTAAAAATAAACAATAATAATCTTACTCCTTTATAAAAAAAAAATTATATGGTAAAAGATATGCCATGAGATAGTAATAAATTTGACCCAATCAAATAGTATTAATAAAAAATTATCTTAGCTAACTAAATTATAATATAGTATTTTATCAGTACAAAATTTATATGCAGGAAAAATATCCCATATAAGAAACAAATATTATTAAAAAAAATTAAAAATAAAAACAATTAACTTCATATCTTATATTTTCCTTTTCCAGTTTTTTAAGTTTATTATATATACTATATTCTATATAATAATTTGGAAATATATATATATATATATATATATATAAATTTATCAAAATTAGATATAAAATTTTGATGTATGTCATTTAAAAATAAGTTGATGATAAATATTAATTAAATATTGACAAAAATAAATCTCGACATGTGGGTGTCTTATATCTAAAATGTTATATTTTATTAAAACTAATAATCATAAATATATCTACATTAAAATGTCCAAAGCATGAATCATATTGTAAAGAGAAAATCATTAAAAGAAAATCCCTCAAGTTTGATAAAACTGACTCTAAAACAATTTATTATGTTTTCAAAATTTTAAATCCCTAGCTATAGTTTTGTGACTTTTCCTGGAAAAAAAAACTCCGCATTAAAGCGATTTTGAATTATAATAGTTTCAGAAATAATGATTTAGTGCAAAGTAATTTTCAGTATCGTAAAATGAGAAATAACATAAGAACTTATTTGTAAATAGAGAACTTCCAAAAATGTCAAACAAAAATGTTATAAAAAGAAAAACATCGAATAAAAATGGCTCACAAGTGTTCATTGGTATTGGTAGGCATGACCACCGTTATGGTTATTAGTATGGTTAATTAACCAGACATGACCACGGTTACGTTTATTATGATTATGGTTAATTAATCGCATGTTAGAGTTATATTTTTTTTTAACGATAATCTTAATCATTTAATATACGGTTAATATAGTTATGATTAAAATGATTACGGATAAAATGGTTACGATTATATATAATTAAATATTCAATTATTTAATAATAAATATAAAACTAATATTAGTGATGTTTTTATATAATTTTTTAATTTTCTATTGAAAGAACTAGTTAGTGATATATAAATTAATACTTATTACTGTAATTGATTATATGTAATTTTTTCTGTTTTTAAAATGGTTAAGGTTATAATTTTACAGTTACAACATGCGATTAACCAATGGTTTTTATATGGTTACGGTTAATTAACGGTTACAGTTCGTAATTTATTTTAACTTTAACTAACATATTTATACGGTTAACGGTTATGAATATTAACCATTTAATACGGTTACGGTTAAAATAGAATGGTTATGGTTCAAAACATAGTTACGGTTAGATTTTGGCCATGCCTATACTTAACTACCGGTTAAAATGGTTATGGTTAGTTACAATATAATTATTTTATGAAAATAATAAATCAGTATCAGTAATCTTTATAAAATAATAATTTAACTTCTATTAAAATAAATAGAATGATATCAACTAATAGTTATTACTTTAACTTATTATATGTATATTTTCTTATATTTTAAAATTATTACAACTAAAATTTTATGGTTATATTATGCAGTTAACCAACAGTATTTATACGGTTACGGTTAATTAGCGATTATAATTAATAATTTATTTTAATTTTAGCTAATATATTTTTACGGTTAGCAGTTACGGTTATTAACCATTTTATTCAATTACGATTTAAAACAGAACGGTTACGATTCAAAATACAGTCAAAATTTGATTTTGGTCATGTCTACTCATTGGTCCAAGATACATGTGGACCACATAAGAAGATATGTGGCCAAATTATCACAAAAATATAAGAAAATACGAAATTGTAGATTTTTTACCTTAAGTCCTTAACTAAATACTAGATATCACCATACAAAATAGAAGCACATTTTTGTTTAAAGATAAAAATGAATAGTTGAAGATTACATACATCAAAATATCTGCCAGAATTCAAAGTTAATAATTCTGGGATAGATTTGTTTCCTTTCCATGTATAATTGATCTATTTTTGTGAATATGTGTTTGCATTGTACATATGTCCGTACCAATATAAAAGGAGGTACAGTACAGTTAAAAAAAACAAACAAAACATACTCTCCATCTACTTCCAAAATGACTTCATTCCCCATTGGTTTAAACTCCTTTGGCGACGATGCTATGAACATGCGTGGTTTCACCCCCATCGACATGCTCAGTTCCAGTTTTAGGAATCACGAGTCTAGGATGGTTCGGTCAGTGTACACTTCTTCTGACCAAACGAACCATCGTGGTTTGCTTTCTTCCCCTCATGTGTTTAATACTTATCAACAACACTCACATGTCTCTTCATCTCCTTTTGGTTTCAATAATTCACATGTGACTTACCAGATGGAGAAAAACATGGCTTCAACTATTGGAATGCCATGTATAACTCAAGTCCCAGGCAACTCTCATCTTTCTCAAATATCCTTTACCCAAACCATCACCACAAAATACTCTCTTGTCGTTCCCACCAATGATCTCATTCTTGCCCAAAATGAATTTGGTCGTGTCATGGATCCCAACGTTTCGAATCCTTCTTTTTACCCTCCAAATTTTGCTGATAACCGGCCCGAGATCTTGAATCCTACACCTATCAATACCATTTTTCAGAATCAAAATTCTGTTTTCCCTAGGAATTTAGACCTATTTTCCTTTCCACCACAACACCACCATGACCAAGACGTTCCCCATCGCCAATCTGTGAAGAAACGTTATAGACCAACCAAAATTTTTGAAGGTTTCGTTTCTGAGGAAGATGGTGAGTATGATGGTCGTACACATAGTCTACCATATCAGAAGTATGGTCCATACACCTGTCCCAAGTGCAACAATGTGTTCGACACTTCCCAAAAGTTTGCGGCACACATATCATCGGCTCACTACAAGAATGACACCATCCTAGAGAAAGAAAGGAGATTCAACGCGAGGAACAAGAAGAAAATGCGTACAACAAGCCAACATGAAGACAGAGTTGTTGAAGGCGGTGGAGGCAATAACAACATAGCAAGTGGCATTGAAGATTATCATCTCGTTGTTAAGGAAGAACCTGTTTATGATTTGTTCTGAGTTTATGTTAATTTAGAACAATGTCTCTCTTTTAATATTTGCTTTTCGAATTTCCTCAGTTGATGAGTGATTTAGTCCCTAGGATTAAATCTCTGCATTATTGCAAGCAATTTATATTATTTTCGGTATTTTTTCGTTTTGATGTATGGCACAGTTGTGTGTTTGCTAATGTATTCCCAAATTTCCAATTTGTATCACTACATTTGCAATTGTCCAAGTTAAACCCTATTAAAATTTAAGATTTTTTTCTCTCTAGAGCACCTATCACTATTTTTCAAAGCCAGAGTTGGGTTATGCTCCTTATATCTTTTAGATGTGTGTTTTTTTTATTGAAATTTTAGTTCCGATTTTAATTCGATAGTGGTTTAGATTTTGGATCTAGAAATCTAGAGATCTAAATCTTGCTCAGTTATGGGGTTATAAAGGGGTTTTAGCAGATTTCTTTGAATTTGTTTTTGATTTGTAGTTATCGATCATGTTATTTTGCTATATGTTTTAGATTTTTCCTCGCCGTTTCTTTTAATGGCCGCAACCAAGTCGATCCCCTACTCCCTTAGTTGTCTCCATGAGGTTTTGAGGAGTCGATTTCGTTTGCTTCATACCGGATCTTAGCCGGCAAGTTGTGGTTCCTTTTTTTCTGGTTCCGGCTTCACTTAAGCTGTTTAAAAATCCTTCATTTGTTATGGAATGATTGGCCTTGTTGGGTTTGTTGTAATCGTGGTTTTACTTCAGAAGTCTACTCATCACAAGCGAGGACACAAAGGCTCCGGCATCTTTGGATGGATTTTCCGGTTAAGCTTTGGAAATCATCGGTTTGATAGAAATATGAGACATTGTTTGCTTATGTGGTCTTTTTATGTATCTTGGCTTTGGTTCTCCATATTTGGGGATTTGCTACCATAGGATTAGAACTTCCAAAGGATTAGATACTTTTGGTTTATGTTTTGTTATTGTGTTCTCTTTTTTTATAATAAAGTTCAAAGGTGCGGAAAATAAAATATATAATTCAAAATCTAGTTCGATATAATCATGATCTACCAAACAATAGATCTTTTAAAATATGTAACTACTCTAAACATATAATTTATATTTCGTGTAGGAATATAGGTCCACTGGAAAACAAAAACAAAAAGGTTCGAATGTGTTTGAATTTCGAGGACATTGTGAATCGCTAAGCTTAAGGTGGGTCGTCTTGTGGCCAGATTTTATAAGTTTTGGAAAATTGGTTGATGTTATTTTTGGTGATAGTTTAAAAGAATGAGAAATATAAGGCGTTGGGTTTATGCCAACAAATTTCAAAGAATGAGAAATATAAGGTTATGCATGAGGCAACACAGTTGACATCCCAAAATAACTAAACATGGTTAAGCATGGGAAATGGTATCAAAGCTATAAGATCTTATTATTTTAAAACCAACTGTGTTTTTTATACATTAGAATCATAGACCAACTCTAGGAACAGTCGAAGTATTAAGCTTTCCTTGCATCCAATTCTGAAGCATTTGCAAAGAAGCCTTTGGCTGATCCATCGGAACCATGTGTCCAGCATCATGAACCTTTCCCAAAATTGAAATTAAACAAAAAACAAAGAAACTATATTTTTAGTCTTATTACATCAATAATATATTTGTTTCTATCAGTTTTATTCGGCTTACCTTAAGAAATGTGAGAGAACCGTAATTTTTCATTAAACCGGCTTCTTTACCATCTACCAAGAATGGTACAGTTTTGGCAGATCCAAAATTCTTTTGGCCTGACCAATTCATCTGGTCAACCCACCTGGAGTTTCCTGCATAAAACCAAGACAAATCTATTAATTGAACCAGAATGAACCGCAAAATACCAAAATATGGAACTATTCCGTTTCATATATATTCTTAACCGGAATTGAGAGTAGACCATAAAACCCCTCAGAACTCTAAAACCTAGACTATAGTACCATTTCATTTTCCCTATCAAAGCACTATAACTCATGAAAATTTGATATTTGATAGGGAAAGTAAGCAGAATCAAAACTAGTTAAAATGATCCCCAAATGAAAGTATTCTCTTGACCTTGTAGTCAAGTTCCTAAGAGTAAAAAACATACAACCATAGACATATTGTGGTAAATAGCAATTATGATCAATCTTACCAAGCCAATTACAAATGAGATCATATTCTCCGGCATAAACTAGTAGATTGATTCCATCTTCGACAAGAGCCGGGATCTTGACCTCAAGATTATGCATCCAATCACCCATCATTTCAGCATGAACTGTGGTACTACATGATACAAATTCGATATCTCCAACTCCTAAGGCTTTTCTTACGTTTTCTTGGTTCAAGAATTTTTCCATGTTTGAAAAGTCATAACATAAGCTTCCCACACATTTCTTCCTTATGTCATAGTACTACACAAAACCAAGCAAGTGTTGTAAATAAACGAAAAGAAGATCGAGAAGACATGGTCTGATTTGGTGTTTTCGATGCTTACATTTTTGCCTCCTATTTTAGACAGTATCTGGATGAAGATCATGTTGCAAGTCTTTAAAGCAGAAACACAATCTAAATCACCTTCAAGATCTGAAATTCACAAAATAAAATTATATATTTATAATGATAAATACTTTTAACACTAATCCAATTCAACAAAATATAAAAGAAAGGGTGCTTTATTTATAGCAAATTACTGCATTTCTTGATGAAGCTTTGACATTCAACGTAATCTTGCTTGAGACTCTCGTGATCAGACTTTGAGATAATCTTCATGTCCAGTGCATAATCCCCATACGCACCATATTGGATCTCCGGGTTGGTTAAACCGTTACCAATCGCAAAACCCTGATTTAAACCGAGATTAAACCATAAATTTTTGAATTCAATTCCCCCAAAAACAAAACCAATTATTAAAGACCACTTACCTTAAGGTTGATTAGAATTCCTTCTTTATTTTTGTTTCCACTATGAATTCGTGAAGCTAACGCCGGAATGTAATGACCAGCATAAGATTCACCGGTAATGTAGAAATCGTTCTTTGCAAATTTCGGATGCTCTTTGAAGAAAGCCTACCATAATTCAAATATTATATTTTTTTTTTTAAAAACAAATCATTGCAAGTGAAGAAACAATTCCTTTCGAGATTCCTTTATCTAAAAGTAAAAATAAAAAATCTAACCTGTAAGAAATCGTAGAGATCGTTGCTGACACCTGTCTCGTCACGTCGGAGATCACTACTGTCGGATGTGTAACTGAAACCGGTTCCGACCGGTTGGTCAACGTAGATTATATTAGATACCTGTATTACAAAAAAAATAAGATAGTTGAAATCTAGGTTTGTTTTAGATAAAATATGTTTCTTGAGTAGGAAGTAAGACATTCCAAACCAAACAAACCTTGTCCCAACCAAACTCGTTCCAAGAAAGTGAAAGATCCTCCGAGATAGTGAACGGACCGTTCTCATAGAACAGAGCCACACTGCTACTACAACCCGGTCCACCAGATAACCAGATCACAACCGGATCGGTACTGTTGCTCCGTGACTCAAAGAAGAAATAGAACATCCTGTGAATACCAAAACCAACATGAAATATCAAGGAAAAAAAACATAAAATATCAAGATAACCGAATTGGTTTAACGTGATTATTGAACCGAACTCGGTTAGGAAAAATCCTGATTTAAACCAGACTAAATTAAACCGGTTTTAAATTTTTACTTGGCTGATTTTGAATGAGGGAGGCTGTAGTAACCGGCGTAGTGCCCGAACTCTTGGACGGAAGGGCCACCGGAACCGTTTCGAGCGCCGGTAGCCGCCGGAAAATCGATTTGGCTCTCAAAGAGTCTAGGAGCATCGGGGAAGCCTTTTGGGATGACATTGACGTCATGCATAGGGTTTAGATTAAAGGATTTGATAAGCCTCTCTGCGTTACGGCTAGATAAACTCGCAGACGATGAGAAAACAGAGGGATTGTTTAAGATCCTTTTAGAAGTTGAGAGTGACAAGTGAAAGAAGATGAAAATCATGAGGAGAGGAAGAGATAATGTTTTAGCCTTCATTTTCGTTCCTTCCTTCGTATTTGTTTTTCTGTTTTGTGTATGAGAACTGGGGTTAGGGTGGAAATGGAGGTATTTATAGAGTGGGCCTGGTGTACTTCACCAATGAATTGGGTCAAGAAAATATAAATGGGATTTAATTAATTAATTTTTAAACCAAAAGAAAAAAGAAAATGATAAATGGAGTTATAAAAAAAAACAAAAAGATCAGTGAATGATTTCTTTCCAAAAAGTGTTTTCTATATGTTTAGATTTTCTCTATTTTATTAGGTCAACTATATATATTTTCCCCAAATTACTAAAATAGTTTAAAGTTCTATGAGAATTAAGAAGATATTCCATTTATATATTAAAAAAAATCTTATACAGATGATTGAAAATTAAAAAATTTAAATTCAGAGCTCTAAACTCTAAAAGCTAAATACAAAGTCTAAAAATTAAAACTTAAACCCACAGTACCAAATGCTATAATTCCTACGTCCTAAAACTGATCTTAATCCGAAAATCGATCGACAGATTTGGTTTCTAACTTTAATTTTAAAATGTTTAGCCAAATTATTTTAGATTTTTTCCCAGTTAACACTTGTAGTTTTGTTTGCCACCTCAGTTGCCGAAAAAATAATATTAAAAATAAACTAGATAATTAGTGTATAAAAGGATTCAAGTCACCAAAATAAACTAGATTATTAACACTTGTAGTTTTATGTTATTGATTCAATTTCGATACAACTTTTCTTAAGAGAATCCATTTATTAGTGTATAAAAGGATTCAGTTCACCAAAATAAATATTAGTCGGATGCAGCATGCATGTATATAATCACCAAACCAGTAGAACCTCTCATTAGTTATATGATGCAGAGATTTTTGTAGGTATGTAGATTACAACTAACCAATAAATTAATTTTGTATGTATCTAAATGTGTAACACTAGCTCTAGTGTTAAAATGTAGTAAAGCACAAAAAACGTATATGACCCACATCAAAAAATGTATTATCTGTGATTGCCAACGCATTTATTGATTTACCGGAATTAATCTATCTAGCTATTACACTATTAGAAAAATGTCATTTTAAAATAGTGTTTCCACACAATAATTACAAGTAAATTTAAAAAAATTATCACTAAACATGTTTTTAAACATTTACACTATACATGTTTCCAAACATATATGTAAATAAATTAATAAATTATAAACACATGATTAAGTCAAGAGGTAATTTATAAGCTTTAAATACATAAAATAATTATTTCTAAATATCTTATATTATTAAAATTGAAGTACAAATTTAAGAGTATTCATGTTTTTAAACATTAATTGTTATTCATATATCCAATCACTCTCATATTTAGTTTATCTATTTTTTTTTCTTCTTAATAAATAAACAGTTAATTCTTTACAGTCTTTTACTTATCTAATATTTCTATACACTATTTTCCTTATCTAATATTGTGACTTTAATAATATGAATTATGATTCTTCTATCATCTTTGTTTGATATTATTTAAAATTATTTAAAATTATATATAACATACGAGTAATAAAATTTTAGAACTTTTTTATGCATATGTTATGATTTAAATTTTTATAAACGGAGATATATTAACTTAATCAATAAGGAAACAATGTGTGTTCAATATCTTAGATTGGTAGAAATGTCAATCGGATAGATGACATACGGGCTAAAATACAAATAAATCCGACATATGGCGAATATAAACATACAATTTTATGCACATTAATAAGCGGGCATCATGAACAAGCTTCATAGTGGACCGCAGATATATCGAACTTTTTCCGTAAATTGATGGATCGACCATAAACTACCAACTTTTAATATATAAAAAATATATAAAATTAATAATTGTATATAATATAATATATGATATGTTTGAAAGGATAAAGCATTTATTAAAATAAAGAGAATATTAAAAACAATAATAATAATAAATAAATTATTTAAATTATAATAATCAAATATGCGGGTCTTTCTAACCTATTGGACAGTGGAAAATTGTGGGACAAAAGAACTATTTACACAAAATTTAAAATAGATATATAAGCTAACTAATCAACAACACTAATATTTTATAATTTAATGAAATTAAAATTACATATAAATAGAAAAAATGTTATAAAAACCAGATAACAAAATCTAAAATTTTATAAATTATGTGAAAAAACTGACCACAAAATATTAAACAATAAAATATAAACATTTGTTACAATGATTAAAAAAATATTGATATGCGATGTATCGCGGGTTCTACTCTAGATTTATATTAATATCAAGGGCTAATTAAGTCAAGAGGTAATTTGGTAACATCCGTAAATGAAAAATTAAAAACTCTATGATTTAGTTTTAATATTTCTACTCCATTACAGCAACATTTTCATCACCGTACAAATCGTTTGATTTAATGGACCTCACTTTTGCTAATTTGATTAAAAAAGAGTTAGGGCAATAAAGCATATCAAATTAAATACACAAATTATTAAATAAATCATAAAAATCCAGCATCTGCATATTATTAATCAAAATGATAATTCAAAACTTTATGATTTAGCTTCTATATTTCTCTTCCATTACAACTATATTTTCATCAACATACAAATCATTTGATTTGACTGTATTTAATTTAGCTAATTTGCTTAAAATCAACGCACACAATACCTACACTAATCTCAAATCCCAAACATAATTGTGTTCTCTAGAACTCTGTTATAGTTTTTTTTTTCCTTTAGATTCTGAGAGTTAGTTATTGTTTTGAACATTTTTGTCTAATTGAAATATTTTTATATGAGAAAATGTTAAATATATATTGCAGGTATATATATGCTGAAGCCTCATTTTTCATTCTCTTTGAAAATGTTATAAAAATAATATTTTAGTTATTTTTATCTGAAAATAATTGATAATTTTACGTTTATGATTGTAATTTTATATTGTTGGGTTATATTAAATCTAAATATAATTAATATATGTATATATCAATATGATGCATGATGATTAAGTTGAACCAGTTTTACCAAATACTGTACAACTAGAATAAATAGGGATATGCATTCAGATATCCGTTTAAATTCAGATCTGGTATTTTGTTTTTTAGGGATTCGAGTTTAGAGATATAGAATTTGTTCGGATATTTTATCGTTTTGGATCAGGTTCTAAAAAGATCTATAAAAGTTTGACAGATGTTGGATCAGGTTTTAATTTATAATTTATAGACGATAAGTAAATAAACACAAAATAGCAAATTAAAATTTGACAGAAAAAAAAAATTAAAAAGAATTAGAAATAGTAAAAAAAAAGAAAAAAAAACAAATTTATATTAAAATAATTAACCCACGATGTATTTATATTAAACAAAAAATACAAATGTATATTAAAAATACAAACTTATATTAAAAATGAATCATGTGAGATAATTGAAGGTTTCTTTGTCACTTCCCTAGCTACTCCATCTAACAGATACTATTCAATCAAGGTTATTTACTAAAGGAATTATCAATTTGAGGTTACTTTTTTGCTATTACCCTATTATATACCTTTATAGAAGTTGTGTTACAAGTCAGATTATTACGCCATTACTCAAGTCTAACCCTTTTTCTCTCTAATTAAGACAACAATGTCAGATGATCTACCTAAACGAAATTGTCTAATTCTCTTCGTAACCGTTTTTTGTTTTTGTTTTTTCTTTTTGACAAACTTTATAATTGTTACCGTCTTCAGCTAGTAAACACCTTAAACTATTGAGTATGACCGATGTGATTTTAATTTCTTACACCAACAAAATAAAATAATATATATATATATATATATATATTGACCGACCAAAAAAATTAGTTTGTTCATTGGTCTTTCATAATCCTAATAATTTCTGGAGTCGACTATATTATAGAGTGTATTGTAATTAACTCCCCAAATATTAACGTCAAAACATTGCTCAGATTGCCGTAAAAAAAAAAAAAGCATTGCTCAGACTATCTGATCAAGTGTATATGAGCTAGACAAAGCTTGTTGATCTTAACTATGAGTTGCTTTCCGACAAATTGCTACGAGCAAAATTCAGTGAAATGATAAATAGACGCTATATTAGAGATATATAATATCCATATAATTTGGAATTATTACATGCAATACGTAGCTAAGCAAACATGTAACCCTTTTCCGATGCAAGAAAGAGATAATTACTAAACAACACAGTTTTTATTTTCTTAATAAAACATATAAAGCTTCCGCTAGACATTAGCATCATTGACTAACTGTCGGATTACCGAGCTTTCCGTGCATCCAGTTCTGAAGCATTTGCAAAGAAGCCTTTGGCTGATCCATCGGAACCATGTGCCCAGCGTCATGAACCTTCTCAAAATTAAAATTATAAAAAAAAAAAAAACTCAGTTTCAATAGTAATAGATAATTACACCTAGGTAACCTATAATTATCAGTTTGGTTCATCAATGTCATTTGGTTTACCTTAAGAAAGGTGAGAGAACCGTGATTCTTCATTAATCCGGCTTCTTTACCATCTACCAAAAACGGTACGGTCTTGGCTGATCCAAACTCCTTCTGTCCCGACCAATTCATCTGGTCAACCCACCTAGAGTTTCCTTTATATTTTTTCAAAAAAATTGTAACTATATATTTATTTTATTTTTATTTCTTATGTCAAATCATGAAAATATTTTAAATTTCTATGAAAATTAAGAAAATAGTCCATTTTAAAAATATGTAACAAAATTTAAAGTCTAACAATTAAAACTTAAACCCACCGTCCCAAATGAAAGATTCGAAATCCTAAAAATTCTGAGCCTCTGCTTTTTATTTAGTATAGGACTATAGGCCATTGGGGTCTCCTTTACGTCTTCATCGTCACCTCCCCGATTTAGTTGTGAGTACATTTTTTGCGTGTTTTTAAACACTTTCTAGAATTGGTGTATAGCAAAATTAGCAATGAGCCAATGATGTATTTATTATTCGTTCATTATACCGATTTACGAATAATTGTTTCATTCAATCGACGATTATTCATTATTATATATTTTTTGGAAATATTTTTTTCATAGTTTTCATTTTATATAATTATTTGACTAATATATCTCTATAAATCAAAGTTCTTGGGATGTTACAACATATACGTGCGTATTTTCAATAACAAATAATTCTGTCAATGATACAATTATTTCGAAAAAGGTACTATAATCGGGGGTTGCCATTGTATATTGATCTACTATAAAACAATTTAGTTTGTATGAGAGGGAGATTTGAGTGTATGTTAGGGTCTTTGTTTTCTTACAGCACAAGTAAGATTTTTACCATATTAAACAAAAAAAAGATTAGTACGATTCCTCTCTCTCGAATTGTAACAACACATAAAATATACAAGACCGATATTAAATTCTAAATCTCTAATATTGTAACCGTATCCTGCTGTATATTAATCACCTTTAAATTCTCAACCGTAGCGATTGATAAATCTCCAAATTTGAGAAACCGAAAGCGAGCAAGATCATGTATTTATATAAAGATACATTACTAGACAAATTTCCATAAGTTGACGAAAAAAGAAATACATTTCAGTCCGAATTCAACGTACCGGCCGCGAATCAAAATCATGGACACTCTTATAACGGTGTCGATCATGGCACTAATACTCCTTGCTAAGTCTGGATCCGCACGTGCCGCCACTCTTCTCGTATCCAACCAGATGCAAACTCGTGGAAATGTTCCCGTTTTCGTCACGTGCCACCCAATCCCTGAGCTGTCCAAATCCGTACCTGTGGGTCAACATACGTTGATAGAGATCCCAGCCAGGGCCGGCGCTGGTAATGAAAATGCGGAGGCGTCTAGGGTTTTGCCACATACGAAATGTATAGGAACATTTTACGCCAAAGCGCATAGCGCGGGGCCCTACGAGATGTGGTACGAATTGTACGATTCAGACAAAGAGTACCCTAAAGGCTCGTGTGTCATCCCTGTCAAGGACGATGGATTTTATCGTTGGAACCATAGGAATATAATGTGGGATAAGATCCCTCCAAAGATTTGGTTCTAGTAAATTATGCAATATCTTTGTTTCTATATTATGTTTTTCTGAATTCGATTCAAATTTTATAATTTCCTCTAATAATGTGTAACATTTGATTAAATCAATCCATTAACGATTACTTTAAAATTTAAGCAAATTACAAGCCGTATTCTTAAATTAAATCCTTATTTATATAGCTTTGCATCATCATTTTGGTTAAGAGGATGCAACTTCTTGTAATCGGTGCACGATAAGCCATGGAAGCTCGGTTTCGGACATTAATTAAGTGAGTGTAAGTTCGGTATGGACAATGAATTCTTTCTCAAAAAGGATTTGAGTACTCTTTAATCCTCTGTTTCTACATCGAACTTAATTTGGGAGTCAAAAGCTACCACATCTAACGATAGGTAGATGAGACGTGTAGAAACATTGTTCACCTTGAATAAGACATTATCATTGAGTAAGACATTATCCTCTATTTTAGTAGTAAATGTTTACAAAAAACAAAAACAACAAAAAAACACTTTTTTTATATTCACGTTTTTAAAAATTAGAGTACACAACACAAACATCGAATCGCTTCATATTCTTCTTTTTTTTCCCCCAAAGATGAAACTTTACTAAAATACTTTCAAGGTACAACATTACCTAACAATGGAGACACCAATTTGGAGAATCATTAAAATTTTCATGAAATTTACAGTGGGATTCCATATAAATTTTAATTTACGTTTTGGTCAAAACAAATAATAGCCCGAAATTAGTTGACCTATGTACTTGATTGACCCAAATAGCTAAGCCACCCATCATGCCACATGTGTTGTATGTCAAAGATTGTTTTCAACAAGAGAAGGATTTATATTACACTCGTCCCTTCTACCTTCGCCATTTACCACATTTAGTAAATTTAATGATCGTTGGCCTAATATTCTATCCTTTTATGGTCACACAAAATTATCCTATCATTAACTTGCCACATGACATTTTCCTATATAGTTTTAGTTTTCGTTTTGTAAGTATATTTATGATCTAGATATGAATACATATTCAGCCCTAACCAAGTGTTGCCGTAAGTTAAAACTATCACCTAAACATGTATAGAATCACAACTACAGGAGAACTTGGGAAGAATAATACCACAAACGAAATTTTGTTAACAAAAAAAAGTAGGTGATGATGATTACATCGTATTTTAAAATAACGGTATTTCATTTATATTATACAAAAACATTGTGATCTCCTTGTGTTCTTCTCATCACCTCTAAGAGCTGATAATATTATCACTCAAGAATTGCGTTTAAAGAGTCATTTGGGAACCAGTTAGGATCTAACTTTCGCGAGCCGAGCTCGGATTTCCTCCAATTCTTCCTCATCATCGACACCTTCTGCAATTGCATCTTCCTGCACCAACAAAAATCCCAACTTCAGAACCTAACCTCCGAGAAGTTGGAGGAAAGTACAAACATTTCTCATATTCTTGCAATTAATTAATCGTCTTACCTCGCGGGAAGTGCTCGCCTTCTGTGCAGGTACTTTAATCCTTTCCTTCCTTACAGCTTCAGGAAGCTCTGCAGCGGTTTCTCCAGCAATTGCTGTCAATACTTTATCAACCTCTTCATCAATCTCTTCTTCCATATCCTCTGAATCTAAAGCATTGTCAATGGCTTCATTCACAAACTCTTCAATCACTCCAGCCTGCACATATCAAAGTAACAAAGGATCCACTAAGGATTATCTACACTGATACTAACTATGAACCAGTGAACAACAAAGTACCAAATCTTCAAACAGAGAAGTACCTTAGTCATCTCTTTGCTGAATTCCTGCATCGTTGCAGCCATTTGTGGAGCTTTCATGAGATTATTAACAAGCTTCATAACCTCTGCACTCTTAGACAAATGCCCAACTGTTCGAGCAATCGCTGCAGATTTTTCCAAATCAAAAATGAAAGAATCTTTTAACTTATTGCTAAACATAGTATAAGAAATGATGAAAATGTAAAAGCTTTTTTATACCAACACTCTCGCCAAGATGCATTGATATAGAATTCATCTGCGCTTTATTTTCATAGAGACGATTCACTGTTCTTCTTGAACTCACAATCTCCTTAGCAAGTGCCTAGAACAACAATACTGAAATCAGAAGAGATGATCTAAAAGATTCCAAAAGGTAAAGACTTTTTTTTTCAATTTCTCTACCTTAGCTGAAACCATATCATTACGCTTTGCAGCTTCTTTTATAGCTTTCTGTACATTTCTTTCTTCTTTCTGTATATCTGAATCGATTCA